>JASDDO010000019.1:676069751-677271994 GCA_030015575.1 Agapanthus africanus | reverse complement strand
GTATTCTCGAAACTGGATTTGCGATTCGAATATCATCAGGTCCGAGTGAAAGCAGAGGATATTTGCAAGACGGCGTTTCGGACTCGATATGGGCATTTCGAGTATCTAGCGATGCCCTTCGGAGTAACGAATGCGCCGGCAATATTCATGGATTTGATGAACAGGGTCTTTTCACCATACCTGGATCAGTTCATTGTTGTATTCATTGACGATATTCTGGTGTACTCAAAGAGTCCGGAGGAGCATGCTGAGCATTTAAAGATCGCACTGCAGACACTGAGACAGGAGAAATTATTCGCGAAGATGAGTAAGTGCGAATTCTGGCTGGAAGAAGTGAAGTTTCTGGGGCATGTTGTGTCGGGCAATGGAATCGCCGTTGATCCGAGAAGATTGCAGCAGTTCGAGATTGGCCTATTCCGAAGAATGTTGCGGAGATAAGGAGTTTTCTTGGACTCGTCGGATACTACAGAAGATTTGTGGAGAACTTCGCTCGCGTAGCTGAGCCGTTAACCAAGCTCACCCGAAAGGAGATACCGTTTGTTTGGACGGATGGATGTGCTTTAGCCTTCGAGACGTTGAAGCAGAAGTTGATAACCGCCCCGATCCTGACCGTACCAGATAATTCAGGAGGACTTGTGATTCACAGCGACGCATCCGGAAAGGGATTGGGATGTGTTCTGATGCAGAAAGGGGAAAGTCGTTGCGTACGCATCAAGACAACTGAAGACTCATGAGAAGAATTATCCGACTCATGACTTGGAGCTTGCAGCCGTGATCTTCGCCCTGAAGATTTGGAGACACTACCTTTTGGGCGAGAGAGTCGAAGTCTTTACAGATCACAAGAGTTTGAAGTATGTGTTCACTCAAAAGGAGTTGAACATGAGGCAACGCAGATGGTTGGAGCTGATGGCCGACTACGATCTTGATCTTAAGTACCATCCGGGAAAAGTTAACGTCGTGCCAGATGCGCTAAGTCGGTTACCAGCAATCAGCTATTGACTGCACAGAGGGAGATCATTGCGGATTTTCGGAGATTTGACTTGGAGGTTGTGCTACCACGTGCTACGGGACAGTTGATGCAATTGCAAGTACAGTCGTCCTTAGTTGAGAGGATTAAAGCAGCACAATCGCAGGATCCTAGACTACAAAAGTTTTGGGAGTAGGTTGAAGCAGGACTACGAACCGATTTACTGATCCACGAAGACGGTTCATTGAGATATGGTAGCCGTGTGTGTGTGCCAAAAGGAGATGTGCGTGAAGAGCTTATGAAGGAGGCACATAGTTCAGCTTACTCTGTACATCCAGGAGGGACAAAGATGTACCGAGATATTCGACAGCACTTCTGGTGGGAAGGTATGAAACGGAAATTGCTCGCTTCGTGGCTAAGTGCTTGGTGTGTCAGCAAGTCAAGGCTGAACACCAAAGGGTTGCTGGTTTGTTGCAACCACTTCCGATTCCTCAGTGGAAGTGGGAACATATAACCATGGATTTCGTGACGGCCTTACCGCGGAGTCCAAAGGGCAACAATGCAGTATGGGTGATTGTCGATCGGTTGACCAAGGCAGCTCACTTTATTCCTTTTCGGGTTGGTCAATCGACAGAGACTTTGGCAGAGCGATACATGCAGGAGATTGTGAGATTGCATGGAGTACCGGTAAGCATCGTGTCCGATCGGGACACTCGATTCTTGTCGCACTTTTGGAGGAGTTTACAAGAAAGTTTGGGGACTCGATTGAAGTTTAGCACAGCTTATCATCCTCAGACTGATGGACAATCGGAGAGAACGATCCAGACCCTTGAAGATATGTTGAGGGCTTGCATGTTGGACTTCAAAGGTTCATGGAGGATCATCTACACCTGGTGGAGTTTTCGTACAACAATAGCTTCCACGCGACTATTCAGATGGCTCCGTTTGAAGCGTTGTATGGTCGTAAGTGTCGTTCACCTGTTTGTTGGGATGATGTGGGTGAACGAAGGTTACTAGGGCCAGATTTGGTGGTACAGACAGTTGAGAAGGTGAATACGATCAGGAAGCATATGAAGGCAGCTCAAGACAGACAGAAAAGTTGGGCTGACACGTCAAGAAGACCTCTAGAGTTCGCCGTGGGTGATTTGGTATTCCTGAAGATATCACCGACTAGAGGAGTGATTCGCTTTGGAAGTCGGGAAAGCTTAGTCCTCGATTCGTTGGACCCTTCGAGATATTGGAGCGTGTTGGAGAGGTAGCGTACCGTTTGGCGATACCGCAGACCTTGCCAAGTGTGCACGATGTGTTTCACGTATCTCAACTACGAAGGTATGTTCGAGATGAAACACACGTTTTGGATCATTCGGAGCTAACCGTACGAGAAGACTTGACTTTTGAGGAGCAACCGATTGAAATCATGGATCGAAGGGAAAAGGTTCTTAAGAACAAGGTTATCCCCCTTGTGCTAGTTTCTTGGGGTAATCGATTGCACGAAGAATCCACTTGGGAGCGAGAAGACGAGATCCGACAGAAATTCCCTCACCTTTTCCAGTAGTTAGCTATCTTGTATTCTTGGAATTTCGAGGACGAAATTCTTTTTGTAGTTGGGTATGATGTAACACCCGAGCCCAATAATACTATTTATATTACTAGTTGAGGGTTATATCTTGCTCATTCCAATTATCCTGATTGTTTGGTGCTTTTTGCAAAATTTTAACCGGTTAAGTCATTTTGGCACATAACAAATTTTAACTCCTAAAATGAAATTAAAAGTGTCCATGTTGGCCTACTCGTCGCCACTAGTCGCGTGGTAGCGTCCGCGTGTCGAGATTCCGTCCCGTTTGGCTAAACGGGCAAGTTTGGACGACTACGCACACGTACAAGTGTACGACTTGGGGGCACGCATTTTAATCATTAAGCACCTCTTTTCAAAATTTGGAACCCGCTTAAAATCCTATAATTTGAATTTGAAACATTTGGGCGCAACCCGGGCGCGATTTGGAAATGTTCCATTTAGCGCCAAAAAGGGCCCATTTAATTTAATATCTAAAACTATAATTTATACGTATATATTCTTTAAACAGTTTAAATCCCTTGAAATCTGTTTCAAATCTTTAAATATTTTTCTAACTCCCACTCACACACCCTCAGCCAATCGCGAGAAGAGAAATTCTCGTGGGCCCCACCTTTTCTTCTCTCTCTATCTCTCCAATCTCCCTCTCTCTCTGTCTCTCTCTTCACAAATTTCTCTCTCCTCCTATATATTTTGCGCACAGTTCCCACGTCCTCCCCATCGCGAGAGAAACCTACGGGAAACACCCCGAACCCTAACCCTAGCCCTCGCGACCTCACCGCCGACCTCCCCAGCGACCTCGCCGTCGCCGTCATCGCCTCTTCAACTTAGCCGCACCTTTTTCCTCTCTCCTCCGCCTCTTCCCGTGCCTGTACCCAACCCGACGACGCCACCAACCGTCGCAGGCCTCGTCGTCGACGTCGCCTCCAGCCACCGACGACGCCGCGACTCCCTCTCCTCCTCCTCGTCGCAACCTCGTCGTCGCCTTCCCTCTCCCCTCGCCAGACCACCTTCAAACCCAAACCCGACCCTGTACCAATCTCCAGGTCGCCGGAAATCGCGCCGACGACCCTCGTCGACGTCTCCCGCGCCACCTCCTTTCCCCCTCGATCACCTGGGCCGACCACCACCCTCCTCCACTCGTCGCACCCCCTCTCCAGCAAGCCCAGCGGCTGTTCCAGACCTTCGCAGCCGTCGTCGCTGCCTCGCCGGCGTTCCAGCGCCGTCGAGCCCGCCGTGGTCGCCCCCTGGTACCTCTCTGTAAGCACCCTTCATCTTTCCTTTTGTGCAAATCACCCTCCCCCGCTGATCGCATTAAGTTTTATCGGGTTGCTAACTTCGTTGCCGTGACTTTTGCCGGAACCCGACCGTGCCGTCTTGGTGAACCGACGCTCCAGCGAAGTACCCTGGTCCGTGTGATCCCGTTGTTCTCTGTTGGGACTCGATCCGTGGCCCGTGCTATCATATCGCGTTTTCTGCCGACATCGCATCCGTGTTCCGGTTTGCAAAACCGTCGAGGCAAGTATCTGAATACTTGCTTTAACATGCTAGCGTGCGAGATCTAGTCTTGCCGCGCAGTTGAATTCATACTATATAATACAACAACTTAATGATGGAAATTGATATTATATTATAAGTTAGAATTGACCGTTGCAGTTATCTTTAACATGGAATCGTTATAATAGTTTCTCGTAATTAATCGACCCACTACCAATCCATATTACAAATAAATAAAACAATTGGATCATATCTGCTTTAATTGTTAAATCATTCATGAGACAATTATTAGGCTTAGTTTACATTCATGTAGCTCCATTACGTATGTTATCGATATTGCTTCACCTTGTGGCTATTGCACCTCAAAGGTGCGTGAACCTGTTTATAAGAGAACACAAAACATCACGGTGTTTACATAGATTAATATTGTTAGTTACTGTTCCTGCTGCTGTTCATTATTCGATACTATACCTGTTATCAGCATACATCTGATTGCATTACATATTGACCGATCTTGATACACCTGACACATGTACTGATACACCGGACATGACACCCTGTACATATCGACCCAACCTTTTGAAAAGTAACCTGACCTGTTACCTGATTTCATGCCTAATGCCGACAAACCTGACCATTCCCGCTGTCTATCCAGACAGACCTACTCTTACCGGATCTTGTGTTGGCATTAGTCCTTGACAACTGAATACCTGACTTGACATACATAGCTTGGGGGTATGGGGAAATCATAGGTGAAACCGACTTGTAACTCAACAGTTCGATACTTGTTCTGATCAGTCTTACGGGCTTGGCCAGCTCCGGAGTGGTGATGCTGACACTACTCGTCCATCTTGCTACCTTTTACTGCTTAGCGGCACGTCTCGGATTCAGCCCCGAGGGTCTTGACCGTGGTCCCGGGCATGCACGGGATACTATTGAGTTACATCGACGATTCATCAAATTGATTTCAAAGACTATAGAGTAGAAACCTGATAGGACAGTTTAGTCACCACTGCACATTACCCTATTTTGTCATTTCTTAGTACTGCTTTGTTCATGTTCATATTTGTATTGCTTATTATCATGTTTACATTTTATACTTGATGTCACGACGCGCTGACGTCTGGGTTTTGCATGGCCCAGATTCCTTACCACTATCGACGACCGAGCAGGAGTACTTCAGCCAGCAGGCTGAACTGTGAGTTCCTTAGAGTTTAGTTTATTTATTTTCTTTCCATTTCCAGATGTGAGCCCGCATTATGGGACGTACTGTTTATTCATTGTATTGGATCATTAGCTTCCGCACTTATTGTTTATTGATTCTTGTTATTATGGATTTGGACATGTATTAGATTAGCTTTTTATCTTGTTCTTGAAAACCTTACAACCGTAATGTGACTGTGGATGGATACTTCCTACCCACAGGTAGCATGGTTGGCTATGTCACGTGCCCAATCTTGCATACTCTGGGAAGCGGGGCGTGACATGGTTTTATGGTATCAGAGCATGGGTTAATTGGGTTGATTCTTTGTAGTTGGGTATTGCACCCGATACACGAATCAGAATACCCGTGATTAGGAAACATGTCCTGCCACTTTGATCGTTTTACCATCCTTGAATCATTCTTCCGGATCATGACGACATGCAAACTTACTTTGCATTTGTCAACTCAAAAACCTAACTTCTTGTTATCTCTAGGACTTAGGCGACTTGGGTGGAGTTAAGTAATTGCGGCTATGATACCGCGGCATAGCTACAATACAATACTCTATTTAAGTATCTTGGAGTTCTAGCCTTGATTTATATATTGAATCTATCATCATACTAATGTGTTTGTTTTGATTTCAGGACCATGGCAGATAAGAATTTCAAGACGTATCAGAGGCGTGTGGATGAAGCCGCCATGTTAGGAGTGATACGTGGGATGTTGGAGAATCAGAAAAGGCAAACTGAACTGATCCAACAGCAGGCAGATTCATTTCAGGAGGGAATGCAGGCCATTCGGCAATCTGTAAACACCACGGTAGCGAAGCCGGTTGACCGAGTAGGGACCGTGGCAGATTTCCGACGGTTGGGTCCTACTACTTTCACCGGTCTGGAGGAGCCGTTGCCAGCCGAGCAGTGGTTAGTGGACACGGAGAATTTACTGATTGCGGCACAGATCCCCGAAGACAAGAGAGTTGATGTCGTGCGCATTCAGCTGGTAGATTACGCCCGAGAGTGGTGGCTTGTGGAGGAGACCCGTTTACCCAAGCCAATCAGTTGGGCGGATTTCTCTAAAAGCTTCTTGGAAAAGTTCTTCCCGCGGACTGCACGGGAAGAAATGGAGGAGAAATTCATTGGGCTGAGGCAAAATGGAGCAGCTGTGGATGTACATGCAGCGGAGTGGACGAGACTCAGCCGCTTCGCGGGACCCTTGGTCGCCAATGAGGCAGACAGGGCGCGAAGGTTCTTGCGCAGTTTGGATGTGGACATCCAGAGGCAGATTGTCTCCCTGGGTTTGACCACTTTCTCGCAGGTTCTTACGGCCGCCAGAGAGCAACAGAGTTTATCAGGATCGAAAGGGAACCTTCACCAGACAGCAGTTGCGGCCAGGAAGCCTGCATTTGTACCTAACCGAGATCGTGGGCGCAGAGGTATCCCAGTGGACCGCCGAGGTGTAGCGCCAATGAAGAAGCCTGTGATCGATGATCGAAAGAAGAGCGTGGTTTGTGATTACTGCCGATTACCTGGGCACGTGCAGAAGGAGTGTCGAAGGAGACTGGGGCTTTGTCTGGTTTGTGGAGCAGCCGATCACGCAGTAGCTGGTTGTCCGTCGAAGCTTCGCACAAAAGATGATATGCAGAGGCCTCCGCAGAGACCGTTCCGAGGACAGAAACAGCTTACTCAAGGACCCAATCAGGCTTGAGCGTTCACGCTGACAGCTGAGGAAGCTAAGGCATCGGGAGAAGTGGTTTCAGGTACTTTACTCGTTCTTGGTTTTCCCGCATTGGCATTAGTTTAATTTCGGAGCATCCCACTGTTTTATGTCATCCAAGTTTATAACTGCACACTCGATTACCTGCACGACCCTGTCTAGTTTTTGGGACATACACACTGGGAATGGGAAAATCATAGCTAGTAAGGAGTGTAGGGATTGTACAGTTGTTTGCGGACGAGAGCTTTTTGCAGATTTCTTGGTGATAGATACGGGCAGTTATGAAGTAGTTTTGGGAATGGACTTTCTTGGCACTTTCCACGCCCACATTGACTGTAGGGCAAGGAAGGTAATTTTCCAGATTCCCGGACATCCTGAGTTTGTTTTCACTGGAGGTAGCAGCTCTGTCGGGCCAGTCGAGTTTAGGGCTAGGCCGACAAACAGTATTCTTGCGGCAATGGAGGTAGAAGAGCCAGCAGTTGTTCGTGACTTTATGGATGTGTTTGAAGATATATCAGGCTTACCGCCGAAGCGAGATGTGGAGTTTGCGATTGACCTTATTCCTGGTGCAGCGCCAGTATCGAAATCTTATTATCCGATGGCACCGGTGGAATTAGAAGAAGTTAAGAAACAAGTTGGTGAATTACTCGAGAAGGGATGGATTCGAAGCAGCAACTCACCTTGGGGGGCTCCAGTTCTTTTAGTAAAGAAGAAGGATGGCACGAGAAGAATGTGCATTGATTATCGAGAATTGAATCGGGTGACTGTTAAGAACAAGTACCCGATCCCTCGCATTGGAGAACTTTTTGAGCAGCTTAGTGGCGCGAGGGTATTCTCGAAACTGGATTTGCGATTCGAATATCATCAGGTCCGAGTGAAAGCAGAGGATATTTGCAAGACGGCGTTTCGGACTCGATATGGGCATTTCGAGTATCTAGCGATGCCCTTCGGAGTAACGAATGCGCCGGCAATATTCATGGATTTGATGAACAGGGTCTTTTCACCATACCTGGATCAGTTCATTGTTGTATTCATTGACGATATTCTGGTGTACTCAAAGAGTCCGGAGGAGCATGCTGAGCATTTAAAGATCGCACTGCAGACACTGAGACAGGAGAAATTATTCGCGAAGATGAGTAAGTGCGAATTCTGGCTGGAAGAAGTGAAGTTTCTGGGGCATGTTGTGTCGGGCAATGGAATCGCCGTTGATCCCGAGAAGATTGCAGCAGTTCGAGATTGGCCTATTCCGAAGAATGTTGCGGAGATAAGGAGTTTTCTTGGACTCGTCGGATACTACAGAAGATTTGTGGAGAACTTCGCTCGCGTAGCTGAGCCGTTAACCAAGCTCACCCGAAAGGAGATACCGTTTGTTTGGACGGATGGATGTGCTTTAGCCTTCGAGACGTTGAAGCAGAAGTTGATAACCGCCCCGATCCTGACCGTACCAGATAATTCAGGAGGACTTGTGATTCACAGCGACGCATCCGGAAAGGGATTGGGATGTGTTCTGATGCAGAAAGGGGAAAGTCGTTGCGTACGCATCAAGACAACTGAAGACTCATGAGAAGAATTATCCGACTCATGACTTGGAGCTTGCAGCCGTGATCTTCGCCCTGAAGATTTGGAGACACTACCTTTTGGGCGAGAGAGTCGAAGTCTTTACAGATCACAAGAGTTTGAAGTATGTGTTCACTCAAAAGGAGTTGAACATGAGGCAACGCAGATGGTTGGAGCTGATGGCCGACTACGATCTTGATCTTAAGTACCATCCGGGAAAAGTTAACGTCGTGCCAGATGCGCTAAGTCGGTTACCAGCAATTCAGCTATTGACTGCACAGAGGGAGATCATTGCGGATTTTCGGAGATTTGACTTGGAGGTTGTGCTACCACGTGCTACGGGACAGTTGATGCAATTGCAAGTACAGTCGTCCTTAGTTGAGAGGATTAAAGCAGCACAATCGCAGGATCCTAGACTACAAAAGTTTTGGGAGTAGGTTGAAGCAGGACTACGAACCGATTTACTGATCCACGAAGACGGTTCATTGAGATATGGTAGCCGTGTGTGTGTGCCAAAAGGAGATGTGCGTGAAGAGCTTATGAAGGAGGCACATAGTTCAGCTTACTCTGTACATCCAGGAGGGACAAAGATGTACCGAGATATTCGACAGCACTTCTGGTGGGAAGGTATGAAACGGGAAATTGCTCGCTTCGTGGCTAAGTGCTTGGTGTGTCAGCAAGTCAAGGCTGAACACCAAAGGGTTGCTGGTTTGTTGCAACCACTTCCGATTCCTCAGTGGAAGTGGGAACATATAACCATGGATTTCGTGACGGCCTTACCGCGGAGTCCAAAGGGCAACAATGCAGTATGGGTGATTGTCGATCGGTTGACCAAGGCAGCTCACTTTATTCCTTTTCGGGTTGGTCAATCGACAGAGACTTTGGCAGAGCGATACATGCAGGAGATTGTGAGATTGCATGGAGTACCGGTAAGCATCGTGTCCGATCGGGACACTCGATTCTTGTCGCACTTTTGGAGGAGTTTACAAGAAAGTTTGGGGACTCGATTGAAGTTTAGCACAGCTTATCATCCTCAGACTGATGGACAATCGGAGAGAACGATCCAGACCCTTGAAGATATGTTGAGGGCTTGCATGTTGGACTTCAAAGGTTCATGGGAGGATCATCTACACCTGGTGGAGTTTTCGTACAACAATAGCTTCCACGCGACTATTCAGATGGCTCCGTTTGAAGCGTTGTATGGTCGTAAGTGTCGTTCACCTGTTTGTTGGGATGATGTGGGTGAACGAAGGTTACTAGGGCCAGATTTGGTGGTACAGACAGTTGAGAAGGTGAATACGATCAGGAAGCATATGAAGGCAGCTCAAGACAGACAGAAAAGTTGGGCTGACACGTCAAGAAGACCTCTAGAGTTCGCCGTGGGTGATTTGGTATTCCTGAAGATATCACCGACTAGAGGAGTGATTCGCTTTGGAAGTCGGGGAAAGCTTAGTCCTCGATTCGTTGGACCCTTCGAGATATTGGAGCGTGTTGGAGAGGTAGCGTACCGTTTGGCGATACCGCAGACCTTGCCAAGTGTGCACGATGTGTTTCACGTATCTCAACTACGAAGGTATGTTCGAGATGAAACACACGTTTTGGATCATTCGGAGCTAACCGTACGAGAAGACTTGACTTTTGAGGAGCAACCGATTGAAATCATGGATCGAAGGGAAAAGGTTCTTAAGAACAAGGTTATCCCCCTTGTGCTAGTTTCTTGGGGTAATCGATTGCACGAAGAATCCACTTGGGAGCGAGAAGACGAGATCCGACAGAAATTCCCTCACCTTTTCCAGTAGTTAGCTATCTTGTATTCTTGGAATTTCGAGGACGAAATTCTTTTTGTAGTTGGGTATGATGTAACACCCGAGCCCAATAATACTATTTATATTACTAGTTGAGGGTTATATCTTGCTCATTCCAATTATCCTGATTGTTTGGTGCTTTTTGCAAAATTTTAACCGGTTAAGTCATTTTGGCACATAACAAATTTTAACTCCTAAAATGAAATTAAAAGTGTCCATGTTGGCCTACTCGTCGCCACTAGTCGCGTGGTAGCGTCCGCGTGTCGAGATTCCGTCCCGTTTGGCTAAACGGGCAAGTTTGGACGACTACGCACACGTACAAGTGTACGACTTGGGGGCACGCATTTTAATCATTAAGCACCTCTTTTCAAAATTTGGAACCCGCTTAAAATCCTATAATTTGAATTTGAAACATTTGGGCGCAACCCGGGCGCGATTTGGAAATGTTCCATTTAGCGCCAAAAAGGGCCCATTTAATTTAATATCTAAAACTATAATTTATACGTATATATTCTTTAAACAGTTTAAATCCCTTGAAATCTGTTTCAAATCTTTTAAATATTTTTCTAACTCCCACTCACACACCCTCAGCCAATCGCGAGAAGAGAAATTCTCGTGGGCCCCACCTTTTCTTCTCTCTCTATCTCTCCAATCTCCCTCTCTCTCTGTCTCTCTCTTCACAAATTTCTCTCTCCTCCTATATATTTTGCGCACAGTTCCCACGTCCTCCCCATCGCGAGAGAAACCTACGGGAAACACCCCGAACCCTAACCCTAGCCCTCGCGACCTCACCGCCGACCTCCCCAGCGACCTCGCCGTCGCCGTCATCGCCTCTTCAACTTAGCCGCACCTTTTTCCTCTCTCCTCCGCCTCTTCCCGTGCCTGTACCCAACCCGACGACGCCACCAACCGTCGCAGGCCTCGTCGTCGACGTCGCCTCCAGCCACCGACGACGCCGCGACTCCCTCTCCTCCTCCTCGTCGCAACCTCGTCGTCGCCTTCCCTCTCCCCTCGCCAGACCACCTTCAAACCCAAACCCGACCCTGTACCAATCTCCAGGTCGCCGGAAATCGCGCCGACGACCCTCGTCGACGTCTCCCGCGCCACCTCCTTTCCCCCTCGATCACCTGGGCCGACCACCACCCTCCTCCACTCGTCGCACCCCCTCTCCAGCAAGCCCAGCGGCTGTTCCAGACCTTCGCAGCCGTCGTCGCTGCCTCGCCGGCGTTCCAGCGCCGTCGAGCCCGCCGTGGTCGCCCCCTGGTACCTCTCTGTAAGCACCCTTCATCTTTCCTTTTGTGCAAATCACCCTCCCCCGCTGATCGCATTAAGTTTTATCGGGTTGCTAACTTCGTTGCCGTGACTTTTGCCGGAACCCGACCGTGCCGTCTTGGTGAACCGACGCTCCAGCGAAGTACCCTGGTCCATGTGATCCCGTTGTTCTCTGTTGGGACTCGATCCGTGGCCCGTGCTATCATATCGCGTTTTCTGCCGACATCGCATCCGTGTTCCGGTTTGCAAAACCGTCGAGGCAAGTATCTGAATACTTGCTTTAACATGCTAGCGTGCGAGATCTAGTCTTGCCGCGCAGTTGAATTCATACTATATAATACAACAACTTAATGATGGAAATTGATATTATATTATAAGTTAGAATTGACCGTTGCAGTTATCTTTAACATGGAATCGTTATAATAGTTTCTCGTAATTAATCGACCCACTACCAATCCATATTACAAATAAATAAAACAATTGGATCATATCTGCTTTAATTGTTAAATCATTCATGAGACAATTATTAGGCTTAGTTTACATTCATGTAGCTCCATTACGTATGTTATCGATATTGCTTCACCTTGTGGCTATTGCACCTCAAAGGTGCGTGAACCTGTTTATAAGAGAACACAAAACATCACGGTGTTTACATAGATTAATATTGTTAGTTACTGTTCCTGCTGCTGTTCATTATTCGATACTATACCTGTTATCAGCATACATCTGATTGCATTACATATTGACCGATCTTGATACACCTGACACATGTACTGATACACCGGACATGACACCCTGTACATATCGACCCAACCTTTTGAAAAGTAACCTGACCTGTTACCTGATTTCATGCCTAATGCCGACAAACCTGACCATTCCCGCTGTCTATCCAGACAGACCTACTCTTACCGGATCTTGTGTTGGCATTAGTCCTTGACAACTGAATACCTGACTTGACATACATAGCTTGGGGGTATGGGGAAATCATAGGTGAAACCGACTTGTAACTCAACAGTTCGATACTTGTTCTGATCAGTCTTACGGGCTTGGCCAGCTCCGGAGTGGTGATGCTGACACTACTCGTCCATCTTGCTACCTTTTACTGCTTAGCGGCACGTCTCGGATTCAGCCCCGAGGGTCTTGACCGTGGTCCCGGGCATGCACGGGATACTATTGAGTTACATCGACGATTCATCAAATTGATTTCAAAGACTATAGAGTAGAAACCTGATAGGACAGTTTAGTCACCACTGCACATTACCCTGTTCTGTCATTTCTTAGTACTGCTTTGTTCATGTTCATATTTGTATTGCTTATTATCATGTTTACATTTTATACTTGATGTCACGACGCGCTGACGTCTGGGTTTTGCATGGCCCAGATTCCTTACCACTATCGACGACCGAGCAGGAGTACTTCAGCCAGCAGGCTGAACTGTGAGTTCCTTAGAGTTTAGTTTATTTATTTTCTTTCCATTTCCAGATGTGAGCCCGCATTATGGGACGTACTGTTTATTCATTGTATTGGATCATTAGCTTCCGCACTTATTGTTTATTGATTCTTGTTATTATGGATTTGGACATGTATTAGATTAGCTTTTTATCTTGTTCTTGATAACCTTACAACCGTAATGTGACTGTGGATGGATACTTCCTACCCACAGGTAGCATGGTTGGCTATGTCACGTGCCCAATCTTGCGTACTCTGGGAAGCGGGGCGTGACATGGTTTTATGGTATCAGAGCATGGGTTAATTGGGTTGATTCTTTGTAGTTGGGTATTGCACCCGATACACGAATCAGAATACCCGTGATTAGGAAACATGTCCTGCCACTTTGATCGTTTTACCATCCTTGAATCATTCTTCCGGATCATGACGACATGCAAACTTACTTTGCATTTGTCAACTCAAAAACCTAACTTCTTGTTATCTCTAGGACTTAGGCGACTTGGGTGGAGTTAAGTAATTGCGGCTATGATACCGCGGCATAGCTACAATACAGTACTCTATTTAAGTATCTTGGAGTTCTTGCCTTGATTTATATATTGAATCTATCATCATACTAATGTGTTTGTTTTGATTTCAGGACCATGGCAGATAAGAATTTCAAGACGTATCAGAGGCGTGTGGATGAAGCCGCCATGTTAGGAGTGATACGTGGGATGTTGGAGAATCAGAAAAGGCAAACTGAACTGATCCAACAGCAGGCAGATTCATTTCAGGAGGGAATGCAGGCCATTCGGCAATCTGTAAACACCACGGTAGCGAAGCCGGTTGACCGAGTAGGGACCGTGGCAGATTTCCGACGGTTGGGTCCTACTACTTTCACCGGTCTGGAGGAGCCGTTGCCAGCCGAGCAGTGGTTAGTGGACACGGAGAATTTACTGATTGCGGCACAGATCCCCGAAGACAAGAGAGTTGATGTCGTGCGCATTCAGCTGGTAGATTACGCCCGAGAGTGGTGGCTTGTGGAGGAGACCCGTTTACCCAAGCCAATCAGTTGGGCGGATTTCTCTAAAAGCTTCTTGGAAAAGTTCTTCCCGCGGACTGCACGGGAAGAAATGGAGGAGAAATTCATTGGGCTGAGGCAAAATGGAGCAGCTGTGGATGTACATGCAGCGGAGTGGACGAGACTCAGCCGCTTCGCGGGACCCTTGGTCGCCAATGAGGCAGACAGGGCGCGAAGGTTCTTGCGCAGTTTGGATGTGGACATCCAGAGGCAGATTGTCTCCCTGGGTTTGACCACTTTCTCGCAGGTTCTTACGGCCGCCAGAGAGCAACAGAGTTTATCAGGATCGAAAGGGAACCTTCACCAGACAGCAGTTGCGGCCAGGAAGCCTGCATTTGTACCTAACCGAGATCGTGGGCGCAGAGGTATCCCAGTGGACCGCCGAGGTGTAGCGCCAATGAAGAAGCCTGTGATCGATGATCGAAAGAAGAGCGTGGTTTGTGATTACTGCCGATTACCTGGGCACGTGCAGAAGGAGTGTCGAAGGAGACTGGGGCTTTGTCTGGTTTGTGGAGCAGCCGATCACGCAGTAGCTGGTTGTCCGTCGAAGCTTCGCACAAAAGATGATATGCAGAGGCCTCCGTAGAGACCGTTCCAAGGACAGAAACAGCTTACTCAAGGACCCAATCAGGCTTGAGCGTTCACGCTGACAGCTGAGGAAGCTAAGGCATCGGGAGAAGTGGTTTCAGGTACTTTACTCGTTCTTGGTTTTCCCGCATTGGCATTAGTTTAATTTCGGAGCATCCCACTGTTTTATGTCATCCAAGTTTATAACTGCACACTCGATTACCTGCACGACCCTGTCTAGTTTTTGGGACATACAAACTGGGAATGGGAAAATCATAGCTAGTAAGGAGTGTAGAGATTGTACAGTTGTTTGCGGACGAGAGCTTTTTGCAGATTTCTTGGTGATTGATACGGGCAGTTATGAAATAGTTTTGGGAATGGACTTTCTTGGCACTTTCCAC
This sequence comes from Agapanthus africanus, assembly GCA_030015575.1. Lineage (NCBI taxonomy): Eukaryota > Viridiplantae > Streptophyta > Magnoliopsida > Asparagales > Amaryllidaceae > Agapanthus > Agapanthus africanus. The sequence continues at coordinate 677,256,929 of JASDDO010000019.1, read as the reverse complement.
GCCCACATTGACTGTAGGGCAAGGAAGGTAATTTTCCAGATTCCCGGACACCCTGAGTTTGTTTTCACTGGAGGTAGCAGCTCTGTCGGGCCAGTCGAGTTTAGGGCTAGGCCGACAAACAGTATTCTTGCGGCAATGGAGGTAGAAGAGCCAGCAGTTGTTCGTGACTTTATGGATGTGTGTGAAGATATATCAGGCTTACCGCCGAAGCGAGATGTGGAGTTTGCGATTGACCTTATTCCTGGTGCAGCGCCAGTATCGAAATCTTATTATCCGATGGCACCGGTGGAATTAGAAGAAGTTAAGAAACAAGTTGGTGAATTACTCGAGAAGGGATGGATTCGAAGCAGCAACTCACCTTGGGGGGCTCCAGTTCTTTTAGTAAAGAAGAAGGATGGCACGAGAAGAATGTGCATTGATTATCGAGAATTGAATCGGGTGACTGTTAAGAACAAGTACCCGATCCCTCGCATTGGAGAACTTTTTGAGCAGCTTAGTGGCGCGAGGGTATTCTCGAAACTGGATTTGCGATTCGAATATCATCAGGTCCGAGTGAAAGCAGAGGATATTTGCAAGACGGCGTTTCGGACTCGATATGGGCATTTCGAGTATCTAGCGATGCCCTTCGGAGTAACGAATGCGCCGGCAATATTCATGGATTTGATGAACAGGGTCTTTTCACCATACCTGGATCAGTTCATTATGGTATTCATTGACGATATTCTGGTGTACTCAAAGAGTCCGGAGGAGCATGCTGAGCATTTAAAGATCGCACTGCAGACACTGAGACAGGAGAAATTATTCGCGAAGATGAGTAAGTGCGAATTCTGGCTGTAAGAAGTGAAGTTTCTGGGGCATGTTGTGTCGGGCAATGGAATCGCCGTTGATCCCGAGAAGATTGCAGCAGTTCGAGATTGGCCTATTCCGAAGAATGTTGCGGAGATAAGGAGTTTTCTTGGACTCGCCGGATACTACAGAAGATTTGTGGAGAACTTCGCTCGCGTAGCTGAGCTGTTAACCAAGCTCACCCGAAAGGAGATACCGTTTGTTTGGACGGATGGATGTGCTTTAGCCTTCGAGACGTTGAAGCAGAAGTTGATAACCGCCCCGATCCTGACCGTACCAGATAATTCAGGAGGACTTGTGATTCACAGCGACGCATCCGGAAAGGGATTGGGATGTGTTCTGATGCAGAAAGGGGAAAGTCGTTGCGTACGCATCAAGACAACTGAAGACTCATGAGAAGAATTATCCGACTCATGACTTGGAGCTTGCAGCCGTGATCTTCGCCCTGAAGATTTGGAGACACTACCTTTTGGGCGAGAGAGTCGAAGTCTTTACAGATCACAAGAGTTTGAAGTATGTGTTCACTCAAAAGGAGTTGAACATGAGGCAACGCAGATGGTTGGAGCTGATGGCCGACTACGACCTTGATCTTAAGTACCATCCGGGAAAAGTTAACGTCGTGCCAGATGCGCTAAGTCGGTTACCAGCAATTCAGATATTGACTGCACAGAGGGAGATCATTGCGGATTTTCGGAGATTTGACTTGGAGGTTGTGCTACCACGTGCTACGGGACAGTTGATGCAATTGCAAGTACAGTCGTCCTTAGTTGAGAGGATTAAAGCAGCACAATCGCAGGATCCTAGACTACAAAAGTTTCGGGAGCAGGTTGAAGCAGGACTACGAACCGATTTACTGATCCACGAAGACGGTTCATTGAGATATGGTAGCCGTGTGTGTGTGCCAAAAGGAGATGTGCATGAAGAGCTTATGAAGGAGGCACACAGTTCAGCTTACTCTGTACATCCAGGAGGGACAAAGATGTACCGAGATATTCGACAGCACTTCTGGTGGGAAGGTATGAAACGGGAAATTGCTCGCTTCGTGGCTAAGTGCTTGGTGTGTCAGCAAGTCAAGGCTGAACAACAAAGGGTTGCTGGTTTGTTGCAACCACTTCCGATTCCTCAGTGGAAGTGGGAACATATAACCATGGATTTCATGACGGCCTTACCGCGGAGTCCAAAGGGCAACAATGCAGTATGGGTGATTGTCGATCGGTTGACCAAGGCAGCTCACTTTATTCCTTTTCGGGTTGGTCAATCGACAGAGACTTTGGCAGAGCGATACATGCAGGAGATTGTGAGATTGCATGGAGTACCGGTAAGCATCGTGTCCGATCGGGACACTCGATTCTTGTCGCACTTTTGGAGGAGTTTACAAGAAAGTTTGGGGACTCGATTGAAGTTTAGCACAGCTTATCATCCTCAGACTGATGGACAATCGGAGAGAACGATCCAGACCCTTGAAGATATGTTGAGGGCTTGCATGTTGGACTTCAAAGGTTCATGGGAGGATCATCTACACCTGGTGGAGTTTTCGTACAACAATAGCTTCCACGCGACTATTCAGATGGCTCCGTTTGAAGCGTTGTATGGTCGTAAGTGTCGTTCACCTGTTTGTTGGGATGATGTGGGTGAACGAAGGTTACTAGGGCCAGATTTGGTGGTACAGACAGTTGAGAAGGTGAATACGATCAGGAAGCATATGAAGGCAGCTCAAGACAGACAGAAAAGTTGGGCTGACACGTCAAGAAGACCTCTAGAGTTCGCCGTGGGTGATTTGGTATTCCTGAAGATATCACCGACTAGAGGAGTGATTCGCTTTGGAAGTCGGGGAAAGCTTAGTCCTCGATTCGTTGGACCCTTCGAGATATTGGAGCGTGTTGGAGAGGTAGCGTACCGTTTGGCGTTACCGCAGACCTTGCCAAGTGTGCACGATGTGTTTCACGTATCTCAACTACGAAGGTATGTTCGAGATGAAACACACGTTTTGGATCATTCGGAGCTAACCGTACGAGAAGACTTGACTTTTGAGGAGCAACCGATTGAAATCATAGATCGAAGGGAAAAGGTTCTTAAGAACAAGGTTATCCCCCTTGTGCTAGTTTCTTGGGGTAATCGATTGCACGAAGAATCCACTTGGGAGCGAGAAGACGAGATCCGACAGAAATTCCCTCACCTTTTCCAGTAGTTAGCTATCTTGTATTCTTGGAATTTCGAGGACGAAATTCTTTTTGTAGTTGGGTATGATGTAACACCCGAGCCCAATAATACTATTTATATTACTAGTTGAGGGTTATATCTTGCTCATTCCAATTATCCTGATTGTTTGGTGCTTTTTGCAAAATTTTAACCGGTTAAGTCATTTTGGCACATAACAAATTTTAACTCCTAAAATGAAATTAAAAGTGTCCATGTTGGCCTACTCGTCGCCACTAGTCGCGTGGTAGCGTCCGCGTGTCGAGATTCCGTCCCGTTTGGCTAAACGGGCAAGTTTGGACGACTACGCACACGTACAAGTGTACGACTTGGGGCACGCATTTTAATCATTAAACACCTCTTTTCAAAATTTGGAACCCGCTTAAAATCCTATAATTTGAATTTGAAACATTTGGGCGCAACCCGGGCGCGATTTGGAAATGTTCCATTTAGCGCCAAAAAGGGCCCATTTAATTTAATATCTAAAACTATAATTTATACGTATATATTCTTTAAACAGTTTAAATCCCTTGAAATCTTTTTCAAATCTTTTAAATATTTTTCTAACTCCCACTCACACACCCTCAGCCAATCGCGAGAAGAGAAATTCTCGTGGGCCCCACCTTTTCTTCTCTCTCTATCTCTCCAATCTCCCTCTCTCTCTGTCTCTCTCTTCACAAATTTCTCTCTCTCCTCCTATATATTTTGCGCACAGTTCCCACGTCCTCCCCATCGTGAGAGAAACCCACGGGAAACACCCCGAACCCTAACCCTAGCCCTCGCGACCTCACCGCCGACCTCCCCAGCGACCTCGCCGTCGCCGTCATCGCCTCTTCAACCTAGCCGCACCCTTTTCCTCTCTCCTCCGCCTCTTCCCGTGCCTGCACCCAACCCGACGACGCCACCAATCGTCGCAGGCCTCGTCGTCGACGTCGCCTCCAGCCACCGACGACGCCGCGACTCCCTCTCCTCCTCCTCGTCGCAACCTCGTCGTCGCCTTCCCTCTCCCCTCGCCAGACCACCTTCAAACCCAAACCCGACCCTGTACCAATCTCCAGGTCGCCGGAAATCGCGCCGACGACCCTCGTCGACGTCTCCCGCGCCACCTCCTTTCCCCCTCGATCACCTGGGCCGACCACCACCCTCCTCCACTCGTCGCACCCCCTCTCCAGCAAGCCCAGCGGCTGTTCCAGACCTTCGCAGCCGTCGTCGCTGCCTCGCCGGCGTTCCAGCGCCGTTGAGCCCGCCGTGGTCGCCCCCTGGTACCTCTCTGTAAGCACCCTTCATCTTTCCTTTTGTGCAAATCACCCTCCCCCGCTGATCGCATTAAGTTTTATCGGGTTGCTAACTTCGTTGCCGTGACTTTTGCCGGAACCCGACCGTGCCGTCTTGGTGAACCGACGCTCCAGCGAAGTACCCTGGTCCGTGTGATCCCGTTGTTCTCTGTTGGGACTCGATCCGTGGCCCGTGCTATCATATCGCGTTTTCTGCCGACATCGCATCCGTGTTCCGGTTTGCAAAACCGTCGAGGCAAGTATCTGAATACTTGCTTTAACATGCTAGCGTGCGAGATCTAGTCTTGCCGCGCAGTTGAATTCATACTATATAATACAACAACTTAATGATGGAAATTGATATTATATTATAAGTTAGAATTGACCGTTGCAGTTATCTTTAACATGGAATCGTTATAATAGTTTCTCGTAATTAATCGACCCACTACCAATCCATATTACAAATAAATAAAACAATTGGATCATATCTGCTTTAATTGTTAAATCATTCATGAGACAATTATTAGGCTTAGTTTACATTCATGTAGCTCCATTACGTATGTTATCGATATTGCTTCACCTTGTGGCTATTGCACCTCAAAGGTGCGTGAACCTGTTTATAAGAGAACACAAAACATCACGGTGTTTACATAGATTAATATTGTTAGTTACTGTTCCTGCTGCTGTTCATTATTCGATACTATACCTGTTATCAGCATACATCTGATTGCATTACATATTGACCGATCTTGATACACCTGACACATGTACTGATACACCGGACATGACACCCTGTACATATCGACCCAACCTGTTGAAAAGTAACCTGACCTGTTACCTGATTTCATGCCTAATGCCGACAAACCTGACCATTCCCGCTGTCTATCCAGACAGACCTACTCTTACCGGATCTTGTGTTGGCATTAGTCCTTGACAACTGAATACCTGACTTGACATACATAGCTTGGGGGTATGGGGAAATCATAGGTGAAACCGACTTGTAACTCAACAGTTCGATACTTGTTCTGATCAGTCTTACGGGCTTGGCCAGCTCCGGAGTGGTGATGCTGACACTACTCGTCCATCTTGCTACCTTTTACTGCTTAGCGGCACGTCTCGGATTCAGCCCCGAGGGTCTTGACCGTGGTCCCGGGCATGCACGGGATACTATTGAGTTACATCGACGATTCATCAAATTGATTTCAAAGACTATAGAGTAGAAACCTGATAGGACAGTTTAGTCACCACTGCACATTACCCTGTTCTGTCATTTCTTAGTACTGCTTTGTTCATGTTCATATTTGTATTGCTTATTATCATGTTTACATTTTATACTTGATGTCACGACGCGCTGACGTCTGGGTTTTGCATGGCCCAGATTCCTTACCACTATCGACGACCGAGCAGGAGTACTTCAGCCAGCAGGCTGAACTGTGAGTTCCTTAGAGTTTAGTTTATTTATTTTCTTTCCATTTCCAGATGTGAGCCCGCATTATGGGACGTACTGTTTATTCATTGTATTGGATCATTAGCTTCCGCACTTATTGTTTATTGATTCTTGTTATTATGGATTTGGACATGTATTAGATTAGCTTTTTATCTTGTTCTTGATAACCTTACAACCGTAATGTGACTGTGGATGGATACTTCCTACCCACGGGTAGCATGGTTGGCTATGTCACGTGCCCAATCTTGCGTACTCTGGGAAGCGGGGCATGACAACGTTACCATCCCTAGACTCGATATGCAGCATATCAAACGAAGAGACCGGACTGTACGTTAGTGTTGCCGGTTGGCTCGACGGGAGTTGTAGCAGGTTCGCTTGTTTTCTTCTGAACGCTCAATACCCGGGTGGCCGTTACGTTTAGCTGACCGCTTGCGTCTTGGGGGTGCTTGATATGATCATCACCCACTGCCGGCGTATTGACGAGTCTTAGAGTCCCATAAAGAAGTTACCTAGTCTAGGCGAAACGTTGTGGTGCGCGTATGCGATATGCGCATGGACCCGGTTAAAATGCGCGTATGAGATACCGTATATTAATTGGGCGGCTTTCTTTTGGTCGGGTCGTATGTGATATGATCGGGTTGATAAATCAAGTGTTGATTTATCATTTAACCATTAGCTTCTCACTAGAAATCCTATCTTGTTTCTTTTGGATGTATGCATGCATGTATGGATTCATTCTTGTTCATGCACATATGGATATGCATGCACAGATGCATACATACATCATTCTATCATGGTTGCATATACATTGAAAATGGTGGCAATATAAGACTCACACCATGGGTTTTTATATGGATTATTATTACATTTGTGTTAAAACAAAAAGGAAAAGACAAAGGGTTAATTCATGGATTGTTTCTACACTCTTCTTCATCTTACCATGCTCACCTACTTATTAACCCTTGGTTAATTTTTCTTTGGTGTTTTAAACTCAAATACAATAATATCTTTATAATTAACCATGGTTTGAGATGAGAAGTGGAAAATATATATACTTATATTTTTCATTTTCTCATTAGAGTTTATCTTCTCTTCTTCTTAAAAAATGCCATCATCTTCTTCAACCTTGATCTCTTGCTCTCTAGACTTTTCAAGTGAGCAAAATACTCAAAAAGATAGGATTTTGAAGTGAGAAAGAGAACCGCAACACCATTCTACACAAGTCTAGCCCACTTGTTTAGAGTGTTAGCTTCATTTCATCCTCTTGTTAAAGTGAAGTTGTTAGCTTGGACAAAGGAGCTTCGGGTGGATCGTCGTGGACGTTAGAGGACTTCAAGCTAATCGTTTTCCAACTCTCAAGTGGACAAGGAGTCTACAAAAGGGAGCTACAAAAGTTGTAGTCTCAAAACCCTAGCTTTTGTTACATATGAAGTTGGTTAAAGTATTTGAAACCCTAATTTTCTAGGATAGTTCCTTTGTATGCTTACTTAGCACCATAAAAATTTGATCTTTGTGACATGTGATGCTTCCAAATCTCTCATAGGGTGCTAGGTAAACCTAACATATTGAACCCATGTCATCAGGACACCAGCACCATTACCGATGGTGCGTATGTCTACGAACACTTGCTTGCCGGCTCACACACATCATCATCGTTAATTGCCATGTCACGCACACTTTAGAGAATATTAATTCATTGATATCCTTGCTAGCTGATAGTTTTGATATATCATTGTTGGGGTAAAAATTTACACCCCGGTTGACCAAGTCAAAATCAAAGTCAACCCTAAGCCAAGTGGGCCCAAGCCCAGATCCAGTGGGCCTATGCCCGGGTCGAGCCCGAACATGAAGCGGCCGGCCTCCCCCCATGCCAAGATAAAAATTTTGTAATAAATAATTTTGTTGTATTTCTTTTATTTTGTTTTATGGATAAATGTAAGAAAAATATGCATAAAGCCAAATTTTTGTAAAGCCTATGGCTTATGTGCAAAAATAAATGGCACATGAGCCATGGGATAGGCAAAATGCCATTTTGTGAAGCCCAAGGGGCTGTGTGTAAAGTGTATGGCCTATAAAGGCAAAGATAATGAAATATCTCAACAACTTTTCTCTCTCTCCAGAAAAAAATTTAGATCTGAGATCATTTCTCCTTCCTTAAGGTTCCAAAACCTTCTTCTTTCTTTTGAATTAAATCAAGAGTTTAACTCTTCATTTTATAAAACTAAATAGTTTTTCACCACAAAACCCATAAAGGGGAACTCGGATCTTCCATTAGATCTCAAAAAAAGAGATTTTTAAAATCTCATATCTCTTGATCTTCAAGATCCATCAACCAGAGGAGAAAGAAGAAGAACCCCTTTCATCAACTCCAAAACATCTTAGGAGTTTAACTCCACTCTGATTTCTCTTTCGAGAATTTCTGGGGCTAAAAGCCTCTTTTTCTCGCCGGCGCCCAAGCGCTCACGCGCCCAGCGCTCAAGCGCCAAGCGCCCACGTGCCGACACGTGGCGCGCTAGCGCTCGAGCGCCTTGCGCTCAAGCGCAAATGTCACGACCCAAAGTTTGGCCCGTGACCGACACATAACCACGTAACGTCTACAGGCGTAACGCGACTAAGCGAACCGGAAACCCAGAAATCATACTAGTAAAAATATAGAGTGTTTTAAGTTTTAAATGGAAGCATTTAAAAGTGATAAGAAATCTTAAGTAAACAATCACCAAGATAGCAATATACGACGCCGTAGCGAAGATCAAGAACAGCAAGTGGGAACATCACAGATAGAATAAACTGCATAAGTAAAGTCGGCTCACAACGAGCTCGACACCAGAATACCAATAATATACATCATCGTCCTCACACTTTCTCTAAGTCAAATACATTTATGGTAGATGGAGAATACTAGATACAACAGTGTGTACAAAAGAAGTAACCAGATACCACAACACACCTATCAGCAAAACAGCTCTTGCACCAACTGTAGTGGTATCTGTAGCCAAAAGATGTATGAAAGCAGCTTGCCGCGACTACTCCGAGGGGCAACCTGCAAATACTGTGGTATAACGGGGGTGAGTTTCCAACTCATGAATAGAGATAACATATAAAGGTAATCGCGAGCATGCACGTACTGCGCTACTCTATCATATGCCAGCAGATGATATCAATGCGTGATAAGCAGTATGTGCAATAATCATGCAAGTGCTCTATCTGATAATATAACTACAGGATGAGATACAATAATGAATGCTGAGCATGGGAACATAACAACTACACGGAATGTCAACGTGGAATATATAATCGGTGTCCATCAATGCACCCAGATCCCCCCCCAAATAGCTCAGGCGCCGGCACTCTCATCGGCCCTCCAATCCTGTAAATCTCTGAGAATCATGAGTGCCCAACATCGACACCCAAATATCATAAATACTCGTGTCCAGCATCGACACGCAAATCCTCATCCATCGGGCCCCGTCAGTCCGGGTCAGCCCACGGGCTCCGTCTACGGTATCGGCCCTCGGCCCCGGCAGTACGGATCATCCCGCATCCATCTATCGACTCTGGTCAGCATCCTCCGGATAACCGCCAGGTCCAACCAATCACCGGTAGGTAGTAGTCCCTCTGCCAGGCTTACCGTCTACTACACAACGAAGCCGTTCTCACCCCGGGGTACCATACCGGGTCCACCATGTACCCGTAATCGGCCTCATCCAACTCCTCGATTCGGGTTCACATGTATCACTCTCGCACCGAGAAAACACATGGTGGACACACCGAAATATCATATCAAGGGAAACCGGGTTTTTAATTAATTACATATTCTCTTTGAAACAGCCATGGTTCCCAAATCCAAAAATCACATGTAATCCAAAGCCAATATGCAAGTCAATACGATGTGATATATGAATCAAGTATGAATATCATGTCAATCACATAAAAGAAGAGCTACAGTATAACGATCATGGCAATTCTACAGTGAGTGTGTCATGGCAATTACTAACGGTGTGTGTGTAACATGCAGATTAGTGCTCGTGCAACATGAACCGTTAGTAATAGTGCAGTGTTCTATCAATTCTAAGTTTACATACATATAGCAGGGAATGCAGTATGCAACAACAGTATCCATGAACAGTCAATGTAGGTAAATGCAATATGTAGCTATAAGGTCCTATCAGCCCTGACGCATAACCCCATGCGGGCGATTTTCCCCGTAGATGTTAAATCTACTCACCGTAGTCTCTCGCTAGGTATAGCCGATGACTTGTTTCCCCTTCTTCGCGGCGTCCGCCGCACTCTCCTGCCAACTTAGAATTTCACAGAATATCACACATAAGCTTAAAACCATACAAACACGACATTTAAAGTCAACTAGAAACCCGTGTCGCAAACCAAGCGCGCGTGTGCGCGATACGCTAAAACATGTGATTACGCGCCTGAAGCTAACCCGACGCGTCGCGATACGCAAAAACCCCAAACCCACACACACGTATCACGCGTGTCGCGAAAGTTTAAAATACGGAAAATAGGGTATTAGATCCCAGATTTTTATACATGAACAAATTTACAAAACTATATATACCAAAATACTACACATAGCAGCAGACTCCTATGGCCCAAACCCCAACCCCCAACTCACCCATCTGGCCGCAATTTGCGGCCAGAATGTATATTTCGGCGGCCTGTCTTGGGAATTGGGCTCCCAGGTTTTCTGTGTGCACTCTATACCCTCTATACATGCTACAGTAAATCCGATTTTATTCTGAAACACCCCGGGTAGAAGCAGATTCCACAGAGCCCTAATTCTAGTTAAAAACCACATTTTTACACTAAAATGATACTTTATGGTATTTTCCTGAAATCTGGAGCAAACCCAAGTCTAAAATCACACTAATAACCCATTAATAAGCTAATTAATCCATAAAAATGCTAATTTTAACATATCACCACAAAATCCCTTCAATATCGCTAAAAAGCACATCAAAACATGATTTTTGCTAAAGAATACTACAAGTTTATGGAAAAAGAGTGCTAACATGAGTTAATACCTTCAAGAGACCTTATGAAATACTAAAAATCTCAGCCCTAGCCTCAAGTGTGCAGATTTGCCTCCCAACACCTCAAAAGGCCATTTTTCCCAAGGTTTTGTGAAGGAAATGGTTAGATTTGTGTAGGTTTTTGTGTGGAGATCAAAGAGAAGTGAAAAGAAGAAGAGGAGATGAAGAAAATGCCATGGTTTTTGCTGCTTTTCTGCTGGAGTTTCAGAAATGAGAGAGAGAGAGAAGAGAGAAAGAAAAGGGTCAAAGAAAAAGTCAATTTTCTTTACCTAATCCCATACCTCATTTTCTATTGCAAATTTGAATTTTAAAAAGGGGTTTGACTTGGAATAGGGTGGGGATAATGAGCCATGCAATAAAAGATAATGGTTAACATATTACACCCTTAAACCTAAGTCACAAAATGGCTAAGTGTGCATGTGTGCACCAACATAAGAAATTTCCCAATTAGGGTAAACTTGACTAGAAATAGTTAAGGCAGAAGCGGCTCAGGTATCGAGCCAACAAGAGGGCCAGGGCTTCGGCCAAATGGAATCTTGTGATGTTCCAAGCGCAGGGTCGCCCCACGACGATGGCTGAGTCGGACATAAGAATCAGCAATTCCTTCGAGCCTTTGAAGTGGGTTCATAAAAATGTCATGACCGCCAGAATCAAGAAGACAGCGGTCCGAACAATGCTACAAAGAGACGTGTCCCGGCCCCAACAGAAAAAGTATGACACTGTCTCTTCAAGAGTCTATCAGGTGCTCTGTGCCGCACGAAAGCAGCGGGGCAAATCTAGAAAAGAAGCGCCAGCACCATTCAAGAATCCGGCCAGGCCATCCGCCTTCAATTGACTGCCTGCTACAGAAACAGGGGGGTCAAGACAGCGATCTGTGAAATCAGCTACCGACAATAAAAAGAGGGCTGGATATATTATCCATACGGTCTATATGGCAGGCGGGGGCCCCAGCGACAACCTTCGCAGCAAAAGAAAAGATGGGGCCACCACATCCCAAGTCCAATCTGGCTTGAATGTGGTTGCCGCTTCCCAAGAACATCCGCCTCCGCCGGATGATGAAAACCCTCTCGAGGAGGAAGATAGGCAGAAAGACCTCTTGGTCCATGCAGAGTCAAGCTCGGACAGCGAGGAAGAGCCGACTTTCCGCCCCAGGACCGCGGAGCAGGAGCTGCTTCAAGAGCTTCGAAAACAGCCCAGGAGCTAGGATAAAGAGATGGCCAAGCTTTATTCGAAAATTGACGATCTAACGAATGTTGTGATGCAGCTTACAGCTCAAATTGCTCGAGCGCCTCCCAATCAAGCACAAGTCGCTACTAATCAGCCGGGTGATGACAATCTGAAGCAGCCAATGCCTGTTCCTTTGGGTCCAAGACTGTTCGAGCCGCACGAAAGCCGGCCACATTCCGCTTCTGGGGATGCCTTGGCCCCAGATGGCACTATCCGCTAACACAAGATCGGATAATGGATTTGGCCACCAGCAAAGTTAAAACATTGGTGGCTGAAGCTGAAGCTCAGAAAGAAATTGGCAGTAGTGGGCGGCCATATCCCGCACAGTACGATCTGATTGGGTTCCCGAGCGGCTACGTCATTCCTAAGTTCGGAAGATTTGACGGAACGGGGAATGCAAATCAGCACATCGCCCACTTCAAAGCCTCGTACGGAAATACAGGGGGCAATGACACGCTCCTTCTTCGTCAGTTTGTCAACAGCCTGACCGGTGTCGCCTTCGACTGGTACGCGAGCATACAAGACGGGTCCGTCATTACCTTTGCCCAAATGGAGTCTCTGTTTCGGCAAAGGTTCATGAGTGTCAGTGATAAAATCTCCATTGCCGACCTTGTGAGGACCAAGCCGGGGAAGAATGAAAGCAACACCGGCTTTATCGCCCGATGGCGTAATCTCACAGTCAAGTGCGAACCGCCACTGGAGCAGGACCAGTCCGTCAGCCTTCTCATTGGGAACCTCAGCAATTGGATGGTCCCGTTCTTGTGTACAAAAGGCCTCAAGACATTTCAGGAGCTAACCAAGAAAGTCCAAATGCTGGAACGCTCAAAGCAAGAGTCCCCGCCGGACTCTCAGAGAGACAAAACTTGGAAAAGCAAGCGGGACGACAACCGTAGAAGCGGGAGTTCCAGCAGTACCAATGTCTTCAATGCGTCCGACAATGAAGAAAAGCGAAGGGCGGGCGAATCCAAAACCAACCGGTCTCGAAAGCCATTGCTGGGAGGAGATGGGCCTTCCCTAGAGGAGAAGAAGAACAAGGTTTACTCTTTCAGAAGGGACAAGGTCCGTAAGATATTTAAAGATGCCTTGAACAACGGCCTACAATTGCCGGAGTCGAAAAGACCCCAAGAAGCAAAAATGACCGAAAATCCCCTGTATTGCCCGTTCTACCGAGTAGTGAGCCATGCGATCGAGGATTGCTATATCTTCAAGGACTGGGTCGAGAAGAAGTACAAGGCTGGAGAGATCGAGCTGTCCAAAAGCGTGTTGGTGAACAATCAAGTTGCAACCGCCAACTTTATACAAACAGAAGTTGAAGCCTTCTGGGAGCAGACAGCTGAACCCGCTGCCCCGATAAACGAAACTGACTCATCGCGGCCTCCGTGGAGTATGCACATATCTAATAAGACGAAGAAGATGATAAAGCTACTTCGGAAAGAGCCCAGGACGGAATGGGAAGGACAGAAGAAGCCTACCAGCCCAGCTGCCAATGCGGCTCCATCAGGCTCAAAATCTAAGAAGCTCAAGAAGAAGAAAAGTGCAGCTCGGCGCGAAAAAGAGTCTGCAGGGAGATCAACCATTCAAAAATATATCGATTCCCTCAAAGACTATGAACAGAAGGAAAGAACTCTAATTCACTTGAAAGAGTTCTTCCCCGTAGAAGCAGCGGAGATTTTGGAGGAGTTGGAAGAAGGCTCCAATGAAGAGATCCTTATAGTGACCTGCTACGCCATCCATCTGGGCAGCGACTCTGAGGAGGATCTCTGTTTTCCCGAAGAGGACGAGGAGCTCGCCACAAAGGCCAACCAAGTCCAGCTCAGAAGCGGCAGGGCTCTACCGCCAAATCAGGGAAATGCCTCAAAAGGAAAGGAAAAACAGGTGGCTAATGAGGAACACGACATAGAGCCGGCTAATGAGAACTCAAGTCCTTCTTCAGTGGACTACAATGTCTTGGCTCACCTCCGAAAGCTTCCGTCTCTCCTTAGCATCTACGATGCCTTGGTCCTATCTAAGGAGCTTAGAGATGTTCTCATTCACGCTTTACAAAACCCCGAGCGGTATCAGGCTTGCTTTGCGGAAATTAATATGAAAGAAGCTCAGTACACTTTGCAAGCCGCCGCAGTCATGTTTAAGGATGAAGACTTGCTACTGGGAACGGTTGAGCATAATCGACCGCTTTACGTGACCGGGTACAGCGACGGAGATCAGATTAATCGCATATTGATTGATCTGGGGTCCTCAGTGAACATCATGAACTTGCAGACACTGAAGAGTTTGTCAATGGACGTCCGGCACCTGTCAAGGGAAAGGATTGTCATTCAAGGCTTCAATCAAAACTGCCAGCAAGTTCTGGGGTCTATAGCTTTGCCAATCAAATTCGGGGATCTGCAGACCGAAGCTAAGATATACGTGATCGATGCGGACACGTCTTATAAGATTCTCTTGGGACAGCCGTGGCTCCACGATTACGGAATCATTCCGTCAACTCTCCATCAATGCATGAAGTATACTAAAAATGGCGAAGAAAAACGCATTGACGGAGACATCCAGCCGTTCGGTGTGCATGAAGTCCGATATGAAGATTCTCGGTACTTTATGAACCACCAAAATGCTAAGCCACAACTGACTGAGGATAGAGCAGCCCCAAGACTCAAAAGCAAATCTAAGCCGGCTGTCACTTTCAAAAGCAAAAACGGCAAAGTGCGCCCGCGTTTCGGTAGCGACACTGATGAGTCCGACGCTGGAAGTCCGTCCTTCCATAAAACTCGCCCTCATTTATGTAGCGATATGGAAGAATCTATTACTGAAGGCCCATCAAGCAGCAAAATCCGCCATCATCTTGGTAGCGACACTGAAGAGTCGGAAGAAGAGGACCTGCCTTGCAATAGCTGCGCAGATTGGACCCCCATGCAACAAGCGAAACTACGATTGACCTTCGAAATTGAAGAAGGGCCCCTAGTTGTCACAAGGGTGCCGGAGCAGATGTGCAAAGAGCTCGATGCATTGTCAGTCTCCACCGTTGACCAGCTGAAAACTATCTACGTTCCCGGAAGGAAGAATGGACAGAAGGGCATCCTGTTTTATGGGTCAAACCCTGTTGTGCACCCGGACGATTTGTCTGTCGCATGCCTTCCCTATGAGAGAGGCATAAGGTCCGTCCTCAATCCCAGATACTATGCGCCCGAGATACGGGAATACTTTAAAAAGTGCGGATGCCGGTTATATCAAACGGAGTCCAAAGCAAAGTTTTACGAAAGGCTATGGCATCCGCCCCAGGTCTGAACACTCATCGATGGACTAATTCCAGATAGACGGGGCATAGACTTCATTCAACCTGATACCAAAGAGTGCTACATGATCCATGTTGGTGAAGCCAGTGAAAGATCAAATGATGATGACGAGATAGCCGAACCAGAAGAAGCTCCTCAGGAGCTCGAAGATGGCGGACAAGCAACCTTCGGCGAACTAGACGAGATTGACTTAGGAACGCCCGATGATCCAAGGCCGACCTACATTAGCTAGCTCTTATCAGAGGAAATGAAAGCACGGATAATCGCCCTGCTGCATGAGTTCGTCGATTGCTTCGCGTGGACATACAAAGAAATGCCAGGCCTTTCCCCTGAAGTGGCCGTGCATAAACTGGCTATATCTCCTGATGCTAAGCCAGTCAAACAAGCTCCTCGAAGAATGAGAAGGGAACTAGAAGAAAAGGTCATCGAGGAAACCAAGAACCTCATCGATGCCGGCTTCATCAGGGAAGAGAAATATGCGGACTGGATCGCATGCATAGTCCCAGTGAAGAAGAAAAATGGGCAGATCCGAGTTTGTGTCGATTTTAGGGACCTCAACAAGGCATGTCCTAAAGACGATTTCCCGCTACCGGTCATGGAAATGATGGTCGATGCCACCACAAATTACGAGTTGTTCACCTTTATGGATGGCTCGTCCGGATATAATCAGATCAAGATGTCACCTGAGGATGAGAAGCACACAGCATTTCGAACCCCGATCGGAATATACTGCTACAAGTGATGCCGTTCGGACTGAAGAACACAGGCGCTACATATCAAATGGAAATGACTAATATCTTTGATGACCTAATCCATAAAGTCGTTGAATGTTATGTTGATGACCTGGTCGTCAAGACTAAAGCCAAGGCCGATCACATCCAAGATCTTAGGACCGTTCTCACCAGACTGAGGGAATACGATCTAAAGATGAATCCTTTAAAGTGCGCTTTTGGCGTGTCATCGGGAAAATTCCTGGGCTTTATAGTCCAACATCGGGGGATCGAAGTTGACCCATCCAAGATAAAGGCCATCATGGAGAAGCCTCTGTAAGTCCACGTTACCTCTCCCGGTTCTTTCGGGCTTGCGGAAATGATGAAAAACGATTTTTCTTTTGGTGGTAACATGGACTCAAAATACGGATCTTTGTTAAACAACTATCTAACAACCTAACTAGGAGTTTTACCTACTCAGTTAGGGGTTATACCTTAACTTGAACTCCTTCTCTTGGACTCCTTGTGGTGGTCGGATGGTTCTCTCCTCGTCGTCTCTTTGTGCCGAAGATGGATCCACCTGAAAGCTTCTACCTTTAGCTTCAACCTCAATCTTGAGGAAATTAGAACACTTGGTTTGCTAAACCTTGTATACTAGGATGAGTAGAGAAGTGTGTTGGGCTTTATCTCTATGGTTCTTACTTTTCAACACATGAGACAATAGAACCATGAACTAGAGAGAGCAAGAGGAAGAAGGAGAGCTTGAGGATGAAAGAGAATGAGAATGATAGAATCAGCAAGACTTTTCTCACCCTTGCTCTCATAATCCAAAATAATCATAACCAATAATAGTAATTGAGTATTATGTGATGGTTCAAGTCAAAATGGCAATATCATTTCATGCACTCATTTTGTGAAAAATAACAAGCAAGCAAAAGTCTTTGCCATGAAATGATAGCCATTGTAATGATGATGGTCAAATAGTCCAACCTAGTCAACCGGTCAACAAAGTCAACGAAGTCAACCTTTCAACCCAACCATAGCACAATAATACTTAATTAATATTATCATTAATCATATTTCTTATTCTTATTAGTGTTTAGCAAAAGTCAACAGTCAACAACCCTAATGAGAATCCTCTGCCTCTGTCTCTGTCAACCGTGCATACACACCCACATCCGCGTTCCGAAGAACACGAATACAAACGAGATAAAACCAATCCCAAAACGTACACTAGGATCTGGCTTAAACCAAAGCCCGCTAGTGATAACTGCCCAGACACTAAACGTGCACAAGTGCACGGATGTGACCGAACCCTGTCGCAAAACCATGCGACATCTACTCTTTTACCAAAAGGCGAATAGCTTTCTGTGTGGGACTCTAAAGACTCGACACTACGCTGGCAGTGGGTTTAACCACAGACCGCAAGCGGCACTAGCTGTGCGTAACGGCCCCCAGGTAGATGCCGATAAGAAGACGGACGAGGTGAAACCCATCTGAACTCCTACTGAGCCTGAATGTGACAATCTGCGTACAGTCCGGTCTGTTCGTCTGAGAATATCGCATGGCGGGCCTAAGGGGCTGGTAAACGTCAGTCCCTCTAATAGCTGTACAAGTCGTGTCGGAGTGTAGCCCAGAACACCCTGAGATAACACTGGAAACCTACCAGTATATCTCGCTTGCCCTGGCCAGGGACTTTGTGTAATGGCTCTCCTAGACACAGCGCGATATCAACCCCCAATACCGGGAGAGACGAATCCTGTCTAACCGTCACTGCCTCCAAGTGTTTCGGGACTGCACCCAACTACTACCTGTTTGCACGACTCCAGCCGTGGTAGGGTAGTAATCTAAGTACAGTAGGAATACACTCGAGGCGAAGTGACGGTGTCAAGTCAGCGGACTAAGCTGTACTCATGTCACCTGGGAACTGATAACTGACGATAGGTATAGTACCAACCAACAGTTCCCGAAGAGTCCTGTCCAGTGTACTCGTAACCTAACGAGCACCCGCATACTATCTCAAGTACGACGTACTGATGGCTGTTGGACAGACCGTCTCCCATGCTGGGATGAGAAGCGTATACGCTAGTCTACTCCGGAGTATCGATTGTAGGGTTGCTAGGAACGCGCACAAGGGTCTACGAGGCATCAACCATGCCCGATTTAAAAATTAGCCGTGCCGAACAACCCGAATTCGGAACTTTAAACTAGAGATTAGGCGAAAACAAGCATGCTAAACTCTTTAACACTAAGTGAGAGGGATTACAACCTTTGTAGATTCGGTCCTTCACTTCATATGCTCTGTGTTGTGGTCCCTTTGCTGCGATCATCGGGATCCGGACTCTCGAGAGGTTCCACGAAGAGAAAGACGCAACCTTTGCTTCCGATCTTCGATACTAAGATGATCTACCTTGAAGTTTCTTTAACACAAGCTAACACTCATGAAATGATGTGAACACCCTCATCTAAATGGCAAGGGAAGATGAGGATGATGAAGTAGGATTTTTGCTCTCTTTATTTATCTTTTTCTCATATTTATCCATCACAAAAATCAAAGCAAGAAACCATTTCAAGCAAAGAAGAAGAAGGAAGAAGATGATGAACAATAATGGATAATCCTTTTGTGATGAATAGGAAAAGGAGATAATGATCAATTATGCAACCATGGTTCACTTAACCATTGTAGAGAATTAACCAAGGGTTAGGGTTTTGGGTTGAGTTAAGAATGAGTCATAAGTAAATATCTTTTCCATGACAAAACAAAAACCTTCTAGAATCATCTAGAAACCATTAACCCAAATCAAACCCTAATCTTGATTAATCTTTACTAAACATGTTGCATTAGTTATCATATCATGTTACAATATTATATATCACATATATAATATTTATTGTAACCAAATAAAATAATACAATTAACATATATCGCATATATATCAATGTATTACCCGAGTGAGAAAAAGAATCTTTTAGTGAGCAAATATTAGTTAATGTAATTTAATATATCATATATATTATTATACATTAAATTATCGAATCAACACTTGATCCGACAATCTGGCTATATCGCATATAACCGACTAATATTTATCCGTACCGATTCATCGAATCAACACTTGATCCGATGACCCGGCTGATATCAAATATCGCGAGAATACAATACGGTATCACATACCGCATTATCCTCGGTCCCGCACATATCACATATGTGCTCCTACTCCGTTTTGCCTGAGTCAAGAAACCTCTGTGTAGGACTCTAAAGAATCGTCAATACGCCGGCAGTAGGTGATGATCATATCAAACACCCACAAGCTGCAAGCGGTCAGCTAAACGTAACAGCTACCCAGGTATTGAGCGCTCAGAAGATCAACAAGCAAGCCTGTAACTTCTCCTGCGAATCCAAACAGTAACACTCCCGTACAGTCCGGTCTCGTCGTCTGATATGTTGCATATCTCGCCTAGGGGTGGTAAACGTCAGACCCCAGTAGCTTGATAAGTCGTGTCGATTTGAGGTCTATAACAGTTCGAGAAACTACTGATAACACTTACCAGTAAATCTCAGCAACCCTGGCCAGGGATTTCCGGTTATAGCCAATCGAACACAGCACAACATCAACTCCCTATACCGGGAGAGACGAATCCCCTCCTATCGCTCATTGCCTCCATGTGATTCGGGACTGTACCCAAAAGCTACCTTTTTGCATGCCCTCTTGGACGTGGTATGATGGAAATCAAAGCACAGTGGGAACCACACAAGACTCTATGACAATCTCGGGTCAACAGACTACTCTGTACCAGTGTCACCGGAGAACTGCCATCTGACGTATGGTATAATACCATCTGGGAGTTCTCGGCGAGTCCGTCCAGTGTACCCAGTCTCCACTGAGCACCCGTACACCATCCTTGATGTCAAACACCGATGGATATGGGATCATCCATCGCCCATCATATGGGTCAAGATGCGTATACGCTAGTCTACACTGGTGCATCGATGTCCTGTCTCGATACACCCATGACTAGGAACAATTATAGGATGTACCCGTCGACTACCGTGGCCCCACTAGTATGATCTCATCATAGTCCCAGTAGTCGAGTACATATCCTAAGGGCTTTATCAACATGTAATATAGAGACAATCAGAGTACATGTTAAGATAAAGTACAACCAGATAGCATACTATCATGTCGAGCAAGAAAGTCCTCCCTATATATGTCCTAGCATCCACTACAATATACATCGTATGTACAGTAATGGCCTCTAGGGCATACATATAACTAACAATCTCCCACTTGCACTAGGGCCATCTGTTATGGTATCGCATACCCAACAATTAGCTGCGGTTGAAGTATCTCATACTCAACCATCCCATAAAAGTCTCTACTGGGAAAAAAGGCCTTTGTGAGTGGATTCGCGATGTTGTCCTCTGTGTCTACTCTCCTAACCTCGATCTCCCTGGAGATCAACCATCTCCATGATCAGGTAACACTGCCTAAGAATTATATCTGGATTTCTGATGGGACGGTAGTTCCTTGGGTAAAGCCACAACTCCATTGACACACAATGGTAGGAACGAAGTTCATCTTATGAACTTATAAATATCCAGACTGCCTCTTTGGTAGCATCCTTGGTAACGATGTATCTTGCCTTTAATCATCTAGTATATCACGGTATCTAGCTTGGAACTCTTCCAACATACCGTCCCTCCATTGAGGGTATAGACAATGCCTGCGACTGACATTCAATCGTCCTTATCAGCCTGGAACCTTTCCAGTGATTCTCCCGATGATCGATTGATACCATCTCACTACAACTAGTGAGTGTCCTAACATCCAATTAGATATATCTCATAGATCCAAAACCCAGGATTTAGGAGGTATCACTTTGATCCTATATGGAGAATCCTTGTGATAAGCGGAGATTGACCGAGCGTAGCATAGGAAACTCCTTCCCTATCAAGAGTATGTCATCCACGTACTCTACGAGGATCACCACCATACTCTCTACTACCTTTTCGTATATACAAGGTTCATCTACCATTTTGATGAAGTCAAACTCTTTGACTACCATATCAAAACAGATGTTCCAACTCCGCAATGCCTGTTTTATCATATAAAACATCTTGCACACGTTTCCGCTGCTCCTACTTTCTACGAAGCCCTCTAGCTGTGTACTTATAGACGCTCTTTTCTAAAACATCATTTAGAAAAGTAGTTATGACACCCAACCAGATATCGTAGTCATGGTATGTAGCCGTGGCAAGTAGGATCTGGATGGACTTAAGCATAGCTTTGAAAGTCTCAACTTTTCCATGTACACCAAGTAATCTTCTCAAGATATACTCGCTCCTGATGGGGATTTAACCCTTCAGATAAAGCAACCAAAGTCCATACTTTGTTGGTGTATAAGGATTCCATCTCAGATCGATAAGCATCCAGCCATTCTTACAGAGTCCCACTCCTGATGGCCAGCTCGAAACTAGTTGGGTCATCATCTCATGATGCAATCCTCGCTCCCACTGTCATAGAGAAACCAAAGTATCTCTCAGGTGGGTGAGAAACCCTACTAGATCGGCGGAGAGGCTGAGGTTCGTTGGTAACTATTGAATCCTTTGGTTCTATCAGATCATCACTGCAGTTTGTATAGCTGGAACCATTCCAGTTCTACATAACAGACCTTGCCTCGAGCTTGTCCGGATTTTGCTTTTAGACATAGGCCGGACAACCCCAAATCTTAACAAGCTTAAGATACGGGCTCTTCCCTTTCCATATCATATATGAAGTGGTAGGCAACTGATTTGATTTGAACCCTATTCACTAGGTATGCAGCTTCTCAAGCGCATAACATCCAAAAGGAAATAGGTAACTCAGTAGTACTCATCATAGAGCACACCATATCACATAGGGTGCTATTGCTCCGCCCCGATACACCGACGTGCTGTGGTGTATTCGAAGGAGTAATGCTGAGAGAGAATCTCATTCTCCTTTAGAATAGTCCAGGAATTCCGTGCTCAAGTATTCTCCTCCTTGATCTCATCAAAGGACATAATACTTTTACCCGTATTTTGGTTCTCTACTTCTAATTTATATTCTGTGAATATCTCAAAAGGTTCGGACCTGTGTTTCAGCAGGAACATATGTCTGAATCTTGAGAGATTATCAGAGAATGTAATGAAGTACAAAGAACCGATCTTGGCATATGTAGACATGGGACTTTCATACATCAGCATGTATCAATCCCAAGAGTTCACTAACTCTTTCTCTGTTTCCAATAAACAGAGCTATAGTTATCTTATCTTTGTGACATGACCGGCAAGTTTCACAAGATGTAAATTCAAACAGATTTAAATATGCATCTATATGTAACTTCAGCCAGTCGGGTCGCATTGATATGACCTAGTCTACAATACCTCAAGAAGGATTCGTTCATTTCTGAACTCTTCCTCTTATGTGTGTCCCTTATACTAAGAACTGTAGTTTGATTTAGAACGTCAATGCTTTTAGATAACGTGCCTGAACCGATCAACTCTTGATATAGGAAATGTTCAAAACATTATCCAACACTACAAAATTATATCCTTTCTTTACTAATAAAGAGACTGATATGATTTTGTATATCAGGTTCGGTATCTAATAACATTTGTTCAGAATCAATGTATTCTGGTAATACAGGGTGATAGTGACCAACAGACTTAGCTGCAACACTTGCACCGTTTTCTGTCTCATGAAACTTATCACCCGTTCTCAGTTCTTTACCTATCTATAGCCTATGTAACAGATTACATATACGGGATCCTGATCCGGTATCACATACCCAGGACGTAAAGGATACTGAGAAACAGTTCTGTGTAATGAACACACCCGAAGATGATGCATCAACACGCACTTTCTTCGTTTGGGCGGCATGGGAAATCTGGTATTCCCCAATTTCCTGCTCTGTCTTATAACAATTATAAGTTGGAGCGGGACCAACGTTCCCCAGCTCAGTATAACAAGCGGGTTCAGTCAATATATCCGTTTTATTATCTTGATTAAGGCGTGATATGGTCGCTATCTGGAGAGAGAGAGAAGAAAACACTCAGCGTATGCTCTTGCAAGATTAGATTGGTTATCTAATATATCTAATCAGGATGTCTCCCACTGTTTTAGTCAAATCTTCCTTCAAACCCTAAAAGGAAAGACTAGCCGGGATTAATTACACGCTACAAGTTCGCCAATCTTTCAGCCAGGCCAGTGTCGGTACTTTGAGGGAGGTCCCCCGTGCTTTCGCACGAACCTAATTAAAGTAAACCTCGTTTTCCCAGAGGCATAACCCCGTTAACACCTTTCTAGACACCTACTTGATCAGCTAATTGTAATGTGTAAAACTCTCCCAGGAGTAACTCTTACTCGCAGCGGGTATCGGGATCCAACTATCTTATAGAAGGTATGCAATCTCATTGCAAATTTCAACACCTGAAATTCCCAATAATATTTTGCCCCTAACGTGCTATGACCTTGACGAAAGCCAACAAACCATAGCCCGCTAGTCAAGTTCAACCCGTACATTTCTTGATTGAATTAAACCCACCCGCACGACCCTTGACGAAAGCCAACAAAGCCGCACGACTACCCTAATCCAATCACATCGTATGCTAGCAGATAAGCAGCATATAGCTACCGCACACTGCACCTTGACGAAAGCCAACAAATGCAGCACGAATACTATATACAACTTATCTGAAATGACGGAGGGCTACGACAGGTTTTTCAGAAAACCCTTTGCGTAATGAACTTGATATCATTGTAGAATCGAGTGATTTTAAATGGAATGTTTTTGAGGCTTTTCTAGTTTTGCTAAAGGGGTCACTCCCGGTGAAGGGATCGTCGGCCCTTTCCTCATCGAATAAGGTGCAGGATATTTCATATATACCGCTGTGCAAAGCAAGAACTATAAAAGCAATCAAAAGACAAACCGAGTTTGTAGCATCTGCCAGTTATTGCTAAAGGAGTCACTCCCGGTGAAGGGATCTCGGTCCTTTCCTTATCGAATAAGGTGCTGGATGTTCTACAAGGAACACCGCTATGCAAAGCAAGAACTAGAGCTACCAGTTTTATAAACAAGTTTCTACAACATCTTAGGTTTCTTTTAGTTTCATTAATCTCATTAATGAAGTCCCATTTTATTATGCTTCACAAGCATGTCTTTTGAAAACGAAATCTGCAATATAACATATATCTCATATATATAATATAAACATTCGTCTCAGGCAGTAATATGATCTCATCACAGAACATTGCAGCAGAAGAACATATATGAAATATTGGATATACTAGGACGTCCGTGTTTTCAATACGAGCCTGTATAAAACACGGATTCCACGGTCGCGATGAATAGCCAAACCCACATCCCTAGACCCCTACGAGAGCGGCAAGTAACACTGCCAATTCTAGGGTTAGGAGACCCGGTCTCGACTCCTCGAGATGGTCTCCCACTGGACCCTAGAACCCGGTTACTTGTGCTCCCCGCCTTGGGTCTACCTAATGCGGAAAAGTAAATAATATACAACGGTGACATCTTCCGCTACCTGGAAGTGCCCCAATAAAAGAATATTACATACAAATGAATTTTACATGAATGAAAAAGAAAAACTCTCATCTCACATAAAACCCCCGGCTATTCAAACGCGACGATCCAATACAACATATCACAGCAACACATAATATCTCATATCATCAACATAAGCAAGTATGCGTATCCCGATTGCCGTTGATGTATAGCAACGAAGCCGGCGATACACCACATACTACGCTTACGGTCACAGAAAAGAAAGTATAAAACTACAACAGCTGGAATCCGCAACTTCCTTAGACATCGCATGCCTAACCAGATGAATTCCTTAGACATCTCATGTCTAACAATTATAAACCCCGCATTTTAGTTGTTAGTGTATATGCCCTAGAGGCCATTACTGTATCATACTAGTTTGTATATTACTTAATGGAAGCTTGGGATATTCACCTTGTATAAACAATCTTGCTCAATATAGTAGTATGCTACTTGGTTTGTTTCTACTTCAATGTGTAAATGTGTTTATTTTGCGATATCACCTATACACATTAGTGGAGCCCTTAGGATCTTTGCTTGATTACCAGCGTTGTGATGGCAGTCACACTAGTGGGGGCTGGGTAATCTATAAGCACATCCTTATACAGGTCCCTAGTCGCAGGACTATCGAGACAGGGCATCGATACTCCGGAGTAGACTAGCGTATGCGCTTCTCATCCCAGTGTGGGAGATGGTCTGTCCCACAGCCATCAGTACGTCGTACTGGAGATAGTATACGGGTGCTCGTTGGGTTACGAGTACACTGGACAGGACTCGTCGGGAACTGACAGGTTGGTATTATACCTATCGTCAGTTATCAGTTCCCAGGTGACATGAGTACAGCATAGTCCGCTGACTTGACACTGGCACTTCGCCTCGAGTGTGTTCCCACTGTACTTTGACTACTACCCTACCACGGCTCAAAGGAGTCGTGCAAACAGGTGGTAGTTGGGTGCAGTCCCGAAGCACTTGGAGGCAGTGCCGGTTAGACAGGATTCGTCTCTCCCGGTATTGGGGGTTGACATCGCGCTGTGTCTAGGAGAGCCATTACACGAGTAGTCCCTGGCCAGGGCAAGCGAGATATACTGGTAGGCTTCCAGTGTTATCTCAGGGTGTTTTGGGCTTCACTCCGACACGACTTGTACCGCTATTGGGGGACTGACGTTTTACCGTCCCCTAGGCCCGACATGCGATGTATCAGACGAACAGACCGGACTGTACGGAGAATGTCACATTCAGACTCAGTAGGAGTTCAGATGGGGTTTACCTCGTCAGCCTTCTTGTCGGCATCTACCTGGGGACCGTTACGCACAGCTAGTGCCGCTTGCTGTCTGTGGTTAAACCCACTGCCAGCGTAGTGTCGAGTCTTTAAAGTCCCACACAGAGGGTATTCGCCTCTGGGCAAAACAGAGTAGAGGTCGCATGGTTTTTGCGGCAGGGTTCGTTCTCATCCGTGCACTTGTGCACTTTTGGAGTCCGGACGGATTATACTAGCAGGCTCTGGTTTGAGCCAGATACTGGTATATGTTTTGGGGTTGCTTTTATCTCTCAGTATTCTTGTTCCTCGGAACGAGAATGCAGGTGTGTATGCACAGTTGTTTGAGGCGGAGGAAGAGATTTTTCATTAGGGTTTCGGAACGGGTGCGTATGCACAGTTGACAGTCGTCTTTTTCCAAACCCTAATGGAATTATGAAATATCAATTAATAATAGTAATTAAATGAAATTATGTCATGGTTGGTTTTGTTGACTTGTTGACCATGGTTGACTTGTTGACCATGGTTGAATGTTTGACCATCATCATTACTTTGCAAGGATGCTCCTTGATTCTAGCTTACATTCATTTAAGGAAGTTATGATAGTGGTCATTCCAAAACAACCATCAACTATTCTCATTTGAATTATTATTATTATTTAGATAATTCTTTTTCTTTTTGATATGGTTGCAAAAGGAAAAAGAGAGCTCATTCTATCATAACCATTCTCTCTCCTCATTTCATCTTCTTCTTCCTCAAGCTCAAGGAGAATCCTTCTCATGTGTTGAGAATCCCTCTCCTTGAAAAGAAAACAACCCCTAGACACTCTCTACTCACTCTAGGATCAAGGGTTTGGCAAGCCGGAGATTCTAGTTCACTCAAAGTTCGAGGAAGAGCCCGAAGGTTGAACCCTCAGGTGGATCCATCTTCGATGGAAGAAGGCGACGAGGAGAGAACCATCAACCTCTACTAGGTTTCAAGAAGGAGTTCAAGTTAAGGTATAACCACTTTGCCGAGTAGTTAACTCTCCTTTGCATGTTTGCTAGTTTAGTTTAGACACGATCCCGACCTTGCTTAGTCCATATTGCCCCACGCGCCAAAAATTTGTTTTTTATACCGTTTCCACCTCCCCGTAAGAACCGGGGGTCGCAACGTGGACTTACAGTGGTATCAGAGCCTAACTAAACTTAAACTAACTTGGTAGCGAAGTGTATGGAAGTTCGAAACGAAAAAATCGCAAAACCGGAAATTCTAAAACCCTAAGTTTCTGTTGAAATTTTTTGTGCTCTAAAAGTAAAACTTTTTACTCCTAAAATCGGCTCAGGGTTTTGTGAGAACACCCACGAAAAACGATCCCATGAATCCTTCAAACCGCCGCGGATCCACGGCCTCAGCAATTCTAGTCGCCGCGGATCCGCCGCCGTTTGGGCTCTTCATGTGATCGTGTTTTGTGCAGTGTTCTTCTGGTAGGGTTTTGGGATTTTTCAAATATGTTATATGTGCCCAGATTTTTCAGAAAAGAAATTTACTTTTGGGGTCCTATAAATCCGTATTTTTTTTCGAACTTCGCTACACTTTGGCTATATTGGTTATATCTGTGATATTTGTATGTATTGAACGTCGGCTAATCGCTATAAGTCGATTAGTCGGGGTTATACATCTCTGTGATCTGTGTTTGATATTGGAATGTGTATATGAATGTGTTAGACTGTCGCGGGTGAATAGCCGGGGTGGATGTGAGATGAGCTTTTGTTTTTCTTTCATTCATTTGTAAATGTAAATTGATGTAATAATATTATTTGTATGGCCGCACAACCGGGTCGGGGTTGTAGCCGTCATTGTATAATTCTTTTTACTGTTTTTGCTCCTAGGATAGACCCATGGAGGGGTGCACAAACTACCAGGTACTTGGCGGGTAGTTTGCCGCACCCGTAGGGGTCTTGGGTGGGGTTTTGGCTATTCACCGCGACCGTGTAATCCGCTTTTCGTTACAGGCTCGAACGGATTGCGGATTCCTAGTATATCCAATGTATTCATCTGTGATCTGTAATGTCTATCATTGCTTTATATTTAGGCGTTGCTTATGTTTTACAGCCGCGCTAGCCCAGCCCCCGCTCTGTCGTTAGTTAAGTAACCTAACGGGTGATGACGGGACCCCGTGGCGAATGCGAATGGCATAAGCGTACGTCATATTTTGGTTATTTTCTGCAATGGTAGGATTAAATGATGGGACGCATTAAAAGAACTAATGCAAGAATATCACGCATTAAAAGAACTAATGCAAGATAATAAACCAAACTAAAGTCGTTGGAACACTTTCGAAAAACCACTCGGTTCTTTTCAAAACTAACTTCTAAATGCGGAGCTTGAGCCACTCCTTTTAAAAGATATCTCGTTCCATCGATTATATCAAGTTCACTACGTTCACGGTTTCGCCAAAACCATCCGTAGCCCTCCGTCGTTTCATATGAATATTCAACAGTATTCAAGCTGTGTTTGTTGGCCTTAGTCAAGGCACAGTGTTTGGTAGCTGGTAGGTATTCATATGTTGCATAGATAGAATGCATTGGTTTGGGACAGTCGTATTGCCTTGTTGGCCATAGTCAAGGGTATATACGGATGGGTTCAAATTAACCTGGATAACGACGGGTAGAACTTGACATGTGACTTATGATTTGTTGGCCTTAGTCAAGGTCATAAGAGCATGGGGCAAAAATCCACATCGGGAGTTTCACAAGTACTGAAACTTGCTAGATTTGCATACCATTTGGAGTGTGATGATTCTGGTAGGATTCCTTCAGTTTCGTCACGCGATGATATTTGGATCCCGATCCTACTGTGAGTATATGCTACTCCTCGGGAAATTTCTCACTAAACGATCAATGCTATAAACCTAGTAGGTGCCTAGAAAGGTGTTAGCGGGGTTACGCCCCCAGGGAAAAGAGGTTCTTAAATTAAGGAACTTCGCGAAAGCGTTGGAAAACCTCCCTTGAAGTACCGACACTGGCCTGGCTGAACGGTTAAGCAAGTATTGTGTGGTAGGATTGATCCCGGCTAATTCTTCCTTTATGGTTTGAGGAGGGATTCGAGAGACAGTGGGAGCCATCCTGTTTAGACAATTTAAAAACCAATCTAAACTTGCAAGAGCATCGTGCTAAAGTGTTTCTTCTCTCCCCCCTGCAGCAACCAAATCGAAATGACTGGACTTAAGTTACTTCTAGATAAAAACATACTGACAGGGCCAAACTACAAAGATTGGCTCAGGAATGTCAAAATGGCAATCACTTACGACAAGCTGGGGTATCTTCTTACCACCAAAGCTCCCCCCGTCCCAGGTCCCACCTCCAGCGTCGCGGATAAGGAAATCCGTAAGACTTGGGAGATTGATTGCGCGAAGGCCAAGTGCCTCGTGCTTGCCTCTATGGACAACGATCACCAGAGGAGGCACGAGAATATGGACTTGGAATCCATATTTCTTCATACAAAAGAACTGTATGGAGAGCAGTCTCGTATCGCAAGATACGAAGTGTCGAAGAAGTTATTTTCGGCAAAGTTGGCCGTCGGATCATCGGTAGCGGACCATGTGCTTAAGATGATTGGCTACATTGAGGAGCTCGCGGAACTTGGGACCACGTTGGAAAGTGAACTCTATACGGATTTAGTTCTCCAGTCCCTTCCTTCAACTTACGCCCAGTTCATACTGAATTTCAACTTGCAAGAAAAGGAAGTTGAACTTTCAGAACTCCTCAACATGCTGAGGAGCGCAGAGGGCACCCTACAGAAAGGTAGGGAAACACCCGCTTTGTTTGTAGGAGGATCTTCTTCCTCTAGGTCCAAGGCGAAAGCCAAGGGAAAGAGGAAGAAAGCCCCCGCCAAACCAAGAGGCGGTGTTAGTAAAGTGGGTACGAAGGGAAAGGAAAAGGCAACAAAGATTGCGGGGAAGCTTGTTGGAAAGGAAGAATGCTTCTATTGTCATAAGAGTGGACACTGGAAGAAAGATTGCAGGGCTTGGAAGGCCAGGACACAGGAACTGAAGCAGGTTGCGGCTTCAGCTTCAGGTGTGTATGTTATTGAAAACTGTCTTTCTATAAACTCTACTTCCTGGGTATTGGATACCGGATCAGGATCTCATATCTGTAATTCTTTGCAGGCGTTGAGAAACCGTAGGGTTTTGAAGGCAGGTGACATGACCCTCAGAGTTGCGAACGGAGCTAGCATGGATGCTAAAGCCGTGGGGGACTATCACCTGGGAATGTCAGATGGACATGTTTTGGTTTTGCGTAATTGCTTTTTTGTACCCAACGCAACTTGTAATATCATTTCTGTATCTTTGGTTTCTAAAGAAGGTTATGAATTTGCGTTTGTAAGTAATGTTGTAAACATTCACCTTAATCAAGTTCTGATTGGGTCAGGTACACTGAGCAATGGTATATACGTATTAAACCAACCACAGATTTTCAATGTCCAGAATACACACAAAAGAAAGTCTCCAGATATCAATCAGGCTTTTTTATGGCATTGTAGACTAGGTCACATCAATGAGACACGGTTGACTAAGTTACATAAAGAAGGATACTTAGATCCGTTCGAGTATCAGTCTTATGCCACTTGTGAATCTTGTCTCATGGGAAAGATGACAAAGACTCCGTTCACTGGACACGGAGAAAGAGCGAGCGAGCTCTTAGGACTCATACACAGTGACGTGTGTGGTCCAATGTCTACACATGTGCAAAGCGGTTATTCATACTTCATTACTTTCACAGACGATTTCTCTAGGTATGGACATGTCTTCTTAATGAAGCACAAATCCGAGGCCTTTGAGAAATTTCGGGATTACAAGAATGAAGTTGAAAAACAAACAGGCAAAAGTATCAAGATCCTAAGATCGGATTGAGGTGGTGAATACTTGAGTGCCGAGTTCCTGAATTATTTAAAAGAGAACGGAATTCTCTCTCAGCTTACTCCTCCATACACTCCGCAACACAACGGTGTATCGGAGAGACAGAACCAAACCCTATTGGATATGGTACGTTCCATGATGAGTAAGGCTGAGTTACCGTGATCTTTCTGGGGTTATGCACTAGAAGCAGCTGCACATCTCTTGAACCAAGTTCCTACTAAGACAGTGCCTACCACACCATATCAGATGTGGAGTGGGAAGAAACCCTGTCTTAAATCCTTTAAGACATGGGGATGTCCGGCTTTTGTAAAAAAGCAGCATACGGACAAGCTCGAGGCACGCTCAGTACAGTGCAAGTTTGTGGGATACCCAAAGAACTCCAAGGGGTATCTATTCTATTACGCAGAGGAGCAAAAAGTCCTTGTTTCTCGTCATGCCCGCTTCTTGGAAACTAAGTTTTTAGAAAATCAGATAAGTGGGAGCGCAGTAGAACTGGATGAAATTCCAGAACCTCTGACTATTACTGAAAGCTTAGTGGAACCAGAAGGTTCAAAAGAACAGGGCATTCCTACGCCGCTCCGCAGGAGTAGTAGGCAGTCTCATCCGCTCGAGAGATACTACGGTTTTCTCATAGATGGGGATAGAGAGGATTGCATCATAGATTATGATGAGCCTACTAGCTTCCAACAGGCCGTTCAGAGCGTTGACTCGGTAAAATGGCTGGATGCAATGCGGACCGAAATGGAGTCCATGTACACCAACAAAGTATGGACGTTGGACATTGCTCCAGACGGGGTAAAACCCGTAGGATGCAAGTGGATCTTCAAAAGGAAGATTGGTGTAGATGGATAGGTTGAGACCTATAAAGCTAGACTTGTAGCAAAGGGTTTCCGTCAAAGACCTGGCTTGGACTATGACGAAACCTTTTCTCCAGTGGCTATGCTGAAATCCATTCGGATCCTTCTTGCCATTGCTGCCTTCCACGATTATGAGATTTGGCAGATGGACGTAAAAACCGCTTTTCTAAATGAAAATTTAGAGGAGTGTGTCTATATGGATCAGCCAGAGGGTTTCATTCAGAGTGGGAGCAGCGGAAAGGTGTGCAAGTTGCTTAAGTCCATCTATGGACTAAAGCAGGCATCGCGGAGTTGGAACATCTGTTTTGATGAGACGGTCAAGGAATTTGGCTTTATCAAAAATCCAGATGAACCATGCATCTATTGTAGATTTGTAGCGAGAACTGTAGTATTCCTCGTTTTATACGTGGATGACATTCTCTTAATAGGAAATGACATTCCTATGCTACAATCTGTCAAGGGATTCTTGTCACACAGGTTCTCCATGAAAGACCTGGGTGATGCCTCTTACATCCTGGGGATCCGGATCCATCGTGATAGATCCAAGAGGATATTAGGACTTTCACAGTCCAGGTACATCGACACTATACTGAAGAGATTCAGTATGGAAGATTCCAAGCGCGGTAACCTACCGGCTTGTCACGGGATCACCCTCTCTAAAGAAATGTCTCCCAAGACTGATTTGGAGAGGGATCGCATGTCTATTATACCCTACGCTTCTGCGGTAGGCTCTATAATGTATGCGATGTTGTGTACCAGACCGGATGTAGCTTATGCACGGAGTGTGGTAAGCAGGTATCAGTCAAACCCTGGGGAGAAACACTGGATAGCGGTAAAGAACATTCTCAAGTACCTGAGAAGGACTAAGGAGATGTTCTTGGTGTATGGCGGAAAAGACCTCCAGATCGAGGCCTTTGCTGACTCCAGCTTCCAGAGTGACAAGGATGATTCCAAGTCCATGTCGGGTTTTGTCTTTACCCTCAATGGAGGGGCGGTGTGTTGGAAGAGTTCCAAACAGGAAACCGTTGCAGACTCGACGATGGAAGAGGAATACATCGCTGCATCTGATGCCGCAAAAGAAGCTGTCTGGATGAGGAAGTTCTTGAAAGAACTTCAGGTGGTTCCGTCCATTGTTGACCCAATACCACTGTATTGCGACAACAACGGGGCTATAGCTTTAGCGAAGGAACCCAGGTCCCATCAGAGATCCAGGCACATCTTGAGGCGGTATCACCTGATCAGGGAGATCATGGATCGCAAGGAGATCGAGGTTCGGAGGGTTGCTTCAGAAGAAAACACTGCAGATCCATTCACTAAGGCCTTACCCCAGACTCAGTTCGAGCGGCTGATCGAGATGATAGGTCTTCGATACGCCAGTACATGGCCTTAGTGCAAGTGGGAGATTGTTAGTGTATATGCCCTAGAGGCCATTACTGTATCATACTAGTTTGTATATTACTTAATGGAAGCTTGGGATATTCACCTTGTATAAACAATCTTGCTCAATATAGTAGTATGCTACTTGGTTTGTTTCTACTTCAATGTGTAAATGTGTTTATTTTGCGATATCACCTATACACATTAGTGGAGCCCTTAGGATCTTTGCTTAATTACCAGCGTTGTGATGGCAGTCACACTAGTGGGGGCTGGGTAATCTATAAGCACATCCTTATACAGGTCCCTAGCCGCAGGACTATCGAGACAGGGCATCGATACTCCGGAGTAGACTAGCGTATGCGCTTCTCATCCCAGTGTGGGAGATGGTCTGTCCCACAGCCATCAGTACGTCGTACTGGAGATAGTATACGGGTGCTCGTTGGGTTATGAGTACACTGGACAGGACTCGTCGGGAACTGACAGGTTGGTATTATACCTATCGTCAGTTATCAGTTCCCAGGTGACATGAGTACAGCATAGTCCGCTGACTTGACACTGGCACTTCGCCTCGAGTGTGTTCCCACTGTACTTTGACTACTACCCTACCACGGCTCAAAGGAGTCGTGCAAACAGGTGGTAGTTGGGTGCAGTCCCGAAGCACTTGGAGGCAGTGCCGGTTAGACAGGATTCGTCTCTCCCGGTATTGGGGGTTGACATCGCGCTGTGTCTAGGAGAGCCATTACACGAGTAGTCCCTGGCCAGGGCAAGCGAGATATACTGGTAGGCTTCCAGTGTTATCTCAGGGTGTTTTGGGCTTCACTCCGACACGACTTGTACCGCTATTGGGGGACTGACGTTTTACCGCCCCCTAGGCCCGACATGCGATGTATCAGACGAACATACCGGACTGTACGGAGAATGTCATATTCAGACTCAGTAGGAGTTCAGATGGGGTTCACCTCGTCAGCCTTCTTGTCGGCATCTACCTGGGGACCGTTACGCATAGCTAGTGCCGCTTGTGGTCTGTGGTTAAACCCACTGCCAGCGTAGTGTCGAGTCTTTAGAGTCCCACACAGAGGGTATTCGCATCTGGGCAAAACAGAGTAGAGGTCGCATGGTTTTTGCGGCAGGGTTCGTTCTCATCCGTGCACTTGTGTACTTTTGGAGTCCGGACGGATTATACTAGCAGGCTCTGGTTTGAGCCAGATACTGGTATATGTTTTGGGGTTGCTTTTATCTCTCAGTATTCTTGTTCCTCGGAACGAGAATGCAGGTGTGTATGCACAGTTGTTTGAGGCGGAGGAAGAGATTTTTCATTAGGGTTTCGGAACGGGTGCGTATGCACAGTTGACAGTCGTCTTTTTCCAAACCCTAATGGAATTATGAAATATCAATTAATAATAGTAATTAAATGAAATTATGTCATGGTTGGTTTTGTTGACTTGTTGACCATGGTTGACTTGTTGACCATGGTTGAATGTTTGACCATCATCATTACTTTGCAAGGATGCTCCTTGATTCTAGCTTACATTCATTTAATGAAGTTATGATAGTGGTCATTCCAAAACAACCATCAACTATTCTCATTTGAATTATTATTATTATTTAGATAATTCTTTTTCTTTTTGATATGGTTGCAAAAGGAAAAAGAGAGCTCATTCTATCATAATCATTCTCTCTCCTCATTTCATCTTCTTCTTCCTCAAGCTCAAGGAGAATCCTTCTCATGTGTTGAGAATCCCTCTCCTTGAAAAGAAAACAACCCCTAGACACTCTCTACTCACTCTAGGATCAAGGGTTTGGCAAGCCGGAGATTCTAGTTCACTCAAAGTTCGAGGAAGAGCCCGAAGGTTGAACCCTCAGGTGGATCCATCTTCGACGGAAGAAGGCGACGAGGAGAGAACCATCAACCTCTACTAGGTTTCAAGAAGAAGGAGTTCAAGTTAAGGTATAACCACTTTGCCGAGTAGTTAACTCTCCTTTGCATGTTTGCTAGTTTAGTTTAGACACGATCCCGACCTTGCTTAGTCCATGTTGCCCCATGCGCCAAAAATTTGTTTTTTATACCGTTTCCGCCTCCCCGTAAGAACCGGGGGTCGCAACGTGGACTTACATTAGTCTCATTATCGAAAACTCTTTTCAATATCAAGTCGGGCAATTCAACAAGATTCCCAACATCCTGATCGAATGCTCGTCGCAAACTTTAGTAGACGGCCGCACCCCTAATACCGTCGACGAAGTGGACCAAGGCGGAACACCGCTACCGCGAGCACCCGAACGGATGCTTTCGGCGACGGGGTTCTCCTACAGTCACTTGGTCGGGGCTATGGGGCGCAGCTGTCTATTAAGTTTACCCGGCGAGTATCCGCGTACACTACGTGATTGCGACGGACTTTTGATCACATCAAAATTCCATAGCAACCGATCAACTGAGACTAAACTGCTATGTTTATAATATTCAAATCAGTTATCTCATAACTACCTGTGGATTCCAAATATTGTATCACATTCCAGATAAATAGAAAAAGTTAAACTTTCCGATCGAATCATCAAGCACTCAAGATTTCCCCAATGTATCTCAACACTTGAAATCAGTTTAAAAACATCCATCACATGCCACAGTACCAATGGTCCAGCCGTAGAAGGGTCAAGCCAATGCCTCACATGTGGCACGCCGTACTGCCCCAAACCCTAAGGTTCAAAGGGCAGTTCAAGACGGTCACATAATCGAGTTAAGGTTTGTTGTCTTCTAGAGGGTCCACCGAGTTACTTGCATGACTTAGAACATTCTTAAACATGAGAAAAAATCCAACTTTTGAAAAATTTTCCGACAGGGGAAAAAGTGAGTTATTGATATCCGTTCGAACTTTTTAACAGTTTCTAAAAATTATCCGGAAAACCACATAGACAAAATTAGACATCCCGGTCGAAACATCGAATCCCCAAAACAACCCCAGAAAATTCAACTTTTTAATAAATATTAAAAATTCCCAGAAAATCCAGCATAATTAAATAGGAGTTACTGTGCAAATAGGAGATGCTGACGTCATCATTTCGCCGCGGAACCGCCGCAGAAGGCATGCTTCTGCCGCTGTTCCGCCGCGCTTTATACTGTTCATCGAAAACTTTTTGCACCGTAATTCTTATAATTCCCTGCTGAATTTTTTAAGCATTTTTAATGTGGAAAAATCCCAGTTTTTAGAAAAAGTCCAGAGAGCGGGTTTTATCGGGGTTTCGGGTTTCGATCGGACTTTAAACTTCGTCTAGACTTCGCCTAAAGCTCTAGCTTGGCTCTGATATCACTGTAGGGTTGCTAGGCATGCGCACAAGGGTCTACGAGGCATCAACCATGCCCGATTTAAAAATTAGCCGTGCCGAACAACCCGAATTCGGAACTTTAAACTAGAGATTAGGCGAAAACAAGCATGCTAAACTCTTTAACACTAAGTGAGAGGGATTACAACCTTTGTAGATCCGGTCCTTCACTTCATATGCTCCGTGTTGTGGTCCCTTCGCTGCGATCATCGGGATCCGGACTCTCGAGAGGTTCCACGAAGAGAAAGACGCAACCTTTGCTTCCGATCTTCGATACTAAGATGATCTACCTTGAAGTTTCTTTAACACAAGCTAACACTCATGAAATGATGTGAACACCCTCATCTAAATGGCAAGGGAAGATGAGGATGATGAAGTAGGATTTTTGCTCTCTTTATTTATCTTTTTCTCATATTTATCCATCACAAAAATCAAAGCAAGAAACCATTTCAAGCAAAGAAGAAGAAGGAAGAAGATGATGAACAATAATGGATAATCCTTTTGTGATGAATAGGAAAAGGAGATAATGATCAATTATGCAACCATGGTTCACTTAACCATTGTAGAGAATTAACCAAGGGTTAGGTTTTTGGGTTGAGTTAAGAATGAGTCATAAGTAAATATCTTTTCCATGACAAAACAAAAACCTTCTAGAATCATCTAGAAACCATTAACCCAAATCAAACCCTAATCTTGATTAATCTTTACTAAACATGTTGCATTAGTTATCATATCATGTTACAATATTATATATCACATATATAATATTTATTGTAACCAAATAAAATAATACAATTAACATATATCGCATATATATCAATGTATTACCCGAGTGAGAAAAAGAATCTTTTAGTGAGCAAATATTAGTTAATGTAATTTAATATATCATATATATTATTATACATTAAATTATCGAATCAACACTTGATCCGACAATCCGGCTATATCGCATATAACCGACTAATATTTATCCGTACCGATTCATCGAATCAACACTTGATCCGATGACCCGGCTGATATCAAATATCGCGAGAATACAATACGGTATCACATACCGCATTATCCTCGGTCCCGCACATATCACATATGTGCTCCTACTCCGTTTTTCCTGAGTCAAGAAACCTCTGTGTAGGACTCTAAAGAATCGTCAATACGCCGGCAGTAGGTGATGATCATATCAAACACCCACAAGCTGCAAGCGGTCAGCTAAACGTAACAGCTACCCAGGTATTGAGCGCTCAGAAGATCAACAAGCAAGCCTGTAACTTCTCCTGCGAATCCAAACAGTAACACTCCCGTACAGTCCGGTCTCGTCGTCTGATATGTTGCATATCTCGCCTAGGGGTGGTAAACGTCAGACCCCAGTAGCTTGATAAGTCGTGTCGATTTGAGGTCTATAACAGTTCGAGAAACTACTGATAACACTTACCAGTAAATCTCAGCAACCCTGGCCAGGGATTTCCAGTTATAGCCAATCGAACACAGCACAACATCAACTCCCTATACCGGGAGAGACGAATCCCCTCCTATCGCTCATTGCCTCCATGTGATTCGGGACTGTACCCAAAAACCACCTTTTTGCACGCCCTCTTAGACGTGGTATGATGGAAATCAAAGCACAGTGGGTACCACACAAGACTCTATGACGATCTCGGGTCAACAGACTACTCTGTACCAGTGTCACCGGAGAACTGCCATCTGACGTATGGTATAATACCATCTGGGAGTTCTCGGCGAGTCCGTCCAGTGTACCCAGTCTCCACTGAGCACCCGTACACCATCCTTGATGTCAAACACCGATGGATATGGGATCATCCATCGCCCATCATATGGGTCAAGATGCGTATACGCTAGTCTACACTGGTGCATCGATGCCCTGTCTCGATACACCCACGACTAGGAACAATTATAGGATGTACCCGTCGACTACTGTGGCCCCACTAGTATGATCTCATCATAGTCCCAGTAGTCGAGTACATATCCTAAGGGCTTTATCAACATGTAATATAGAGACAATCAGAGTACATGTTAAGATAAAGTACAACCAGATAGCATACTATCATGTCGAGCAAGAAAGTCCTCCCTATATATGTCCTAGCATCCACTACAATATACATCGTATGTACAGTAATGGCCTCTAGGGCATACATATAACTAACATCGATGCCTTGTCTCGATAGTCCTACGACTAGGGACCTGCATAAGGATGTGCTTGTGGATTACCCAGCCCCCACGAGTGTGACTGCCATCACAATGCTAGTAATCAAGCAAAGATCCTAAGGGCTCCACTAATGTGTATAGGTGATGTACTAAAAGAAACACATGTACACATTGAAGTAGAAACAAACTAAGTAGCATACTACTATTTTGAGCAAAATTTTCTATACAAGGTGAATATCCCAAGCTTCCACTAAGTAATATACAAACTAGTATGATAAAGTAATGGCCACTAGGGCATATACACTAACAATCTCCCACTTGCACTAAGGCCATTTACTGGCGTATCGAAGACCTATCATCTCGATCAGCCGCTCGAACTGAGTCTGGGGTAAGGCCTTCGTGAGTGGATTAGTAGTGTTATCTTCCATAGCAACGCTCCGAGCCTCGATCTCCTGGCGACCCACGATCTCCCTGATCAGGTGATACCGCCTCAAGATGTGTCTGGACTTCTGATGGGACCTGGGTTCCTTCGCTAAAGCTATAGCCCCGTTGTTGTCGCAATACAGAGGTATTGGATCAACAATGGACGGAACCACCTGAAGTTCTGTCAAGAACTTCCTTATCCAGACGGCTTCTTTTGCGGCATCTGCAGCAGCGATATATTCCGCTTCCATCGTCGAGTCAGCAACGGTTTCCTGTTTGGAACTCTTCCAACACACCGCCACTATATTGAGGGTAAAGACATAACCCGACGTGGACTTGGAATCATCCTTGTCACTCTGGAAGCTGGAGTCAGCAAAGGCCTCGATTTGGAGGTCTTTTCCGCCATACACTAAGAACATCTCCTTAGTCCTTTCTCAGGTACTTGAGAATGTTCTTTACCGCTACCAGTGCTTCTCCCCAGGGTTTGACTGATACCGGCTTACCACACTCAGTGCATAAGCTACATCTGGTCTGGTACACAACATCATATACATTATAGAGCCTACCGCAGAAGCGTAGGGTATAATAGACATGCGATCCCTTTCCAAATCAGTCTTGGGAGACATCTCTTTGGAGAGGGTGATCCCGTGACAAGCCGGTCGATTACCGCGCTTGGAATCTTCCATACTGAATCTTCTCAGTATGGTGTCGATGTACCTGGACTGTGAAAGTCCTAATATCCTCTTGGATCTGTCACGATAGATCCGGATCCCCAGAATGTAAGAGGCATCACCTGGGTCTTTCATGGAGAACCTGTGTGACAAGAACCCTTTGATATATTGTAGCATAGGAATGTCATTTCCTATCAAATGAATGTCATCCACGTATAAAACGAGGAATACGATAGTTCTTGCTACAAATATACTATGGATGCATGGTTCATCTGGATTTTTGATAAAGCCAAATTCTTTGACCGTCTCATCAGAACAGATGTTCCAACTCCGCGATGCCTGCTTTAGTCCATAGATGGACTTAAGCAACTTGCACACCTTTCCGCTGCTCCCACTCTGAATGAAACCCTTTGGCTGGTCCATATAGACACACTCCTCTAAATTTCCATTTAGAAAAGCGGTCTTTACGTCCATCTGCCAAATCTCATAATCGTGGAAGGCAACAATGGCAAGAAGGATCCGAATGGATTTCAGCATAGCCATTGGAGAAAAGGTTTCGTCATAGTCCAAACCAGGTCTTTGACGAAAACCCTTTGCAACAAGTCTAGCCTTATAGGTCTCAACCTGTCCATCTACACCAATCTTCCTTTTG
The DNA here is from genome assembly GCA_030015575.1 of Agapanthus africanus. NCBI lineage: Eukaryota > Viridiplantae > Streptophyta > Magnoliopsida > Asparagales > Amaryllidaceae > Agapanthus > Agapanthus africanus. The sequence continues at coordinate 677,216,701 of JASDDO010000019.1, read as the reverse complement.
AAGATCCACTTGAATCCTACGGGTTTTACCCCATCTGGAGCAACGTCCAACGTCCATACTTTGTTGGTGTACATGGACTCCATTTCGGTCCGCATTGCGTCTAGCCATTTTACCGAGTCAACGCTCTGAATGGCCTGTTGGAAGCTAGTCGGCTCATCACTATCAATGATGCAATCCTCTCTATCCCCGTTTATGAGAAAACCGTAGTATCTCTCGGGCGGATGAGACTGCCTACTACTCCTGCGGAGCAGCGCAGGAATGTCCTGATCTTTCGAACCCTCTGGTTCTACTAAGCTTTCAGTAATAGCTCGTGGTTCTGGAATTTCTTCCAGTTTTATTGCTCTCCCACTTATCTGATTTTCCAAAAACTCAGTTTCCAAGAAGTGGGCATGACGAGAAACAAAAACCTTTTATTCCTCTTCGCAATAGAAGAAATATCCCTTGGAGTTCTTTTGATATCCCACAAACTTGCACTGTACTGATCGTGCCTCGAGTTTGTCCGCATGCTGCTTTTTGACAAAAGCTAGACATCCCTATGTCTTAATGTGCTTAAGATAGGGTTTCTTCCCACACCACATCTGATATGGTGTGGTAGGCATAGTCTTAGTTGGAACTCGGTTCAAAAGGTATGCAGCTGATTCTAGTGCATATCCCCAGAATGATCACGATAACTCAGCGTTACTCATCATGGAACGTACCATATCTAATAGGGTCCGGTTCCGTCTCTCCGATACACCGTTATGTTGCGGAGTGTATGGAGGAGTAAGCTGAGAGAGAATTCCATTCTCTTTTAGGTAATCCAGGAACTCGGCACTCAAGTATTCACCACCTCGATCAGATCTTAGTGCCTTGATACTTTTGCCGGTTTGTTTTTCTACTTAATTCTTATATTCCTGGAATTTTCCAAAGGCTTCGGATTTATGTTTCATTAAGAAGACATATTCGTACCTTGAAAAGTCATCTGTAAAAGTAATGAAGTAAGAATAACCGCTTGGCGCATGCGTAGACATTGGACCGCACACGTCGCTATGTACGAGTCCCAAGAGCTCGCTTGCTCTTACTCCGTGTCCAGTGAACGGAGTCTTTGTCATCTTTCTTTTGAGACAGGATTGACAAGTTGCATATGATTGATATTCGAACGGATCCAAATATCCTTCTGTATGTAACTTCGTCAACCTTCTCTCATTGATGTGACCCAGTCTACAATGCCACAAGAAAGCCTGATTTGTTTCCGGAGACTTTCTTTTGTGTGTATTCTGGACATTGAAAATCTGTGGTTGGTTTAATACGTATATACCATTGCTTAATGTACCTGACCCAATCAAAACTTGATTATGGTGAATGTTCATAACATTACTTACAAATGCAAATTTATAACCTTCTTTAGATAATAAAGATACAGATATGATATTACAGGTTGCATTGGGTACAAAATAACAATCACGCAAAACCAAAACATGTCCATCTGACATTCCCAGGTGATAGTCCCCCACGGACTCAGCATCCATGCCAGCTCCGTTTGCAACTCTGAGGGTCATATCACCTGCCTTCAAAACCCTACGCCTTCTCAGTGCCTGTAAAGAATTATAGATATGAGATCCTGATCCGGTATCCAATACCCATGATGTAGAGTTTATTGATAGATAATTTTCAATAACATACACACCTGAAGATGAAGCCGCAACTTGCTTCACATCCTGGTTTCTGGCCTTCCAAGCCCTGTAATCCTTTTTCTAGTGTCCACTCTTGTGACAGTAAAAGCATTCTTCCTTTCCCACAAGCTTTCCCGCTACCTTTGTTGCCTTTGTCTTTCCCTTCGTATCCACTTTACTAACACCGCCCCTTGGTTTGGCGGGGGCTTTCTTCTTCTTTCCTTTGGCTTTCGCCTTGGACCTAGAAGAGGAAGATCCTCCTACAAACAAAGTGGATGTTTCCCTACCTTTCTGTAGGGTGCCCTCTGCACTCCTCAGCATGTTAAGGAGTTCTGAAAGTTCAACTTCTTTCTCTTGCAAGTTGAAGTTCAGGATAAACTGGGCATAAGTGGAAGGAAGGGACTGGAAAATCAAGTCTGTGTAGAGCTCCTTCTTTAACGTGGTCCCAAGGTCCGCGAGCTCCTCAATGAAGCCAATCATCTTAAGCACGTGTTCCGCTACCGATGATTCGACGGCCAATCTCGCCGAAAATAGCTTTTTCGATACTTCGTATCTGGCGATACGGGATTGCTCTCCATACAGTTCATTTGTATGGAGAAATATGGATTCAAGGTCCATATTCTCGTGCCTTCTCTGATGTTCATTGTCCATAGAGGCAAGCACGAGGCACTTGGCCTTCGCGCAGTCGATTTCCCAGGTCTTACGGATTTCCCTATCCGCGACGTTGGTTTTGGGACCTGGGACATGGGGAGCTTTGTTGGTGAGGAGATACCCCAACTTGTCATAAGTGATTGCCATTTTGACATTCCTGATCCAATCTTTGTAGTTTGGCCCTGTCAGTATGTTTTTATCTAGTAGTAACTTAAGTCCAGTCATGATGTTTGGTCGCTGCAATTAGGAGAGAGAGAAGAAACACTGTAGCATGATGCTCTTGCAAGTTTAGAGTGGTTTTTAATATGTCTAAATAGGATGGCTCCCACTGTCTCTCAAATCCCTCCTCAAACCAAAAAGGAAGAATTAGTCAGGATCAATCTCACCTTACAATACTTGCTTAACCGTTCAGCCAGGCTAGTGTCGGTACTTCGAGGGAGGTTTTCCAACGCTTTCGCGAAGTTCCTTAATTAAATAACCTCTTTTCCCTGTGGGCGTAGCCCCGCTAACACCTTTCTAGACACCTACTTGGTTTATAGCATTGATCGTTAAGTGAGATATTTCCCGAGGAGTAGCATATACTCACAGTAGGATCGGGATCCAAATATCATCGTGTGACAAAACTGAAGGAATCCTACCAGAATCATCACACTCCAAATGGTATGCAGCGCTAGCAAGTTTCAGTTTCTTTTGAAACCCCCGATGTGGATTTTTGCCCCATGCTCTTATGACCTTGACTTTGGCCAACAAATCATAAGTCACATGTCAAGTTCTACCCGTCATTCTCCAGGTTAATTTGAACCCACCCATACCTACCCTTGACTTTGGCCAACAAGGCAGTACGACTGTCCCAAACCAACACATCTATCTATGCTGCACATGAATACCCAATAGCTACCAATCACTATGCCTTGACTTTGGCCAACAGACATAGCTTGAATACTATTGACTATCCATGTGAAACGACGGAGGGCTACGAATGGTTTTGGCGAAACCGTGAACGTAGTGAACTTGATATAATCGATGGAACGAGACAGCTTTTAAAAGGAGTGGCTTAAACTCCGCGTTTAAAAGTTGTTTTTGAAAAGAAACCGAGTGGTTTTGAAAGTGTTCCAACGACTCAACTTTGGTTTATTTTCTTACATTAATTTAATGCGTCCCATCATTTAAGCCTACCATTGCAGAAAACAACGAAAATATGATGTACGCTTATGCCATCCGCATTCGCCACGGGGCCCCGTCATTACCCGTTAGGTTAGTTAACTAACGACAGAGCGGGGACTGGACTAGCGCGGATGCAAAACATAAGCAACGCCTAAATAGATATCATATATAGATATACACATTCGTCACATGCAATGATAGCCATTCTAGATCACAGATGAACACATTGGATATACTAGGAATCCGCATTCCGTACGAGCCTGTAACGAAGAGCGGATTACATGGTCGCGATGAATAGCCAAGACCCCACCCTAGACCCCTACGGTTGCGGCAAACTACCCGCCAAGTACCCGAAACGAAGTAACCTCCCTCAACACCGTGAGTAGGCCACTCGGCACTTCGAGATACCCGGTAGTTTGTGCACCCTACCTTGGGTCTATCCTAGGAGCAAAAACAGTAAAAGAAATTATACAATGACGGCTACAACCCTATCCCGGTTGTGCGGCCATATAAATAATATGACATCAATTGCAAATTACATGAATTGAAAAGATAAAGAAAACTCTCATCTCACAACCCCCCGGCCATTCATCCGTGACAATCCAATGAATTCATATACACATACCATCAACATTACAGATCACAGATATGTATAACCCCTACTAATCGATGTATAGAGATTAGCAGACATTCAATACATATATCACATCGCAGATATAACCCGTTAGCTTAAGTCTTTAGAAGTTCGATCAAAATACGGATTTTTAAACCCCAAAAACAAATTTTGCTTTCTGTACAATCCGGGCAGAAAAAACATATTGTAAAAATCCCAAAACACCCCCAGAAAAACACTGCAGGAAAATTGTACCACGACCGAGTCAACTCGGCCGCGGATCCGCGGCGGAAGCATGCTCCTGCCGCGTTTCCGTGGTGCCTTGACCGAGTTAGTGGACCATTTTTCTTGCTTGTTCTTTAAAAAGCCTGAGCCGATTTTTAGTACATGATTTATTATTTTTTGAACAGGAAAAAAAATCGGCAGAAAGTATACATTTCGGGCGTGTTTCGTGACTTTTTCTCCGATCGAACTTCTAGTTACTTTTCTAACATGTTAGATAGTGTTTAACTAGGCTCTGATACCACTGTAACTCTATGTTACCTCTCCCGGTTCTTTCGGGCTTGCGGAAATGATGAAAAACGATTTTTCTTTTGGTGGTAACATGGACTCAAAATACGGATCTTTGTTAAGCAACTATCTAACAACCTAACCAGGAGTTTTACCTACTCGGTTAGGGGTTATACCTAAACTTGAACTCCTTCTCTTGGACTCCTTGTGGTGGTCAGATGGTTCTCTCCTCGTCGTCTCTTTGTGCCGAAGATGGATCCACTTGAAAGCTTCTACCTTTGGCTTGAACCTCAATCTTGAGGAAACTAGAACACTTGGTTTGCTAAACCTTGTATACTAGGATGAGTAGAGAAGTGTGTTGGGCTTTATCTCTATGGTTCTTACTTCTCAACACATGAGACAATAGAACCATGAACTAGATAGAGAGAGCAAAAGGAAGAAGGAGACCTTGAGGATGAGAGAGAATGAGAATGATAAAATCAGCAAGACTTTTCTCACCCTTGCATTGATAATCCAAAATAATCATAACCAATAATAGTAATTGAGTATTATGTGATGGTTCAAGTCAAAATGGCAATATCATTTCATGCACTCATTTTGTGAAAAATAACAAGCAAGCAAAAGTCTTTGCCATGAAATGATAGCCATTGTAATGATGATGGTCAACTAGTCCAACCTAGTCAACCGTTCAACAAAGTCAACAAAGTCAACCTTTCAACCCAACCATGGCACAATAATACTTAATTAATATTATCATTAATCATATTTCTTATTCTCATTAGGGTTTAGCAAAAGTCAACAGCCAACAACCCTAATGAGAATCCTCTGCCTATGTCTCTGTCAATCGTGCATACACACCCGCATCCGCGTTTCGGGGAACACGAATACAAACGAAATAAAACCAATCCCAAAACGTACACTAGGATCTGGCTTAAACCAAAGCCCACTAATGATAACTGCCTGGACACTAAACGTGCACAAGTGCACGGATGTGACCGAACCCTGTCGCAAAACCATGCGACATCTACTCTTTTACCAAAAGGCGAATAACTTTCTGTGTGGGACTCTAAAGACTCGACACTACGCTAGCAGTGGGTTTAACCACAGACCGCAAGCGGCACTAGCTGTGCGTAACGGCCCCCAGGTAGATGCCGATAAGAAGACGGACGAAGTGAAAGCCATCTGAACTCCTACTGAGCCTGAATGTGACAATCTGCGTACAGTCCGGTCTGTTCGTCTAAGAATATCGCATGGCGGGCCTAAGTGGGCGGTAAACGTCAATCCCCTAATAGCGGTACAAGTCGTGTCGGAGTGTAGCCCAGAACATCCTGAGATAACACTGGAAACCTACCAGTATATCTCGCTTGCCCTGGCCAGGGACTTTGTGTAATGGCTCTCCTAGACACAGCGCGATATCAACCCCCAATACCGGGAGAGACGAATCCTGTTTAACCGTCACTACCTCTAAGTGCTTCGGGACTACGCCCAACTACTACCTGTTTGCATGACTCCTTTGAGCCGTGGTAGGGTAGTAATCTAAGTACAGTGGGAACACACTCGAGGCGAAGTGACAATGTCAAGTCAGCGGACTAAGCTGTACTCATGTCACCTGGGAACTGATAACTGACGATAGGTATAGTACCAACCAACAGTTCCCGACGAGTCCTGTCCAGTGTACTCGTAACCTAATGAGCACCCGCATACTATCTCAAGTACGACGTACTGAGGGCTGTGGGACAAACCGTCTCCCCTGCTGGGATGAGAAGCGCATACGCTAGTCTACTCCGGAGTATCGATGCCCTGTCTCGATAGTCCTACGACTAGGGACCTGCATAAGGATGTGCTTGTGGATTACCCAGCCCCCACGAGTGTGACTGCCATCACAACACTGGTAATCAAGCAAAGATCCTAAGGGCTCCACTAATGTGTATAGGTGATGTACTAAAAGAAATACATGTACACATTGGAGTAGAAACAAACCAAGTAGCATACTACCATTTTGAGCAAGATTGTCTATACAAGGTTAATATCCCAAGCTTCTACTAAGTAATATACAAACTAGTATGATACAGTAATGGCCTCTAGGGCATATACACTAACAGCCCCCTCCGAAGAGTTTGACGCAGCTAAGATCTTTTCAAGGCAAGCTTGATTATATACGGAGGTTTATCTCAAATTTATCGGGAAGATGTAGGCCCTTCTCAAAGCTCATGAAGAAAGGAGCTCCTTTTATCTGGGATGCCGAATGTCAAGCAGCGTTCGAAAGCATCAAACAATACTTATTGCACCCTCCAGTGCTGGCCGCTCCCATTCTAAATAAACCGCTGATTCTCTATACTACCACGCTATATGAGTCACTCGGTGCGCTCCTTGCCCAGAATAACGAGGAGGGAAAAGAAAATGCCCTCTACTACCTCAGTCGAACTCTATTCGGGGCGGAACACAACTATTCCCCAATCGAAAAGTAATGCCTGGCTCTGATATTTGCAGTGAAGAAGCTGAGGCACTATCTGCTCGCTCATCGGGTTATGCTGATCTCCAAGGTCGACCCGCTCAAACACTTGATGACCAAAGCAAGCCTAGCCGGCAGAATAGCAAGATGGGCTGTCATGCTACTTGAGTTTGACATAGTTTATACTCCTCAGAAAGCAGTGAAAGGGAAAGCTCTTGCAGACTTACTCGCCGCTCATCCTATACCAGAAGGGTCGCCGCTAAATTGCGAGTTACCCGACGAACAAGTGCTGCACCTCGAGAATGACGATCCATGTTGGGAGCTCTACTTCGATGGGGCCTCATCGATAAGGACCTCTAGTAAATCAAGCATCCCGGAGATAAAAGAAGGGAAAGGATTGGTGTTCATCATACCATCAATGGGAACCCAGCACAAATAATGAGGCCGAGTATGAAGCTCTGATAGCCGGTTTGGAGATCGCCATAGAAATGGAAATCCTTCGGCTACGGGTTTACGGTGACTCCCAGCTTGTCGTCAACCAAGTAAGCGGCGACTATAAGATACACAAACCTGAGTTAGCTCGGTACAGAAGCCGGGTGGTGGAACTCATGAAACGGTTCACTCACATTGAACTAACGAGAGTCCCTAGAGCGTTGAACGGAAAAGCTGACGTACTCGCTCGCTTAGCCAAGGAGCTGGCTAATCCTGACTTGGACGAAATTCTGATCACAGTCAGGAGCCGGCAAATTCTACTACCAGTCTCTCTACGAGAAGAGGAAAGCGCGGAACAGAAGAGCAGTCCTGCCGAAGAAGCTTCGATCGTTCAAGACGAGCCCGATTGGAGAGAACCCTTCATAGAGTACTTCGGATATGACAAGATGCCTGAAGGAAGGTGATCGTACGCTTTCGGCGTTTCGGATGTTCAAAGTTCTAAAGTTATAACCGCGATCAATACGGTGTCGCTATGCAGCTAGCCGGTTGAGCACGGGTCGATCCACAGGGAGATGGTTGTATTTCCGTTCTTGTCTTAGACGAATCAATAAAGAATTTGTATATGTTTGTTCGATTCTAACCTATGTGTTATATGCAAGTATAAAGTTGTTAAGAAAAAGATACGAGAGTGTAAGCTAAAGAAATCCGTACTCAAAACCTTTGAGCCGAGTCTTGACCAATTGAAGCTAGAGCAATCGGCAACAACGTGGATTAGGGGATTTAAGCACGGTATTCGTGGAATCCGGCTTATTTACCCCTGTCCTTCCGTTCTTGTCTCTTGCTTTCGCCTCCGGCCAAACCGAACGCAACCGGTCGCGGTTAGGAATCGCCGTTACCTTGGTAGGGTAGGGTGCCTAACAGAGCACTTGCGTATCGTTTGGGCGGAGTTCAATGGAAAATAACGGGAAAAGGAAATGAGCAAAGAAAAATTAACTTACAATATCGTATTTATTCTTAACAACAATAATTACAACCATTCACAAAAAGAACCAAAAAAGAGAGAACAAAAAGATAAACAAAGAAAAGAAAAGATTACAAGCAGGTAATTAAAGTGCATGGTAATAAATTGCAAGTAATAAAAGACAAGAATGAAAAATGCAAGAAAGAGATAAGAAAGAAAGTAACACTAAGAACCATAGAACTCAAGACAAGCCATGGGATCAATAGCCAACCCTTAAACTTGCAAGCTCAATCAAGAGGTTGCAAGATCAAGAGAAGGGTAAAGAACTCATGTGAAATGAAGCACTAATTCCATAAGAAGATACAACCCTTGAAATCAATAACAAACCCTTAAACTTTCAAGCTCAATGAAGAGGTTGAAAGATCAAGAGAAAGCAAGGATCTCAAGGGGAAGCTAAAACAAAAGAATGATACAAAAACCCTCATTTTCATTTCATCATCCACTCAAAAAGCTCTCACTACAATTTTCATGGAGGAAAGAATGAAGAAGAAGAAGAAGAAGACTAAACTACACTAAAAGAGGCTAAAGAACTTAACACCTCAAGCTTGGCAAGTTCTGGGATATTTATAGGCAGTAAACTGAAAACCTAGGGCAACATTCTGGCACTAAATGCAATTACCAAACAGCCCCTGAAATTATGTACACTGAAAAGCCTATACGGCCGCGGTTCCACGGCCTAAGCGTGCTTATGTCGCGGAACCGCGGCCATAAAGAGGGCTTGGGCCTTCATCTTTTGTCGTATGCCCTGGTTGTCTGTACTCTTTAGTGTGGTATATGACTTTTCTCAGAATCTCTTCACAATTCTTCCAAAATTTCAGTAGAACAAAAGGTGATGTGATGTGGATCTTTTACCATGATTTCCTCAAGCTCCGCGTAGATTTCTTGGATCTTGTGTTGACATTGTGCTTTGTGCATGAAAATGACAATCGATTTGCCATTTTGTCCCTTAAACTGGTATGTGGCAACACATGGATAGAGAGCGGAGACCCGTGTTTTATCTGTTGTTGGCAATAATCCGGAATTTGTCGTACTCTTCCATGGATTTAACTGTTTAGAGCTGAGAATCAGTATTCTGCAAATATGTAGCAAACACTGAACAAAAGCACCTGCCTATAAACAAACGAGCGTAAGAATAGGCGGTATAAAATGCAATATTCTGGTATGAACAAATACCCCCAAACTTAACTTTTGCTCATCCCGAGCAAAACCAATTATTCACAAAAAAATCCTAACCGCACTTTCACAGGGAACACGATTGCACTGAGCACGTGCAACAAACCGTTAAACCTCTAGGTGTCCCTAGTAGGAGGAGTGTTGTCTCCTGAGGGTTTTCAGTGGATACTACCCACAAAATCCGGTCATGCTAGTTTTGCAAAATTACTATGATTCAAACCCTAAAGTTTTGTTTCAGAAAATAACAATTCTATTATCCTAAGTCTAGACTATCGAACCTATATTTTTCACATCTCGCTTCTTATTTAACTTAATATTTTATATGTCTTTACGTGCAGTGCAAATAGTGTCGTTAAGTTCCAGAAGGGTCGAATAAAGTCATCATGTCATACAATAATGCCCAGATAAAAATTTTAAAAAGATCGCATAAGTTTTATAAAGAGTTAAGCAATTTTCAAGTTTCGTTTTCCAGTAAGGTTTCAACTTCAGAATTTCTATCTTCCCTAACAGGAAACTAGGTCTTATTTTTCACTGCACCTTTTTCTTGTTTTCATTTCATACACACCTCTGTGAATGTGCAATAGTCTTTATCATAGAATAAAACCTTCATATCTCCGCTAGAAATATTTTTTTATAAAAACATGTCTTTTGTCAAGATTATTCTCACACAAAGAACCGCTAGGAATTTTAACTCGGAGAGAACTCTTGCTTGACTTTGTTTTAATCTGGACTTTCTAGGCTTCTTAACGAGCTTTGGGTCAATGCACCCAAACCAGTTGGCTTTAGAGCATTAGGTGTAGAGACACCCCAGCGGACTTAATTACTCAAGTTACCTAGGCCCAAAAACAAAAGACAATTTAGCGTGAAAATCATGATGATTCAATGCGAACGGAGATATAACCGGCAGTTCAGTTATTTTTTTGGATAAAAGACGTGTTTTAGTGGGTTAGGTGTGTGTAATCATTCCAATCAAGTTCCAGATGGGTTATTTTTCAGAATTAGTTCCAATTAAGGCATCAATAACATTCCTTCATTTTCGCTTCACTTCATAAACTATTCTTGATATTACTTATTTCAGGACAAACCTATTTGATCCTCAGAAAATCATTTTATCCATTTAAAAGTTTTTAGACATAATAGACTTTTCATCTAATTTCCAAAACTCACGACACGTGTAGTATGATGCAAAGATGTATATCAGCTATAGTTAACTTCAAAGGAGAGTTATCTTTCAGGTTTTCAAAATCTAAAAAGAAGATTTAGTTATTCTTATCTTTTCAAACAAAACCGTCGAAATGTTGAATCAGAGTTCTCCCACTAGCTAACTTGACAAAACGTTTTTATGTTTTTTTGGAAAATTTTCGATTTTTGTGGGTTTTTAATAAGGTATGTAAATGCAAAATATACAAATGAATGCGAAGGAAGAAAGCTTACCGAGCACACCCCCAAACTTAAACTTGACAGTGCCCTCACTGTCAGGCTACACCAAGAGGGTCAAAATTGTCGGCGCTCTCCAAAAGAAAATTTTATACAAAAATCAAAAAAAGAAAACCAAAAATATATACACAAAACGGTTCCCCCCAAACTTAAGTGAAACAGTGTTTCCACTGTTAAGCGTTGAAGTTCAGGAATAGGGGGAAAATAACAGTATCAAACTATACAAGGCCTTACACAGGCCAAAGGTGAGCACCAACCATTCAAAGATCTTATCGTGATAAAGCAGTGGCTGGTGAAAGAAGGCTAGAGAAAAGAGAGGGAGAATACGCGAGACCGTATGGAGATAGAAGTGGTATATGGTCTAGGTTTATGAGAAGAAGAATGGCAGAAGGGAGAAAGAAGTGGAATACGAACTTGAGGGTGGAAATGGAGTGAATAGATTAGCACAATTTGTGATGACTGATGTGTAAGAAGCGTTTGTGCTAATCTATTAACCCATCGAGAAATGGGGTCAAATCCCTCAAGATTCGTAAGAAACCATGGGTAAGCCGAACTTGGTAACCCAGACACAGGAAGTGAAAATGATACGGTTTCTTGCAATGTCGGAACGATGGAAAGGATGGGGGGAAGTGATTGAGGAAGGGTATCGATTAAGGGTTCAGGAGGATGTACACAGTCAATGAAAGGAACAGGATGAATTGGAAAATCCGACTCATCAATTAAAACTGGTTCATCCTTAAAAATATCCTCAAATGTTTCCTCAAAATTTAGCTTCTCCATGCAAATTTCATCAAAATCAAGACGCATGTGGGGTTCGGGAAAAACAGTTAATGACTCGGGATGATGAATTGGAGAGAAAAACTATGCCAAATCTACAGGTTCATCATCCAAAATATTCCCGGCGTCAATATCCTCAATCAAGTGAAAATCAATATTCTCAGACACCTCAACAAAAGCATGGATATTAATCAATTCAGGTTCTAGAGTGGAGGTGTAGAGGTCAAAAGGATTGGGTGTGGTTTCACTCGAAAAGGACCCTTCACAATCGGGCAAATCAAACACTACAAAGTCACACAACTCATTATCTGTTCTATCTTTAATCAATGAATCATTTGGAACACTAGATAGACATTCAAAACCGGAGTTGTGGGATTCAAGTTGAAACGGGAAGGCTTAATTCGAAAGGGGTACATCTCACTCTCTCCACTCAAATTCTCAACCTGTCCTACCGCCTCTTCATACATTGGAAAATTTGGAGCTAGTTGAAAACTAGCTACCGGGTCACTAGGTTGTATGAGGGTGGCCATGGACGCATTCAAATCCATCATCTGTTTGTACGACGCTACCCTAAAGTCTTCCAAAGACTGTTCCAGACTAGACATGGGTTGTGAAGGGGTTTCAGTAAAAGATTCAAAGTTGTTTGGATACTGAAAACTTCCAAATGGAGGTTCAGAAGCAATGTCTAGGAAAGGTGCAAAAGTCGGGTAGGACTGGTAGGAATTGAATGGCTGGACAGGAGCAGGATCAACATTTAGATAAGAAGGTGAATGGAATTGTTGATCCCAAGAATCTGTAGTGGTGAAAGGAGTGAAAGATCGGCTACAGGATTGTTCAATATGTTCAGTGACGGACAAAGGACGACTTGCAAAAGGGTATCAACATAAGAGGGTGGGGGAGGTTGAAAAGGTTGATACAAAGTGGATTGCGGAGGGCAAGTGTTGGTCCTAGACGCGTCTATCCGATCTTTCAAAGAGATTTTGGGCATGGAGGGATCGTTCGACGTTCGGCCAAAGCAAGAACCGTAAGAAGTAATGTCTAGTTGTGGGTACCAAAGTTCGACAAGAGTTTTACGAGGTGGAGTACCCATGATATGAAGAGAGAAAGAAAGAAAGGCAGAGAAAAGGAGGGGAAATAGAATATGATTTTTTTTAGTTTTTAACAAAAGAATGAAATATACACACAAAAAGAATTTGGACAAAAACAATCACGACACAAAAATACCACACACCTAATCGTTCTAGGGTTCACCTAGGTCAACTAGACCTGCTCCAGAACTTGATTGTCGAAGTAAAACTGTGTCGAGAAACGGGCTCAAGATACACTGATCACGAGGCCAGGTAAGTGCAGAGATAAGGGGAGGTTTTCCAACGCTTTCGCGAAGTTCCTTAATTAAATAACCCTTTCTCTTTTGGCAGTTTCGCCGTTAACACTTTCCTAGACACCCCGTAAACAATATACCGTTAAGCGAGGTTCTAAACACAGTTAACTTCTCCTAGTGAGCGCGAAGTCCTTAAGGCTTAAAGTCTAGTTTCTTTTAAATTTTGTGCGGGTAAACGTTATGCTCAAGTTCGTGATTTGTGGGCCACGGAAAAGGTGATGAAATCCTTTACCGTATGTTGTGGGGTTCGCTTGCCCTTAAGTCCGTATTAAAGTATGCAATGCGCAATTCAATAAAAATTCTATAAAGAATCAAACAACCGTTTTTTAGTTTAAGCACGGCACTGCAACAAATACGGGTTAGTCAATTTTTAGCGTTTGCTAGCGAACTTGCAAATAATCCTGCAAAGAATAGTATATTGGATGCGTCGGATTTGAGAAGAAGGTGTTAGCAAAGTACGTATCGTTAAGTTTTAGGGTTAGGAAACCCCCGTTGAATCAAATCCGATAAGCTTGAAAAGTTCACTTGCGCGGGTCAAACTACCTGGATCTTTGGCACTGTACTTCGTAACCACCTTAACTTTGAATGCGCACTTTGCTCCCCACAATCACAGTTCGCAAATCCGCAAAAATCTGCAGACTTGCTCACAAAAATTATCAAAAAAAAACAAAAAGTTTTTTTTTATTTATAAATATATACAAAAAGAATATTAACCCGAATAACAAGAAAGAAAATATGCTACCGTCTCCCCGGCAACGGCGCCATTTGATCGTACTCTTTCGGCGTTTCGGATGTTCAAAGTTCTAAAGTTATAACCGCGATCAAGACGGTGTCGCTGTGCAGCTAGCCAGTTGAGCACGGGTCGATCCATAGGGAGATGGTTGTATTTCCGTTCTTGTCTTAGACGAGTCAATAAAGAATGTGTATATGTTTGTTCGATTCTAACCTATGTGTTATATGCAAGTATAAAGTTGTTAAGAAAAAGATACGAGAGTGTAAGCTAAAGAAATCCGTACTCAAAACCTTTGAGCCGAGTCTTGACCAATTGAAGCTAGAGCAATCGGCAACAACGTGGATTAGGGGATTTAAGCACGGTATTCGTGGAATCCGGCTTATTTACCCCTGTCCTTCCGTTCTTGTCTCTTGCTTTTGCCCCCGGCCAAACCGAACGCAACCGGTCGCGGTTAGGAATCACCGTTACTTTGGTAGGGTAGGGTGCCTAACGGAGCACTTGCGTATCGTTTGGGCGGAGTTCAATGGAAAATAACGGGAAAAGGAAATGAGCAAAGAAACATTAATTTACAATATCGTATTTATTCTTAACAACAATAATTACAACCATTCACAAAAAGAACCAAAAAAGAGAGAACAAAAAGATAAACAAAGAAAAGAAAAGATTACAAGCAAGTAATTAAAGTGCATGGTAATAAATTGCAAGTAATAAAAGACAAGAATGAAAAATGCAAGAAAGAGATAAGCAAGAAAGTAACACTAAGAACCATAGAACTCAAGACAAGCCATGGGATCAATAGCCAACCATTAAACTTGCAAGCTCAATCAAGAGGTTGCAAGATCAAGAGAAGGGTAAAGAACTCATGTGAAATGAAGCACTAATTCCATAAGAAGATACAACCCTTGAAATCAATAACAAATCCTTAAACTTTCAAGCTCAATGAAGAGGTTGAAAGATCAAGAGAAAGCAAGGATCTCAAGGGGAAGCTAAAACAAAAGAATGATACAAAAACCCTCATCTTCATTTCATCATCCACTCAAAAAGCTCTCACTACAATTTTCATGGAGGAAAGAATGAAGAAGAAGAAGAAGAAGAAGACTAAACTACACTAAAAGAGGCTAAAGAACTTAACACCTCAAGCTTGGCAAGTTCTGGGATATTTATAGGCAGTAAACTGAAAACCTATGACAAGATAACCCGTCTCCGCGCTTTCAAGAAAGGTGAATTGGTGTTGGTCCTCAAAAGACCGATCATCCCCAATCGACATGCCAAGGGAAAATTCGAGCCAAACTGGGAAGGACCATACGTCATCAAGAAAGTGTTCGACGGAGGATCCTACCAACTAATAAGTGTCGAGGGAGAAAAGCTCATGCCACCCATCAATGGCCGATATCTCAAGAAATACTACACGTGAATGCAGCAAAACCGTATACAATCCACGGGCGTAAATGACCCCTATCTCTCCCAAATCCTGCCGGTGAGTCTACTTTTAAAGTCCCACCAGAAAAAAAAAGAAAAAAAATAAAAAAAAGAAGAAAAAAGAAAAAAAGGGATATGTCCACAAGCAAAACGGGCGCGGATGAAAACCTGAAAGGGCTCCGTGAGTAAAAATAGCAGGACTAAAGGCAAGTTTGTGAAAACCCGAAAGGGCGCAAACTCGTGGAAAGAGATGAATACACTCGCAAAGTCCTCTCGACCTTGTGAGGAGAAAACCCCTGCGTGAGATCCTTACGACTCACAAAGGAGCAACACACTTATGAATCCTCACGATTCCTAAGGAGAACACACACCTGTGAGATCCTCTCGACTCGTAGGGAGAATATGCTTTTATGAGATCCTCACGGCTCATAAAATTGAAAAGCCTTAGGTGATAGGGACCCAAACCTGTCTCCTAAGCCATCATTCCCCAACGGGAAACGGCAAATGATGAGTCGCTCCTGGCATTTCGCTTCAGTGTTAGCGGTGCTGATGCCGACCAAAAACACAAATCCCAAGTCCCCCTAAGGAAAATGATGAGTTGCTCCTGGCATTATTCCAGTGCAGCAATGCTGATGCCAAACAAGATCCAAATTCCAAGTCCCCAAACGGCGAATGATGAGTCGCTCCTGGTACCATATTCCAGTGTAGCGATGCAGACGCCAACCAAAATCCAATTTCTCAAAATTCTCCAGCCCTACAGCCAGTCCCCAAATTGACTGCCGTATACAATCCACGGGCTCAAATAATTCTCGTCATACCCATACCCTACCACAATCACCAGTTACGCGGCTGGTCTCCGCCTTTAGAATTATGCTCCATTGAGAAGACCCACTCATGTGTCCTCATGATACATGAGGAGAACAAACCTTTGTGGGATCCTTACGACTCATAAAGGAAAAACACACTTAGGAGTCCTCACGACTCCTAAGGAGAAAATACACATGCGGGATCCTTACGACTCGTAGGGAGAAAATGCTTTTATGGGACTCTCACGGCCCATAAAATTGAAAAGCCTTAGGTGATAGAGACCTAAACCTATCTCCTAAGCCATCGCTCCCCCAACAGGAATAGGCAAATGATGAATTTCTCCTGGCCCGTGTGCTTCAGTGTTAGCAACGCTGATTCCCACCCTAACCCCAAAATCCCAAACTCCAATCCAATAGACCCCTAAGTCTTTAAACTGGGAACAAATGACCCTTAAGTCATTAAACTGGGTACAGATGACCCCTAAGTAGTTAAACTGGGAACGAGGGAAATTCCCTCGCGGCAAATGATGATTCTCTCCTGGTACTATATTCCAGTGTAGCGATGCTGATGCCAAACCAAAACCAAAATCCCCAAATCCTGTCATGACAAATGATGTTTCGCTCCTGGTACCTTATTCCAGCATAGCGATACTGATGTCAACCCAAATCACATCAAGTCAGCAAAACAACCAATGACCTCCCTGGCAGAATAAAATTCCACCTCGGAAACAAGTCAACTTCATCCCTGACGCCGCAAGAAGCGGGGCAAGTCAAATCCAGAACCGACCGTCCACGTCGGTAAAATGGCAGCACCGACCGTCCACGTCGCTAAAATGGCAGCATCGATAGTCCAAGTCGCAAAAATGGCAGAACTGACCGTCCAAGTCATAAAAGGGGCAGAACCGACCGTCCAAGTCACAAAAAGGGCAGAACCGACCGTCTAAGTCGCAAAAATGGAAGAACCGACCGTCCAAGTCGTTAAAAGGGCAGAACCAACCGTCCATGTCACTAAAATGGTAGAACCGACCGTCCACGTCGCTAAAATGGCAGCATCGACCGTCCAAGTCGCAAAAAGGCAGCACCGACCGTCCACGTCGCTAAAAGGGCAGCATCGACCGTCCAAATCGCAAAAAGGGCAGAACCGACCGTCCAAGTCGCAAAAATGGAAGAACCGACCGTTCACGTCGCTAAAATGGCAGAACCGACCGTCCACGTCCCTAAAATGGCAGCATTGACCGTCCAAGTCGCAAAAAGGGCAGCACCGACCGTCCACGTCGCTAAAAGGGCAGCACCGACCGTCCACGTCGCTAAAATGGCAGAACCGACCGTCCACGTCGCTAAAATGGCAGCATCGACCGTCCAAGTCACAAAAAGGGAAGCACCGACCGTCCACGTCGCTAAAAGGGCAGCATCGACCGTCCACGTCGCTAAAATGGCAGCACTGACCGTCCACGTCGCTAAAGGGGCAGAATCGACTGGCCACGTCGGAAAAAGGGCAGCACCGACCATCCAAGTTGCAAAAAAGGCAGCATCGACCGTCCACGTCGCTAAAAGGGCAGCACCGACCGTCCAAGTCACTAAAAGGGCAGCATCGACCGTCCAAGTCGCTAAAAGGGCAGCATCGACCGTCCAAGTCGCAAAAAGGGCAGCATTGACCGTCCATGTTGTAAAAAGGGCAGCGCAGGATTCCTACAAAGCTGGAACCAGATCACTCCGAGCCAGGGAAACGTCTATCACGGACACTCCGTCTCGGAGGCATGTCAAGAAACGACCGTCCATGTCATAAAAAGGGCAGTGCCAGCTTCCCAAAAAAGCGGGAACCAAATCAGGTCACTTCCAAGTAAAAGAAGATCCATCAATTTCATGCACACGACCCACATATGTGGTGTGCATTTATTGATGGGGGGCAATTTATTGGGGTAAAAATTTACACCCCGGTTGACCAAGTCAAAATCAAAGTCAACCCAAAGCCAAGTGGGCCCAAGCCCAGATCCAGTAGGCTCATGCCCGGGTCGAACCCGAACATGAAGCGGCCGGCCTCCCCCCATGCCAAGATAAAAAATTTGTAATAAATAATTTTGTTGTATTTCTTTTATTTTGTTTTATGTATAAATGTAAGAAAAATAGGCATAAAGCCAAATTTTTGTAATGCCCATGGCTTATGTGCAAAAAGAAATGGCACATGAGCCATGGGATAGGCAAAATGCCATTTTGTGAAGCTCAAGGGGCTGTGTGTAAAGTGTATGGCCTATAATGGCAAAGATAATGAAATATCTCGACAACTTTTCTCTCTCTCCAGAGAAAAATTTAGATCTGAGATCTTTTCTCCTTCCTCAAGGTTCCAAAACCTTCTTCTTTCTTTTGAATTAAATCAAGAGTTTTACTCTTCATTTTATAAAACTAAATAGTTTTTCACCTCAAAACCCATAAAAGGGGAACTCAGATCTTCCATTAGATCTCAAAAAGAAGAGATTTTTAAAATCTCATATCTCTTGATCTTCAAGATCCAGCAACCAGGGGAGAAAGAAGAAGAACCCCTTTCATCAACCCCAAAACATCTTAGGAGTTTAACTCCACTCTGATTTCTCTTTCGAGAATTTCTGGGGCTAAAAGCCTTTTTTTCTCGGCTGCGCCCAAGCACTCAAGCGCCCAGCTCTCAAGCGCCAAGCACCCACGTGCCGACACGTGGCGCGCTAGCGGTCGTGGCGCGCCTGCGCTCCAGCGCCTTGCGCTCAAGCGCAAAGCACCCACGTGCCGACACGTGGCGCGCCTGCGCTCAAGCGCAAAGCGCCCACGTGCTGACACGTGGCGCGCCTGCGCTCCAGCGCCCTGCGCTCAAGCGCAAAGCGCCCACGTGCCGACACGTGGCGCGCCTGCGCCTAAGCGCACAGCGCTCAAGGCGCTGACCCCACGCGTCCTTTGGACGCTTTTTTCTCACGGAATCTCCGTCTCGGATGGGTTTACCTCATCGGCCTTCTTATCGACATCTACCTGGGGACCGTTACGTACAGCTAGTGCCGCTTGTAGTCTGTGGTTAAACCCACTGCCAGCGTAGTGCCGAGTCTTTAGAGTCCCACACAGAGAGTTTCCCTGCACTGAGAGAAAAGTGTAGAGGCCGTATGGTTTTTCGGCAAGGCTGCGATCACTTACGTGCACTTGTGTGCGTATGCTGTTCGGGCAGGCAATACTAGTGGGCTTTGGTTTAAGCCGGATCCTAGTATTGCACGGATGGATTTGTTTTGTCTTCTGTGCATTCGCATTTTATGGAATGCGGATGCAGGTGTGTATGCACAGTTTTGCGGAGCGATGAAGGAGGAGGTGCCTCATTAGGGTTTTGGCAGTTGGTTCGGCCAAAGCCGTTATGTGGCAGGCTCATTAGGGTTTTGACAGTTGATTCGGTCAAAACCATTTTGAGGCGGACTCATTAGGGTTTTGGCAATTCGTTTGGTCAAAACCATTATGAGCCGCGTACATTCTTTACTAATCCTTTTAGTGATAATTTCGTGATGGCTAATCGCTTTGACTATTTGACCACCTTGACCACTCTTGACTTTGTTGACAAGTTGACCAAAGTTGACCATTGACCTTCATGAGAGGTCTACACTCTTCTTTGGTTTTCTTTTTCATTTTGGATTATGAAAATGGTCATGTCAATGTAGCCATCAACTTTATCATGATAGGATTAGTAATGATGATGTTTTGCATTATTGAATCATGGTTCATTTTGTTTAGATCATAATTCATTTCTCATTCTCTCTCTTTCTCTTTCTCATGAGAAGAAAAGAAATGCTCCATGGTTGCTAGCTCCTCCTTCTTCCTCCTCTCGATTCATCTTTTGATCTCATGTGTTGAGAGAAAAAGATCCCACAAAGACAAACACTTCCATATATCTCCTCTACACATCCTAGGGCTTCTTGACTAGCAATCTCGTTGCCCTAGTAGCCTCGGCTCGAGGTGGAGCTCGGTGTACAACTCTCGGGTGGATCGTCTTCGACTCAAGAAGGCCGTGGAGGTGACCAAAGTCCTGATCAACCCTCGGAGCATGGATGGACAAACGGCGCAGCGGAGTGATGACCCGAAGGACCGGTATCGTGAGGTATAACTTCTACGGCATAGTAGTTAACACCTCCTTTTGTTTTCTAGTTTCTAGTTCAGCAAAGATCCGACTTTTACGGTCCATGTTACCAAGTCTAGAAAAATTTTAGTTTTACCGTTTCCGCAACCCCGAAAGTACCGGGAGAGGTAACGTGGACCTAACAGTGGTATTAGAGCCTAGCTAAACATAAACTAGCAAGTTAGCAAAGTGTTTAGAATATCGATCGGAAAAAAGTTGCAAAACACATCCGGAAAAACCCAAGTTTCTGTCGATTTTTATACTGTTCAAAAATTAATTTAAAATACATGAAAATTCGACTCAGGGTTTTTTAAAACCACTACAGAAAACCGGTCCACTGAACCGACCAAACCGCCGCGGTTCCGCGGCAAGAACATGCTTCTTGCCGCGGTTCCGTGGCCGATTTGACTCGGTCGTGGACCCGATTTTCTGCAGTGTTTTTATTTGGTTGTTTTGGGATTTTTAGTACATGTTGTTTCTGCCCAGATTTTCCATAGAAGAATTTGATTTTTCGGGTGGTTGCAAATCCGTATTTTTGATCGATATTCCGTAGACTTTAGCTAAAGGATATTTTCTGTGATGTGATATATGTATTGAACGTCTGCTAATCGCTATACGTCGATTAGTGGGGTTATACATATCTGTGATCTGTAATGCTGATGGTTTGTGTATATGAATTCGTTGGATTGTCGCGGATGAATAGCCGGGGTGGATGTGAGATGTGAGTTTCTTTTTCTTTCATTCATTGTAAAATTTGTAAATTGATGTAATATTATTTGTATGGCCGCACAACCGGGTCGGGGTTGTAACCGTCATTGTATAATTTCTTTTTACTGTTTTTGCTCCTAGGATAGACCCAAGGAGGGGTGCACAAACTACCGGATATCTCGAAGTGCCGAGTGGCCTACTCACGGGTTGAGGGAGGTTGCTTTGCTTCGGCTACTTGGCGGGTAGTTTGCCGCACCCGTAGGGGTCTAGGGTGGGGTATTGGTTATTCATCGCGACCGTGTAATCCGCTTTTCATTGCAGGCTCGAACGAATCGCGGGTTCCTAGTATATCCAAAGTGTTCATCTGTGATCTGGATTGGCTATCATTGCTATATATATCTATATATGATAACTATTTAGGCGTTGCTTATGTTTTTCACCCGTGCTAGCCCAGCTCCCGCTCTGTCGTTAGTTAAGTAACCTAACGAGTGATGATGGGGCCCCGTGGCGAATGCGAATGGCATAAGCGTACGTCATATTTTGGTTGTTTTCTGCAATGGTAGGATTTAAATGATGGGACACATTAAAAGAACTAATGCAAGAAAATAAACCTGAAAGACGTTGTTGGAACAATTTTTCAAAAAGCTGTTATTGCAAGGACGTTCACTTTTGTTTTGCATAGAGGTATTCGGTTATGAATGCCCAGCACCTCAGTCGACGAGGCAAGGGCCGAGATCCCTTCATCGGGAGTGACCCCTTGGACAAAAAGTTTGCGTCAGGGTAATAACTTCGCTATAGTCGATTATTCTTGCTTTGCATCGAGGTATTCAGTTTGGAATATCTTGCGCCTCATTCGACGAGGAAAGAGCCGAGATCCCTTCACGGGGAGTGACCTCTTTAGCAAGAGTTTTTCGCCACTATATTTTCAAAAAAGGCTATCATGTTCCTTCAACTACATCAAGTTCATTACGTTAACGGGTTTTTTCGCCAAAAACCCAGCCGTAGCCCTCCGTCGTTTTAGATAATTAATACTTAGTATTCGTGCTGCGTTTGTTGATTATTCGTCAAGGCATAGTGAACGGTAGCTAAGTAATAATTCTCTGTTGCACTGATAGATGTGATTGGTTAGGACGGTCGCATGATTTTGTTGATTATTCGTCAAGGATCATGCGGGCAGGTTTAATGCAATCCTGGATAACGACGGGTTGAACTTGACTAGGACCTTTTGATTTGTCGATTATTCGTCAAGGTCACTTGGGTCCTGGTGGAAAAAATCCACATCGGGAGTTTCTAAAGAAACTGAAACTTGCAGATTCAGCATACCTTCTGGAGTGTGGTGACTAGAGTGGATTCCATGTAGGTCATCACATAATGATAGTTGGATCCCGATCCCACTGATGAGTTGGATTACTCTCGGGAGATTTTTTCACTTAACAATCAATGATATAAACCAAGTAGGTGTCTAGAACGGTGTTAGCGGGGTTACGCCTCCAGGGAAAAGAGGTTATTTAATTAAGGAACTTCGCGAAAGCGTTGGAAAACCTCCCTCGAAGTACCAACACCAGCCTGGATGAAAGGTTAAGCAAGTATTGTGATGTGCGATTAATCCTGACTAGTTCTTCTTTTAGGGTTTGAAGAAGAATTTGAGGAAACAGTGGGAGCCATCCGATTAGATAAATCAATAAACCAATCTAATCTTGCAAGAGCGCACGCTGAGTGTTTCTTTTCTCTCTCTCCAGGTAGCAACCATTTCACGCCCTAATCAAGATAATAAAATGTATCGCTTGACCGATCCGAATTCTTATTCGGGGCTGGGGAATGTTGGTTCGGTTCTAACTTGTGACAACAGTCATAAGTATGAGTGAGGGAAAGAGAATTGTATGGATTCCAAGGATACCCAGTTGAAGAAGAAGCATGGTTTTGCATCTACTTCAGGTGTTCTTGTAATTGAGAACTGCTTTACGGTCAGCCCTACCTCCTGGGTACTTGATACCGGATCAGGATCTCATATCTGTAATTTATTGCAGGGACTGAGAAAAAGTAGGAAAGTTGTACCTGGTGATATGTCGCTCAGAGTAGCGAACGGAGCACAAGTTAATGCTGCAGCTGTCGGTGATTATCACCTTGTGTTGCCAAATGGTAATACTATGATTTTGAACGATTGCTACTATGTACCTTCCATGGTTTGCAACATCATATCAGTTTCTTTACTCGATAAAGATGGATATAACTTTGTTCTTGATAGGAATATCATGAAAATCTACCTTCATAAGATAATGGTTGCAGAAGGTACACTGTGTAATGTTATCTACGTTCTAAATCAGAATACAGTTCTCAATATACAAAACACACGTAAGAGGAAGAATTCAGATACGAATGAATCCTACTTGTGGCATTGTAGACTTGGTCATATCTGAGAGAAAAGACTAAGTAAGTTGCATAAAGATGGACTCTTGAATGCGTTCGAGTTTTCATCTTATGAAACTTGTCAGTCTTGTCTCAAAGGGAAGATGACCAAATCTCCGTTCACCGGACATGGAGAAAGGGCAGCAGAGCTCTTGGGACTCATACACAGTGATGTATGTGGTCCGATGTCTATACATGCAAGGGGTGGGTTCTCGTACTTCATCATATTCACTGACGATCTCTCTAGATTCGGATATGTATATCTTATGAAACACAAATCTGAAGCTTTTGAGAAACTCAACGAATTCAGAAACGAAGTAGAGAACCAGACTGACAAAAGTATCATGATCCTCCGGTCTGATAGAGGAGGGGAGTACTTAAGCACGGAATTCCTAGATTACTTAAAAGAGAATGGTATTCTCTCTCAGCTTACTCCTCCTTATACACCACAGCACAATGGTGTATCAGAGCGGAAGAATCGTACCCTACTGGATATGGTTCGCTCCATGATGAGTAATGCCGAGTTGCCTCTTTCATTTTGGGGACATGCGCTTCAGATAGCGGCATACCTTTTGAATCAAGTTCCGCCCAAATCTGTGCCTAAAACTCCATATGATATATGGAGCAGCAAGAAGCCATGTCTTAAATTTATTAAGATATGGGGTTGTCCGGCCTATGTGAAAGCACAGAAACCGGACAAACTAGAGGCACGGTCAGTTCTGTGTAAATTTGTGGGATATCCTAAAGACCCACTAGGATATCTGTTCTACCACACTGAGGAACAGAAGGTGTTTGTATCTCGCCACGCTACCTTTTTAGAAAAGGAGTTTCTTGCAAAAGAAACTAGTGGGAGTTCGGTAGAACTGGAAGAAATTCAGCGACCACAAAATGTAACTGAAAATTTAGAGGAACCACTGAATTCAATAACCCCAAACGAACCTCAGCCACTCCGCAGATCTGGTGGGATTTCTCATCCGCCCGAGAGATACTACGGTTTTCTCATAGACGGGGATCGAGAGGATTGCATCTTGGAAGAAGATGACCCTACCAGTTTCAGGCAGGCCATTATCAGTAGGGACTCTGATAAGTGGCAAGAAGCAATGCAATCCGAAATGGAGTCCATGCACACCAATAAAGTGTGGACCTTGGATATTGCTCCACCCGGGGTAAAACCCATTGGATGCAAATGGATCTACAAAAGGAAACTTGGTGTGGATGGGCAGGTGGAGACCTATAAGGCTAGACTCGTTGCGAAAGGTTTTCGTCAAAGACCTGGTTTGGACTATGACGAAACCTTTTCTCCAGTGGCTATGCTGAAATCCATTCGGATCCTACTTGCCATTGCTGCCTTCCATGACTATGAAATCTGGCAGATGGACGTTAAAACGGCTTTTCTAAACAGCAGTTTGGAAGAGTGCGTTTATATGGATCAGCCAGAAGGTTTCGTAGACAGTGGGAGCAGCGGGAAGGTGTGCAAGTTGCTTAAATCCATTTATGGATTAAAGCAGGCATCGCGGAGCTGGAACATTTGTTTTGATGAGGCAATCAAGGAATTTGATTTCATTAAGAACGAAGATGAACCTTGTGTCTATAAGAAGATTGTAGGACGAACTGTCGTGTTTGTTAGTGTATATGCCCTAGAGGCCATTACTGTATCATACTAGTATGTATATTACTTGATGGAAGCTTGGGATATTCACAGTTGTAGATACAATCTTGCTCGAAATGGTAGTATGCTACTTGGTTTGTCTCTACTTCAATATGTGCATGTGTTTCTTTTAGCATATCGCTTATATACATATTAGTAGAGCCCTTAAGATTTTTGCTTGATTGCCAGCGTTGTGATGGCGCTCACACTCGTGGGGGCTGGGTAATCCATAAGCACATCCTTATACAGGTCCCTAGTCGTTGGACTATCGAGACAGGGCATCGATACTACGGAGTAGACTAGCGTATGCGCTTCCCATCCCAGCGTGGGAGACGGCCTGTCCCACAGCCGTCAGTACGTCGTACTTGAGATAGTATGCGGTTGCTCGTTAGGTTATGAGTACACTGGACAGGACTCGTCGGGAACTGTTGGTTGGTATTATACCTATCGTCGGTTATCAGTTCCCAGGTGACATGAGTACAGCTTAGTCCGCTGACTTGACACTGTCACTTCGCCTCGAGTGTGTTCCCACTGCACTTTGATTACTACCCTACCACGGCTCAAAGGAGTCGTGCAAACAGGTAGTTTTTGGGTGCAGTCCTGAAGCACTTGGAGGCAGTGACGGTTAGACAGGATTCGTCTCTCCTGGTATTGGGGGTTGACATCGCGCTGTGTCCAGGAGAGCCATTACACAAGTAGTCCCTGGCCAGGGCAAGCGAGATATACTGGTAGGTTTCCAGTGTTATCTCAGGGTGTTCTGGGCTATACTCCGACATGACTTGTACCGCTATTAGGGGACTGACGTTCACCGCCCCCTAGGCCCGCCATGCGATGTATCAGACGAACAGACCGGACTGTACGGAGACTGTCACATACAGGCTCAGTAGGAGTTCATATGGGGTCACCTCGTCAGTCTTCTTATCGGCATCTACCTGGGGACCGTTACGTATAGCTAGTGCCGCTTGCGGTCTGTGTTTAAACCCACTACCAGCGTAGTGTCGAGTCTTTAGAGTCCCACACAGAGAGCTATTCGCCTTTAGGCAAAATGAGTAGAGGTCGCATGGTTTTGCGACAGGGTTCGTTCACATCCGCGCACTTGTGCACGTTTGCTGTCCGGACAGCTTATACTAGCGGGCTTTGGTTTAAGCCGGATCCTAGTATATGATTTAGGATTGGTTTTATCTCATTGTATTCGTGTTCCTCGGATCACGAATACGGGTGTGTATGCACAGTTGATTGAGACAGAGGGAGAGGACTTTGATTAGGGTTAATGACCATTGTCATTTTTTTAACCCTAATGCTTATGTGTGTATTATGATTAATTGATATTAGTTTAATATAATTGTGCATGGTTAGGGTTGTTGACCATTTGATATTCTTGACTTGTTGACCTAGGTTGACACTTTGACCATCATCATTTCATATAAAAGATGCTCTTTGATTCTTGCAATTTGCATTAAAAATGAAATGATAATGGTCATGTCTTGATTAAGCCATGACAATTATCTTGCTAATTATCAATTTACATAATTCACCCATATATGAGAGAATGGTTCATTTTATTCTCTCATTCTATCATATGCTTTCTCTCTCTTCCTCTTCCTCTCTCTCAAGCTCTCCCCTCTCATGTGTTGAGAAACACTTGAGCTTGAGAAAAACCTCTTCTTGATAATCTCTACTCTCATCTAAGGTTCTAGGATTAGCACTTCTAGCACTTTAGTTACTTCTAGCTTGAAGTTGAAGCCAAAGGTTGAGGCTCTCGGGTGGATCGTTCTTCGACGAGAGAAGACGACAAGGAGATCACTTCCGTTCACTACAAGGAGCAAGGAGAGGACATAAAGCCCTAGGTATAACCATTCTTCTATGTAGCTAATTTCTAGTTATCTTTAGTTAGTTTTTGTTTAGTAAAGATCCCACCTTTTGTTTAGTCCATGTTGTCTAGAGTACTAAAAATCCGATTTTTATACCGTTTCCGCCTCCCCGCAAGCACCGGGATGGGCAACGTGGACTTACAGTTGTATCAGAGCCTAACTAAACATAAACTAGCTAGGTAGTAAAAGTGTATGGAAGTTTGATAGGGAAAATCGCAAAACAAAAACATACAAAACCCTAACTTTCTGTTGTTTTTTTTTCTGCTCAAAATAAAATAAATCATACTTCAAAAATCATCTCAGGGTTTTGTTAAGACACTCACCAAAAACGATCCTGAGAACCGTTCAAAGCGCCGCGGTACCGCGGCAATAGCATGCTATTGCCGCTGAACCGCGGCCGAGTTGACTCGGTTCTGGACCGAGTTTGGTGCAGTGTTATTCTGACTTGGTTTTGGGATTTTTAAGACATTTTATTTGTGCCCAGATTTTCCAGAATAGAAATTTGTATTTGGGGGCCTATAAATCCGTATTTTTGATCGAACTTCACTACACTTTGACTAATGGGTTATATCTGTGATGTTTATATGTATTGAACGTCAGCTAATCGCTATACGTCGATTAGTGGGGGTTATACATATCTGTGATCTGTGTTTGTTGATGGTATGTGTATATGAATGCGTTGGATTGTCGCGGGTGAATAGCCGGGGTGGATGTGAGATGAGTGTTTCTTTTTCTTTCATTCATGTAACATGTAAATTGATGTAATATTATTTGTATGGCCGTACAACCGGGTGGGGGTTGTAACCGTCATTGTATAATTCTTTTTACTGTTTTTGCTCCTAGGATAGACCCATGGAGGGGGTGCACAAACTACCGGGTATCTCGAAGTGCCGAGTGGCCTACTCACGGTGTTGAGGGAGGCTGCTTCGCTTCGGGTACTTGGCGGGTAGTTTGCCGCACCCGTAGGGGTCTTGGGTGGGGTATTGGCTATTCACCGCGACCGTGTAATCTGTTTTTCGTTGCAGGCTCGAACGGATTGCGGATTCCTAGTATATCCAATGTATTCATCTGTGATCTGTAATGTCTATCATTGCTATATATCTATATACTATAACTATTTAGGCGTTGCTTATGTTTTACAGCCGCGCTAGCCCAGCCCCCGCTCTGTCGTTAGTTAAGTAACCTAACGGGTGATGATGGGGCCCCGTGGCGAATGCGAATGGCATAAGCGTACGTCATATTTTGGTTGTTTTCTGCAATGGTAGGATTAAATGATAGGACGCATTAAAAGAACTAATGCAAGGAAATAAACCAAGTAAAAGTCGATTGGAACACTTTGAAAACCACTCGTTTCTTTTCAAAACTAAACTTTTAAACGCGGAGCTTGAACCACTCCTTTTAAAACCTATCTCGTTCCATCGATTATACCAAGTTCACTACGTTCACGGTTTCTCCAAAACCATTCGTAGCCCTCCGTCATTCCACATGAATGGTCATAAGTATTCAAGCTATGTATTTTGGCCAAAGTCAAGGCATAGTGATTGGTAGCTATTGGGTATTCATGTGCAGCATAGATAGATGCGTTGGTTTGGGACAGTCGTGCTGCCATTTTGGCCAAAGTCAAGGGTAGGTATGGGTGGGTTCAAATTAACCTGGAGAATGACGGGTAGAACTTGACATGTGACTTATGATTTGTTGGCCAAAGTCAGGGTCATAAGAGCATGGGGCAAAAATCCACATCGGGGGTTTCAAAAGAAACTGAAACTTGCTAGCGCTGCATACCATTTGGAGTGTGATGATTCTGGTAGGATTCCTTCGGTTTTATCACGCGATGATATTTGGATACCGATCCTACTGTGAGTATATGCTACTCCTCGAGAAAACTCTCACTTAACGATCAATGCTATAAACCTAGTAGGTGTCTAGAAAGGTGTTAGCGGGGCTACGCCCCCAGGGAAAAGAGGTTACTTAATTAAGGAACTTCGCGAAAGCGTTGGAAAACCTCCCTCGAAGTACCGACACTGGCCTGGCTGAACGGTTAAGCAAGTATTGTACGGTGAGATTGATCCCGACTAATTCTTTCTTTATGGTTTGAGAAGGGATTCGAGAGACAGTGGGAGCTATCCAGTTTAGACAAACTAAAAACCACTCTAAACTTGCAAGAGCATCATGCTAAAGTGTTTATTTCTCTCTCCTAATTGCAGCGACCATTCAACATGACCGGACTTAAGTTATTACTAGATAAAAACATACTGACAAGGCCAAACTACAAACATTGGCTCAGGAATGTCAAGATGGCAATCACTTACGACAATTTGGGGTATATCCTTACTGTTAGTGTATATGCCCTAGAGGCCATTACTGTATCATACTAGTTTGTATATTACTTGATGGATGCTTGGGATATTCACAGTTGTATATACAATCTTGCTCGAAATGGTAGTATGCTACTTGGTTTGTCTCTGCTTTAATATGTGCATGTGTTTCTTTTAGCATATCGCTGATATATATATTAGTAGAGCCCTTAGGATCTTTGCTTGATTACCAGCGTTGTGATGGCGCTCACACTCGTGGGGGCTGGGTAATCCATAAGCACATCCTTATACAGGTCCCTAGTCGTTGACTATCGAGACAGGGCATCGATACTCCGGAGTAGACTAGCGTTTGCGCTTCTCATCCCAGCGTGGGAGACGGTCTGTCCCACAGCCGTCAGTATGTCGTACTTGAGATAGTATACGGGTGCTCGTTAGGTTACGAGTACACCGGACAGGACTCGTCGGGAACTGTTGGTTGGTGTTATACCTATCGTCAGTTATCAGTTCCCAGGTGACATGAGTACAGCTTAGTCCGCTGACTTGACACTGTCACTTCGCCTCGAGTGTGTTCCTACTGCACTTTGATTACTACCCTACCACGGCTCAAAGGAGTCGTGCAAACAGGTAGTTTTTGGGTGCAGTCTCGAAGCACTTGGAGGCAGTGACGGTTAGACAGGATTCGTCTCTCCCGGTATTGGGGGTTGACATCTCGTTGTGTTCAGGAGAGCCATTACACAAGTAGTCCCTGGCCAGGGCAAGCGAGATATAGTGGTAGGTTTCCAGTGTTATCTCAAGGTGTTCTGGGCTACACTCCGACACGACTTGTACCGCTATTAGGGGACTGACGTTCACCGCCCCCTTAGGCCCGCCATGCGATGTATCAGACAAACAGACCGGACTGTACGGAGACTGTCACATACAGGCTCAGTAGGAGTTCAGATGGGGTCACCCCATCAGTCTTCTTATCGGCATCTACCTGGGGACCGTTACGTACAGCTAGTGCTGCTTGCGGTCTGTGGTTAAACCCACTGCCAGCGTAGTGTCGAGTCTTTAGAGTCCTACATAGAGAGCTATTCGCTTTTAGGCAAAATGAGTACAGGTCGCATGGTTTTGCGACAGGGTTCGTTCACATCCGCGCACTTGTGCACGTTTGCTGTCCGGACAGCTTATACTAGCGGGCTTTGGTTTAAGCCAGATCCTAGTATATGATTTGGGATTGGTTTTATCTCTTTGTATTCGTGTTCCTCGGATCACGAATACGGGTGCGTATGCACAGTTGCTTGAGACAGAGGGAGAGGACTTTGATTAGGTTTAATGACCATTGTCATTTTATTAACCCTAATGCTTATGTGTGTATTATGGTTAATTGATATTAGTTTAATATAATTGTGCATGGTTATGGTTGTTGACCATTTGACATTCTTGACTTGTCAACCTAGGTTGACACTTTGACCATCATCATTTCATTTGGAAGATGCTCTTTGATCCTTGCAATTTGCATTAAAAATGAAATGATAATGGTCATGTCTTGATTAAGCCATGACAATTATCTCACTAATTATATTTACAATAATTCACACATATATGTGAGAATGCTTCATAATTCTCTCATTCCATCATATACTTTCTCTCTCTTGCTCTTGCTCTTCCTCAAGCTCTCCCCTCTCATGTGTTGAGAAACACTTGAGCTTGAGAAAAATCTCTTCTTGATAATCTCTACTCTCATCTAGGGTTCTAGGATTAGCACTTCTAGCACCCTAGTTACTTCTAGCTTGAAGTTGAAGCCAAAGGTTGAGGCTTTCGGGTGGATCCTTCTTCGACGTGAGAAGACGACAAAGGTGATCCCTTTCTACTACTCTAAGGAGCAAGGAGAGAAGGACCTAAAGCCCTAGGTATAACCATTCTACCCTTTAGCTAGTTTCTAGTTAGCTTAAGCTTGTTTTTGTTTAGCAAATATCCTCCTTTGTCTGGTCCATGTTGCCTAGAGTAGTAAAAATTCGATTTTTATTCCGTTTTCCGTCTCCCCGCAAGCACCGGGGTGGGCAACGTGGACTTACAGTGGTATCAGAGCCTAACTAAACATAAACTACCTAGGTAGTGAAGTGTATAGAAGTTCGATCGGAAAAATCGCAAAACTACGAAAACGCAAAACCCTGAGTTTCTGTTGATTTTTTTTCTGTTCAAAATAAAATAAATCTTACATCAAAAATCGTCTCAGGGTTTTGTGAAGAAGCCCACCAAAAACGGTCGAGTGATCCCTTCAAAGCGCCGCGGTTCCGCGGCAATGGGTATACTTTTGCCGTGGAACCGCCGCCGTTTTGACTCGGTTCATGACCGAGTTTGGTGCAGTGTTTTTAGGTTGTGGTTTTGGGATTTTTAAGATGGTTTATTTCAGCCCAGATTTTCCAGAAAAGAAATTTGTTTTGGGGGGCCTATAAATCCGTATTTTTATATCGAACTTCACTACACTTTGACTAATGGGTTATATCTGTGATGTTTATATGTATTGAACGTCTGCTAATCGCTATAAGTCAATTAGTGGGGGTTATACATATCTGTGATCTGTGTTTGATGATGGTATGTGTATATGAATGCGTTGGATTGTCGCGGGTGAATAGCCGGGGTGGATGTGAGATGAGTGTTTCTTTTTCTTTCATTCATTGTAACATGTAAATTGATGTATTATTATCTGTATGGCCGCACAACCGGGTCGGGGCTGTAGCCGTCATTGTATAATTCTTTTTACTGTTTTTGCTCCTAGGATAGACCCATGGAGGGGGTGCACAAACTACCGGGTATCTCGAAGTGCCGAGTGGCCTACTCACGGTGTTGAGGGAGGTTGCTTCGCTTCGGGTACTTGGCGGGTAGTTTGCCGCACCCGTAGGGGTCTTGGGTGGGGTATTGGCTATTCAACGCGACCGTGTAATCCGCTTTTCGTTGCAGGCTCGAACGGATTGCGGATTCCTAGTATATCCAATGTATTCATCTGTGATCTGTAATGTCTATCATTGCTATATATTTATATATGATAACTATTTAGGCGTTGCTTATGTTTTACAGCCGCGCTAGCCCAGCCCCCGCTCTGTCGTTAGTTATGTAACCTAACGGGTGATGACGGGGCCCCGTGGCGAATGCGAATGGCATAAGCGTACGTCATATTTTGGTTGTTTTCTGCAATGGTAGGATTAAATGATGGGACGCATTAAAAGAACTAATGCAAGAAAATAAACCAAGTAAAAGTCGATTGGAACACTTTGAAAACCACTCGGTTTTTTTTAAAACTAAACTTTTAAATGCGGAGCTTGAACCACTCCTTTTAAAAGCTATCTCGTTCCATTGATTATATCAAGTTCACTACGTTCACGGTTTCGCCAAAACCATTCGTAGACCTCCATCATTTCAGTTAAATATTTGGTAGTATTCAAGCTATGTATTTTGACCCCACGCCAAGGCATAGTGGTTGGTAGCTGCCGGATATTTATCTGTTGCATAGATAGAATGCGTTGGTTTGAGATAGTCGTACTGCCATTTTGTCCTACGTCAAGGGTAGGTACGGGTGGGTTCAAATTAACCGGGATAATGATGGGAAGAACTTGACATGTGACTTATGACATTTTGACCTCACGCCAAGGTCATAAGTGCATGGGGCAAAAATCCACATCGGGAGTTTCATAAGTACTGAAACTTGCTAGCACTGCATACCATTTGGAGTGTGATGATTCTGGTAGGATTCCTTCGGTTTTATCACGCGATGATATTTGGATCCCGATCCTACTGTGAGTATATGCTATTCCTCGGGAAAACTCTCACTTAACGATCAATGCTATAAACCTAGTAGGTGTCTAGAAAGGTGTTAGCGGGGCTACGCCCCCAGGGAAAAGAGGTTCTTAAATTAAGGAACTTCGCGAAAGCGTTGGAAAACCTCCCTCGAACTACCGACACTGGCCTGGCTGAACGGTTAAGGAGTATTGTACGGTGAGATTGATCCCGACTAATCCTTTCTTTACGGTTTGAGAAGGGATTCGAGAGACAGTGGGAGCCATCCAGTTTAGACAAACTAAAAACCACTCTAAACTTGCAAGAGCATCATGCTAAAGTGTTTTTTTTCTCTCTCCTAATTGCAGCGACCATTCAACATGACCGGACTTAAGTTATTACTAGATAAAAACATATTGACAGGTCCAAACTACAAAGATTGGCTCAGGAATGTCAAGATGGCAATCACTTACGACAAGTTGGGGTATGTCCTTACCACCAAAGCTCCCCCTGTCCCAGGTCCCACCTCCAGCGTCGCGGATAAAGAAATCCGTAAGACATGGGAGATCGATTGCGCGAAGGCCAAATACCTCGTGCTTGCCTCGATGGACAACGAACATCAGAGGAGGCATGAGAATATGGACCTGGAGTCCATATTTCTCCATACAAAAGAACTGTATGGAGAGCAGTCTCGTATCGCAAGATACGAAGTGTCGAAGAAGCTATTTTCGGCAAGATTGGCCGTCGGATCATCGGTAGCGGAACACGTGCTTAAGATGATTGGCTACATAGAGGAGCTCGCGGACCTTGGGACCACGTTGGAGAATGAACTCTATACTGATTTAATTCTCCAGTCCCTTCCTTCCACTTACGCCCAGTTTGTCCTAAACTTCAACATGCAAGGAAAGGAGGTTGAACTTTCCGAACTTCTGAACATGTTGAGGAGTGCTGAGGGCACCCTACAGAAGGGTAGGGAGACATGCACTTTGTTTGTAGGAGGATCTTCCTCTTCTAGATCCAGGACGAAAGCTAAGGGTAAGAAGAAGAAAGCCCCCGCCAAACCAAGAGGCGGTGTCAGTAAAGTGGATACGAAGGGAAAGGTAAAGGCAACAAAGGTAGCGGGAAAGCTGGCGGGAAAGGAAGAATGCTTCTATTGTCACAAAAGTGGACACTGGAAACAGGATTGCAAGGCTTGGAAGGCCAGAACACAGGATTTGAAGCAAGTTGCGGCTTTAACTTCAGGTGTGTATGTTATTGAAAACTGTCTATCAATAAACTCTACTTCCTGGGTATTGGATACCGGATCAGGATCTCATATCTGTAATTCTTTGCAGGCGTTGAGAAAGCGTAGAGTTTTGAAGGCAGGTGACATGACCCTCAGAGTTGCAAACGGTGCTAGCATGGATGCTGAGGCCGTGGGAGACTATCACCTGGGATTGTCGGATGGACACTTTTTGGTTTTGCATAGTTGTTATTATGTACCAAATGCAACCTGTAATATCATTTCTGTATCTTTATTATCTAAAGAAGATTATGAATTTGCATTTGTAAGTAATGTAGTGAACATTCACCTTAATCAAGTTTTGATTGGGTCAGGTACATTGAACAACGGTATATACGTTTTAAACCAACCACAGATTTTCAATGTCCAGAATACACACAAAAGAAAGTCTCCAAAAATCAATAAAACTTTCTTATGGCATTGTAGACTGGGTCACATCAATGAGAGAAGGTTGACTAAGTTACATACAGAAGGATATTTGGATCCGTTCGAATATCAATCGTATGCAACTTGTCAATCCTGTCTCAAAGGAAAGATGACAAAGACTCCGTTCACTGGACACGGAGTAAGAGCGAGCGAGCTCTTGGGACTCGTACACAGCGACGTGTGCGGTCCAATGTCTACACATGCACGAAACGGTTATTCTTACTTCATTACTTTTACGGATGATTTCTCAAGGTTCGGACATGTCTTCTTGATGAAGCATAAATCCGAAGCTTTTGAAAAGTTCCAGGAATATAAGAATGAAGTAGAAAAACAAACAGGCAAAAGTATCAAGACACTAAGATCTGATCGAGATGGTGAATACTTGAGTGCCGAGTTCCTGGGTTACTTAAAAGAGAATGGAATTCTCTCTCAGCTTACTCCTCCATACACTCCGCAACATAACGGTGTATCGGAGAGAAGGAACCGAACCCTATTGGATATGGTACGGTCTATGATGAGTAACGCTGAGTTGCCGCGATCGTTCTGGGGATATGCGCTAGAATCAGCTGCATACCTTTTGAACCGAGTTCCCACTAAGACTGTGCCTACCACACTATATGAGTTAAGGAGTGGGAAGAAACCCTATCTTCAATACCTGAAGATTTGGGGATGTCCAGTTTATGTCAAAAAGCAGCATGCGGACAAACTAGAGGCACGCTCAGTACTGTGCAAGTTTGTGGGATACCCAAAGAACTCCAGGGGGTATCTTTTCTATTATGCAGAGGAACAAAAAGTCCTTGTTTTTCGTAATGCCCATTTTCTGGAACATCAGTTCTTAGAAAAAGAAATAAGTGGGAGCGCAATAGAACTGGAAGAAATTCCAGAACCACAAGCTATTACTGAAATCTTAGTAGAACCAGAGGGTTCGAAAGATCAGGACATTCCCACGCCACTCCGCAGGAGTAGTAGGCAGTCTCATCCGCCCGAGAGATACTACGGCTTTCTCATTGACGGGGATAGAGAAGATTGCATCATAGATTGTGATGAGCCTACTAGCTTCCAGCAAGCCATTCAGAGCGTCGACTCGGTAAAATGGCTGGATGCAATGCGGACCGAAATGGAGTCCATGTACACCAACAAAGTATGGACGTTGGACATTGCTCCAGATGGGGTAAAACCCGTAGGATGCAAATGGATCTTCAAAAGGAAGATTGGTATAGATGGACAGGTTGAGACCTATAAAGCTAGACTGGTTGCAAAGGGTTTTCGTCAAAGACCTGGTTTGGACTATGACGAAACCTTTTCTCCAGTAGCTATGCTGAAATCCATTCGGATCCTTCTTGCCATTGCTGCCTTCCACGATTATGAGATTTGGCAGATGGACGTAAAGGCAGCTTTTCTAAATGGACATTTAGAGGAGTGTGTCTATATAGACCAGCCAGAGGGTTTCATTCAGAGTGGGAGCAGCGGAAAGGTGTGCAAGTTGCTTAAGTCCATTTATGGACTAAAGCAGGCATCGCGGAGTTGGAACATCTGTTTTGATGAGACGGTCAAGGAATTTGGCTTTATCAAAATCCAGATGAACCATCCATCTATTGTAGATTTGTAGCGAGAACTGTAGTATTCCTCGTTTTATACGTGGATGACATTCTCTTAATAGGAAATGACATTCCTATGCTACAATCTGTCAAGGGGTTCTTGTCACACAGGTTCTCCATGAAAGACCTGGGTGATGCCTCATACATTCTGGGTATCCGAATCTACTATGACAGATCCAAGAGGATATTAGGACTTTCACAGTCCAGGTACATCGACACCGTACTGAAGAGATTCAGTATGGAAGATTCCAAGCGCGGTAATCTACCGGCTTGTCACGGGATCACCCTCTCCAAAGAGATGTCTCCCAAAACTGATTTGGAGAGGGATCGCATGTCTATTGTACCCTATGCTTCTGCGGTAGGCTCTATAATGTATGCGATGTTGTGCACTAGACCGGATGTGGCTTATGCACTGAGTGTGGTAAGCAGGTATCAGTCAAACCCTGGGGAGAAACATTGGATAGAGGTAAAGAACATTCTTAAGTACCTGAGAAGGACTAAGGAGATGTTCTTGGTGTATGGAGGAAAAGGCCTCCAGATTGTAACATTTTAAAAATAATTAAATAAATAAAATTTGTTTAAGTGAATTTTAGGATTTTCGGTAAAGTAAAATGTATTTTTCGTAAAACAAAACCGTAATTATTTTTCACTATAAATTTAAAAATACCTATTTTAATTATGTTATTACTAGTAAATGGTGTTTATTTAGCCACTTATAAATTTTTAGTTTAATTAAATATTTTTCCTAAATTAATTATTTTAAATATTAACATAAGCTTTATTTTACACTAAATTGGTGTAAATTTCAAATTTGAATGGTTTTAATTTGTAAAAATGAACCATGGCATATTAGAATTTAGTGAGTTTCATGTAAAATTTATTTGCAAATTTTTCCAATTTTCTAGAGTTTTCTTGAGTTTTTTTAGAAAAGAAATAAAAGAAAATTTAAGAAAAGGTTGAAAAGACATAAAGATATGATATTTTGAGGGAACTTTCTACATCTTTCTTCACTCATTTATTTCTCTTCCTCACCTCCTTAACATGGCCGGCCACACCCCCATGGCAGCCCCCCCCCATTTCCACTTCATTTTTGTACAAAAATCCATCAAATTACATCAAAAATTCAACAAAAAATGCACAAAATCCTATTTATTTCCTACCCTTTATTCTTTGCTCTTCTTTACATGGATTTTGGAGATGGATAACATGCATTTTGGAGGCTTATTTAATGTTTGGATTTCATAGTTTGGAGGTATACATCTTCTCCTTTTTATTTATTGTTATTAGATGTTCCTTTTAAACTTAATTAGATTTAATATATTAA
Organism: Agapanthus africanus; assembly: GCA_030015575.1. NCBI lineage: Eukaryota > Viridiplantae > Streptophyta > Magnoliopsida > Asparagales > Amaryllidaceae > Agapanthus > Agapanthus africanus. The sequence goes on along the minus strand of JASDDO010000019.1, from coordinate 677,179,032 downwards.
TTCTAGTTGCAAATTTTAAAATTAAAGTTAGGGTTTGTAAATTCAAGTTGTGGTTTTAATAATTAATTAGGGTTATAATAACTAGTTTACAATTTTTAGAAGTGGAAAAATCTTGCATGATTGTTGTATAATAAATTGTTTATTCAAATTGATTTAATTAAGCTATTTAGCTAACTAGGTTTTTACAATATATATATATATGGGTGAGATAAAATTCTAATTAATATTTTTATCATTATATTATGGTTTTAATAGGGATATTAACATGTTAGTGGAATGCAAAAACCTAATCTAGTTATTAGTTTCAATTGTTAGTTAATAAAGTGTGATAAATATGCTAATTATGCTTGTTTTTGCAAACTAGATTTTGGAAATTCCTAAATAAATGAGATTAAAAATATAATTATGGTTTCATTATATCATTATCATCATGAATTGTAGTTTAATACATTAATTCATGCACAATCAAGTTTTGTTGTGGAATTGTGGTATTTTGCTTGAAAGATGTTAAAAATTACTAAAGGTTGCAAACTAGAAATTTCAAATTAATACAAATTTGTGTAATAAAAATATAGTAATAGTTTGTATAGTCTAGTTATGCTATTTAATGAGTTTTATGACCATTGGTTTTATTTAAATGTCAAGTTTTGAAGAAAAACGGTAAATGGGCATTTTCAGGTTTTACGAAATCGGGCGATTTGATGGATTTTAGGGTTTCGATGGATTTAATCATGTTTTATAATATAAGTAATGAGTTTTAAAACTACGAGTTATTTTTTGATGTTTATCTCGATCCATCGGAGTTTGTACGCCGATATTGAGGGATATTTGGTTCTTTTGCGTGAACGGGACATAGGTTTTAACCTATGCTGGTTCCTTGCGTCGTTTTGACTTTTGTATGTGATTCAGTTTACGATACTATTTATATGTTTGCGTTTAGGTACCCTCACGTGGACTACGGGCGATGAAGAGGAGGATGGCGACACCGTCTTCGGCAGACATGGACCAGGAGAGTAGATGCATATCTACGGGGGAAAGTCGGGTGGATGGAGTTTAGCACCCCCGCAATGTAGAATAGGAATAGTAATTATCGTCATTAGGAAGCCAGATGTGACCCTAGATTCTTAACGAGTAGGACCCTAGTAATGACCCTAGGCTGGACTAGACTGATTTAGGAAGACAATATCAGAGGATGAATACCTTGGAAGAGGTTCGTAGGTTTCAGGTAGAAACACACACACGCACACACTGAAACTCAACATGGTGTATACGTGTATGTGTGTGTATATATATATATATATATATAGGACTAGGTATAGGTATATATATATATATACAACACGTATATGGGATACATTGATGTGATATGATACATGGGAATGAAACAGTATAACTGGGCTTGATGCCGTGATTCTTGGCTATGCAGTCGTATTAAAATGTTAGCGGATCATTAGAAAATGATAATGAACGGGTATACGTAAATTATAATGGGTAGTGATGATATTGAGGTACATGAGACTCTAGAATAGAACCCGAACTGTAACTTGTGACTGATCACGATATGATATATGTATGACTTGATTACGACGTCATATAGGTGTGACCAGATGTCGATATCATATAGGTGTGACTTGATGACGATATGATATCAGTATGACTTAATCATAATATGATACATATGACATGATATTTCTGAGGATAAATTAATGTGGTATATTTATGATGGCAATGTTATATAATTTATGTATGCGATTACATCATAGCACCTTGATCATGACATGTGTTGATGATGATATTATACGAATAATGAGACACCTAGGAGATACTTGACCCGTACCCCGATATTGGGATACCGTACGATGGATGTTACCGTACGAGGCATAGATATGATGATTGATCCGCACTCTTGTTTCGAGGAAACCGTACTACGTACGTGACGCTATTGAGGCTGGATCGCCGACTATTGGAGATATGGACTCAGACTTTAGGTGTACCCTTATTTCTTATCGACTAGTTCTTAGGTTTGGTTCTTTAGAAGGTTAGATGAACACTAGTTTAGGTTCGAGTCTTATAGTGGTAGTTATAATTGTATATCAAATGGGTGGGTAACACACATCTGTCTTTACTTTCATACCGTAATCATAACGTGCATGTTCATATATATGTTTCTATAATCAGCATAAAACATTGCCTGTTAGGACACCAGCACCGTTACCGATGATGCGCATATTCCACGCACACTTATTTGCCGGCTCACACACATCATCATCGGTAATTGCTATGTCACGTACACTTTAGATCATATTATCTTTTATTGATAGAATCAGTTAACAACTAGACCGATATACGATTGTGATTACTCTCTGATGTTAGTATAGACATGGTATTTATTACTTAGACATTCATGCATTCATATTTTCATGTTATCATGCAGTATTATGGGCATATGCCGACACTTATCATATACTTACTCATGATTTTGGGATTCTGGTTTTTTATGAGATTTCTGGATTTTGGGGAAAACCGCAAGAATATATAAAACTTCTCTCTCTCCTCCTCCTCTCTTTTTAAAATATAAGATGCGGTTTTCTCGTGATGTATGTGTCGTCCACCATGAGATTTCATGTTTTATGTTGGATTTCGAGACCCGATTCGAGGAGTGGATGAACCGTCTCGGGTACATAGTGGGCCCGGTATGGTACCCGGGGCAAGAAAATTGAGTTGTAGACGATGAGCCTGGCAGGGGAAGGACTACCTACTGGTGATGTCTGGCGCGGCGGATATCCAGAGGATACTGACCGTTGTCGTGAGATTTGATGATATGGGCCGATCCGGACTGACGGAGCCCGAGATATTGAGTCTTGAGATTTACATGTTTTGTGTCGATGTTTGACACGGATTTCATGGATTTCATTGTTGATATTTCAGATTCCTATACACATTTTACTATGATAACAGCTAAAGATTTCTTATACAGATATATCTGGATTTCAGGATTGATTATTTTACATTCATGGTGCATGCATATCCATTCATATGACATAGTATTATATGAGGTACTGACACGAGCACGGAGTATCTGCATTTACACGTAGTATTACCCTGCTATTACTAGATGATTGGGACTTAGTAGTGTATCATTATGACCTAGGATAGCGTCGTGCGTTCGATTTCGTTTCGTAGATGTCTTCTACTCACGAGTTGGCAACTCACCCCCGTTGTGCCAAATTTTATTACAGGTTGACGTACAGGGTTCCTTGGCAGATTGCTGGCACATGATTTCATTCAGGGTGATTTGCACGGTAGGTTGGTTCACTTGTATCTGAACCACCATTGTACTTTTATTCCTTCATTTGTATCTAGTAAGCTCCATCAACCATACTTGTATTACTTGGTAAGTTTATTGGACCAGTTATTTATTTCGACCTTAGAGTCGTGCTTGTATTATTCTGATCTGGTGGTTTTGTTTTCTTTTGAGTTTTGAGCCTCGCCCTTTGGCGTTGTATATTATTGTGCTTGTTGTGGTTGTTTCCGCCTGTTGGCGTTGAACTAGCACCCGTTTGGGGATGCTTTTTATTGTTTATGTATATTATACTTGTTGTACCCGTTTGGGGCCAGTTTTTACAGAGGAGACTCTGCCGAAATTTTTGGGAAAATTTGCTGATGCTTTTAAACTTGTTTTCTTCATGTTTCTTTTACTTCTTCTTCTTTTATATGGTTTAGATTTCTGGGCTTCGGCTTACTTAGGTTACGTTGCGCCTCTAGACGCATCATAATCTAAGTGCCGGTCACGTTCTGTACTTTCGGGTCGTGACACAGATTGAGGCCTTTGCTGACTCCAGCTTCCAGAGTGACAAGGATGATTCCAAGTCCATGTCGGGTTTTTTCTTCACCCTCAATGGAGGGGCGGTGTGTTGGAAGAGCTCCAAACAGGAAACCGTTGCTGACTCGACTTTGGAAGCGGAATACATCGCTGCATCTGATGCCGCAAAATAAGCTGTCTGGATGAGGAAGTTCTTGAAAGAACTTCAGGTGGTTCCGTCCATTGTTGACCCAATACCTCTGTATTGCGACAACAACGGGGCAATAACTTTAGCGAAGGAACCCAGGTCCCATCAGAAATCCAGACACATCTTGAGGAGGTATCACCTGATCAGGGAGATCGTGGATCGCCAGGAGATCGAGGTTCGGAGGGTTGCTTCAGAAGATAACACTGCAGATCCATTCACCAAGGCCTTGCCCCAAACTCAGTTCGAGCGGCTGATCGAGATGATAGGTCTTCGATACGCCAGTACATGGCCTTAGTGCAAGTGGGAGATTTTTAGTGTATATGCCCTAGAGGCCATTACTGTATCATACTAGTTTGTATATTACTTGATGGAAGCTTGGAATATTCACAGTTATATATACAATCCTGCTCGAAATGGTAGTATGCTACTTGGTTTGTCTCTGCTTTAATATGTGCATGTGTTTCTTTTAGCATATCGCTGATATACATATTAGTAGAGCCCTTAGGATCTTTTCTTGATTACCAGCGTTGTGATGGCGCTCACACTCGTGGGGGCTGGGTAATCTATAAGCACATCCTTATACAGGTCCCTAGTCATTGGACTATCGAGACAGGGCATCGATACTCCGGAGTAGACTAGCGTATGCGCTTCTCATCCCAGCATGGGAGACGGTCTGTCCCATAGCCGTCAGTACGTCGTACTTGAGATAGTATGTGGGTGCTCGTTAGGTTACGAGTACACTGGACAAGACTCGTCGGGAACTGTTGGTTGGTATTATACCTATCGTCAGTTATCAGTTCCCAGGTGACATGAGTACAGCTTAGTCCGCTGACTTGATACTGTTACTTCACCTCAAGTGTGTTCCCACTGCACTTTGATTACTACCCTACCACGGCTCAAAGGAGTACTGCAAACAGGTAGTTTTTGGGTGCAGTCCTGAAGCACTTGGAGGCAGTGACGGTTAGACAGGATTCGTCTCTCCCGGTATTGGGGGTTGACATCGCGCTGTGTCCAGGAGAGCCATTACACAAGTAGTCCCTGGCCAGGGCAAGCGAGATATACTGGTAGGTTTCCAGTGTTATCTCAGGGTGTTCTGGGCTACACTCCGACACGACTTATACCGCTATTAGGGGACTGACGTTCACCGCCCCCCTAGGCCCGCCATGCGATGTATCAGACGAACAGACCGGACTGTACGGAGACTGTTACATACAGGCTCAGTAGGAGTTCAGATAGGGTCACCTCGTCAGTCTTCTTATCGGCATCTACCTGAGGACCGTTACGTACAGCTAGTGCCGCTTGCGGTCTATGGTTAAACCCACTGCCAGCGTAGTGTCGAGTCTTTAGAGTCCTACACACAGAGATATTCGCATTTAGGCAAAATGAGTAGAGGTCGCATAGTTTTGCGACAGGGTTCGTTCACATCCGCGCACTTGTGCACGTTTTTTGTCCAGATAGCTTATACTAGCGGGCTTTGGTTTAAGCCAGATCCTAGTATATGATTTGGGATTGGTTTTATCTCTTTGTATTCGTGTTCCTCGGATCAAGAATACGGGTGCGTATGCAAAGTTGCTTGAGACAGAGGGAGAGGACTTTGATTAGGGTTAATGACCATTGTCATTTTATTAACCCTAATGCTTATGTGTGTATTATGGTTAATTGATATTAGTTTAATATAATTATGCATGGTTATAGTTGTTGACCATTTGACATTCTTGACTTGTTAACCTAGGTTGACACTTTGACCATTATCATTTCATTTGGAAGATGCTCTTTGATCCTTGCAATTTGCATTAAAAATGAAATGATAATGGTCATGTCTTGATTAAGCCATGACAATTATCTCGCTAATTATCTATTTACAATAATTCACACATATATGTGAGAATGCTTCATAATTCTCTCATTCCATCATATACTTTCTCTCTCTTGCTCTTCCTCTTCCCCAAGCTCTCCCCTCTCATGTGTTGAGAAACACTTGAGCTTGAGAAAAACCTCTTCTTGATAATCTCTACTCTCATCTAGGGTTCTAGGATTAGCACTTCTAGCACCCTAGTTACTTCTAGCTTGAAGTTGAAGCCAAAGGTTGAGACTTTCGGGTGGATCCTTCTTCGACGTGAGAAGACGACAAAGGTGATCCCTTTCTACTACTCTAAGGAGCAAGGAGAGAAGGACCTAAAGCCCTAGGTATAACCATTCTACCCTTTAGCTAGTTTCTAGTTAGCTTAAGCTTGTTTTTGTTTAGCAAAGATCCTCCTTTGTCTAGTCCATGTTGCCTAGAGTAGTAAAAATCCGATTTTTATTCCGTTTTCCGCCTCCCCGCAAGCACCGGGGTGGGCAACGTGAACTTACACTTACCACCAAAGCTCCCCCTGTCCCAGGTCCCACCTCCAGCGTCGCGGATAAAGAAATCCGTAAGACATGGGAGATCGATTGCGCGAAGGCCAAATGCCTCGTGCATGCCTCGATGGATAACGAACATCAGAGGAGGCACGAGAATATGGACCTAGAGTCCATATTTCTCCATACAAAAGAACTGTATGGAGAGCAGTCTCGTATCGCAAGTTACGAAGTGTCGAAGAAGCTATTTTCGGCAAGATTGGCCGTCGGATCATCGGTAGCGGAACGCGTGTTTAAGATGATTGGCTACATAGAGGAGCTCGCGGACCTTGGGACCACGTTGGAGAATGAACTCTACACTGATTTGATTCTCCAGTCCCTTCCTTCCACTTACGCCCAGTTTATCCTTAACTTCAACATACAAGGAAAGGAGGTTGAACTTTCCGAACTTCTGAACATGTTGAGGAGTGCTGAGGGAACCCTACAAAAAGGTAGGGAGACATCCACTTTGTTTGTAGGAGGATCTTCCTCTTCTAGATCCAAGGCGAAAGCCAAGGGTAAGAAGAAGAGAGCCCCCGCCAAACCAAGAGGCGGTGTCAGTAAAGTGGATACGAAGGGAAAAGGAAAGGCAACAAAGGTAGCGGGAAAGCTGGTGGGGAAGGAAGAATGCTTCTATTGTCACAAAAGTGGTCACTGGAAACAGGATTGCAAGGCTTGGAAGGCCAGAACCCAGGATCTAAAGCGAGTTGTAGCTTCAGCTTCAGGTGTGTATGTTATTGAAAACTGTCTATCAATACACTCTACATCCTGGGTATTGGATACCGGATCAGGATCTCATATCTGTATTTCTTTGCAGGCGTTGAGAAAGCGTAGAGTTTTGAAGGCAGGTGACATGACCCTCAGAGTTGCAAACGGAGCTAGCATAGATGCTGAGGCCGTGGGGGATTATCACCTGGGATTGTCAGATGGACACTTTTTGGTTTTGCGTAGTTGTTATTTTGTACCAAATGCAACCTGTAATATCATTTCTGTATCTTTATTATCTAAAGAAGGTTATGAATTTGCATTTGTAAGTAATGTAGTGAACATTCACCTTAATCAAGTTTTGATTGGGTCAGGTACATTGAACAACGGTATATACGTATTAAACCAACCACAGATTTTCAATGTCCAGAATACACACAAAAGAAATTCTCCAGAAATCAATAAAACTTTCTTATGGCATTCTAGACTGGGTCACATCAATGAGAGAAGGTTGACTAAGTTACATACAGAAGGATATTTGGATCCGTTCGAATATCAATCATATGCAACTTGTCAATCCTGTCTCAAAGGAAAGATGACAAAGACTCCGTTCACTGGACACGGAGTAAGAGCGAGCGAGCTCTTGGGACTTGTACACAGCGACGTGTGCGGTCCAATGTCTACACATACGCGAAGCGGTTATTCTTACTACATTACTTTTACGGATGACTTTTCAAGGTACGGTTATGTTTTCTTAATGAAACATAAATCCGAGGCTTTTGAAAAATTCCAGGAATACAGGAATGAAGTAGAAAAACTAACAGGCAAAAGTATCGAGACACTAAGATCTGATCGAGATGGAGAATACTTGAGTGCCGAGTTCCTGGGTTACTTAAAAGAGAATGGAATTCTCTCTCTGCTTACTCCTCTATACACTCCGCAACATAACGGTGTATCGGAGAGACGGAACCGAACCCTATTGGATATGGTACGGTCCATGATTAGTAACGCTGAGTTACCGCGATTGTTCTGGGGATATGCGCTAGAATCAGCTGCATACCTTTTGAACCGAGTTCCCACTAAGACTGTGCCTAACACAGCATATGAGTTATGGAGTGGGAAGAAACCCTATCTTCAATACCTGAAGATTTGGGGATGTCTAGCTTATGTCAAAAAGCAGCATACGGACAAACTAGAGGCACGCTCAGTACTGTGCAAGTTTGTGGGATACCCAAAGAACTCCAGGGGGGTATCTTTTCTATTACGTAGAGGAACAAAAAGTCCTTGTTTCTCGTAATGCCCATTTTCTGGAACATCAGTTCTTAGAAAAAGAAATAAGTGGGAGCGCAATAGAACTGGAAGAAATTCCAGAACCACAAGCTATTACTGAAAGCTTAGTAGAACCAGAGGGTTCGAAAGATCAGGACATTCCCACGCCATTCCGCAGGAGTAGTAGGCAGTCTCATCCGCCCGAGAGATACTACGGTTTTCTCATTGACGGGGATAGAGAGGATTGCATCATAGATTGTGATGAGCCTACTAGCTTCCAGCAAGCCATTCAGAGGGTCGACTCGGTAAAATGGCTGGATGCAATGCGGACCGAAATGGAGTCCATGTACACCAACAAAGTATGGACGTTGGACATTGCTCCAGATGGGGTAAAACCCGTAGGATGCAAATGGATCTTCAAAAGGAAGATTGGTGTAGATGGACAGGTTGAGACCTATAAAGCTAGACTGGTTGCAAAGGGTTTTCGTCAAAGACCTGGTTTGGACTATGACGAAACCTTTTCTCCAGTAGCTATGCTGAAATCCATTCGGATCCTTCTTGCCATTGCTGCCTTCCACGATTATGAAATTTGGCAGATGAACGTAAAGACCGCTTTTCTAAATGGACATTTAGAGGAGTGTGTCTATATGGACCAGCCAGAGGGTTTCATTCAGAGTGGGAGCAGCGGAAAGGTGTGCAAGTTGCTTAAGTCCATTTATGGACTAAAGCAGGCATCGCGGAGTTGGAACATCTGTTTTGATGAGACGGTCAAGGAATTTGGCTTTATCAAAAATCCAGATGAACCATGCATCTATTGTAGATTTGTAGCGAGAACTGTAGTATTCCTCGTTTTATACGTGGATGACATTCTCTTAATAGGAAATGACATTCCTATGCTACAATCTGTCAAGGGGTTCTTGTCACACAGGTTCTCCATGAAAGACCTGGGTGATGCCTCATACATTCTGGGGATCCGGATCTACCGTGACAGATCCAAGAGGATTTTAGGACTATCACAGTCTAGGTACATCGACACCATACTGAAAAGATTCAGTATGGAAGATTCCAAGCGCGGTAATCTACCGGCTTGTCATGGGATCACCCTCTCCAAAGAGATGTCTCCCCAGACTGATTTGGAGAGGGATCGCATGTTTATTATACCCTACGCTTCTGCGGTAGGCTCTATAATGTATGCGATGTTGTGTACCAGACCAGATGTGGCTTATGCACTGAGTGTGGTAAGCAGGTATCAGTCAAACACTGGGGAGAAACATTGGATAGCGGTAAAGAACATTCTCAAGTACCTGAGAAGGTATAAGGAGATGTTCTTGGTGTATGGCGGAAAAGACCTCCAGATTGAGGCCTTTGCTGACTCCAGCTTCCAGAGTGACAAGGATGATTCCAAGTCCATGTCGGGTTTTGTCTTTACCCTCAATGGAGGGGTGGTGTGTTGGAAGAGCTCCAAATAGGAAACCGTTGCTAACTCGACTATGGAAGCGGAATACATCGCTGCATCCGATGCCGCAAAAGAAGCTGTCTGGATGAGGAAGTTCTAGAAATAACTTCAGGTGGTTCCGTCCATTGTTGACCGAATACCTCTGTATTGCGACAACAACGGGGCTATAGCTTTAGAGAAGGAACCCAGGTCCCATCAGAAATCCAGACATATCTTGAGGCGGTATCACCTGATCAGGGAGATCGTGGATCGCCAGGAGATCGAGGTTCGGAGGGTTGCTTCAGAAGATAACACTGCAGATCCATTCACCAAGGCCTTGCCCCAGACTCAGTTCGAGCGGCTGATCGAGATGATAGGTCTTCGATACGCCAGTACATGGCCTTAGTGAAAGTGGGAGATTGTTAGTGTATATGCCTCAGAGGCCATTACTGTATCATACTAGTATGTATATTACTTGATGGAAGCTTGGGATATTCACAGTTGTATATACAATCTTGCTCGAAATGGTAGTATGGTACTTGGTTTGTCTCTACTTCAATATGTGCATGTGTTTCTTTTAGCATATCGCTGATATACATATTAGTAGAGCCCTTAGGATCTTTGCTTGATTACCAGCATTGTGATGGCGCTCATACTCGTGGGGGCTGGGTAATCCATAAGCACATCCTTATACAGGTCCCTAGTCGTTGGACTATCGAGATAGGGCATCGATACTCCGGAGTAGACTAGCGTATGCGCTTCTTATCCCAGCGTGGGAGACTGAAAGGTTCCTAGGCACCTTAAGGAAGGTCTCACATGGCATCGATCATGCCAATTTAAAATTTTAACGGTGCCGAGAAACCCGACTACGGATCGTCGGCTAGATATTTAAGCGAATATGAAATCTAGTTAACACTTAACTATAAAGAATACGGAAATACAACCTTTATAGATCCGGTCCTCTACCTCCACGGCTCCGAGATGAGGTCCTCTCCGCTATCCAAATCAAATCCGGGCTCTAGCGTCGGCTTCATCGGAGAATGAACGGGCTAGGTCGTCGACGACGTGCCGAAGATGATCTACGTCGAAGCATCACTAGATCGAGCTCCACCTTCACCAAGTCTTGAAAACTTGTGAAGGAAACACACTCTACCACTTGGTAAGAGGTAGAGGATGAAGAAATAGGAAGTGGGTAGACTTTAGAATTGGATTTCTCACTCATTTCATCAATCCACCATTGATGAAGTGAAGGTTTCTTCTTGAATTCAAGGAAGAAGAAGAAGAAAATGATATGATAAGTTCATTAGAAAAGAAAAGAATAATCAATCTTATCATAAAGGTAACCATGGTAAAGTGTAGAGAATTAACTTAGGTTAAATGAATGGTTAGGGTCAAGGTTTCATGAAGCTTCCACTAAACAACAAAAAAAGCCACCATTCTGTTCTCTTTTTTCCATCTATTTTCCAAAATGAATAAATAGAAAAATAAATGAGAAAAGGAAATAAAACCCTAATCATAAGTTTAACCATGGTTTAATTCTTTACACTTAACCAAGTAAACATGTATCATCAAACATGATACAATAAAATGCACAAAAAGTATATCACATATACAACTTGTACATCCAAGTGAGAAAATCCTTCTAAAGTGAACCGATACTAGTTAATGCAAAGTAATATATCATATATATAATTATACATTAAATCATTAAATCAAACATTGATTTAACGATCCGGTCATATCACATATAACCGACTAGTATCCAATGTATCGGTTTATCGAATCAATCCTTGATTCGATAACTAGGGTATATCGCATATAACCTAATTGATACATTCATCGCGAGAATGGAATACGGTATCACATACACGCATTATTCTCGGTCCCGCACATATCTCATATGCGCTCCTATTTCGTTTCGCTTGAGCCAGGAAACCTCTGTGTAGGACTCTAAAGACTCGTCAATACGCCGGCAACAGGTGATGATCATATCAATCACCCACAAGCCGCAAGCGGTCTGCTAAATGTAACGGCCACCCGGGTATTGAGCGATCTGAAGATCGACGAGCAAGCCCGCTCACACTCCAGTGAATCCAACCAGTAACACTACCGTACAGTCCGGTCTGATCGTCTGATATGTCGCATATCTCGCCTAGGGGTGGTAAACGTCAGACCCCAATAGCTCGATAAGTCGTGTCGATATGAGGTCTATAACAATTCGAGAAAATACTGGTAACACTTACCAGTAAATCTCAGCAACCCTGGCCAGGGATTTCCTGTTATAGCCAATCGTACACAGCGCAACATCAACTCCCTATACCGGGAGAGACGAATCCCCTCCTATCGCTCATTGCCTCCATGTGACTCGGGACTGTACCCAAAAACCACCATTTTGCACGCCCTCTTGGACGTGGTAAGATGGAAATCAAAGCACAGTGGGAACCACACAAGACTCTATGACGATCTCGGGTCAACAGACTACTCTGTACCAGTGTCACCAGAGAACTGCCATCTGACGTGAGGTATAATACCATCTGGGAGTTCTCGGCGAGTCCGTCCAGTGTACCCAGTCTCTACTGAGCACCCGTATATCTCCTCTGATGTCAAACACCAATGGATATGGGATCATCCATCGCCCATCTGTATGGGTCGAGAAGGTACACGCTAGTCTACTCTGGTATATCGATGCCCTGTCTCGATACACCCACGACTAGGGACTTTGAAGGATGTACTTATGGACTACCATATCCCCACTAGTATGATCCGCATCATAGTCCAGGTAGTCAAGTACACATCCTAAGGGCTTTACCAACATGTAACAGAGAGACAATCAGTATACACGTTAAGGTAAAGTGTAACCAGATAGCATACTATCATGTCGAGCAAGAAAGTCCTTCCTATATACGTCCCAGCATCCACTACAATATACATCCTATGTACAGTAATGGCCTCTAGGGCATACATATAACTAACAATCTCCCACTTGCACTAGGGCCATCTGTAGCAGAGGTTATAGTATCTCATACTCAACCATCCCATAAAAGTCTCTCTCTGGGAATAGGCCTTCGTGAGTGGATCCGCCGAGTTGTCCTCTGAGTCTACTCTCCTAACCTCGATCCCTTAGAGATCAACCATCTCCATGATCAGGTGATACTGCCTTAGAATATGTCTGGATCACTGATGGGACCTGCGTTCCTTGGCACAAGCCACAACTCCATTGTCACACAATGGGAGGAACATAGTTCATCTCATGAACCAATATACACCCAAACAGCCTCTTTGGTAGCATCTTTAGTAGCGATGTATCCTGCCTTTATCGTCTAGTATGCCACGGTATCTAGCTTGGAACTCTTCCAACATACCGTCCCTTTACTGAGGGTAAAGACAATGCCTACGACTGACATTCAGTCGTCTTTATCACCCTGGAACCCTTCCAGTGATTCTCCCCAGGATCGATTGATACCATCTCACTACAACTAGTGAGAATCCTAACATCCAATTAAATCTATCTCATAGATCCAAAACTCAGGATTTAGGAGGTATCATTTTGATCCTATATGGAGAATCATAGTGATAAGCGGAGATTGATCGAGCGTAGCATAGGTAACTCCTTTCCTATCAAGAGTATGTCATCTACGTACTCTACGAGGATCGCCACCATACTCCCTACTACCCTTTTGTTTATATAAGGTTCATCTACCATTTTGATGATGTCAAAATGTTTGACTAACACATCAAAACAGACGTTCCAACTCCGCGATGCCTGCTTTATCAGATAAAACATCTTGCACACGTTTCCGCTGCTCCCACTGTTTACGAAGCCCTCTGGCTGTGTACTTACAAACGCACTCTTCTAAAACATCATTTAGAAAAGCAGTCATGATACCCAACCACCAGATATCGTAGTCATGGTATGTAGCCGTGACAAGTAGGATCTGGATGGACTTAAGCATTGCTACTTGAAAAAGGTTTCATCATTATCCACACCTGGTCAATGATGCAAACTTTTAACATGTCTAGCTTTGAAAGTCTCAACTTTTCCATCTACACCAAGTAATCTTCTCAACATATACTTGCTCCTGATGGGGATTTAACCCTTCAGATACAGCAACCAAAGTCCATACTTTGTTAGTGTATATGGATTCCATCTCAGATCGCTAAGCATCCAGCCATTCTTACAGAGTCCTACTCTCGATGGCCAGCTCGAAACTAGTTGGGTCATCATCTCATGATGCAATCCTCGCTCCCACTGTCATAGAGAAACTTAAGTAACTCTCAGGTGGGTGAGGAACCCTACTAGATCGGCGGAGAGGCTGAGGTTCGTTGGAATCTACTGAATCCTTTGGTTCTATCAAATCATCAGCTGTAGTTTGTATGGCTGGAACCTTTCCAGTCCTACATTACAGACCTTGCCTCGAGCTTGTCCGGATTTTGCTTTTAGACATAGGCCGGACAACCCCAAATCTTAACTGGCTTAAGACATGGGCTCTTCCCATACCATATCACATATGAAGCGGTAGGCAGCTGATTTGATTTGAACCCTATTCAATAGGTATGCAGCTTCTTAAGTGCATAACTCCTAAAAGGAAATAGGTAACTCAGTAGTACTCATCATAGAGCGCACCTTATCATATAGGGTGTGATTGCTCCGCCCCGATATACCATAGTGGTATGGTGTATACGGAGGAATAATGCTGAGAGAGAATCTCATTCTCCTTTAGAATAATCCAGGATTTCCGTGCACAAGTATTCTCCTCCCTGATCTCATCATAGGACATAATACTTATACCCGTATTCTGGTCCTCTACTTCTAACTTATATTCTGTGAATATCTCAAAAGGTTCTGACTTGTGTTTCAACAGGAACATATGTCTGAATCTTGAGAGATTATCAGAGAATATAATGAAGTATAAAGAACCAGTCCTGGTATGTGTAGACAGGGGACCTACATACATCAACATGTATCATCCCAAGAGTTCATTAACTCTTTCTCTGTTTCCAGTAAACGGAGCTATGGTCATCTTATCTTTGTGACATGACTGGCGAGTTTCACAAGATGTAAATTCAAACTAATTTAAATATGCATCTTTATGTAACTCTAGCTAGTCGGGTCACATTGATCTGACCTAGTCTACAATACCTGAAGAAGGAATCGTTCATTTCTGAACTCTTCCTCTTGTGTGTGTTCTATATACTATGAACTGTAGTTTGATTTAGAACATCAATGCTTTTAGATAACGTGCCTGAATCGATCAACTTTTGATATAGGAAATGTTCAAAACATTATCCAACAATACAAAATTTTATCATTTCTTTACTAATAAAGAGACTGATATGATTTTGTATATCAGGTTCGGTATCTAATAACATTTGTTCAGAATCAATGTATTGGTAATACAGGGTGACAGTGACCAACAGACTTGGCTGCAACACTTGCCCCGTTTTCTGTCTCATGAAACTTATCACCCGTTCTCAGTTTTTCTACCCTTTTTGTAGCCCTATGTAACAGATTACATATCTAGGATCCTGATCCGGTATCATATACCAAGGATGCGGAGGATACTGAGAAACAGTTCTGTATAATGAACACACCCGAAGATGATGCATCAGCATGCACTCTCTTCGTTTGGGCGGCACGGGAAATCTGGTATTCCCCAATTTCCTGCTCTGTCTTATAACAATTATAAGTTGGAGCAGGACCAACGTTCCCCAGCTCAGTATAACAAGCGGGTTCGGTCAATAATCCGTATTATTATCTTGATTAAGGCGTGATATGGTCGCTACCAGGAGAGAGAGAGAAGAAAACACTCAGCGTGCGCTCTTTCAAGAATAGATTGGTTATTATTTTATCTAATCAGGATGGCTCCCACTGCTTTTTATCAAATCTTCCTTCAAACCCTAAAAGGAAAGACTAGCCGGGATTAATTACACACTACAAGTTCGCCAATCTTTCAGCCAGGCCAGTGTCGGTACTTTGAGGGAGGTCCCCCGTGCTTTCGCACGAACCTAATTAATGTAAACCTCGTTTTCCCAGAGGCGTAACCCCGTTGACACCTTTCTAGACACCTACTTGATCGGCTAATTGTAATGTATAAAACTCTCCCAGGAGTAACAATTACTCGCAGCGGGTATCGGGATCCAACTATCTCATAGAAGGTATGCAATCTCATTGCAAATTTCAACACTTGAAATTCCCGATAATATTTTGCCCCGAACGATCTATGACCTTGACAAGGTCAACAAACCATAGACCGCAAGTCAAGTTCAACCCGTCATTTCTTGATTGAATCAAACCCACCCGCACGACCCTTGACAAGGTCAACAAGGCCTCACGACTACCCTAACCCAATCTGCATCATATGCATAAGCAGATAAATACTGGTTAGCTACCACACACTGCGCCTTGACAAGGTCAACAAACGTAGCACGAATACTAAACAGGATTTATCTGAAATGACGGAGGGCTACGACAGGTTTTTCTGAAAACCTATTGCGTAATGAACTTGATATCGTTGTAGAATCAAATGAATTTTGAAATGGAGTGTTTTTGAGGCTTTTCTAGTTTTGCTAAAGGAGTCACTCCCGGTGAAGGGATCGTCGGTCCTTTCCTCGTCGAATGAGGTGCGGGATATATCACATATATCACTGTGCAAAGCAAAAAACTCTTAAAAAGCAATCAAAAGACAAACCGAGTGTGTAGCATCTGCCAGTTATCGCTAAAGGAGTCACTCCCGGTGAAGGGATCTCGGTCCTTTCCCTATTGAATAAGGTGCAGGATATATCGTATATACCGCTGTGCAAAGCAAGAACTGTAGCTACCTGTTTTATTTTGAAATTCGATTCTACAACATCTTAGGTTTCTTTTATTTCATTAATCACATTATTGAAGTCCCATCATTTAAATACCTAAACATTACAGATAAATACGACGTACACTTATGCCATCCGCATTCGCCTCGATGTCCCCTCGTGCACCGTTAGGTTAGGTAACTAACGACAGAGCGGGGCAGGGCTAGCGCGGGTGTAAAACATAAGTAACGTCTATATAATATATCATATATACTATATACTGTATCTATCACAGAACACATCAGAGATATAGCAGCAGAAGAAACATATGAAATATTGGATATACTAGGACGTCCGTGTTTTCAATACGAGCCAGTATAAAACACGGATTCCACGGTCGCGATGAATAGCCAAACCCACACCCCAAGACCCCTGCGAGAGCGGCAAGCAACCCTACCAATTCTAGAGTTAGGAGACCCGGACTCGACTCCTCGAGTTGGTCTCCCACTGGACTCCAGAACCCGGTTACTCGTGCCCTCCTCCTTGGGTCTATCCTAGTGCAGAAAAGTAAATAATATACAAACGGTGACAACTTCCGCAACCTGGAAGCGCCCCAATAAAAGAATATTACATACAAGTTTTTACATGAATGAAAATGAAAAACACTCATCTCACATAAAAAACCCCGGCTATTCAAACACGACGATCAAATATAACATATCCAGCAACACATAACATCACATGTCATCAACGTAAGTAAATATGCGCATCCCAATTGTCGTTGACATATAGCAACGAAACCGGCGATATCACATATTACACTTACGGTCACAGAAAAGAAAGTGTAAAACTACAACAGTTGGAATCCGCAACCACCTCAGACATCGCATGCCTGACCAAATGAATTCCTTAGACATCACATGCCCAACAATTATAAACCCCGCATTTTTAGTCTCATTATCGAAAACACTTTTCAATATCAAGTCGGGTAATTTAACAAGATTCCCGACATGCTGATCGAATACTCGTCGCAAGCTTCAGTAGACGGCCGCACCCCCGATACCGTCGACGAAGTGCACCAAGGCGGAACACCGCCACCGCGAGCACCCGAACGGATGCTTTCGGCGACGGGGTTCTCCTACAGTCACTTGGTCGGGGCTATGGAGTGAAGCTGTCTATTAAGTTTACCCGGCGAGTATCCGCGTACGCTACGTGATTGCGACGGACTTTTGATCACATCAAAATTCCGTGGCAACCGATCAAGTGAGACTAAATTGCTACGTTTATAACATTCATTCAGTTATCTCATAACTTTTTGTGAATTCCAATTATTGTATCCCATTCCGGATAAATAGAAAATGTCAAACTTTCCGATCGAACAATAGAACACCCAAGTTTTCCCAATACAGATCAACACATGAAATAAGTCTAACAACATTCAGTTCGTGCCTCAGTACCAACGGTCCAGCCGTAGAAGGGTCAAGCCAACGCCTCACATGTGGCACGCCGTACTGCCCCAAACCCGAAGGTTCAAAGGGCAGTTCAAGACGGTCACATAATCGAGTTAAGGTTTGTTGTCTTCTAGAGGGTCCATCGCGTTACTTGCACTACTTAGAACGTCGTTAAACTTCGGAAAAATCCAACACTTGGAAATTTCCCGACAGGGGAAAAATTGGGTATTTATATCCGGTCGAACTTTTTAACATATTCTAAAATTTATCCGGAAAGCCACACAGACAAAATTTGATAATCCGATCGAACATTCGAATCCCCAAAACAACCCTGAAAATTAAAACTCTGGAAAAAATATCAAAAATACCCAGGAAAAACACCACTGAAAAATAAGAATTACTGTGCAAACAATTTTACACACTGTGCCCGTACGACCGCGGAACCGCCGCATGAGCCTAGCTCGGCGGTTTAGTGGAATTGGGCTTTCAAACTTCACAGTAACTCTTAGATATTTGTGTTGTGTTCTCTGCATATTTTTAATGTGGAAAAATCCCAGATTTTAGAAAACGTACAGAGAGCAAGTTTGGAATTGGGGTTTCGGTTCGATCGGACTTCAAATTCCGTCTAGACTTCGCCTAAGGCTCTAGCTAGGCTCTGATACCACTGAAAGGTTCCTAGGCACCCTAAGGAAGGTCTCACATGGCATCGATCATGCCAATTTAAAATTTTAACGGTGCCGAGAAACCCGACTACGGATCGTCGGCTAGATATTTAAGCGAATATGAAATCTAGTTAACACTTAACTATAAAGAATACGGAAATACAACCTTTGTAGATCCGGTCCTCCACCTCCACGGCTCCGAGATGAGGTCCTCTCCGCTGTCCAAATCAAATCCGGGCTCTAGCGTCGGCTTCATCGGAGAATGGACGGGCTAGGTCGTCGACGACGTGCCGAGTATGATCTACGTCGAAGCATCACTAGATCGAGCTCCACCTTCACCAAGTCTTGAAAACTTGTGAAGGAAACACACTCTACCACTTGGCAAGAGGTAGAGGATGAAGAAATAGGAAGTGGGTAGACTTTAGAATTGGATTTCTCACTCATTTCATCAATCCACCATTGATGAAGTGAAGGTTTCTTCTTGAGTTCAAGGAAGAAGAAGAAGAAAATGATATGATAAGTTCATTAGAAAAGAAAAGAATAATCAATCTTATCATAAAGGTAACCATGGTAAAGTGTAGAGAATTAACTTAGGTTAAATGAATGGTTAGGGTCAAGGTTTCATGAAGCTTCCACTAAACAACAAAAAAAGCCACCATTCTTTTCTCTTTTTTCCATCTATTTTCCAAAAAGAATAAATAGAAAAATAAATGAGAAAAGGAAATAAAACCCTAATCATAAGTTTAACCATGGTTTAATTCTTTACACTAAACCAAGTAAACATGTATCATCAAACATGATACAATAAAATGCACAAAAAGTATATCACATATACAACTTGTACATCCAAGTGAGAAAATCCTTCTAAAGTGAACCGATACTAGTTAATGCAAAGTAATATATCATATATATAATTATACATTAAATCATTAAATCAAACACTTGATTTAACGATCCGGTCATATCACATATAACCGACTAGTATCCAATGTATCGGTTTATCGAATCAATCCTTGATTCGATAACTAGGGTATATCGCATATAACCTAATCGATACATTCATCGCGAGAATGGAATACGGTATCACATACACGCATTATTCTCGGTCCCGCACATATCTCATATGCGCTCCTATTTCGTTTCGCTTGAGCCAGGAAACCTCTGTGTAGGACTCTAAAGACTCGTCAATACGCCGGCAGCAGGTGATGATCATATCAATCACCCACAAGCCGCAAGCGGTCTGCTAAACGTAACGGCCACCCGGGTATTGAGCGATCTGAAGATCGACGAGCAAGCCCGCTCACACTCCAGTGAATCCAACCAGTAACACTACCGTACAGTCCGGTCTGATCGTCTGATATGTCGCATATCTCGCCTAGGGGTGGTAAACGTCAGACCCCAATAGCTCGATAAGTCGTGTCGATATGAGGTCTATAACAATTCGAGAAACTACTGGTAACACTTACCAGTAAATCTCAGCAACCCTGGCCAGGGATTTCCTGTTATAGCCAATCGTACACAGCGCAACATCAACTCCCTATACCGGGAGAGACGAATCCCCTCCTATCGCTCATTGCCTCCATGTGACTCGGGACTGTACCCAAAAACCACCGTTTTGCACGCCCTCTTGGACGTGGTAAGATGGAAATCAAAGCACAGTGGGAACCACACAAGACTCTATGACGATCTCGGGTCAACAGACTACTCTATACCAGTGTCACCAAAGAACTGCCATCTGACGTGAGGTATAATACCATCTGGGAGTTCTCGGCGAGTCCGTCCAGTGTACCCAGTCTCTACTGAGCACCCGTATATCTCCTCTGATGTCAAACACCAATGGATATGGGATCATCCATCGCCCATCTGTATGGGTCGAGAAGGTACACGCTAGTCTACTCTGGTATATCGATGCCCCGTCTCGATACACCCACGACTAGGGACTTTGAAGGATGTACTTATGGACTACCATGTCCCCACTAGTATGATCCGCATCATAGTCCAGGTAGTCAAGTACACATCCTAAGGGCTTTACCAACATGTAACAGAGAGACAATCAGTATACACGTTAAGGTAAAGTGTAACCAGATAGCATACTATCATGTCGAGCAAGAAAGTCCTTCCTATATACGTCCCAGCATCCACTACAATATACATCCTATGTACAGTAATGGCCTCTAGGGCATACATATAACTAACAGAGACGGTCTGTCCCACAGCCGTTAGTACGTCGTACTTGAGATAGTATGCGGGTGCTCGTTAGGTTAC
The DNA here is from genome assembly GCA_030015575.1 of Agapanthus africanus. Lineage (NCBI taxonomy): Eukaryota > Viridiplantae > Streptophyta > Magnoliopsida > Asparagales > Amaryllidaceae > Agapanthus > Agapanthus africanus. Next base: position 677,158,067 of record JASDDO010000019.1, on the reverse strand, counting down.
GAGTACACTGGACAGGACTCGTCGGGAACTGTTGGTTGGTATTATACCTATCGTCAGTTATCAGTTCCCAGGTGACATGAGTACAGCTTAGTCCGCTGACTTGACACTGTCACTTCGCCTCGAGTGTGTTCCCACTGCACTTTGATTACTACCCTACCACGGCTCAAAGGAGTCGTGCAAACAGGTAGTTTTTGGGTGTAGTCCCGAAGCACTTGGAGGTAGTGACGGTTAGACAGGATTCGTCTCTCCCGGTATTGGGGGTTGACATCGCGCTGTGTCCAGGAGAGCCATTACACAAGTAGTCCCTGGCCAGGGCAAGCGAGATATACTGGTAGGTTTCCAGTGTTATCTCAGGGTGTTCTGGGCTACCCTCCGACACGACTTATACCGCTATTAGGGGACTGACGTTCACCGCCCCCTAGGCCCGCCATGCGATGTATCAGACGAACAGACCGGACTGTACGGAGACTGTCACATACAGGCTCAGTAGGAGTTCAGATGGGATCACCTCGTCAGTCTTCTTATCGGCATCTACCTGGGGACCGTTACGTACAGCTAGTGCCGCTTGCGGTCTGTGGTTAAACCCACTGCCAGCGTAGTGTCGAGTCTTTAGAGTCCCACACAGAGAGCTATTCGCCTTTACGCAAAATGAGTAGAGGTCGCATGGTTTTGCGACAGGGTTCGTTCACATCCGCGCACTTGTGCACGTTTGCTGTCCGGACAACTTGTACTAGCGGGCTTTGGTTTAAGCCGGATCCTAGTATATGATTTGGGATTGGTTTTATCTTATTGTATTCGTGTTCCTCGGATCACGAATACGGGTGTGTATGCACAGTTGATTGAGACAGAGGGAGAGGACTTTGATTAGGGTTAATGACCATTATCATTTTATTAACCCTAATACTTATGTGTGTATTATGATTAATTGATATTACTTTAATATAATTGTGCATGGTTAGGGTTGTTGACCATTTGACATTCTTGACTTTTTGACCTAGGTTGACACTTTGACCATCATCATTTCATATAAAAGATGCTCTTTGATCCTTGCAATTTGCATTAAAAATGAAATGATTATGGTCATGTCTTGATTAAGCCATGACAATTATCTTGCTAATTATCAATTTACATAATTCACCCATATATGAGAGAATGGTTCATTTTATTCTCTCATTCTATCATATGCTTTCTCTCTCCGCCTCTTCCTCTCTCTCAAGCTCTTCCCTCTCATGTGTTGAGAAACACTTGAGCTTGCGAAAAACCTCTTCTTGATAATCTCTACTCTCATCTAAGGTTCTAGGATTAGCACTTCTAGCACTTTAGTTACTTCTAGCTTGAAGTTGAAGCCAAAGGTTGAGGCTCTCGGGTGGATCCTTCTTCGACGAAAGAAGACGTCAAGGAGATCACTTCCGTTCACTACAAGGAGCAAGGAGAGAAGGACATAAAGCCCTAGGTATAACCATTCTTCCATGTAGCTAATTTCTAGTTGTCTTTAGTTAGTTTTTGTTTAGTAAAGATCCCACCTTTTGTTTAGTCCATGTTGCCTAGAGTAGTAAAAATCCGATTTTTATACCGTTTCCGCCTCCCCGCAAGCACCGGGGTGGGCAACGTGGACTTACAGTGTTCCTAGTCTTGTACATGGACGACATTCTTTTGATAGGAAATGACATTCCTATGCTACAATCGGTCAAGCTATTTTTGTCACAACGGTTCTCCATGAAGGACCTGGGTGATGCCTCGTACAATCTGGGGATCAAGATCTATAGAGATAGATCCAAGAGACTACCGGGACTTTCGCAGTCCAGGTACATAAAGACCGTACTAAAGAGATTTAGTATGGAGTATTCCAAGCGCGGTAACATACCCGCATTGCACGGAATTACCCTCTCCAAGAAGAATTCTCCTAAGACTGACGAGGAGAGGGTTCGCATGAGCACTATACCCTACGCTTCGGCGGTAGGATCTATAATGTATGCAATGCTATATACAAGACCAGATGTAGCTTACGCGCTGAGCATGGTGAGCCAGTGTCAATCAGACCCAGGTGAGGACCACTGGACAGCAGTGAAGAACATTCTCAAGTACCTGAGAAGGACTAAGGAGATGTTCCTGGTTTACGGTAATGGAGACCTCAGGGTCGAGTCCTTTACCGATTCAAGCTTCCAGAGTGACAAAGATGACAGTAAGTCTGTCTCGGGTTTTGTGTTTACCCTCAACGGAGGGGCGGTATGTTGGAGGAGTTCCAAACAGGATATCGTCGCAGACTCGACGATGGAGGCTGAATACATTGCTGCAAACGATGCGACAAAAGAGGCGGTCTGGATGAAGAAGTTCATTAGTGAACTTCAGGTGGTTCCGTCCATTGTTGACCCAATACCTTTGTATTACGATAACAATGGGGGGCTATAGCTTTAGCGAAGGAACCAAGGTCCCATCAGAAATCCAGACACATCTTAAGGCGGTATCACCTGATCAGGGAGATCATTGATCGCCAGGAGATCGAGGTACGGAGAGTGGACACAAAAGACAACACGGCGGATCCATTCACGAAGGCCTTACCCCAGACTCAGTTCGAGCGGCTGATCGAGATGATAGGTCTTCGATACGCCAGTACATGGCCTTAGTGCAAGTAGGAGATTGCTAGTGTATATGCCCTAGAGGCCATTACTGTATCATACTAGTATGTATATTACTTGATGGAAACTTGGGATATTCACAATTGTATAGACAATCTTGCTCGAAATAGTAGTATGCTACTTGGTTTGTCTCTGCTTTAATGTGTACATGTGTTTCTTTTATTATATCACCTATACTCATTAGTGGAGCCCTTAGGATCTTTGCTTGATTACCGACGTTGTGATGGCGATCACACTCGTGGGGGCTGGGTAATCTACAAGCACATCCTTATGCACGTCCCTAGTCATGGGATTATCGAGACAGAGCATCGATACTCCGGAGTAGACTAGCGTATGCGCTTCTCATCCCAGTGCGGGAGACGGTCTCTCCCACAGCCGTCAGTACGTCGTACTTGAGATAGTATGAGGGTGCTCGTTAGGTTACGAGTATACAGGACAGGACTCGTCGGGGACTGTTGGTTGGTATTATATTTATCGTCAGTTAACAGTTCCCAGGTGACATGAGTACAGCTTAGTCCACTGACTTGACACTGTCACTTCGCCTCAAGTGTGTTCCCACTGTTCTTTGACTACTACCCTACCACGGCTCTACCGAGTCGTGCAAACAGGTAGTAGTTGGGTGCATTCCCGAAGCACTTGGAGGCAGTGACGGTTAGACATGATTCGTCTCTCCCGGTATTGGGGGTTGACATCGCGCTGTGTCTAGGAGAGCCATTACACAAAGTCCCTGGCCAGGGCTAGCGAGATATACTGGTAGGTTTCCAGTGATGTCTCAGGGTGTTCTGGGCTACACTCTGACATGACTTGTACCGCTATTAGGGGACTGACGTTCGCCACCCCCCTAGGCCCGCCATGCGATGTATCAGACGAACGGACCGGACTGTACGGAGATTGTCACATACAGGCTCAGTAGGAGTTCGGATGGGTTTACCTCATCAGCCTTCTTATCGACATCTACCAGGGGACCGTTACGTACAGCTAGTGCTGCTTGCGGTCTGTGGTTAAACCCACTGCCAGCATAGTGTTGAGTCTTTAGAGTCCCACACAGAGAGTTTTCCTACACTGAGCGAAACGTGTAGAGGCCGTATGGTTTTTCGGGAGGGCTGCGATCACTTACGTGCACTTGTGGGCGTATGCTGTTCGGGCAGGCAATACTAATGGGCTTTGGTTTAAGCCGGATCCTAGTATTGCACGGATGGATTTGATTTGTCTTCTGTGTATTCGCATTCTACGGAATGCGGATGCAGGTGTGTATGCACAGTTTTGCGGAGAGATGAAGGAGGAGGTGCCTCATTAGGGTTTTGGCAGTTGGTTCGGCCAAAGCCGTTATGTGGTCGGCTCATTAGGGTTTTGACAGTTGATTCGGTCAAAACCATTTTGAGGCGGACTCATTAGGGTTTTGGCAATTCGTTTGGTCAAAACCATTATGAGCCGCGGACATTCTTTACTAATCCTTTTAGTCTTTTAGTGATAATTTCGTGATGGCTAATCGCTTTGACCATTTGACCACCTTGACCACTCTTGACTTTGTTGACAAGTTGACCAAAGTTGACCATTGACCTTTATGAGAGGTCTACACTTTTCTTTGGTTTTCTTTTTCATTTTGGATTATAAAAATGGTCATGTCAATATAGCCATCAACTTTATCATGATAGGATTGGTAATGATGATGTTTTGCATTATTGAACCATGGTTCATTTTCTTTAGATCATAATTCATTTCTCATTCTCTCTCTTGCTCTTTCTTATGAGAAGAAAAGAAATGCTCCATGGTTGCTAGCTCCTCCTTCTTCCTCCTCTTGATTCATCTTTTGATCTCATGTGTTGAGATAAAAAGATCCCACAAAGACAAACACTTCCACATATCTCCTCTACACATCCTAAGGCTTCTTGACTAGAAATCTCATTGCCCTAGTAGCCTCGGCTCGAGGTGGAGCTCGGTGTACAACTCTCGGGTGGATCGTCTTCGACTCAAGAAGGCCGCGGAGGTGACCAAAGTCCGGATCAACCCTCGGAGCATGGATGGACAAACGGCGCAACGGAGTGAAGACCCGAAGGACCAGTATCGTGAGGTATAACTTCTACGGCATAGTAGTTAACACCTCCTTTTGTTTGCTAGTTTCTAGTTTAGTAAAGATCCGGCTTTTACGGTCCATGTTACCAAGTCTAGAAAAATTTTAGTTTTACCGTTTCCGCAACCCCGAAAGTACCGGGAGAGGTAACGTGGACCTAACATCAACGATGGAAGCGGAATATATCGCTGCATCTGATGCCGCAAAAGAAGCCATCTAAATGAGGAAGTTCTTGATAGAACTTCAGGTGGTTCCGTCCATTGTTGATCCAATACCTCAGTATTGCGACAACAACGGGGCTATAGCTTTAGCGAAGAAACCCAGGTCCCATCAGAAGTCCATGCACATCTTGAGGCGGTATCACCTGATCAGGGAGATCGTGGGTCGCCAGGAGATCGAGGTTCGGAGAGTTGCTACGAAAGATAACACTGCTGATCCATTCACGAAGGCCTTACCCCAGACTCAGTTCGAGCGGCTGATCGAGATGATAGGTCTTTGATACGCCAGTACACGGCCTTAGTGCAAGTAGGAGATTGTTAGTGTATATGCCCTAGAGGCCATTACTGTATCATACTAGTTTGTATATTACTTGATGGAAGCTTGGGATATTCACAGCTGTATAGACAATCTTGCTCAAAATGGTAGTATGCTACTTGGTTTGTTTCTACTTTAATGTGTACATGTGTTTCTTTTAGCATATCGCCTATACACATTAGTGGAGCCCTTCGGATCTTTGCTTGATTACCAGCGTTGTGATGGCAGTCACACTTGTGGGGGCTGGGTAATCTATAAGCACATCCTTATACAGGTCCCTAGTCATAGGACTATCGAGAGAGGGCATCGATACTCCGAAGTAGACTAGCGTATACGCTTCTCATCCCAGCACGGGAGATGGTCTGTCCCATAGCCGTCAGTACGTCGTACTTGAGATAGTATGCAGGTACTCGTTAGGTTACGAGTACACTGGACATGACTCGTCGGGAATTGTTGGTTGGTACTATACCTATCATCAGTTATCAGTTCCCAGGTGACATGAGTACAGCTTAGTCCGTTGACTTGACACTGTCACTTCGCCTCGAGTGTGTTTCCACTGTTCTTAGATTGCTACCCTACCACGGCTCAAAGGAGTCGTGCAAACAGGTAGCAGTTGGGTGCAGTCCCGAAGCACTTGGAGGCAGTGACGGTTAGACATAATTCGTCTCTCCCGGTATTGGGGGTTGAAATCACGCTGTGTCTAGGAGAGCCATTACATAAAGTCCCTGGCCAAGGCAAGCGAGATATACTGGTAGGTTTCCTGTGTTATCTCAGGGTGTTCTGGGATACACTCTGACATGACTTGTACCGCTATTAGGGGACTGACGTTTACCGCCCCTAGGCCCGCCATGCGATATTCTTAGACGAAAAGACTGGACTGTACGGAGATTGTCACATTCAGGCTCAGTAGGAGTTCAGATGGGTTCGCCTCGTCAATCTTCTTATCGGCATCTACCTGGGGACCGTTACGTACAGCTAGTACCGCTTACGACCTGTGGTTAAACCCACTGCCAGCATAGTGTCGAGTCTTTAGAGTCCCACACAGAAGGTTATTCGCCTTTGGGAAAAACAGAGTAGAGGTCGCATGGTTTTGCGACAGGGTTCATTCACATCCGCGCACTTGTACACGTTTGGTGTCCGGACAGTCATTACTAGCGGGCTCTGGTTTGAGCCAGATCTTAGTATATGCTTTGGGGTTAGTTTTATCTCATTGTATTCATGCTCCTCGGAACACGAATGCGGGTGTGTATGCACAGTTGACTGAGGCAGAGGAAGAGGATTCTCATTAGGGTTTTGGTACGGGTGTGTATGCACAGTTGACGGTTGTCGTTTACCAAACCCTAATGAATATGTGAAATATCAATTAATAATATTAATTAAAGGAAATTGAGTTATGGTTAGGGTTTTTGACTTGTTGACCAAGGTTGACTTGTTGACCAAGGTTGAAAAGCTGACCATCATCATTTCAAGCAAAGATGCTCTTTGATCTTTGCAAAACTCATTTAATGTGAAATGATAATGGTCATTTCAACATACCATCACCTTTTTCATTTTGATTAATTTTGTTAATTGATTAATTCACAAATATTGGTTATAGTTGCAAAACTATTATCATTCTCTCATATTCATTCGCTCTTCTTCTTCCTCTAGCAAAAGGAAAATCCTTCTCATGAGTTGAGAACCATTTCCTTTGAGATAAAACACCAAATCCACTCTCTACTCATCCTAAGGTTGAAGGTATAGAAAGCTTAACACTTTAGTTTCCTCAAGTTCGAGGAAGGAGCTCAAGGTAGAGACCCTCAGGTGGATCCATCTTCGGCAAGAGAAGGCGACGAAGAGAGAACCATCCGACCACCACAAAGAGTCCAAGAGAAGGAGTTCAAGTTGAGGTATAGCCCCCTAACCAAGTAGGCAAAGCTCTTGTTAGTTGTTAGTGTGTAGTTTAGCAAAGATCCGGGTTTTCTAGTCCATGTTACCATGACCCGAAAAATTGTTTTTCACCGTTTCCGCAAGCCCGAAAGAACCGGGAGAGGTAACCTGGACTTACAGGACTTTCACAGTCCAGGTACATAGACACCATATTGAAAAGATTCAGTATGGAATATTCTAAGCATGGTAACCTACCGGCTTGTCACGGAATCACCCTTTCTAAAGAGATGTCTCCCAAGACTGATTTGGAAAGGGATCGCATGTCAATTATACCTTACGCTTCAGCGGTAGGTTCTATAATGTATGCGATGTTATGTACCAGACCAGATGTAGCATACGCATTGAGCGTTGTAAGCCGGTATCAGGCAAATCCAGGGGAGAATCACTGGATAGCGGTAAAGAACATTCTCAAGTACCTGAGGAGGACTAAGAAGATGTTCTTGGTGTATGGCGGAAAAGACCTCCAGATGGAGGCCTTTGCCGACTCCGGCTTCCAGAGTGACAAGGATGGCTCCAAGTCCATATCGGGTTATGTCTTTACCCTCAATGGAGGGGCGGTCTGTTGGAAGAGTTCCAAACAAGAGACCGTTGCTGACTCAACGATGGAAGCGGAGTACATAGCTGCTTGCGATGCCGCAAAAGAAGCTGTCTGGATGAAGAAGTTCCTCACAGAACTTCAGGTGGATCCTACCAGTGTTGATCCAATACCTCTGTATTGTGACAACAACGGCGCTATAGCTTTAGCGAAGGAACCCAGGTCCCATCAGAAGTCCAGACACATTTTAAGGCGGTATCACCTGATCAGGGAGACCATAGATCGCCGGGAGATCGAGGTGAAAAGAGTAGAGACGGAGAATAACATTGCTGATCCATTCACAAAGACCATTCCTCAGACGTAGTTCGAGAGGCTATTCGAGATGATAGGTCTACGATATGCCAGCTCATGGCCCTAGTGCAAGTTGCAAGTGGGATATTGTTAGTGTATATGCCCTAGGGGCCATTATTGTATCATACTTGTATGTATATTACTTAATGGAAGCTTGGGATATTCACAGTTGTATATACAGTCTTGCTAAAAATGGTAGTATGCTACTTGGTTTGTGTATACTTTAATATGTGCATATGTTTCTTGTAACGTATCACTTATACATATTAGTAGAGCCCATAGGATCTTTGCTTGATTACCAGCGTTGTTATGGCAGTCACACTAGTGGGGGCTGGGTAGTCTATAAGAAATATCTTATACTTATCCCTAGTCGTAGGATTATCGAGACTGGGCATCGATACTCTAGAGTAGACTAGTGTGTACGCTTCTCATCCTAGTTGGGGAGATGGTCTGTCCCACAGCCATCAGTACGTCGTACTGGAGATAGTATATAGGTGCTCGTTAGGTTACGGGTACACCGGACAGGACTCGCAGGGGAACTGTTGGATTGTATTATACCCGTCGTCAGTTAACAGTTCCCAGGTGACATGAGTACAGCATAGTCCGCAGACTTGATACTGCTACTTCGCCTCGAGTGTGTCCCACTGTTCTTAGATTGCTACCCTACCACGGCTCAAAGGAGTCATGCAAACAGGTAGCAGTTGGGTGCAGTCCTGAGCACTTGGAGGCAGTGGCGGTTAGAAAGGATTAGTCTCTCCCGGTATTGGGAATTGATATCGCGCTGTGTCAGAGAGCCATTACGCAAAGTCCCTAGCCAAGGCAAGCGAGATTTACTGGTAGGTTCCAGTAGTTTCTCACGGTGTAATGGGCTACGCTCCGACACGACTTATACCGCTATTAGGGGACTGACGCTTGCCGCCCCTAGGCTCGATATGCGATAGTCTTAGACGAACAGACCGGACTGTACGGAGATTGTCACATCAAGCTCAGTAGGAGTTCGGATGGGTTTCCTCATCGGTCTTCTTATCGACATCTTCCTGGGGACCGTTACGTACAGCTAATGCCGCTTGCGGTCTGTGGTTAAACCCACTGCCAGCGTAGTGTCGAGTCTTTAGAGTCCCACACAGAGAGTTTCCCTGCTCCAGGCGTAACGATATAGAGGTCGTAAGGTTTTACGACAAGGGTTCGGACGCATACGTGTTTAAACGCACGTGCGACGTTCAGACAGTTTTTACAAGAAGGCTTGGGTTTAAGCCAGATTCTAGTATCGGGTTATTGGATTTATACAGTCTAAAGTTTTTTCCGTGTTTTCACGGATTGGAGGGGTGTTCTCGTAATTTTCCGGGAAGCTTCTAGAAGTATGATGAGTTGGAGGCTAAGATGGCATTTGCATTAATTGGATAAATGAGTCATGTAGTGATTCATACATTGAGTTAATGATTCATTTAATGTTTTATATGACTCATGTGATGAATCACTTAGTGTATTAATGAAACATGGTGATAATTCATTATTTGTTATTTACTTAATATTATCATATGTTTCATATATACACAAATGATTTTATTCATCCAAAAGGATTCACTTTCTCACCTTCTCTCTCCTCAAGCTCTCTCTCTTCAAACCCTAACCCTAACCTCTCATGCGTTGAGATCAAGGGTTAACTAGACTAATACATCCATAACATCACTCTATATCCCCTAGGTAGCTTAGATTAGCACTTTGAGCAAGCTAGTTATCTCAAGTTAGATATCAAGCTTGGAGAAGGAGCTCTCGGGTGGATCTTCCTTGACTCAAGGAGGCCGTTGAGGTGTCGATGTTCCAAGGAGCCTACGAGGAGTAGAGGACAGCGATGAAGACCCGAAGGACAAGTAACGTGAGGTATAACTTTGAATCCGAGTAGTTAAACCTCTCGTAGTTTGCTAGTAACGGTTTAGATACGATTCATGCGCTCAAGTATGTATTATGAAGCTTTGATAATCGTTTTTCATATATTCCGCCTCCCCGCAAGTTCGTGGGGTGCGTGACATGGACTTACAGCTAGACACTAATTTTCTGTGGATTTCATTGATGATACTTCGATTTTTATACAGAAATCTAACTGAGATAAGAAAACAATTCTCTCATTTAGATGTATTCTGTTTTCATGCATTCATACCTCATATATATGATTTGTTGCTATCTGAGGCACTGACACGAGCACTTGGTATTACATTTGTATAGATGTTTACCCTGGCCATTAGCAGATGTTTCAGGCTATATTTTATTTGGATTATTATGGTATGACCTAGGATGGAGTCATACATGCGATTTCTGCTCGGTGATGTTTTCTACTCACGAGTTGGCAAATCACCCCCGTTGTGCCACAGTTTCTCGCAGGTTTTGCCGTACAGGTTTCCTTGGCGGCTTTGCTGGCACACTGCTTCCTTCCGGGTGATTGCTTTGGTTGGTGGGTTCACTCGCATTGTGACCACCATTGTACCTTTTATTATATTCTGTTGTATTTAGTAAACTCCATCAACCAGACATGTATTATTGATAGACTTAGAAGACCAGTATATATTCTTTCGACCTTGGAGTCGCGCTTGTATTATTATGGTTTTATTGATGATATTGGTTTTCCTTTTGAGTTTTGATCCCCGCCCTTCGGCGTTGTATATTATATTGCTTGCGTGGTTGTGACCGCCAATTGGCGAAGATCTAGCTCCCGCTTGGGGATGCCTTTTTTCATTCATGTATATTATTCATGTTGTACCCGTTTAGGGTCTGTTTTTATAAAGGAGACTCTGCCGAAATTTTCGGAAAAGACTTGATGCTTTAAAAATGTTTACTACGACTTTCAAAGTGATTTATACGCAAACTTTAAAACAAATTTTCCTTCACTTTCTTCTTTTAAATGGTATAGATTTCTGGGATTTTGGCTAACTTGAATTAGATGGGTTCCAATAGACTTCATATGATTCAAGTGCCAGTCATGTACCATTTCGGGTTGTGACACATTCCATCCCCACAAACTTCTCCAAAGCTGGACCTAACCCTTATTGATAAAGATCTTTATCCACATAGGTTAAGGGGAAACAGACCAAGTCCCCAAATGGAAAAGATTGTGGAAATTTTTAAGCTAGTTAACATAAATATTCCTCTCCTAGATGCTATCTAACATGTTCTGTCCTATGTGAAAATTTTAAAAGGCTTGTGCACTAGGAAGAGAAAAACTCAAGTACCTAAAAAGGTTTTCTTAGCGAGTAATATGAGCAATTCTCTTATCCAATTGGTGCCCGCAAAACGTAACGACCCCGGTTGTCCTACAATATCTATAACCATTGGGGGTGAAAATTTCAATCGTGCTCTACTCGATTTAGGTGCTAGTGTTAACTTGATTCTATATTCTATTTATGAGCAATTAGGGATATATGTAACGTTTTGAAAATCGTTTCGGTGAAATTTCGAAAAAACGGTAAAATAAGGGGGTTTTCTGTAAAAAGTCAAAATGCAAATATCTTTATTAAAAAATTAAATATACATATTCTAGCCATGTAATTGCTAGTATTTAGTGCTTATTAAGCCACTGCGGAAATTTCAAATTTTCTGAATTTTTTTCCGAAATTAATTATTTTAATATTATTTTAAGCCGGTAAGAAAATACATTAAATTAGCGATAAATACAAATTTAAATGGGCTAATTTTAATCTTTAAAATCATGTTAATTAAAATCTAGTTGTAATATAATTTTTTATTATTTTATTTCAAGTTTTAATTGATTTATTTTATGGAAAACAAAAATATAGTTATTTTGAACTAAAACTTGCAAATATGGTATTGTGGGGGGGTTTTTTGCATAGAATTTTTTTTAAAGTCTCTCACACTCATCCTAACTCCCCTTGGCCGGCCCCACACTATTGTAGCAATCCAAGAATTTTATTTCCCTCTTTTTGACCTTAAATCATTTGAGAAATGGGTTAAAATAAGGTTTTTATATATAGTAAAGTAGGTGGGGGTATTATGGGAATTGGGAGGGGCTTTGACTTGGATCTTTTGGCATAATCCCCTCACCTTTTTCCCCCTCTTCCTCTGCTGAAACCAGCAGCAGCAGCCCCCCTCCATTTCTTCTTCTCTTTTCTCTTCAAAATTCCATCAAAAAATCATCCAAAATGCTTCAAAAATTCCACAAAATCAAAATCTAATTCCTACCAATTTTTACTTGACCATTCTAGTATGGATCTTGGTGAAGGGAAGCATGTTTGGGAGGCTAGATTTGTGCTAGATTTGAAGATGATTGTGGGGGTAAATTCTTAACCTTATGTCTAATTGTTGTTTGAATACTTTAAATCTAGCATAATTAGTTAATAGTTTGGGATTAATTGAATGTTTTGAAAAATATAGTAAGGTTTTGTGATTTCAATTAGGGTTTTTATCATATCATTAGGGATGCAAGGTTTAGTTTAACATCTTAATGTATGTAAAACCTAGTTTGGTTGATTAAATTGCACTTGTTATATGTAATTTGTCCAAATTGCTTAAATTGCAAACTAAGTTTTTGTAAACCTTGAATTTGAATAAGAGAAAAATGTAATTACGTTTTTCTTGACTTCATTAACATTATTAAGTGTGGTTTAATGTCTTTAGTTCATGAAAATCCTAGCTAAATTGTTGTTTGCGCATTTTTGCTATAAAAATGTTAAAATTTCGGTATATTGTAAACTAGAATTTTGGGGCTAAAGAAATTTAATGAGATTAAATAATGGAAATGGTTTTTATGACTTATTTAAGTTGTTTAATAAGTATTATGGCCATTAAATTTGTTCAAACGTCGAGTTTTGTACTAAAACGGGTAATTTGTGCTTGCTAGATTTTCGGAAAAATGGCTTTTAAAGTGAATTTTGGGTTTTTATGAAAGCAACCATAGGTTTTGACCTATGTGGGTTTCGTGTGTCGTTTTGATCATGAGTCGGATTTTAATGCGATACGGTGCGTTATGATATGTAGGTACCCATGTGGACTTCGAGACGACAAGCAAGCGCGTGGCGACGTCGGCACCGGCGAGCGAGGAGCAGGTGAGTAGATTTATATCTACGGGGAGAAGTCAGGTGGATGACGTATAGCACCCTCGCAGTTCGTGGTGATGTATACGAATACGTATACACACATATATATATTGATTATATTTTGTTTGAGTATATTGATGATAATATGGATATTTGGCGTTCTTGGATGATTTAGTGTCGCGAAACCCTAGAGTAGTGGTCGCACCACACATGCACACAACCACCCATACTTGCATACTTTCTTCTTTCATTTGTGCTTATTCGGGAATATATAGTTATGTGTTCACATGGGTATGGGACTATGTGTTCACATACGGATTTGAGGATGATACTTGGGTTTGAGATGAGTCGATGAGATTTGTGTTGAGGTTGAGATATCGGTGATATGGCAGGATTCGTATTTGAGATACGTCCTGATGTTATAGCGGGTCTTTGAACGACGATACGGGTGAATAGTGCTATAAATAAAATGGTCTACATGTGATCGTGATATGAGATATGATAAGCTAGGATATTGATACTAGGCCGTATTGGGCGATGTATACCCCTTGATGATGATATGTGCTGATGATATCGGTTTGTACGAGACTGTCGATCAGTAGTCAGATCATGACTATATTGATGATATTAGTATTGTACTAGACATAGGTCAGTACCCTAGACTATGATCTTGGATAAAGAGGATACCAGATGAATAGTGTGATGAATATGATATTAACCCGTACCTAGATTTGGGGATGCCGTACGACGGATTTACGTACGAGCTATATTTTAATGATTGATCCACACTCTTGACTTGGGATGTCTGATTATAAATATGGTATCGGATATGATATTATTGAGGCGGGATCACCGACTAATATATATACAGGTATGTATATGTATCGACTCAGATGTTAGGCGGTTTCCTTACCTGTAGTTCAGCTTGTTAGCTTAGTCCTTTAGTTTAGTTTAGTTGTTAGATTAGATTCGATTCTTACCTATTTCAAAAACTAACGAATCGTGGGTATTTTAAAAGACAGCCCAAGGGATCCTACGGATATTTCAAAAGACGTATCTTTTCATAAAAACACCGTAGCCCCTATTTTCAAAACCCCACGATTTGTGTTATTTCAAATGGCACCATTGTTTAATATTTAGCTCCCGCTCATTTTGGTTGCTCGCTCCGCATCGCATACTTACATTGTTATTTCATATTGCATTGTTGACATTATGCTGTTAGGACACCAGCACCATTACCGATGATGCGTATGTACCACGTACACTTACTTTCCGGCTCACACACATCTTCATCGGTAATTGCCATGTCACGTACACCTTAGAAAATATTATTGCTTAACTTAGCTTGATAGCTAGTAGTTTGACATAATATTAGAGTACTTACCTTATATGCCATCTTAGATATTGTAGTTATTACTTGTCACTTCATGCATACTGTTATTCATTGTTATGCCGTATTCATGGATTCTTATGCCTATATTCATGGGTTTATATGCTATTGATGATTTGGATTCGGATTTCTATGAGATTTTCTGGATTTGGGGGAAAACCGCAAAACTTGTATAAGCTTCTTCCCTCTCTTTTAAATAAAAAGTGCGGTTTTCCTATGATGTATGAGTCGTCCACCATGAGTTTGCTGATGGATTTCGAGACCCGATTCGAGGAGTGGAGGAACCGTTTTGGGTACATGGTGGGCCCGGTGCGGTACCCCGGGGCAAGAGGATCGTGTTGTTGACGTTGAGCCTGGCAGGGGAGCACTACCGACCGGTGATATTACCCGACAAGTCGGATAACCGAAGGATACCGTCGTGGTCTTGAGATGGATGGTAGGGACCGGTCTGGACTGACGACGCCCTAGATATTATGATTGAGACATTGAGATTTCGAGATATTGAGGTACAGAGACTGTGATATAGAGATATCGAGATATTGGGATTACGTTTTGTGCCGATGCTAGGCACTGTTTTATGCTGATTTCATTATGATACCTCATTTTAAAAATACAAAGGAAATCTCGCTAAATTATGAAAACAGTTTCTTCATTTACATGTATTCTGTTTTCATGCATTCATACCTCATTCATATGATATATTGCTACCTGAGGCACTGACACGGGCACATGAGATTACACTCGGGTTAGATATTTACCCTAGCCTTTGTTATAGGCTGCATGTTATATATATAATTGAGGATATATTATGATCATTGACCTAGGTTGCGTTATTTATGCGATTTCTTTCCGTAGATGTTTTTCTATTCACGAGTTGGCAACTCACCCCCGTTGTGCCCCAGTTTCTTACAGGTTTTGCCATACAGGTTTCATTACAGCTTTGCTGGCACTGCTTCCCATTTCCGGGTTACTTGCTAGTAGGTGGGTTTACTTGTATCGTACCCCCATTATATATCTTGTATATCATTATTCTGTTGTATCTAGAAGTTCCATCAACCAAACATGTATTTATTTCAGAGATAGAGACCAGTGATGTTTATTCTTTCGACCTTAGAGTCGCACGTTATATTTCTGTGGATTTCTGGTGGTTTTGAGTTTCCTTTTGAGTTTTGATCCTCGCCCTTGGCGTCGAATATTATATTGCTTGTGTGGTTGTGACCGTCGATTAACGAAGAGCTAGCTCCCGCTTGGGGATGCCTTTTTGATTTCGTATACTATTCATGTTGTATCCCGTTTGGGGGCCAGTATTTACAGAGGAGACTCTGCCGAAATTTTCAGGAAATGTTTGATGTTTTTTTTTAAAACCGCATAATTCGGCTTATGCTATTGAAACCACTTGTTTTAATTGGTTTTCCTTCACTCTACTACTTTTCTTGGTTTGGATTTCTGGGTTTTCGGCTTACTTAGATTACGTACGCTTCGAGACGTTCGTAGTTTAAGTGCCGGTCATATTCCGTACTTTCGGGACGTGACAAAGTTGGTATCAGAGCGTTAGGTTTTACTTTCGGAGCGTAGGATGACCCTTGGTTGATAGAATAGGTGACTAAAGTAGAGTGACGTACCGTGGGTATGTTCCGCGGCATACTTACGATATGCTACTCCACTTAAGGAGCCTTAGGATATACATTTCTTTGCTCAGTATCATATTCATTCCTGATCTAGTCTCATCGGTACCAGTTGCAGTTTGCTGCCACGATTACGGGAAGAGAGAGATACAGCTAGAGTTGCGGTCAGCATGAGCTCGTCACGAACGAGGACTGACCAGGGCGAAATTCCGGCGACACACGATTGCGGAGATGTGTCTTTTTACTGTGTTTCCGCGCCACGAGCGTTTGGCGGATCGCCTTTATGAGGTTACTCGGATGTGCTGATTGACACTAGAGGATTGAGCCAATGATAGAGGCCAGCCAGATTTTGATGACCGTTGGTGTATTGCTTACTCATGATGATTGAGGCACTGTTCAGCGTGCAGACGAGTGAGCCAGTTGTTGCTGCGAGCGACGAGATATCGCCCCATATGTTGGAGCTATTGCAGTACAGGTTGTACTAAGAGATGATAGAAGGTCGCTAGTCACCCGAGGATGAATGACTAGGACATGTGGTTCGTTCGCCTACCCGATGAGAGGTTATCAGATAGATTGATTCCAGCAAGAGACGACTTCACGCGGAGACGTTGAGAGTCGATAGAGACGATCGAACTTCAGGAACCTATTATTCCAAGTTTAAAGTATTCGGAAATACATGCAGGCAATTCTATGGACCCTCTAGAAGAATGAAACCCTAACTCGACATAATGACCGTGTGAAAGCCTTTGAACCTTCGGGTTTGCGGCAGTTCCACGGCACCATTAGTGAGGCTTGGGTTTGCCCTTCTACGGCTGGACCATCGATGCTGTGGTACGTACTCGATACTGTTAAACTGTACCCAAGATGTTGAGCTTTTGGGGGATTATGAGATTCTGACGAATCAATCGGATGGTTCGACTTCAATCGGATGCTAGGTGGTGAGATGCATTCTTGGGAGACTCCAGATACGAGGATAGCCGTTGGAGCTCAGTCCATGCAGCCACGACGAGACGAGTCCGAAGCAGTCGACGTTAGAGAAAAGTGGAGTAAGAGGTTCGTATGAGATCTTGATAAGAATATGTTCCACTCCGCCAACATAAGAGATGCGATGCGCATGCCGAGGCATGGTACTTGGATTTACCTTCCAGAAGGAGTCGCGATGAGTATGCAGTCGTTCCAGAGCAAGATGCAGATATAGGAAAGGACGATGACTTCCGGACAGTTGGCAGAGACGAGACATGGAAGAGACCGTGAGCAGGATTCCTTCCAGGACACTGCTGCAATGATACTTGCACCCAGGATCAGATGTGTCACGTACATTTAGAGAGCCAAAGGCCGACGCCAGTGATATGCTGTCTTACGAGTGGTCGCGATGATTGACCGAGAGATGACCAGAGAAGTGCCAGAACAGAATCATCACCGTTAGCACACCTGACAGGGCCGATGAGCCGATGGACCGAGAGATTGGTAATTCACAGTGAAGACCTTGACCCAGGAGTGGTCATTGTTACGCACACCAGCAGGCCAGAGTTCATGATCATCGACGAGACGTCCCACTAGTGACCGCGACAGTTGGCCCGAGATTCTTAGAGGATGCACTTGAGCGGTACTATTCCGCCATTATTGATTTCGATGTTTTGGGTGATTTATTCTTATGATTTGATTTTGATGATTGAGGATTTACGATCTTTGCACAGTGTTGCACTTGATCTCGTTTTCGTGCTTTGGTTTCACATGTTTGTGATTTTACGGTTTTAGACATTTGAGTTGATTTTGTGCGTATGCACGCACACGATTTGGTTCCTGCACTCTGTATAGTTTATATATGCTTGCAGTGCAGTGATACCCTTTTGTGCACTTAGATGCACTGGACTTCGATTTCGATTGTGATACTCGATATTTGTTTTATGCACCTTGTGCACATGATTTGATTTTGCGCATGTTCGGCGCTTGATATTGGATTTCATGATTTCGTGCATGATGGATGCCCCTGGTTTTGGGTTTTTGCGCATGTTGAGCGCATGTCTTGAGATGCGATTTTGGTGCACACCAGATGCACTAAATCGAGATTTTTTTCGTGCATGTTAGATGCACCTGATTTTGCTGTCAGGCACACACGTTGCCTACGACAGATGTTTTGTGCACACCCGATGCACTTAGATCTTGTTTCTGTGCACTTATATAGCACGTATATGGATTTTGATTGTCGTGCGCACTAGACGCACGTAGTATTCATATGCGTATTTTGGGATTGATTTCTTATAGAGCAGTACGTTTTTTTTAATGATAATTGCGATATGTTTTCGTACTAAGCAGGACTAGTCAGAGGACAGTACCTGAATATATTTTGCATGCATTGATAGTTATTGAAGGGATTTCTAAAAAGCGAGCTATAGCTTCAGTATTTACCTACGTGTCTGATATGACACGAAATGTTTTAAATAAGGAGACCCTTCTAAATTGTTTCCAAAACGGCGGAACGTACATTTCAAACAAAAGTATATATGTATATAGTTATTTTCTTATGATAGACGTCCGCCACTGTGCAGTGTTATACGCGTTGCACAGCGACTTAAAGAGATTTGGCATGCATTTCCTTCAGATACTTACATATATAGATTCGATATTTACATGTATAGTTTTGAGTTATATCAAATTAGTTTTGCTTTGGATTTGGCATTGATGTCTTCCCCATGACTCCGATGATTGCGGGATACTTGACGGAGTTTTGATTTGAGTTATATGCTCATTTTTCATGCGCATGCGCTGCGCTACGATTTGTTTTATGTATTTACGATTTCGGAGCCCCGACGACTTGATGGTTTTGCTTAGATGTTTTAGTATTTGGGGGGAGTTTTAATTTAAATTCGGGGACCGAATTTCTTTAAGGGGGGAAGATTGTAACGTTTTGAAAATCGTTTCGGTGAAATTTCGAAAAAACGGTAAAATAAGGAGGTTTTCTGTCAAAAGTCAAAATGCAAATATCTTTATTAAAAAAATTAAATATACATATTCTAGCTATGTAATTGCTAGTATTTAGTGTTTATTGAGCCACTGCTGAAATTTTAAATTTTCTGAAAACTTTTCCGAAATTAATTATTTTAATATTATTTTAAGCCGGTAAGAAAATACATTAAATTAGCGATAAATACAAATTTAAATGTGCTAGTTTTAATATTTAAAATCATGTTAATTAAAATCTAGTTGTAATATAATTTTTTAGTATTTTATTTCAAGTTTTAATTGATTTATTTTATGGAAAATAAAAATATAGTTATTTTGAACTAAAACTTGCAAATATGGTATTGTGGGGAGTCTTTTTGCATAGAATTTTTTTGTAAAGTCTCTCACACTCACCCTCACTCCCCTTGGCCGGCCCCACACTATTGTAGTAGCCCAAGAATTTTTTTCCCTCTTTTTGACCTTAAATCATGTGAGAAATGGGTTAAAATAAGGTTTTTATATATAGTAAAGTAGGTGGGGGTATTATGGTAATTTGGAGGGGCTTTGACTTGGATCTTTTGGCATAATCCCCTCACCTTTTCCCCCTCTTCCTCTGCTGAAACCAGCAGCAGCAGCCCCCCTCCATTTCTTCTTCTCTTTTCTCTTCAAAATTCCATCAAAAAATCATCCAAAATGCTTCAAAAATTCCACAAAATCAAAATCTAATCCCTACCCATTTTTACTTGACCATTCTAGTATGGATCTTGGTGAAGGGAAGCATGTTTGGGAGGCTAGATTTGTGCTAGATTTCAAGATGATTATGGGGGTAAATTCTTAACCTTATGTCTAATTGTTGTTTGAATACTTTAAATCTAGCATAATTAGTTAATAGTTTGGGATTAATTGAATGTTTTGAAAAATATAGTATGGGTTTGTGATTTCAATTAGGGTTTTTATCATATCATTAGGGATGCAAGGTTTAGTTTAACATCTTAATGTATGTAAAACCTAGTTTGGTTGATTAAATTACACTTGTTATATGTAATTTGTCCAAATTGCTTAAATTGCAAACTAGGTTTTTGTAAACCTTGAATTTGATTAAGAGAAAAATGTAATTAGGTTTTTCTTGACTTCATTAACAATATTAAGTGTGGTTTAATGTCTTTAGTTCATGAAAATCCTAGCTAAATTGTTGTTTGTGCATTTTTGCTATAAAATTGTTAAAATTTGGGTATATTGTAAACTAGAATTTTGGGGCTAAAGAAATTTAATGAGATTAAATAATGGAAATTGTTTTTATGACTTATTTAAGTTGTTTAATAAGTATTATGGCTATTAAATTTGTTCAAACGTCGAGTTTTGTACTAAAACGGGTAATTTGGGCTTGCTAGATTTTCGGAAAAATGGCTTTTAAAGTGAATTTTGGGTTTTTATGAAAGCAACCATAGGTTTTGACTTATGGGGGTTTCGTTTGTCGTTTTGATCATGAGTCGGATTTTAATGCGATACGGTGCGTTATGATATGTAGGTACCCATGTGGACTTCGAGACGACAAGCAAGCGCGTGGCGACGTCGGCACCGGCGAGCGAGGACCAGGTGAGTAGATTTATATCTACGGGGAGAAGTCGGGTGGATGGCGTATAGCATCCCCGCAGTTCGTGCTGATGTATACGAATACGTATACACACATATATATATTGATTATATTTTGTTTGAGTATATTGATGATAATATGGATATTTGGTGTTCTTGGATGATTTAGTGTCGCGAAACCCTAGAGTAGTGGTCGCACCACAGATGCACACAACCACCCATACTTGCATACTTTCTTCTTTCATTTGTACTTATTCGGGAATATATAGTTATGTGTTCACATGGGTATGGGACTATGTGTTCACATACGGATTTGAGGATGATACTTGGGTTTGAGATGAGTCGATGAGATTTGTGTTGAGGTTGTGATATCGGTGATATGGCATGATTCGTATTTGAGATACGTCCTGATGTTATAGCGGGTCTTTGAACGACGATACGGGTGAATAGTGCTATAAATAAAATGGTCGACATGTGATCGTTATATGAGATATGATATGCTAGGATATTGATACTAGGCCGTATTGGGTGATGTATACCCCTTGATGATGATATGTGCTGATGATATCGGTTTGTACGAGACTGTCGATCAGTAGTCAGATCATGACTATATTGATGATATTAGTATTGTACTAGACATAGGTCAGTACCCTAGACTATGATCTTGGATAAAGAGGATACCAGATGAATAGTGTGATGAATATGATATTAACCCGTACCCAGATTTGGGGATGCCGTACGACGGATTTACGTACGAGTTATATTTTGATGATTGATCCGCACTCTTGACTTAGGATGTCTGATTATAGATATGGTATCGGATATGATATTATTGAGGCGGGATCACCGACTAATATATATACAGGTATGTATATGTATCGACTCAGATGTTAGGCGGTTTCCTTACCTGTAGTTCAGCTTGTTAGCTTAGCCCTTTAGTTTAGTTTAGTTGTTAGATTAGATTCGATTCTTACCTATTTCAAAAACTAACGAATCGTGGGTATTTTAAAAGACAGCCCAAGGGATCCTACGGATATTTCAAAAGACGTATCTTTTCATAAAAACACCGTAGCCCCTATTTTCAAAACCCCACGATTCGTGTTATTTCAAATGGCACCAATGTTTAATATTTAGCTCCCGCTCATTTTGGTTGCTCGCTCCGCATCGCATACTTACATTGTTATTTCATATTGCATTATTGACATTATGCTGTTAGGACACCAGCACCATTACCGATGATGCGTATGTACCATGTACACTTACTTGCCGGCTCACACACATCTTCATTGGTAATTGCCATGTCATGTACACCTTAGAAAATATTATTGCTTAACTTAGCTTGATAGTTAGTTGTTTGACATAATATTAGTGTACTTACCTTATATGCCAGCTTAGATATTGTAGTTATTATTTGTCACTTCATGCATACTGTTATTCATTGTTATGCCGTATTCATGGATTCTTATGCCTATATTCATGGGTTTATATGCTATTGATGATTTGGATTCGGATTTCTATGAGATTTTCTAGATTTGGGGGAAAACCGCAAAACTTGTATAAGCTTCTTCCCTCTCTTTTAAATAAAAAGTGCGGTTTTCCTATGATGTATGAGTCGTCCACCATGAGTTTGCTGATGGATTTCGAGACCCGATTCGAGGAGTGGAGGAACCGTTTTGGGTACATGGTGGGCCCGGTGCGGTACCCCGGGGCAAAAGGATCGTGTTTTTGACGTTGAGCCTGGAAGGGGAGCACTACCGACCGATGATATTACCCGACACGTCTGATATCCGAAGGATACCGTCATGGTCTTGAGATGGATGGTAGGGGCCGGTCTGGACTGACGGCGCCCTAGATATTATGATTGAGACATTGAGATTTCGAGATATTGAGGTACAGAGACTGTGATACAGAGATATCGAGATATTGGGATTACGTTTTGTGCCGATGCTAGGCACTGTTTTATGCTGATTTCATTATGATACCTCATTTTAAAAATACAAAGGAAATCTCGCTAAATTATGAAAACAGTTTCTTCATTTACATGTATTCTGTTTTCATGCATTCATACCTCATTCATATGATATATTGTTACCTGAGGCACTGACACGGGCACATGAGATTACACTCGGGTTAGATATTTACCCTAGCCTTTGTTATAGGCTGCATGTTATATATATAATTGAGGATATATTATGATCATTGACCTAGATTGCGTTATTTATGCGATTTCTTTCCGTAGATGTTTTTCTATTCACGAGTTGGCAACTCACCCCCGTTGTGCCGCAGTTTCTTGCAGGTTTTGCCGTACAGGTTTTATTACGGCATTGCTGGCACTGCTTCCCATTTCCAGGTGACTTGCTAGTAGGTGGGTTTACTTGTATCGTACCCCCATTATATATCTTGTATATCATTATTCTGTTGTATCTAGAAGTTCCATCAACCAAACATGTATTTATTTCAGAGATAGAGACCAGTGATGTTTATTCTTTCGATCTTAGAGTCGCGCGTTATATTTCTGTGGATTTCTGGTGGTTTTGAGTTTCTTTTTGAGTTTTGATTCTCGCTCTTGGCGTTGAATATTATATTGCTTGTGTGGTTGTGACCGTCGATTGACGAAGAGGTAGCTCCCTCTTTAGGATGCCTTTTTGATTTCGTATACTATTCATGTTGTATCCCGTTTGGGGGCCAGTATTTACAAAGGAGACTCTGCCGAAATTTTCAGGAAATGTTTGATGTTTTTTATAAAACCGCATAATTCGGCTTATGCTATTGAAACCACTTGTTTTAATTGGTTTTCCTTCACTCTACTACTTTTCTTGGTTTGGATTTCTGGGTTTTCGGCTTACATAGATTACGTACGCCTCGAGACTTTCGTAGTTTAAGTGCCGGTCATATTCCGTACTTTCGGGACGTGATAATATAGGAGTTGAAACCTACGCATTGTACTCTCCAGATGGCCGATCGATCTATCACCGAACTTCGGGGTGAGCTAGAGGACGTGTTAATCAAAGTCGTGGAATTTATATTCCCTGTGGACTTTATAGATATAGATACACAGCCTGTAACGAACCCACAGAACCAAATTCCGGAGATCCTAGGTCGACCTTTCCTAGCAACGTCAAACGTGATAATAAATTGTTGTAACGGTTCTATGAACCTATCCTTCGGGAAGATGACAATTGAGCTTAACATCTACAAGCTAGGAAGTTAACCATCAGAGCCATATGCTCATGTGTGCTCTGTCGAAAAGATAGCTTCCGACAATTGTGAATTCGAGGACCATCACGATACCGATCCTAATATTTATTTTACACGTGAAGTCCCTTCTGTCGACAAGTCCACACCTAAGTCCGAACCCTTTGACTTGTCGAATGATTTAATCAAGCTATTCGAGTATCATGACTTCTGTTTCGATGAGACTATCATTCGGAATATCGATGGATTTTTTGAAGATATTTTTGCCGAAGAACTCGCATTCCTAGAAGACTTGGGAGTTGTGATGAATCAACCCCTACCTAAGGAAGTTAAGCCACCACCCCCTCTTCTTATCAAGAACAAGAATGCGAGTATGGCACCACCACCATTTCGTCTCTACCATCCGAGACGTAAACCCGATCGATTCCGCCTCCTATCTCCCCATTTCTTCACATCTATAATCTTCCACCAACCAGTGCGTTACATTGATAAAATTTTCGAATGGTTGGTGTTGACTTTTGGTCTTTGTAAAGCTTTGCATAGACCAACAACTTTACCCCCCCCTCAAAATTTTAAATCCTTAATATTATTTTACTCAAGTTTGAGGGGGAGAAAATATTTTGGCTCTTGAAAGAAAATAATTTTTTATACGATTATGAGCCAAAAATAAGTTTGGGGGAGGATTTTAACTGTAATCAATTCTTGTCCCCTTTAATAACTTTTCCTCCCAAGTCTACAGGTTTTTGAGATTAAAAGATGATATCAGTGAGGACACTGCTGCAAACAGGTTTGGGGGAGGTTTGTGCTTATTCACGCATCATTTTGCATTATACTATATAAAAGCACAAAATAAAAATTTTTGATAATAAAAGTTAGAAAGTGAAAATTTACATATGAAAGATAGGAATAGTTTGAGAAAAGCATGAAAGTTAGATATTTTCTTAAACGAAACTTGTAATAAGTAGTTATGAGCTATTGTCCCAAGGGTTAGTAAGACGAAGGGAATCACTAATCTGAGAATAGAATTGAGTCTGAAAAATAGTACCTATTCTTGAGTCCAAACATCTGAACGTTGATACCCTACTATACGCACTTGCACACATCTTGAAACTTAGGATAGTGAATGATACATTGAAATGCTCTTGTCTAAAAGCCTTAGTATGAAGATCAATTGTAACGCTTTAGAAGTCGTTATATGAATCTTTCCGTTTTAGGGTAAAATAGTTGGTATTTTCTATTTTAACCCGATTGTGATCAAACTTCTGTATAGACTTGTTTGCAACTAGTTTTACTAGAATGAAGCTAGTTTGCGGGTTTTGTGGGACACTTGGAAGTTTTGGTCCACTTTGAAATTTTCCCAAATTAAATTATTATTTTAAGTTGTTAATTATACACTTAATTAGTGGTAATTACAATTTTAGTTTGGGTTAATTACTTCTAAAGTGAATCTATGCTAATCTAATCATTAGATTAAGTTTAATCCATCCATGCCAAAATATCTTGATATTTGTGATTAAAATTGAAATTTTAAAGAAAAGAAAATGAAGTGGCATAAGACTTTATTGCATTTATTAGCATTTATTAGCATTTATTGTTGTTTTTCTCTAGATTTTTCCACACACTTCACAAAACACCCCCATTCCTTTGCCTTGGCCGAGCCCTCCCTCATGCTGCCCCTTCATTTTTCCTTGCCCATTTTCATCTCTCCAAGCTTGAATAAATCCTTAAAAATCCTCAAATAACCCCATAAATTCATAAATAAATCATTACCCATTATTCCTTAAGTCAAAATTTGCTTAGATCTTCAAGAAAAGAATCATTTTGGAGGGTTAAAATTTGGAGTTGTTGCTAATTTGATATCTAGTTTGTGAGGTATAAACTCTAACCCTAATCTTTAAATTGTTTCTTAATTCTTTAAGCTAGCTATTTAAGCGTTTATTATTGCTTTAATGTTCATGTTTAGTTAATTCATGATAAGGATTATGAATTTCATGTTAGGGTTTTGATGTGTTTAAGTGATTCAACATGAAGTGTAGACTTGGGAAAAACTTAATCAAATTGTGAGAATGATATTTGTTATTTTTCCTAATTGTCTTTTAAGATTAATCACAAACTAAGTTTTTACTAAAGCATGTTCGGGTAAGATTAAAATTATGGAATTGGTTTGGATACCTAAGTTAAGCTACTTTGTGTTGTTGGAAATTGCTAGAATTGTTAAATTTCTAGCTTTGTGCTAAAATGTTATAAAATGCTTACTAGGTTTTTGGTAAAAATTAGACATGGGTTTTAATGGACGTGGTGATGATGTATATATTATTATCTACGATAATTATATGTGTTGTGAATGAATATTGGTGCGATTGGATTTTTGGCGTGGCAGTTTTCTTGTATAGCGACCCTAGTAAGGGTTTTGGCTATGTTTTTCGGTATTTGGATTTCTTGGTTTTGCGACTAGATATTGTATTTGGGCGTTGGACGTTTTTACGTCAACGAAGAGGGTTGTTTGGATGTTTTGCATGCGTAGGCTATAGGTTCTAACCTATCAGCGCACCGCGTGCTGTTTTTGGATTTCGAAATTTGATGTTATTAGCTTTGCGAATTCCTATTGATTATAGGTACGTTCACATGGATTCCGTGACGACGAAGCTCATCGACTACGGATAAGTGAGGAGTTTAGCAGGTGAGTAGATTTATATCTACGGGGGAAGTCGGGTGGATGGCATATAGCACCTCCGCAACCATTGATATGGAATATCGTTTGATTATGTTATCCTGATAAATGATATGCGACGGACATGATTGTAGGATTTACAAACGATAATATGATAGAAGTTGATGCTAATGGACATAATTGACATATGAGAATATGGTATGATAAGTGAATCATGATGGCTACAAATTGAAAGAGAACAAGTGTGACGTTTATATAATGTGATTGCGAGATATTAATGTGATGAACAAGTATACAATGTGATATGACGACTTAGTGTGATATGTCGTTATATGGATTTCGAGTCGATATGAGATTGTTGATACCCTTGTAGGTCCCCTGATACGAGATTGACATGGATGTGACCTGAGAGATGGGTATATTTATATGGACAATGTTTTGCATATTGAGTGATATGCCGTACGAGACGTAGATCCGTACCCCGTTGTTGTATAGGTTGATAAAATCTCTATTTGTTTAATGCCTCCGTACGTGGATTACCGTACGCGATGAGTTTTACCTGTTGTTTTATCCATACCCTTGGTTAGAGGATGCCGTACGATGGATTGTACTGTACGTGATATTGTGGTGCTGGATGCCGATTGATCGATTCACCTACTCAGATATATTGTAGACACGTATACCTTATAGCATTTAGTTGACGATGTACTTTATGCTACCTTCATGTTATTCTCATTGCATTACATATACCCGTGCTAGTACACCTACACCATTATCGATGATGCGTATGTTGCACATACATAGATTGTCGGCTTACACACTTCATCATCGATAATTGCTATGTCATTACATAGTAGAATTGCTATATTATGCTATGATATATTTGCTATGTTCATATCACTGTTCCACGTTGCATGAGATATACGGACATGCTTACATCCTGTTATATGTTGCATACCTTGTTACAGCTACATGCACATCATGCATATATACTGACATGTACACCCACATATCTTGCTATAGCTGCATATACCCCTAAGTGGTATTGTATTGACATGTGATATGGAGACGTTGCTTATTGTGCTATTATGCTTATGAGATACATCATACATACCTGCTTACATGTAGATACACTTATCTTTCTATAGTTACATGTACGCCTCTGTAACGTTTTGAAAATCGTTTCGGTGAAATTTCGAAAAAACGGTTAAATAAGGGGGTTTTCTGTAAAAAGTCAAAATACAAATATCTTATTATAAAAATTAAATATACATATTCTAGCTATGAAATTGCTATTATTTGGTGTTTATTGAGCCGCGGGTGAAATTTCAAATTTTCTGAAAAAAAAATTATTTTATTATTATTTTAAGCCGTCACTAATACATTTAATTAGGGAAAATTACAAATTGGAATGAGTTGAAACAAATTTTGTGCATCATAAAACATTAAATAATATTTTATCATGTGGTTTTTGGAACGAAATCATTTGCCAAAACGGTTTAGAAATTATTGAAGAAAAAAGGCTTTTTTTAGCGTAAATGGATGTTTGGGGTATTGTATTTATCATTTTTCACCACCCCACACCCGTACCCACACCCACACACCCCCATTCACTTATCCCCTTGAATAATTCAGCAGCCCCCTCTTTTTTCCCCACTTGGATTTCAAAGGAAATGAAATGAAAGAAAAGAAAAGAAAAGAGTAGAAAATGATATAATTTGAGTCGACTTTGACTTGAACTAAATTTCTCCACCTCACTCTCTCTCCTCCCTCGGGACGTTTTCTAACTCATCTTAGGAGCACACAAATTGGCTAATTCCATCGATATACGTAGTTTGTCTAGATCTCCTCTTTCTCACCCAAACCCACTTCCGTTTTCGAAACTCAAGAAAAGAGCTAGCGCCAAGCAAAGGGCGATGAGAAGTCACCCAACCCCTCCACAATCTGGCCAAAACCAGCAACCCCCAACAACCCCCTTTTCCTCTTCTCCTCTCTTTGTTCCATCAAAGAAAATCCAAAGAAAAATCCACTAAAAATCAATCAAAAATCCAAATCAAGATCCGACTCCTACCCATTTTAGCTTAGCTGTATAGCATGGATTTTTGGTGACAAGGGAGCATTTTGGAGGGCTATGTGTGCTTGTGGGATCTTCAATTTGTTTGGGTAAATTCTAACCCTTTTGCTTAAATTGTTGTTAATTGCTTGTAGTTAGCTTAATTAAGTGTTAATTTGGTTTTATGTGGGTTCAATTGTATGATTAAGGAATTCTAGTTAGGGTTTTGTTTTGAAATTGGGTGGTGATCACTTGTGCATGGTTTGTGATGTGAGCTAACATCTTGAAAAATTGTTAAAATTTATCTAGTTGCATATTACAAGTTGTTACTTGAAAAATGTCCAAATTAAGCTTTTTTGTGCAAACTAGGGTTTTGTGAAATGCATTTATATGTGAGATTTAAAAATATGGTTAGGGTTTTTATCATATTATTAACTTTATTAAGTATAGTTTAACACTTTAGTTCATGGAAATCCAATCTAAATTGTAGTTTGTGCATTTTTGCTATGAAATTGTAAAAAAAAAGAGGGTATTTTGTAAACTAGAATATTAGGGTTTTTGGAATTTAATGAGATTAAATTCCGGAAATTGTTTCTATGACTTATTTAAGATATTTAATAAATATATTGGCCGCTACATTCATTTAAACATCCTGTTTTGTACAAAAAAACTGCGAATTGTGCTTGCTAGATTTTCGGAAAAGTGACTTTTTAAGTAAAGTTGGGGTTTTTGTGAGTTTTAGCCTAATTTATATTAAAATTAGTGTTCGTGAATGTGCAAATGAGTGTGATTGGATTTTTCTCGATGGTTTGACGTTTGTACATCGACATCGAGGGTTGGTTTGACTATTCTTGCATGCGTAGGCGATAGGTTTGGACCTATGCGTGATACGCGTGCCGATTTGATTTTCGTATGCCGTTTCGATTTCGAATTTAGTTTTAATGCGATACGGTGCGTTATGATATGTAGGTACCCCATGCAGACTTCGAGACGACAAGCAAGCGCGTGGCGACGTCGGCACCGGCGAGCGAGGACCAGGTGAGTAGATTTATATCTACGGGGAGAAGTCGGGTGGATGGCGTATAGCACCCCCGCAGTCCGTGGTGGTGTATACGGATGCGTATACACACCAACATTTATTATATGTTATTTGGGATTAATAACGTTGCTTAGGATGGATATTGGTGTGTTGGATTACCTTAGTGTTGCGAACCCTAGGGTAGTGTTACACTACACATACACACATACATACTTGTATACATCCCTATTGATATGTGCTCATGGGATTCTTTTTAGTTATGGGTTCACATGGGTATGGGACTATGTGTTCACATACGGATTTGAGGATGATACTTAGGATTGGGCTGAGTCGATAAGATTTGATTTGAGGCCGTGAGATCGGTGATATAGCAGGGGTCGTATTTGAGATACGACATGACGTTGTAGCGGGTTCTTGACGTAGTGTTTCACACACGTCCATGCATACGTAGGCGGTATCAGTATGGTACTAGACGTAGATCAGTACCCCGATCATGATTTGATAAAGAGGATATCAGATGAATAGTATAATGAATGTGATATTGACCGTACCCAGATTTGGGGATGCCGTACGACGGATTTACGTACGAGCTATATTTTGATGATTGATCCGCACTCTTGACTTGGGATGTCTGGTTATGGATATGATATTATTGAGGCGGGATCACCGACTGTACATATACAGGTATGTATATGTATCGACTCAGATGATAGGCGGTTCCCTTACCTGTAGTTCAGCTTGTTGGTTCAGTCGTATAGTTTAGTATAGTTGTTAGATTAGATTAGACTTCTTACCTATTTCAAAAACCAACGAATCGTGGCCATTCTTAAAGACAGCCCAAGGGATCCTACGGATATTTCAAAAGACGTATCTTTTCATAAAAACACCGTAGCCCCTATTTTCAAAACACATGATTCGTGTTATTTCAAAAGGCACCATTTGTAGGACTTATATTAGATTAATGCAGATTAGTTATAGTTGCGTCGAATTTTTTTTAGCTCCCGCTCATTTTGGTTGCTCGCTCCGCATCGCATATTTACATTGTTATTTCATATTGCATTGTTGACATTATGCTGTTAGGACACCAGCACCATTACCGATGATGCGTATGTACCACATACACTTACTTACCGGCTCACACACATCTTCATCGGTAATTGCCATGTCACGTACACCTTAGAAAATATTGTTGCTTAACTTAGCTTGATAGCCAGTAGTTTGACATAATATTAGTGTACATACATTATATGCCAGCTTAGATATTGTAGTTATTACTTGTCGCTTCATGCATACTGTTATTCATTCTCATGCTTATATTCATGGTTCTACATGCTATTGATGATTCGGATTTCCATGATATTTTCTGGATTTGGAGGAAAACCGCAAAACATATATAAACTGATTTCTCTCTTTTTAAATAAAGTGCGGTTTTTCCTATGATGTATGAGTCGTCTACCATGAGTTTGCTGATGGATTTCGAGATCCGATTCGAGGAGATGGATGAACCGTTTCGGGTACATGGTGGACCCGGTAATGTACCCCGGGGCAAGAAGCGCGTGATGATGACGATGTGAGCTTGGCAGGGGAGCACTACTTACCGGTGATTTTACCCGACGCGTCGGATATCCGGAGGATACCGTCGTGGTCTTGAGATGGATGGTAGGGGCCGGTCTGGACTGACGACGCCCTAGATATTGTGATTGAGGTACAGAGACTGTGATACCGAGATATCGAGATATTGGGATTACGTTTTGTGCCGATGCTAGGCACTGTTTTATGCTGATTTCATTATGATACCTCATTTTGAAAATATACAAAGGAAATCTCACTAATTTATGAAAACAGTTTCTTCATTTGCATGTATTCTGTCTTCATGCATTCATACCTCATTCATATGATATTGCTACCTGAGGCACTGATACGGGCATATGAGATTACACTCGGGTTAGATATTTACCCTAGCCTTGTTATAGGCTGCTGGTTATATTTGAGGATATATTATGATCATTGACCTAGGTTGCGTTATTTATGCGATTTCTGTGCGTAGATATTTTTTCTATTCACGAGTTGGCAACTCACCCCGTTGTGCCCCTGTTTCTTGCAGGTTTGCCGTACAAGTTTCATTACGGCTTTGTGGGCTCAGTTTCATTCGGGTGACTTGCTAGTAGGTGGGTTTTTCTTGTATCGTACCCATCATATTACCTTGTATAATATTATTCCGTTGTATCTAGTAAATTCCATCAACAAAACATGTATTTATTGAGATTGAGACCAGTGTTGTTTATTCTTTCGACCTTAGAGTCGCTCGTTATATTTCTGGTGGTTTTGAGT
Organism: Agapanthus africanus; assembly: GCA_030015575.1. Classification (NCBI taxonomy): domain Eukaryota; kingdom Viridiplantae; phylum Streptophyta; class Magnoliopsida; order Asparagales; family Amaryllidaceae; genus Agapanthus; species Agapanthus africanus. Next base: position 677,126,126 of record JASDDO010000019.1, on the reverse strand, counting down.
TTCTTTTTGAGTTTTGATCTTCGCCGTTGGCGTTGTATATATTATTGCTTGTGTGGTTGTGACCGTCGATTGGCGAAGAGCTAACTACCGCTTGGGGATGCCTTTTTATTGATTTCGTATATTATTCATGTTGTATCCCGTTTGGGAGCCAGTATTTACAAAGGAGACTCTGCCGAAATTTTCAGTAAATTTTGATGTTCTTAAAAACCGCATAATTCGGCTTATGCTATTAAAACTACTTGTTTTAAATTGGTTTTCCTTCACTCTACTTCTTTTCTTGGTTTCGATTTCTGGGTTTTCGGTTTACTTAGATTACGTACGCCTCGAGACGTTTCGTAGTTTAAGTGCCGGTCATGTTCCGTACTTTCGGGACGTGACAAAGTTGGTATCAGAGCGTTAGGTTTTAACCTTCGGAGCGTAGGATGACCCTTGGTTGATGGAATAGGTGACTAAAGTAGAGTGACGTACCGTTGATATGTTCCGCGGCATATTTACGACACGCCACTCCACTTATGAAGCCTTAGGATGTACATTTGCTTGTTCAGTATTATATTCCTTTCTGATCTAGCCTCATCGGTACCAGTTTGGTTTTGCTGCCACGGTTACGGCAGGGAGAGCTACAGCTAGAGTTGTGGTCAGCATGAGCTCGTTACAAACGAGGACTGACCATGGCGTGATTCGGGCGACACACGATTGTAGAGATGTGTCTTTTGGATTGTGTTTTTGCACCGCGAGCGTTGGATGGATCGCTGTATGAGGTTACTCGGAGGTGCTGATCGACACTAGAGAATTGAGCCAATGATGGAGGCCAGCCAGATTTTGATGACCGTTGGTGTGTTGCTTACTCCTGATGATTGAGGCACGGTTCAGCATGCAGACGAGTAAGCCAGTTATTGCTACGAACGACGAGATATCGCCCCAGATGTTGGAGCTATTGCAGTATAAGTTGTATTAAGGGATGATAGAAGGTCGCTAGTCACCCGATGATGAATGACTAGGACAGGTAGTTCGTTCGCTTACCCCGATGCGAGGTCATCAGATAGATTGATTCCAGCTAGAGACGACTTCACGCAGAGACGTGAGGGTCGACAGAGACGATCGAATGTCGGAAACCTATTATTCCAAGTTTAAAGTAGTCGGAAAGACATGCAGGAAATTCTATGGTCCCTCTAGAAGAATGAAACCCTAACTCGACTTAATGACCGTGTGAAAGCCTTTGAACCTTCGGGTTTGCGGCAGTTCTACGGCGCCATTAGTGAGGCTTGGGTTTGCCCTTCTACGGCTAGACCACCGATGCTGTGGTAGGTACTCGATACTATTAAACTGTACCCAAGATGTTGAGCCCTTGGGGGATTATGAGGTTTTGATGACTCGATCGGATGGTTCGACTTAATTCAGCTGCTAGGTGGTGAGATGCATTTCTTGGGAGACTCCAGATACGAGGATAGTCATTGGAGCTCAGTCCATGCAGCCGTGATTAGACGAGTCCAAAGCAGACGACATTAGAGAAAAGTGGAGTAAGAGGTTCGCACCAAATCTAGATGAGATGACGTTCCATTCCGCCGACATCAGAGACGTGATGCGCATACCGATGCATGGTACTTGGACTTACCTTCCAGAAGGAGTTGCGATGAGTATGCAGTCGTTCCAGAGCAAGATGCAGATATAGGAAAGGACAATGACTTCCGGACAGTTGGCAGAGACGAGACATGGAAGAGACCGTGAGCAGGATTCCTTCCAGGACACTGCTGCAATGATACTTGCACCCAGGATCAGAGGTGTCACGTACATTCAGAGAGCCAGAGGCCGACGCCAGTAATATGCTGTCTTACGAGTGGTCGCGATGATTGACCAAGAGATGACCAGAGAAGTGCCAGAATGGAATCGTCCCCGTTAGCACACCTGACAGGGCCGATGAGCCGATGGACCGAAAGATTGGTAATTCACAGTGAAGACCTTGACCCAGGAGTGGTCATGGTTACGCACATCAGCAGAACAGAGTTCATGATCATCGACGAGACGTCCCACTAGGGACCGTGACAGTTGGCCGAGATTCTTAGAGGATGCGCTTGAGCGGTACTGTTCCGCCATTATTGATTTCGATGTTTTATGGTGATTTATTCGTATGATTTGATTTTGATGATTGAGGATTTACGATCTTTGCACAGAGTTGCACTTGATATCGTTTTCGTGCTTTAGTTTCACATGTTTGTGATTTTACGGTTTTAAACAGTTGAGTTGATTTTGTGCGTATGCATGCACGCGATTTGGTTCCTGCACTCTGTATAGTTATTATATGCTTGCAGTGCAGTGATACGCCTTTTGTGCACTTAGATGCACTGGACTTTGATTTTGATTGTGATACTCGATATTTGTTTTGTGCACTTTGTGCACCTGATTGATTTTGCGCACGTTCGGCGCTTGATATTGGATTTCATGATTTCGTGCATGATGGATGCACCTGATTTGGATTTTCGCGCATGTTGGGCGCATGTTTTGAAGGGTGATTTTGGTGCACACCAGAGGCACTAAATCGAGATTCTTCGTGCGTGTCAGACGCACCTGTCCTTGCTGTCAGGCACACACGTTGCCTACGACAGATGTTTCGTGCACACCCGATGCACTTAGATATTGTTTCTGTGCGCATGTATGGCACATTCATGAATTTTGATTTCCGTGCGCACCAGACGCACGTAGCATTCATGTGCATATTTTTGGGATTGATTTCGTATAGAGCAGTACGTTTTTATGATATTGCTATGTGTTTTCGTACTGAGCAGGACTAGTCAGAGGACAGTACCTGAATATATTTTGCATGCATTGATAGTTATTGAAGGGATTTCCAAAAAGCGAGCTATAGCCTCAGTATTTACCTACGTGTCTGATATGACACGAAATGTTTAAAACAAGGATATCCTTCTAAATTGTTTCCAAAACGGCGGAACGTACATTTCAAACAAAGGTATATATGTATATAGTTATTTTCTTATGATAGACGTCCGCCACTGTGCAGTGTTATATGCGTTGCACAGCGACTTAAAGAGATTTGGCATGCATTTCCTTCAGATACTTACATATATAGATTCGATATTTACATGTATAGTTTCGAGTTATATCATATTGGTTTTGCCTTGGATTTGGCATTGATGTCTTCCCCATGACTCCAATGATTGCGGGATGCTTGACGGAGTTGTGATTTGAGTTATATGCTCATTTTTCATGTGCATGCGCTGCGCTACGAATTGTTTTATGTATTTACAATTTCGGGGCCCCGACGACTTGATGGTTTTGGTTTAGATGTTTTAGTATTTGGGGAGAGTTTTAATTTAAATTCGGGGACCGAATTTCTTTAAGGGGGGAAGATTGTAACGTTTTGAAAATCGTTTCGGTGAAATTTCGAAAAAATGGTAAAATAAGGGGGTTTTCTGTAAAAAGTCAAAATACAAATATCTTATTATAAAAATTAAATATACATATTCTAGCTATGAAATTGCTATTATTTGGTGTTTATTGAGCCGCGGATGAAATTTCAAATTTTCTGAAAAAAATATTATTTTATTATTATTTTAAGCCGTCACTAATACATTTAATTAGGGAAAATTACAAATTGGAATGAGTTGAAACAAATTTTTTGCATCATAAAACATTAAATAATATTTTATCATGTAGTTTTTGGAACGAAATCATTTGCCAAAACGGTTTAGAAATTATTGAAGAAAATATGCTTTTTTTAGCGTAAATGGATGTTTGGGGTATTGTATTTATCATTTTTCATCACCCCACACCTGTACCCACACCCACACACCCCCATTCATTTATCCCCTTGAAGAATTCAGCAGCCCCCTCTTTTGTCCCCACTTGGATTTCAAAGGAAATGAAATGAAAGAAAAGAAAAGAAAAGAGTAGAAAATGATATAATTTGAGTTGACTTTGACGTGAACTAACTTTCTCCACCTCACTCTCTCTCCTCCCTCGGGACGTTTTCTAACTCATCTTAGGAGCACACAAATTGGCTAATTCCATCGATATACGTAGTTTGTCTAGATCTCCTCTTTCTCACCCAAACCCACTTCCGTTTTCGAAACTCAAGAAAAGAGCTAGCGCCAAGCAAAGGGCGATGAGAAGTCACCCAACCCCTCCATAATCTGGCCAAAACCAGCAACCCCCAACAGCCCCCTTTTCTTCTTCTCCTCTCTTTGTTCCATCAAAGAAAATCCAAAGAAAAATCCACTAAAAATCAATCAAAAATCCAAATCAAGATCCGACTCCTACCCATTTTAGCTTAGCCGTATAGCATGGATTTTTGGTGACAAGGGAGCATTTTGGAGGGCTATGTGTGCTTGTGGGATCTTCAATTTGTTTGGGTAAATTCTAACCCTTTTGCTTAAATTGTTGTTAATTGCTTGTAGTTAGCTTAATTAAGTGTTAATTTGGTTTTATGTGGGTTCAATTGTATGATTAAGGAATTCTAGTTAGGGTTTTGTTTTGAAATTGGGTGGTGATCACTTGTGCATGGTTTGTGATGTGAGCTAACATCTTGAAAAATTGTTAAAATTTATCTAGTTGCATATTACAAGTTGTTACTTGAAAAATGTCCAAATTAAGCTTTTTTGTGCAAACTAGGGTTTTGTGAAATGCATTTATATGTGAGATTTAAAAATATGGTTAGGGTTTTTATCATATTATTAACTTTATTAAGTATAGTTTAACACTTTAGTTCATGGAAATCCAATCTAAATTGTAGTTTGTGCATTTTTGCTATTAAATTGTAAAAAAAAAGAGGGTATTTTGTAAACTAGAATATTAGGATTTTTGGAATTTAATGAGATTAAATTTCGGAAATTGTTTCTATGACTTATTTAAGATATTTAATAAATATATTGGCCGCTACATTCATTTAAACATCCTGTTTTGTACAAAAAAACTGCGAATTGTGCTTGCTAGATTTTCGGAAAAGTGACTTTTTAAGTAAAGTTGGGGTTTTTGTGAGTTTTAACCTAGTTTATATTAAAATTAGTGTTCGTGAATGTGCAAATGAGTGTGATTGGATTTTTCTCGATGGTTTGACTTTTGTACATCGACATCGAGGGTTGGTTTGACTATTCTTGCATGCGTAGGCGATAGGTTTGGACCTATGCGTGATACGCATGCCGATTTGATTTTCGTATGCCGTTTCGATTTCGAATTTAGTTTTAATGCGATACGGTGCGTTATGATATGTAGGTTCCTCATGCGGACTTCGAGACGACAAGCAAGCGCGTGGCGACGTCGGCACCGGCGAGCGAGGACCAGGTGAGTAGATTTATATCTACGGGGAGAAGTCGGGTGGATGGCGTATAGCACCACCGCAGTCCGTGGTGGTGTATACGGATGCGTATACACACCAACATTTATTATATGTTACTTGGGATTAATAACGTTGCTTAGGATGGATATTGGTGTGTTGGATTACCTTAGTGTTGCGAACCCTAGGGTAGTGTTGCACTATACATACACACATACATACTTGCATACATCCCTATTGATATGTGCTCATGGGATTCTTTTTAGTTATGGGTTCACATGGGTATGGGACTATGTGTTCACATACGGATTTGAGGATGATACTTAGGATTGGGCTGAGTCGATGAGATTTGATTTGAGGCCGTGAGATCGGTGATATAGCAGGGGTCGTATTTGAGATACGACATGACGTTGTAGCGGGTTCTTGACGTAGTGTTTCACACACGTCCATGCATACGTAGGCGGTATCAGTATGGTACTAGACGTAGATCAGTACCCCGATCATGATTTGATAAAGTGGATGTCAGATGAATAGTATAATGAATGTGATATTGACCGTACCCAGATTTGGGGATGCCGTACGACGGATTTACGTACGAGCTATATTTTGATGATTGATCCGCACTCTTGACTTGGGATGTCTGGTTATGGATATGATATTATTGAGGCGGGATCACCGACTGTACATATACAGGTATGTATATGTATCGACTCAGATGATAGGCGGTTCCCTTACCTGTAGTTCAGCTTGTTAGTTCAGCCGTATAGTTTAGTGTAGTTGTTAGATTAGATTAGACTTCTTACCTATTTCAAAAACCAACGAATCGTGGGCATTCTTAAAGACAGCCCAAGGGATCCTATGGATATTTCAAAAGACGTATCTTTTCATAAAAACACCGTAGCCCCTATTTTCAAAACCCATGATTCGTGTTATTTCAAAAGGCCCCATTTGTAGGACTTATATTAGATTAATGCAGATTAGTTATAGTTGCGTCGAATTTTTTTTAGCTCCCGCTCATTTTTGTTGCTCGTTCCGCATCGCATATTTACATTGTTATTTCATATTGCATTGTTGACATTATGCTGTTAGGACACCAGCACCATTACCGATGATGCGTATGTACCACATACACTTACTTGCCGGCTCACACACATCTTCATCGGTAATTGCCATGTCACGTACACCTTAGAAAATATTGTCGCTTAACTTAGCTTGATAGCCAGTAGTTTGACATAATATTAGTGTACATACCTTATATGCCAGCTTAGATATTGTAGTTTTTACTTGTCGCTTCATGCATACTGTTATTCATTCTCATGCTTATATTCATGGTTCTATATGCTATTGTTTTCTGGATTTGGATGAAAACCGCAAAACATATATAAACTGATTTCTCTCTTTTTAAATAAAAGTGCGGATTTTCCTATGATGTATGAGTCGTCTACCATGAGTTTGCTGATGGATTTCGAGATCCGATTCGAGGAGATGGATGAACCGTTTCGGGTACATGGTGGACCCGGTAATGTACCCCGGGACAAGAAGCGCGTGATGATGACGATGTGAGCTTGGCAGGGGAGCACTACTTACCGGTGATTTTACCCAACGCGTCGGATATCCGGAGGATACCGTCGTGGTCTTGAGATGGATGGTAGGGGCCGGTCTGGACTGACGACGCCCTAGATATTGTGATTGAGGTACAGAGACTGTGATACCGAGATATCGAGATATTGGGATTACGTTTTGTGCCGATGCTAGGCACTGTTTTATGCTGATTTCATTATGATGCCTCATTTTGAAAATATACAAAGGAAATCTCACTAATTTATGAAAACAGTTTCTTCATTTGCATGTATTCTGTCTTCATGCATTCATACCTCATTCATATGATATTGCTACATGAGGCACTGACACGGGCATATGAGATTACACTCGGGTTAGATATTTACCCTAGCCTTGTTATAGGCTGCTGGTTATATTTGAGGATATATTATGATCATTGACCTAGGTTGCATTATTCATGCGATTTCTATGCGTAGATATTTTTTCTATTCACGAGTTGGTAACTCACCCCGTTGTGCCCCAGTTTCTTGCAGGTTTGCCGTACAAGTTTCATTACGGCTTTGTGGGCTCAGTTTCATTCGGGTGACTTGCTAGTAGGTGGGTTTTTCTTGTATCGTACCCATCATATTACCTTGTATAATATTATTCCGTTGTATCTAGTAAATTCCATCAACCAAACATGTATTTATTGAGATTGAGACCAGTGTTGTTTATTCTTTCGACCTTAGAGTCGCTCGTTATATTTCTGGTGGTTTTGAGTTTCCTTTTGAGTTTTGATCCTCGCCGTTGGCGTTGTATATATTATTGCTTGTGTGGTTGTGACCGTCGATTGACGAAGAGCTAGCTCCCGCTTGGGGATGCCTTTTTATTGATTTCGTATACTATTCATGTTGTATCCCGTTTGGGAGCCAGTATTTACAAAGGAGACTCTGCCGAAATTTTCAGTAAATTTTGATGTTCTTAAAAACCGCATAATTCGGCTTATGCTATTAAAACTACTTTTTTTAAATTGATTTTCTTTCACTCTACTTCTTTTCTTGATTTGGATTTCTGGGTTTTCGGTTTACTTAGATTACGTACGCCTCGAGACGTTTCGTAGTTTAAGTGCCGGTCATGTTCCGTACTTTCGGGACATGACAGCCTCATATGATACTGCACTTGATTTCGGAAGATTTGGGAACCGCATGTTATATTTTAAACTGATTCATTTAAAAGAGCGGTTTTCCCTTAATATGCTCATATCGCTGTTTTATGTTGCATATATCATTTTTCATGGATTTACGCATTGAGATATGGATTTCATGTGATTTATGGATTTGAGAACCGTGGAGGTATTTCAAGAAAACTATGTATTGTTTGAAAACCCGGTTTCTCTTGATATGATATTTCAGTGCGTCCACCATGAGATTTCTCAGTTCTGAGATTTGTGATATTCCCAATGCGAGGAGTGTAGTGGGCCGTGTGCGGGTACATGGTGGAGCCCGGTATGGTTCCCCTCGGTAAGAAGTTCGCAGATGATAGGCGATGAGCCGGAAGGCTGGGCAAGTACCTACCGGTGATAGTATTTGGACTCGGCGGTTATCGTGGGGATACCGACCAGAGTGATGTACAGACATGACATCAGGGCCAGTCATGGAGATGACGCTTGAGGCATGAGGATTTACGTGTCGATGCTAGACACGAGTTTCATGATGTTTCGAGTGTCGAGGTTAGACACTCAGGTTTCCATGATTTTGTTGTGTCGCGAGGGACACACTTTGTTTTATATCCTCATATTTACCTTCATATGCTTTTATAATATTTACATTCAGGAGTTGTTGTGTCAGTGGGTGACACGTGGACGAGATCCACTGGATACATGCATTGATTATATTGTTGGATGAGATTCACTGCATACATGCATTGATTATATTGTTGGACGAGATCCACCTGCATATATGCATTGATTATATTGTTGGATGATATCCACTTGCTGATAGGCATTTATTATGTGTTGGCACTTATGCAGATACGGTCACCCTAGATATCATAGTATTACCTTTATGATATAGTTGACCTAGGAAACGTTGTTTATTTTGATTTCTGCCTGGTGATGTTTTTCTATTCACGAGTTGGCAACTCACCCCCGTTGTGCCACAGTTCTTGCAGGTTGTCCGCATGGATCTATTGCGGCATCGCTGGCACACAGCTGTTTTCGGGTGACTTTCTTGTGGTAGGTGGTACATGTTGGATCATGCACCTCTTGTACTCATTATTCATATTGTATCTAGTCACTCCATCAATTCAGAAACTAGTTATTGTATATGTTGCAGACTTAGAAGACTTGTAGTTGCGAGACTTGAGCGATGAGTTTTATGTTCGCTTTTGGGGTTGATGTCTTGCTTTACTTTTCCTTGTATGGATCTTCGCCGTTGGGCTTCATATACTTGTTTTTATAGTTGTGGTGGTTGTTTCAGCCGTTGGGCGTGATTTGCTACCGTTTGGGGATGCTTTATTATATTCTGTGTTGTACCCGTTTTCGGGGTTAGTTTTTACAAGGGAGGTGCTGCCCAATTTTTTTTTAAAAGACAAAACATGATTTACTATACCTTTATTTCAAAGCTCCACCTCTTTATTTCTTAAAAAAGGTTTAGATTTCTGGGTTTCAGTTTACTTGAATTACGTTACGCCTGTAGACGTCGCGTGATTTAAGTGCTGGTCGCGAGCTAATATTTTGGGTCGTGACAAAGTTGGTATCAGAGCGCTAGGTTTAATCTTGGTTCGAGTCTAGGTTTGACTATGTGGAGTCTAGGGCGTATATATATTTCAGAACCTAGGCTTGACCTTACAGAACTTAGACTTGAACAAGGGGGTGTTAGACCCGAACTTTCGTTTCATAGGCTGACCCTGATTGATGGAGTAGGTAGCTTGAGTAGAGTGACGTACCGTACGTATGTTCCACGTCATATTTACGATACGATACTCCACTTAAGAAACCTTATGTTGTACATATCTTGAGACTGGTGATTCTCTTTGTTTTCCTTCATTATACATCCATTTGAGATCCTTGATTCTATTCGTTTACATGATCATGCTCTCACTGATTCTGTTCTTCATTATGATTATATATTCTTTCTGGATCTGTTGATTCATTTCATCACTTGATCTATTTTCGTCGATACTTGGTTGAGGTTCCTGTCACCATGGTTTGAGCGCAGATTGAGCTGCTGCTGGTGATGCGGTTAGGGCGAGCTCGTCGTGGACGAGGACTGACCATCGTATTTTCTGGTGACATGGGAACGTATCGATTTAGTGTGGTGTTATGACCTCTCGTTTAAGGCGAGTGTGCGGTTTTGTACCGGATGATCGGGCTATTGTTAGAGGATGCCTGCTGTGTGAGGACTGTTGATGTACAACTTACCTCAGAGATTGTGATGTCATCTATCGTACAGACAGATGACCCAGCTGTTGCTGAGATTGATGTGATGTCGTTTCCATAGCTTACGAGCTGAGATCGCTGGAGCTTCCACGCAGAGATGCGACAGGTGATAGCTAGTCTATCTTGAGTTGAGAGATGAAAGTGATTTGTTAGATTTGATGCGCCGACGCAGGCCCTGTTGAGTTGAAGATTTCCAGTGTGGAGAGTCTTACTCAGATCTAGAGTAGATCGATCCAGAGACGACGTTGTTCATCGGATGTTCCAATGTGAGATCAGTATGCTGACCAGTTTCAGATAGAGGCCTCACCCAGATGTGTTGTGAGTTGATCGAGAAATGGATGAGTTTTGAGTATTTCCTCCGATGGTTGGGACGAGTTCCCGAGGACGTGTTCGGCTAAAGATCTTCTACAGAGTGATGAAGATACCGAGTTTGTGATTTCGAGTCCGTGCGAGAGATTCCGGATTGATTTTCGCTGAGAACATTTGCAGTACACAGATAGCATGACACGATGTCAAAGTGGACGATAATAAAGATGAGTGGAATAAGAGGTTCATCCATGATGCTGACCAGCTGTTGTTACTCCCCGTCGAGATTAGAGATCTGATATGTTTGCAGAGGCGTTGGGATACGGCCAGTTCCCGAGAAAATGTTGTGTTGAGAACGCAGATGTCCAGAAAGCGAGAAAAGATTTGTAAGTATACCAGCCTCCGTACAGTTCGGTATAGGTGAGATCGGAAGAGACCTTGAGCCAGTTCCTTCCAGGACACTTCTTCGATGAGATTGCACCGAGGATCAGTTGTGTCACGTGTATTTAAAGGGCCATAGGCCGACGACAGTGACGTGCTGCTTTATGAGTGATCATACTAATTGGCCGAGAGATGACCTGAGGAGTGCCAGAGCGGAATCGTTTCCGTTAGCACACCTGACCGGGCAGATGATCTGATAGAGTGCGAGATTGGTAAGCCACAGAGAAATAAGGACCCAGAGACAGAAGACGCCAGACTGTGAGCAGGAGGCAAGCGGATGTTCTTGCTCTGCCAGTTTGGGCGCACCGACTTTTTTTATCTTTCTTTCGACATTGTAGGAGGTGTATCTCAATGTCATTTGTTGAGATTTGCGTTTATGATCCAAGTATCACGCTTATATCACTTGGATTTTAGTTTTGATGATCGAGTTTCAGTATATAGTTTTCGTGCACCATGGCTGCACCTACCGGGTATTTACTTTTTGTGCATAGTTATTGCACTTGAGATATATACTTTATACACCGTTGTGTTGATGTCGATTTTGTGCCTTAGCTGCACATGTTTATGATTTCCTGGATTTCCTACAGTTGTTATGATATTTCGTGCACTAGATGCACATGATTTGATATTTCATGCACTAGATGCACAGGATTTATTTCGTCTACTAGATGCATATGATTTAATATTTCGTGCAGTGGATGCACAGTATTTAATATTTTGTGCACTAGATGCACATGATTTGGTATTTCGTGCACTAGATGAACATGATTTGATATTTCGTTCAGTGGATGCACAGGATTTGATATTTCATGCACTAGATGCACAGGATTTGGTATTTCGTGCACTGGATGCACAGGATTTGATATTTCGTGCAGTGGATGCACATGATTTGATATTTCGTGTACTTAGATGAACAGGATTTGGTATTTCGTGCACTAGATGCACAGGATTTGATATTTCGTGCAGTGGATGCACAGGATTTGATATTTCGTGCAGTGGATGCACATGATTTGATATTTCGTGCACTAGATGCTTTTTATGAACCCGACGCGCTTGGGTTGGATTTTGCGCATATTAGGCGCTTGGTATAGTATTTTGTGCGCATCGGATGCACTTGAGTGAGATTTTTCTCGTGCATATTGGATGCCCTTGATTTAGATTTTTATTCGTGCATATTAGATGCGATTTTATTCGTGCATATGGGATGCACTTGATTTCGTTTTCGTTTGTGCATGACGGATGCACTTGATTTGGATTTTCGCGCATGTTGAGCGCGTGATATGATTTTTGTGCACACCTGATGCACTCGATTGGGTTTTTCGTTCATGCATGTTAGTTGCACTGGTATGATATTTTCGGGCACTTTTAATGCACTGGTTGTTATTGTCGTGCACGCCAGTTGCATTGGACAGATGCTTTCGTGCACACCCGTTGCACTTATTCTTACTTTTGTGCATATTGTGGCACCTGTACTTGGAATTGATTTCCGTGCGCACCAGACGCACGTGATTGTTGGATTCGCCTTTTGAGTTTGATAATTCTTTTGAGCACTTTGTTTTCATGATGAGGCCCTATACTTTGTAGTACCTTAGCAGGACTGATCCGAGGACAGTACCTGTGTACTTTGCATGCATAAAAAGTTACCAAGAGGTTTTTCAAAAAGGAGCTATAGTCACGCTATTTATTACGTGTCTGGGAGAGACACGAGCATTTACAAAAGAAAACCTTTTGGGATATTTTAAAAAGGGCGGAACGTATATTTTGAGCAAAACTTATATGAAAGTATATTATTACTTTACAAATGAGCGTCCGTTATTTGTGTCGTGTGTTACACATCACACGGCGATTTAGAAAAAGATTCGGCATATGTTATCTCAGTTTTTGGGGATTTTTTCAAAAAGGATGTGTACTATATACATATTATAGCATTTGCTTAGTGTATATTGGATTTCATTAGTGGATTTTGAGATCTGTATCTCCATTGTAACTCCGATGATATGCGTGCGAGTCCGATGATTTGCATGACGCTTGACGGAGTTCGGTTTTGAGTTTCATTTACGGCTTCAGGCGCATGCGACGTGCTATGTTATTTCTGTTGCTTCCGTGATTTCGGATCCCTGTTGATTGAGTTGGTTTTTGAAATGTTTTAGTATTGGGTGTTTAAATTTAAATCTGGGGATCGAATTTCTTTAAGGGGGGAAGATTGTAACGTTTTAGAAATCGTTATATGATTTTTTCCGTTTTAGGGTAACATAGTCGGTATTTTCCGTTTTAACCCGATTGTGATCAAACTTCTGTATAGACTTGTTTGCAGCTCGTTTTACTAGAATGAAGCTAGTTTGTGGGTTTTGTGGGACACTTGGAAGTTTTGGTCCACTTTGAAATTTTCCCAAATTAAATTATTATTTTAAGTTGTTAATTATGCACTTAATTAGTGGTAATTACAATTTTGGTTTGGGTTAATTATTTCTAAAGTGAATCTATGCTAATCTAATCATTAGATTAAGTTTAATCCATCCATGCCAAAGTATCTTGATATTTGTGATTAAAATTGAAAATTTAAAGAAAAGAAAATGAAGTGTCATAAGACTTTATTGCATTTATTAGCATTTATTGTTGTTTTTCTCTAGATTTTTCCACACACTTCACAAAACACCCCCACTCCTTTGCCTTGGCCGAGCCCTCCCTCATGCTGTCCCTTCATTTTTCCTTGCCCATTTTCATCTCTCCAAGCTTGAATAAATCCTTAAAAATCCTCAAATAATCCCACAAATTCATAAATAAATCATTACCCATTATTCCTTAAGTCTAAACTTGCTTAAAAGACAATTAGGAAAAATAAAAAATATCATTCTCCAAATTTTTCTTGAAGTGTTAATTATCATTACCCATTATTATTTTAAGTTGTTAATTATGCACTTAATTAGTGGTAATTACAATTTTGGTTTGGGATAATTACTTCTAAAGTAAATCTATGCTAATCTAATCATTAGATTAAGTTTAATCCATCCATGCCAAAATATCTTGATATTTGTGATTAAAATTGAAATTTTAAAGAACAGAAAATGAAGTGTCATAAGACTTTATTGAATTTATTAGTATTTATTGTTGTTTTTCTCTAGATTTTTCCACACACTTCACAAAACACCCCCACTCCTTTGCCTTGGCCGAGCCCTCCCTCATGCCGCCCCTTCATTTTTCCTTGCCTATTTTCATCTCTCCAAGCTTGAATAAATCCTTAAAAATCCTCAAATAATCCCACAAATTCATAAATAAATCATTACCCATTATTCCTTAAGTCTAAACTTTCTTAAAAGACAATTAGGAAAAATAAACTTGCTTAGATCTTCAAGAAAAGCATCATTTTGGAGGGTTAAAATTTGGAGTTGTTGCTAATTTGAGATCTAGTTTGTGAGGTGTAAACTCTACTCCTAATCTTTAAATTGTTGCTTAATTCTTTAAGCTAGCTATTTAAGTGTTTATTATTGCTTTAATGTTTATGTTTAGTTAATTCATGATAAGGATTATGAATTTCAAGTTAGGGTTTTGATGTGTTTAAGTAATTCATCATGAAGTGTAGACATGGGAAAAACTTAATCAAATTGTGAGAATGATATTTTTAATTTTTCCTAATTGTCTTTTAAGCTTAATCACAAACTAAGTTTTTACTAAAGCATGTTCGGGTGAGATTAAAATTATGGAATTAGTTTGGATAGCTAAGTTAAGCTACTTTGTGTTGTTGGAAATTGCTAGAATTGTTAAATTTCTTGCTTTGTGCTAAAATGTTATAAAATGCTTACTAGGTTTTTGGTAAAAATTAGACGTGGGTTTTAATGGACGTGGTGATGATGTATATATTATTATCTACGATAATTATATGTGTTGTGAATGAGTATTGGTGCGATTGGATTTTTGGCTATCACGACCCAAAGTTCGGCCCGTGACCGGCGCTTAACCACGTAACGTCTACAGGCGTAACGCGACTAAGTAAGCCGAAACCCAGAAATCAAAACCATTAAAATTATTGAGTGTTAAAACATTTAATAGAACATTTGTTAAAACGTTTAGAAAAGCTTAAGTAATTTAGTAAAATTCTTTAAAGTTCAAGTTATTTTCTTAAAACTTTTGGCAGCATTTCCTTTGTAAAAACTAGCCTCGAAATCGGGCACAAGGCATGATATGAGTAAAATGATATATAATAAGAATAAAACATCCCAAACGGGAGCAATCACGCCCAACGGAGGAAACAGTCACCACAATGATAATATATGACGCCGTAGCGAAGAATGAGTAAAAATAAGTGAAGACAACATGAAATATAAAACTGCATAGATAAAGTCGGCGCACAACGAGCTCGACACAAGAGTACAAATAATATACGTCATCCTCACAACTGGTCTCTAAGTCAATACATAAATAGTATATGGAGAGTACTAGATACAATGGTGTATACAACTGGAAAAATAAACAGCTACCGCACAAAAACCTACCTATCGGCAAAAGGGCTCACGCGCCAACTGCAGTGGTATCTGTATCAAAAGATGCAAGAAAGAAGCCTGCCGCGACTACTCCGAGGGGCAACCTGCAAACACTATGGCACAACGGGGGTGAGTTGCCAACTCGTGAATAGTAGATAACATATAAAGGTAATCGCGAGTATGCACGTACAGCGATACTCTAACATGTGCCAACAGATAATATCTATATGATGAGCTAGATGAGCAATAATCATGCAACAAGTGCGATTTAATAACATCTCTATATGATGAGCAGGGTATGCAATAATCGTGCATAGCATGTGCAATCTAATAACATCTATATAGGATGAGCAGGGTATGCAATAATCGTGCATAGCAAGTGTACTCTATCAGGTATTACAGATACAGGATTAGATGTATAACACTGAATGTTGAGCATGGGAATAAATAGCATCTACACGGAATGTCAACGTGGAAAATAACTGGTGTCCATCAATACACCAAAATCCCAGTAAAACTCAGGCGCCGTCACTCTAATCGGCCCTCAAATCCTGTAAATCTCATAGAATCGTGAGTACACAACATCGACACTCAAAATATCATAAATAATCGTGTCCAGCATCGACACGCAAATCCTCATGGATCGGGCTCCGTCAATCCGGATCAGCCTACGGGCTCCGTCTGCGGAATCTGCCCTCGGCCCCGACAGTACGTGTCATCCCGTATCCACCTCTCAGCTCTGGTAAGTATCCACCGGATGACCGCCAGGCTCAACAAATCACCGGTAGGTAGTAGTCCCTCTACCGGGCTCACCGTCTGACAATACGAGTCTTCTTGCCCCGGGGTACCATACCGGGTCCACCATGTACCCGTAATCGGTGCCTACCACTCCTCGAATCGGGTATACTCACACAAGCTTTCTGGAACCGAGAAAACTCATGGTGGACGCACTGAAAATATCCTATCAAGAGAAACCGGGTTTTTAAAACAGTGCGTATTTGCTAAAAATCATACTACGGTTCTCAAATCCAGAAATCCCATAAATCCAAACTCAATGCGTAAATCCATGCAATGTGTCGTATGACACTAAGAGTAAAAAGGGAAAACCGCTTTTTTAAAAGAATCCAGTTTTGAAAATATTTCATGCGGTCCCTATTTTCTTGAAATCAAGTCAATAGCATCCATGTATGTAACATGTGTATGTATGTAGGTATGGATGTGCAAATGGATATATACGCGAATATGAGTGTAGCACTACTATGAAAATATAGTGTGCATGTGCGCAAGTAGGGATATATCAATATATGTGTGCACTGGTATGAATATACAGTGTGCATGTGTGCAAGTATGAAGATATAAATATATGTGTGCACTGGTGTGAATATACAATGTGCATGTGCGCAAGTATGAAGATATCAATATATGTGTGCACGGGTATGAATATACAGTGTGCATGTGCGCAAGTATGAAGATATCAATATATGTGTGTACCGGTATGAATATACAGTGTGCATGTGTGCAAGTATGAAGATCTCAATATATGTGTGCACTGGTATGAATATACAGTGTGCATGTGCGCAAGTATGAAGATCTCAATATATATGTACACTGGTATGAATATATAGTGTGCATGTGTGCAAGTATGAAGATATCAATATATGTGTGCACTGGTATGAATATACAGTGTGCATGTGCGCAAGTATGAAGATCTCAATATATGTGTGCACTAATATAATACATATAAACATCTACGACTAAACATCCTATCACGCCCTGACGCTTAACGCCATACGGGTGATTTCCCTGTAGATGTTAAATCTGCTCACCTGGTCACGTGCTAAGCATAGCCGACCACTTGCTTCCCTTTCTTTGTGGCGTCCGACGTACCCGCCTGCGAACCTAGAATTTACACAAGGAATCCACATAAGCAAATATCTCGCAAAAACGTGATATCGAATCAAACGAGAAACTCGTGTCGCGAACTAAACGCGCGTGTTTCCGATACGCTAAAACGTGTGTATACGCGTCTGAAACTACCCCGACACGTCGCGACACGCTGGAACACAGAACCCACTCACGTATCACACATGTCGCGCAAACTAAACGTGTAGGAAAAACGATATTACGCTCCAGATTTTGGCTCAGGTGAAAACTTACAAAATTGCATGTACTACAGAACCTAAATACACAGCAGACTACCCTATCCAAAACCCTAACCCCTAAGTCCCCTATCTGGCCGCAAATTACGGCCAGAACGATTAAAACGGTGGCTTGAACAAGGGTAGGTGGTCTCGTCCTCTGGGTATGTGATAAAAATCTATCAAATATGCTCCAGTTATCTCAGTTTTTCTATGAATTAACCGGGTCTAAAGCAGATCATAGAAAGGATAACTTTCGCTTAAAAACGTTAAATTTTGCACTAATTGAAACCCTATGGTATTTTAGTGAAATCTGGGGTTAAGCTGAGTTTATATGGGCCTACCAACACTTAACTAAGTTAATATAACCACCAAAATCATCTCTTAACCAAAAGTCCACAAAAAAACACCATTTCAAGCACTAAATCTCACTTCTAACACTAACCGAAGCTAATTCTACACAAGTTTAGCAATCTAGGAAGTTAGGCTCAGATATTATACCTCACTCTCGACCCTAGGTGCAAGGAAGGAGGGGAAGAAGCTGTGTTGCTGCTGCTTGCTACTGCAGGTGCTGCATGTTGCTGCTGCTGCTGATGCTGGTGCTGGTGCTGATGCTGGTGCTGCTGTTGATGCTGCTGGAGCTGCTTCTTCTTCTTCTTCTGGTGCTGCTGCTGGTGTTGTGAGTGTGGGTGTGTGTGAGTGAGAGTTGTGAGAAAAATGAGTGGCAAAAGCAAAAGAAATGAGAGCTAAGGCTAGTCAACCACACCCTCTCTCTCTTCATTAAATGAAGGCATGGGTCAAGCCATGAAGCCATTCTCTCTCTCTCTCTCTTTCTCTCTCTCCAAGTCAACTAAATTTTAAATCATTTCTCATTTTTAAAAAAGAAAACAATTAACCCAAAACACTTAAATCAAAATTTAAATTAGCTTAAGGAAAATGGGTTAATCCACCATGGTTGCTAATCATGGTCTAACCCCAATTTTAACCCTAGTTTACATGCACATGTGTGTGCAAGCTTAGAAAAATTCTAATAAAATATTCATTAAATTTGATAAATTATTTGAAAATCGTTTTGGTAAATTTTTTTATTAAAAACCATATATTAAAATATAATTAGCCACTAATCACATCCTAAGGTGTTACTATCTTCCCCCTTAAAGAAATTCGTCCCCGAATTTAAAAATATATAGCTACACATACCTTCAAAGAGATGAGGGAACTTCTTCCTCATCTCTCCCTCGGCCTCCCAAGTGATCTCTTCACCATTCGGGCTGCGCCAAAGCACCTTCACAGATGGCAAGACCTTCAATCGAAGTTTCTTCACCTGCCGGTCCAATACCATGACTGGCTGCTCAGTGAACGAAAGATCGCGCTCGAGCTGAACGGTCTGATGCTGAATCATGTGAGAAGGGTCATGTAGGTATCTGTGAAGCATCGACACGTGGAAAACGGGGTGAACATCCGGGAAGTCGGGTGGAAGAGCCAAACGATATGCTACTGTGCCCACACGCTCGAGGATCTCGAAGGGTCCTATGAATCTGGGGCTAAGCTTCCGCTTCCGTCCAAACCTCATCACTCCCTTCATCGGAGAGACCCTCGGAAAAACATGATCGCCAACTACGAACTCTAATCTGCGGAGGCGTCTATCAGCATACGATTTCTGCCTGTTCTGAGCTGTCCTCATCCTATCTCGAATCAGCTGTATCTTCTCAGTCGTCTCCTGTACGATCTGTGGCCCCAAAACACTGCTCTTACTGAGCTCCATACAACAGACGGGTGATCTACATCTCCTCCCATACAAGGCCTCGAAAGGTGCCATTTGAATAGTATCCTGGAAACTATTGTTGTAGGAGAACTCCACCAAGTGTAAATGATGATCCCAGCTACCACCAAAGTATAAAACGCACGCTCGGAGCATGTCCTCAAGAGTCTGAATAGTCCGCTCTGACTGGCCGTCGGTCTGCGGATGAAATGCTGTGCTGAAACTCAAGCGGGTGACCAAAGCCTCCTGAAGCCTCTGCCATAGTTGGCTGGTAAACTTGGTGCCTCGGTCGGACACGATACACGTCGGGACTCCATGCATTCGTACTATCTCGTCGATGTATATCTGGGCATACCGAGCAAATCCGAAAGTCGTCTTCACCGGCAGGAAGTGAAACGCTTTCGTCAAATGATCCATGATTACCCAAATGGAGTCATACCCTCACCTAGTCCTGGGTAGACCCACAATGAAATCCATCGAAATCTGTTCCCATTTCCACTCTGGAATGGGTAACGGCTGTAGCTCTCCCGCTGGCCTCTGGTGCTCGGCCTTGACTTGCTGACAAGTCAGGCATCTCGACACGAAGTCTATGATGTCCCGCTTCATTCCGTCCCACCAGTAAACATCTCTCATATCACGGTACATCTTGGTGGAACCCGGATGAGCACTATACACCGATTGATGTGCCTCCTTAAGAATCTCACGCCGCAGTCCCTCAGCATCTGGTACGCACAGTCTAGTCCCAAATCGCAGTATCCCCTGATCATTGATCATGAACTCTGAAAACCTGCCCTGTCCAATCTGTACCATGATCTCTGAACAACGGTCATCACTGTTCTGTGCCTCATGTATACGGTCAAGCAACTGTGGGCGTGCACGAACATGCGCAAGCTGTCCCCCGATCGGCGTGAACTCGAAATGCACTCGGCTGTCGCATAAAATCTGCCAATCTGCCGACGACTGCCTCTGCACTGTGCTTAAATAAGATAGACTACCCCCAGGCCTCCTGCTCAAAGCATCCGCCACTACATTAGCCTTGCCTGGTTGATACAAGATCTCGCAATCGTAGTCCTTTACTAGTTCCATCCAACAACGCTGTCTGAGATTCAGGTCCCCCTGCTGAAAAATATACTTTAAGCTCTTGTGATCAGTGAATATCTGGCACGACTCGCGGTATAGGTAATTTCGCTAGATCTTGAGTGCAAAGTGTTGCGCCACGGCAGCGCCCCGGCCGTCTATCCGAGGCCAAAATGCGGAATCAAAATTTTTCTTAACTTTTAAACTGGCGCTACCGCGGACAATATACCCGGATCAAAACCATTAACCTATACCAGCTAACAAGAGATGGAGTGAGAGATATACCGAGCGATCCGTGTCCTTCGGTCTTCTCGTCGTCGTCCCGATCTCCCGCGGAATCTCCGGTCGTTAGCTCCTCGTCGGAAAGGCACCACGTAGATGGGTTCGTATACGGGCTCCCACCTCTG
This sequence comes from Agapanthus africanus, assembly GCA_030015575.1. NCBI lineage: Eukaryota > Viridiplantae > Streptophyta > Magnoliopsida > Asparagales > Amaryllidaceae > Agapanthus > Agapanthus africanus. The sequence goes on along the minus strand of JASDDO010000019.1, from coordinate 677,105,255 downwards.
GACCGAGACAACTCAGGCGCGAAGTTGGCTAGCCAACGCGTCCAAGATTTGCTGTAGATAAGTGTAGAAGGCTATGTCTCTTTTGGGCTTATGAAGTTGCCTTAAAGATGATGGAGGAGTGGAAGAATTTTGGAGAGGATGAAGGTGTATCATTTTGCAAGCATGAAGAGAATGAGATGAATAAAAATCCCACCATAAGAAAATCAACTCTCTCATTCTCTCCCCTCAAGTGTGGCCGGCCCCTTAAGGAGAAATGGTGGAGGGAAAAACATCATACAAGAGGGAGGTGAGTGTAGGAGATAGAAAATGGTGACCATATCAAAAGCAAACCTCACATCCCTTTCTAATCTCAAAAAGAAAAGGATAAGAAAGAAAAAGGATCTCATGATACTAGTCAAATCATGAAGCCATCATAATCAATCCATATGCAAGAAACCCCCTCCACAAATGTTATTTGCAAACTTGCAAATAACACCCTCCATCAGAAAAGTCCGGCCGGGAAGGAACAAAGGAAAACCGGCCGGAACGGAATGCAAACCGGCAACTCCAGAAAACTGGTCCCGTAATAAATTACAGGAAAACCCCGATACTGTGCATACACACCCGCATCTGTATTCCGACCAGATACAAATGCAATGAGACAAAATCTACACTGTACTAAATTAGGATCCGTCTTAAACCAAAGCCGGCTAGTAATATCCGTCCGATCCTGATCCGTGCAATCCGCACGTATCTGATCGAACCCTGCCATATATCCATACGGTCTCTAGTACTAACCGTCCGATCCTGATCCGTGCAATACCGCACGTGTCTGATCGGACCCTGCCATATCTCCATACGGCCTCTACAGCGTTTCGCCCGAAACATGAGTAACTGTTTGTGTGGGGGACTCTAAAGACTCGTCAATACTATGGCTGTGGATTTAACCACTATCACGTCAGAGGTATTAGCCATACATGACGGGCCACCAGCTATTGACTAAAAGGGACGTCGATGAGCGAACTCATCCTGACACCCTACTGAGCCTGTCAGTGACAATATCCGTACAGTCCGGTCCGTTCGTCTATGAGTATCGCATGGCGGGCCTAGGGGGTTGGTAAAAGTCAGACCCCCAAAAGCGGTACAAGTCGTGTCGGAGTGTAGCCCAGAACACCCTGAGATACTACTGGAATACCTACCAGGAAATCTCTTGCCTCGGCCGAGGGCTTTGTATAATGGCTCTCCTAGACACAGCGCGACCTCACCCCCAATACCGGGAGAGACGAACCCCTGCAGATCCGCTCACTGCCTCCATGTGGCTCGGGACTGTACCCAACTAAAACCTGTTTGCACGACTCCTTTGAGCCGTGGTAGGGTAGTAATCAAAGTACAGTGGGAACTCACACGAGACAAATGACGATCTCAGGTCGATGAACTAACCTGTACACATGTCACCAGGGAACTGCTATCTGACGTCAAGTATAAGACCAACTAGCATGTTCCCGGCAAGTCCTGTCCGGTGTACTCATAACCCAATGAGCACCTGTATACATCTTAGGTGAACCAAATGACACCAGTAGCTTATGAGACCGGCCACCGCCCCTCGTCGGGGTCTCGACTGTATACACTAGTCTACTCTGGAGAATCGATGCCCTGTCTCGAAACTCCCATGACTAGGGACCTTTTAAGGATGTGCTTATAGACTACCAGCTCTCACGTATATGATCGCCCTCATACTGCTGGCAGTCAAGCAAGAATCCTAGGGGCTCTATCAGCGTGTAATAGCGACCTGTAAGGTCACCTGAAGCAGTACACGATGATAAAGGTAAACCAGATAGCATACTATCATCTCGAGTAAGACTGTCCTACCGAGATAGGTCCTCCCTCAATCATTGCAATCACGTGCCTGTGATCCAATAATTGACTCTGAGGGCACTATCTCCAACAATCTCCCACTTGCAATCAAGGCTAATCATTGCGATGTCGCATACTCACAGCCCGTGTGATACCGAACACCCAACTCCTCTACTAGTCAGTCTCACAAAACTCGTTTGCGAAGCTATTGCGTTCGAGGAATAGCCTCAGTGAGTGGATCCGCTTTAATTTTTCTTTCTATATCTCTCTATATCTCAAGTTCGCGGAGAAAACCATCTCCCGAAATGAGCAATACCTGTCTTAGAATGTCTGGATGTCTGATGGGACCTAGTTCATAAATGAACTCCAAATCCAAACTTCTTAGACTGTATCGTCAACTGAACTTAATCAGTATCCTGCGCCATGCCTTTCCCTCAGTATCCACCTGGACCACCTGTCCAAAATACTGCCCCTCGTCAGAGGGAAAACTAGAACTCTGACAGCCACTCTGCCATCCAGGTCACCTTGGAAGTCTGGAATGATAACTGTCTCCCGAAGGAGAAAGCCGCTATCATATCCCTAGAACACGCACTTATGTCCTAAAACTGCTTCCGATTGTTTCTCCAGGATTGGATTAATATCAACTTATTGCATCTACTGCAAGAACAACATCTGGTGTGGTACTTGACATCTCATGATTGACTCAATTGCCTAAGCAAGTGATCTGCCAATCATGCACATCCCTCTCCACATTAGTCTGTAAGACACCTTAAGAGAGGGTGACTCCATTACCTGCAGGTGTACTACCGTGCCATGAGTCGTCCATTCTAAATACTCATAGAATGTTGTCAAGGTACCCAGATTAGGAAACCACCCAAATCTAGATCTAAAACTATAGATCTAGTAACCAGAATGTCTGATATAATATCCAAGTGCCATGTGGAGAAATTACTGTGTGACAACCAAAGTATAACCGATCGTAGTATAGGAACATCACTTCCTACTCTGTGTATGTCATCAAAATACCAGGACATCACACCCTACTACCTTCTTAACAGATCTATCCCTTATTCTGATGAAGTCAAACCCATGACTGTCACATCAGAAATAGATGATCTATCTCCGCTATATCTGCTTAAGTCTATGAATAGACATAAGCCACCTGTCCACCAATGCTTCCGCTGTTCCCACTGACTATGACAACCCTCTGGCAGAGTCATATAGACGTACACTTCTAAAGTTAGTTTATAACGACGCTATACTCATCCTCCTGCCGGGTCTCACAGTCTGGAACAACAGCAATGGCAAGTCTGGGTAAACAAGAACCTCCCTGTCACTGTCCTTGTGTTAGTGTATATGCCCTAGAGGCCATTACTGTATCATACTAGTTTGTATATTACTTAATGGAAGCTTGGGATATTCACCTTGTATAAACAATCTTGCTCAATATAGTAGTATGCTACTTGGTTTGTTTCTACTTCAATGTGTACATGTGTTTATTTTAGTATATCACCTATACGCATTAGTGGAGCCCTTAGGATCTTTGCTTGATTACCAGCGTTGTGATGGCAGTCACGCTAGTGGGGGCTGGGTAATCTATAAGCACATCCTTATACAGGTCCCTAGTCGCAGGACTATCGAGACAGGGCATAGATACTCCGGAGTAGACTAGCGTATGCGCTTCTCATCCCAGTGTGGGAGATGGTCTGTCCCACAGCCATCAGTACGTCGTACTGGAGATAGTATACGGGTGCTCGTTGGGTTATGAGTACACTGGACAGGACTCGTCGGGAACTGACAAGTTGGTATTATACCTATCGTCAGTTATCAGTTCCCAGGTGACATGAGTACAACTTAGTCCGCTGACTTGACACTGGCACTTCGCCTCGAGTGTGTTCCCACTGCACTTTGATCACTACCCTACCACGGCTCAAAGGAGTCGTGCAAACAGGTAATGGTTGGGTGCAGTCCCGAAGCACTTGGAGGCAGTGACGGTTAGACAGGATTCGTCTCTCCCGGTATTGGGGGTTGACATCGCGCTGTGTCTAGGAGAGCCATTACACGAGTAGTCCCTGGCCAGGGCAAGCGAGATATACTGGTAGGCTTCCAGTGTTATCTCAGGGTGTTTTGGGCTTCACTCCAACACGACTTGTACCGCTATTAGGGGACTGAGGTTTACCGCCCCCTAGGCCCGACATGCGATGTATCAGACGAACAGACCGGACTGTACGGAGACTGTCACATTCAGACTCAGTGGGAGTTCAGATGGGGTTCACCTCATCAGTCTTCTTGTCGACATCTACCTGGGGATCCTTACGCACAGCTAGTGCCGCTTGCGGTCTGTGGTTAAACCCACTGCCAGCGTAGTGTCGAGTCTTTAGAGTCCCATACAGAGGGCTATTCGCCTCTGGGCAAAACAGAGTAGAGGTCCCATGGTTTTGCGACAGGGTTCGTTCTCATCCGCGCACTTATGCACGTTTGGAGTCCGGACAGATATTACTAGTAGGCTCTGGTTTGAGCCAGATACTGGTATATGTTTTGGGGTTGATTTTATCTCATGGTATTCATGTTCCTCGGAACAAGAATGCGGGTGTGTATGCACAGTTGATTGAGGCGGAGGAAGAGGATTTTCATTAGGGTTTCGGAACGGGTGCTTATGCACAGTTGACAGTCGTCTTTTTCCAAACCCTAATGGAATTATGATATATCAATTAATAATATTAATTAAATGAAATTGTGTCATGGTTGGGTTTTGTTGACTTGTTGACCATGGTTGACTTGTTGACCATGGTTGAAGGTTTGACCATCATCATTGCATATCAAAGATGCTTTTTGATTCTAGCAAAACCATTTAAAGAATGTAATGATAATGGTCATTCCAAACCATCCATCAACTATTTCATTTTTATTATTATTGTTAATTTGATAATTCTTTTCATATGTGTTATGGTTGTAAAATGAAAAAGAGAGCTCATTCTATCATAACACTTCTCTCTCCTCACTTCTTCTTCTTCCTCCTCTAGTTCAAGGAGAATCCTTCTCATGTGTTGAGAATCCCTCTCCTTGAGATAAAATCACCCCAAAGACACTCTCTACTCACTCTAGGGTTAGAGGTTTAGCAAGCCGAAGATCCTAGTTCTCTCAAAGTTCGAGAAAGAGCCCGAAGGTTGAACCCTCAGGTAGATCCATCTTTGACGGAAGAAGGCAACGAGGAAAGCACCATCAGGTAGATCCATCTTAGAGGCCGCCGTTTTTTCTCCTCTCGTGATCTGGTTTTGTGCAGTGTTCTTCTGGTAGGGTTTTGGGATTTTTCAGATGGGTTATTTGTGCCCAGATTTTCCAGAGAAGAAATTTGTTTTTAGGGGCCTATAAATCCGTATTTTTTATCGAACTTCACTACACTTTGACTACAATGGTTATATCTGTGATGTTTACATGTATTGAACGTCGGCTAATCGCTATATGTCGATTAGTCGTGGTTATACATATCTGTGATCTGTGTTTGATGATGGTTTGTGTATATGAATGCGTTGGACTGTCGCGGGTGAATAGCCGGGGTGGATGTGAGATGAGTTTTTCTTTTTCTTTCATTCATTGTAAAATGTAAATTGATGTAATATTATTATTTGTTTGGCCGCACAACCGGGTCGGGGTTGTAGCCGTCATTGTATAATTCTTTTTACTGTTTTTGCTCCTAGGATAGACCCATGGAGGGGTGCACAAACTACCGGGTATCTCGAAGTGCCGAGTGGCCTACTCACGGCGTTGATGGAGGTTGCTCCACTTCGGGTACTTGGCGGGTAGTTTGCCGCACCCGTAGGGGTCTTGGGTGGGGTATTGGCTATTCACCGCGACCGTGTAATCCGCTTTTCATTGCAGGCTCGAACAGATTGCGGATTCCTAGTATATCCAATGTATTCATCTGTGATCTGTAATGTCTATCATTGCTATATATTTATAACTATTTAGGCGTTGCTTATGTTTTACAGCCGCGCTAGCCCAGCCCCCGCTCTGTCGTTAGTTAAGTAACCTAACGGGTAATGACGGGGCTCCGTGGCGAATGCGAATGGCATAACCGTACGTCATATTTTGGTTGTTTTCTGCAATGGTAGGATTAAATGATGGGACGCATTAAAAGAACTAATGCAAGAATATCACGCATTAAAAGAACTAATGCAAGATAATAAACCATGCTAAAGTCGTTGGAACACTTTCGAAAAACTACTCGGTTCTTTTCAAAACTAACCTTTAAATGCGGAGCTTGAGCCACTCCTTTTAAAAGCTATCTCGTTCCATCGATTATATCAAGTTCACTACGTTCACGGTTTCGCCAAAACCATTCGTAGCCCTCCATCATTTCAGTTAAATATTCGGTAGTATTCAAGCTATGTATTTTGACCTCACGCCAAGGCATAGTGATTGGTAGCTACCGGATATTTATCTGTTGCATAGATAGAATGCGTTGTTTTGGGACAGCCGTACTGCCATTTTGGCCTACGTCAAGGGTAGGTACGGGTGGGTTCAAATCAACCGGGATAATGATGGGAAGAACTTGACATGTGACTTATGACATTTTGACCTCACGCCAAGGTCATAAGAGCATGGGGCAAAAATCCACATCGGGAGTTTCATAAGTACTGAAACTTGCTAGATTTGCATACCATTTGGAGTGTGACGATTCTGGTAGGATTCCTTCAGTTTCGTCACGCGATGATATTTGGATCCCGATCCTACTGTGAGTATATGCTACTCCTCGGGAAATTTCTCACTAAACGATCAATGCTATAAACCTAGTAGGTGCCTAGAAAGGTGTTAGCGGGGCCACGCCCCCAGGGAAAAGAGGTTCTTAAATTAAGGAACTTCGCGAAAGCGTTGGAAAACCTCCCTCGAAGTACCGACACTGGCCTGGCTGAACGGTTAAGCAAGTATTGTGCGGTGGGATTGATCCCGACTAATTCTTCCTTTATGGTTTGAGGAGGGATTCGAGAGACAGTGGGAGCCATCCTGTTTAGACAAATTAAAAACCACTCTAAACTTGCAAGAGCATCGTGCTAAAGTGTTTCTTCTCTCTCTCCTAATTGCAGCGACCAATCGACATGACTGGACTTAAGTTACTTCTAGATAAAAACATACTGACAGGGCCAAACTACAAAGATTGGCTCAGGAATGTCAAAATGGCAATCACTTACGACAAGCTGGGGTATCTTCTTACCACCAAAGCTCCCCCCGTCCCAGGTCCCACCTCCAGCGTCGCGGATAAGGAAATCCGTAAGACTTGGGAGATTGATTGCGCGAAGACCAAGTGCCTCGTGCTTGCCTCTATGGACAACGAACATCAGAGGATGCACGAGAATATGGACCTGGAATCCATATTTCTTCATACAAAAGAACTGTATGGAGAGCAGTCTCGTATCGCAAGATACGAAGTGTCGAAGAAGTTATTTTCGGCAAAGTTGGCCGTCGGATCATCGGTAGCGGACCACGTGCTTAAGATGATTGGCTACATTGAGGAGCTCGCGGAACTTGGGACCACGTTGGAAAGTGAGCTCTATACGGACTTAATTCTCCATTCCCTTCTATCCACTTACGCCCAGTTTATACTGAACTTCAACTTACAAGAAAAAGAAGTTGAACTTTCAGAACTCCTCAACATGCTGAGGAGCGCAGAGGGCACCCTACAGAAAGGTAGGGAAACACCCGCTTTGTTTGTAGGAGGATCTTCTTCTTCTAGGTCCAAGGCGAAAGCCAAGGGAAAGAGGAAGAAAGCCCCCGCCAAACCAAGGGGCGGTGTTAGTAAAGTGGGTACGAAGGGAAAGGAAAAGGCAACAAAGATAGCGGGGAAGCTTGTGGGAAAGGAAGAATGCTTCTATTGTCATAAGAGTGGACACTGGAAGAAAGATTGCAGGGCTTGGAAGGCCAGGACACAGGAACTGAAGCAGGTTGCGGCTTCAGCTTCAGGTGTGTATGATATTGAAAACTGTCTTTCTATAAACTCTACTTCCTGGGTATTGGATACCGGATCAGGGTCTCATATCTGTAATTCTTTACAGGCGTTGAGAAACCGTAGGGTTTTGAAGGCAGGTGACATGACCCTCAGAGTTGCGAACGGAGCTAGCATGGATGCTAAAGCCGTGGGGGACTATCACCTGGGAATGTCGGATGGACATGTTTTGGTTTTGCATAATTGCTTTTTTGTACCCAACGCAACTTGTAATATCATTTCTGTATCTTTGGTTTCTAAAGAAGGTTATGAATTTGCGTTTGTAAGTAATGTTGTAAACATTCACCTTAATCAAGTTCTGATTGGGTCAGGTACACTGAGCAATGGTATATACGTATTAAACCAACCACAGATTTTCAATGTCCAGAATACACACAAAAGAAAGTCTCCAGATATCAATCAGGCTTTCTTGTGGCATTGTAGACTGGGTCACATAAATGAGAGAAGGTTGACTAAGTTATATACAGAAGGATATTTGAATCCGTTCGAATATCAATCGTATGCCACTTGTCAATCCTGTCTCAAAGGAAAGATGACAAAGACTCCGTTCACTGGACAAGGAGTAAGAGCAAGCGAGCTCTTGGGACTAGTGCACAGCGACGTGTGCGGTCCAATGTCTACACATGCGCGAAGCGGTTTTTCTTACTTCATTACTTTTACGGATGATTTTTCAAGGTTCGGACATGTCTTCTTAATGAAACATAAATCCGAAGCCTTTGGAAAATTCCAGGAATATAAGAATGAGGTAGAAAAACAAACCGGCAAAAGTATCAAGATTCTAAGATCGGATCGAGGTGGTGAATACTTGAGTGCCGAGTTCCTGGACTACTTAAAAGAGAATGGAATTCTCTCTCAGCTTACTCCTCCATACACTCCGCAACATAACGGTGTATCGGAAAGACGGAACCGCACCCTATTGGATATGGTACGGTCCATGATGAGTAACGCTGAGTTACCGCGATCATTCTGGGGATATGCGCTAGAATCAGCCGCATATCTTTTGAACTGAGTTCCCACTAAGACTGTGCCTACCACACCATATGAGTTATGGAGTGGGAAGAAACCCTATCTTCAATATCTGAAGATCTGGGGATGTCCGACTTTTGTCAAAAAGCAGCATGCGGACAAACTCGAGGCACGCTCAGTACTGTGCAAGTTTGTGGGATACCCAAAGAACACCAGGGGGTATCTTTTCTACTACGCAGAGGAACAAAAAGTCCTTGTTTCTTGTAATGCCCACTTTCTAGAACACCAGTTCTTAGAAAAGGAAATTAGTGGGAGCGCAGTAGAACTGGAAGAAATTCCAGAACCTCAGACTATTACTGAAAGCTTAGTGGAACCAGAGGGTTCAAAAGAACAGGACATTCCTACGCCACTCCGCAGGAGTAGTAGGCAGTCTCATCCGCCCGAGAGATACTACGGTTTTCTCATAGACGGGGATAGAGAGGATTGCATCATAGATTATGATGAGCCTACTAGCTTCCAGCAGGCCGTTCAGAGCGTTGACTCGGTAAAATGGCTGGATGCAATGCGGACCGAAATGGAGTCCATGTACACCAACAAAGTATAGACGTTGGACATTGCTCCAGACGGGGTAAAACCCGTAGGATGCAAGTGGATCTTCAAAAGGAAGATTGGTGTAGATGGACAGGTTGAGACCTATAAAGCTAGACTTGTAGCAAAGGGTTTCCGTCAAAGACCTGGTTTGGACTATGACGAAACCTTTTCTCCATTGGCTATGCTGAAATCCATTTGGATCCTTCTTGCCATTGCTGCCTTCCACGATTATGAGATTTGGCAAATGGACGTAAAAACCGCTTTTCTAAATGGAAATTTAGAGGAGTGTGTCTATATGAACCAGCCAGAGGGTTTCATTCAGAGTGGGAGCAGCGGAAAGGTGTGCAAGTTGCTTAAGTCCATCTATGGACTAAAGCAGGCATCGCGGAGTTGGAACATCTGCTTTGATGAGACGGTCAAAGAATTTGGCTTTATCAAAAATCCAGATGAACCATGCATCTATAGTAGATTTGCAGCGAGAACTGTAGCATTCCTCGTTTTATACGTGGATGACATTCTCTTAATAGGAAATGACATTCCTATGCTATAATCTGTCAAGGGGTTCTTGTCACACAGGTTCTCCATGAAAGACCTGGGTGATGCCTCATATATCCTGGGGATCCGGATCCATCGTGATAGATCCAAGAGGATATTAGGACTTTCTCAGTCCAGGTCATTGACACCATACTGAAAAGATTCAGTATGGAAGATTCCAAGCGCGGTAACCTACCGGCTTGTCACGGGATCACCCTCTCTAAAGAGATGTCCCCCAAGACTGATTTGGAGAGGGATCGCATGTCTATTATACCCTACGCTTCTACGGCAGGCTCTATAATGTATGCGATGTTGTGTACCAGACCGGATGTAGCTTATGCACTGAGTGTGGTAAGCCGGTATCAGTCAAACCCTGGGGAGAAACACTGGATAGCGGTAAAGAACATTCTCAAGTACCTACGAAGGACTAAGGAGATGTTCTTGGTGTATGGCGGAAAAGACCTCCAGATCGAGGCCTTTGCTGACTCCAGCTTCCAGAGTGACAAGGATGATTCCAAGTCCATGTCGGGTTTTGTCTTTACCCTCAATGGAGGGGCGGTGTGTTGGAAGAGTTCCAAACAGGAAACCGTTGCAGACTCGACTATGGAAGCGGAATACATCGCTGCATCTGATGCCGCAAAAGAAGCTGTCTGGATGAGGAAGTTCTTGAAAGAACTTCAGGTGGTTCCGTCCATTGTTGACCCAATACCTCTGTATTGCGACAACAACGGGGCTATAGCTTTAGCGAAGGAACCCAGGTCCCATCAGAGATCCAGACACATCTTGAGGCGGTATCACCTGATCAGGGAGATCGTGGATCGCAAGGAGATCGAGGTTCGGAGGGTTGCTTTAGAAGAAAACACTGCAGATCTATTCACCAAGGCACTGCCCCAGACTCAGTTCGAGCGGCTGATCGAGATGATAGGTCTTCGATACGCCAGTACATGGCCTTAGTGCAAGTGGGAGATTGTTAGTGTATATGCCCTAGAGGCCATTACTGTATCATACTAGTTTGTATATTACTTAATGGAAGCTTGGGATATTCACCTTGTATAAACAATCTTGCTCAATATAGTTGTATGCTACTTGGTTTGTTTCTACTTCAATGTGTACATGTGTTTATTTTAGTATATCACCTATACGCATTAGTGGAGCCCTTAGGATCTTTGCTTGATTACCAGCGTTGTGATGGCAGTCACACTAGTGGGGGCTGGGTAATGTATAAGCACATCCTTATACAGGTCCCTAGTCCCAGGACTATCGAGACAGGGCATCGATACTCCGGAGTAGACTAGCGTATGCGCTTCTCATCCCAGTGTGGGAGATGGTCTATCCCACAGCCATCAGTACGTGGTACTGGAGATAGTATACGGGTGCTCGTTGGGTTACGAGTACACTGGACAGGACTCGTCGGGAACTGACAAGTTGGTATTATACCTATCGTCAGTTATCAGTTCCCAGGTGACATGAGTACAGCTTAGTCCGCTGACTTGACACTGGCACTTCGCCTCGAGTGTGTTCCCACTGCACTTTGATCACTACCCTACCATGGCTCAAAGGAGTCGTGCAAACAGGTAATGGTTGGGTGCAGTCCCGAAGCACTTGGAGGCAGTGAAGGTTAGACAGGATTCGTCTCTCCCATTTTTGGGGGTTGACATCGCGCTGTGTCTAAGAGAGCCATTACACGAGTAGTCCCTGGCCAGGGCAAGCGAGATATACTGGTAGGCTTCCAGTGTTATCTCAGGGTGTTTTGGGCTTCACTCCGACACGACTTGTACCGCTATTAGGGGACTAACGTTTACCGCCCCCTAGGCCCGACATGCGATGTATCAGACGAACAGACCGGACTGTACGGAGACTGTCACATTCAGACTCAGTGGGAGTTCAGATGGGGTTCACCTCATCAGTCTTCTTGTCGACATCTACCTGGGGATCGTTACGCACAGCTAGTGCCGCTTGCGGTCTGTGGTTAAACCCATTGCCAGCGTAGTGTCGAGTCTTTAGAGTCCCACACAGAGGGCTATTTGCCTCTGGGCAAAACATAGTAGAGGTCGCATGGTTTTGCGACAGGGTTCGTTCTCATCCGCGCACTTGTGCACGTTTGGAGTCCGGACAGATATTACTAGTAGGCTCTGGTTTGAGCCAGATACTGGTATATGTTTTGGGGTTGATTTTATCTCATGGTATTCATGTTCCTCGGAACAAGAATGCGGGTGTGTATGCACAGTTGATTGAGGCGGAGGAAGAGGATTTTCATTAGGGTTTCGGAACGGGTGCGTATGCACAGTTGACAGTCGTCTTTTTCCAAACCCTAATGGAATTATGATATATCAATTAATAATATTAATTAAATGAAATTGTGTCATGGTTGGGTTTTGTTGACTTGTTGACCATGGTTGACTTGTTGACCATGGTTGAAGGTTTGACCATCATCATTGCATATCAAAGATGCTTTTTGATTCTAGCAAAACCATTTAAAGAATGTAATGATAATGGTCATTCCAAACCATCCATCAACTATTTCATTTTTATTATTGTTGTTAATTTGATAATTCTTTTCATATGTGTTATGGTTGTAAAATGAAAAAGAGAGCTCATTCTTCTTCTTCCTCCTCACTTCTTCTTCTTCCTCCTCTAGTTCAAGGAGAATCCTTCTCATGTGTTGAGAATCCCTCTCCTTGAGATAAAATCACCCCAAAGACACTCTCTACTCACTCTAGGGTTAGAGGTTTAGCAAGCTGAAGATCCTAGTTCTCTCAAAGTTCGAGAAAGAGCCCGAAGGTTGAACCCTCAGGTGGATCCATCTTTGAGGGAAGAAGGCAACGAGGAAAACACCATCAACCCCTACAAAGATTTCAAAGAAGAAGGAGTTCAAGTTAGGTATAACTTCTTTTCCGAGTAGCTAACTCTCTTTAGCTTTTCATGCTAGTTTAGTTTAGAAAAGATCCCGACTTTGTTAGTCCATGTTGCCCCATGCGCTAAAAATTTGATTTTTATACCGTTTCCGCCTCCCCGCAAGAACCGGGGGTCGCAACGTGGACCTACACCTTGAGCATACCGAAGTACCTCTCGAGTGCCTGAGGTTACCCACCATATCTGCGGAGTGGCCAATGGAATGTCAAACCATATTGAATCTTTAGGTTCTTATCAAATCTTCAATAATTGTTTGCGGTTCTGGAATCACTTCCAGTTCTACCATACTCCCACTACTGTTTTCTGAAAAAATCCATTTTTATTTTAAAACTGTGGCGAGTCAAGAACAATATCACTATTGATCTTCCAGATGGTAGAAAATCAAACCTCGTCATAGCCTGGGTCAACCCACAAACAGCCATTACAGAAATGTGCCTTGAGTTGTCCAGTGTCTGGTTTTAAGCATAAGCCGGACAACTCCCCGTACCTTAACTATGTCAAGATATGAACTGTTCTGTATCCAATATAGAAACAGAGGCACTGATTTAATTTAACCAGATTCAAATCATGCAGCTGTCTCCAGTGCATGTCAACTAAATGGAAGGAGGCCGATCAGCGTTACTCAACTTAGGAGTGTTTCCAATTATGAGTAACCTGAAAGAGAAGCAAGTTCTCTTAATCATTACTATCAACTGAATACCAAATACAAGTATCTACATCTTCGATCATCTTGAAGAATCTCGATACTTGCATCACCTGGTTCTCTACTCTACTCTTATACCTATAACTTCTCAAAACTTAGACCCTGTGTTTCTACGAAACACCTGTCTAAAAACTAGAGAAGTCATAAGTAAACCGAATATAGAACGAGAACCAACCCCTCTGTCCTCATGGACGCTTGACAACATACAATACTCTGTATAAGTCCCTTGAGTCAAATAACTTATTCACGGTGTGTCGTAGGTTGAAAACTGTACTATAGTTATGAAGAATTACACCGTTGTTCAATGCTCCTTACCTAACCATCCACTGATATAGGTAAATGTCATAGACATAATTTCAAAAAGGTATATCTCACTCTATGAAAATAGACGTACAGATATATCAATTTAAAATTGGTGCATAACAACGGATATTCAAAACCAAATATTTGCCGTCCGGCAAACAACCAAGGTGACTTCCTCAAATATCACCTATTACAACGAATTCCGATATAATGAGGATGATCACCTAATTCCCAATAACTTAGTCCTACTCATCATCTGTAAAACCATACAGATGTGAGAATCATACCTGGTAAATACATACCCTGGAGCAAGTGTCTAATTGGGAAATCAGTTTTCTTTTAACAGTATACAGTGAACTGAAATATTGAAATGATTCGATGGGGTATCCTGATATTCCTAGTAATGTCTCTTCCATTATCCAGATTCACATTTGTAACCTTATATCTCTTTGCCATCTCTCCAAATCCCTTTATATGTCTTTAGTTATTACCTTCTGCACACCCCTTTAGGCCAAATGGTTTTCTTCCTTCCCTACCGTTCGGCACCAGCCTATGGTTTGGAAGAAGACTATCCAATAAGCATAATGGGTGTACTGTCCTAATCCTAGGAGCACTCGCAATGCGAGAGAAGGTGAAGATAAAAGACAACCGAATAAACCATATTCCTATTTCTCCTGAACCAGAATCCATCCCCGAACTGGAACAAGTTCCTTTCGAGTTCGTATATAACCATACGACGGATTATCTAATAAACTTGGGATCTTCGTAGTGATACGGAGTGTCCTGGAGAAATACAAAGGTGATTTAGGATTGGCGAAGAAATACTTGGTTCGGTCGTGAATAGCAGTCGCAATTTACTTTGCCCTCTTACTAATCCCTTGCTTTGTCTTAACTTAATACCTTCTGTACACCGTTTAGGCTAATTGGCTTTCTTCATTCCCCACCGTTCGGCACCAGCCTAAGGTTTGGAAGAAGACTATCCAATTTGCGTAGTAGGTGTACTATCTCCTAAACCAAGGAGTACTCGCAACCTAAGAGAAGGTAAAAGGAAAAGACAACTGAATAGTCCTATTCGTTTTCTCCAGAACCGGAAACCATCCTCGAATTCCTTCGAGTTCGTATATAACCATACGATGGTTTTGTCCAATGGAAGTGGACGTTCGTAGTAATATGAGGTGTCCTGGAGAAAAAGGGTAAAAGTAGGAGTGGCAATGAGGTTTGCAACTCTGACAATCCAAAAGCCAGTGTTAAGAAGGTTCGGTCAACTTGGTCACTAAGTCATAGTCTAGGGTCGGGTCAATGGTCGCTGCCAAAGAGAGAGAGAAAAGAAACACTCAACGTGCACTCTAACCTAGATCAGAATGGTTATCACTTTATCTAATCTGGAACCTCCCACTGTAACCTCAAATTCTTCTCCAAACCTGAAAGAAGAATTAGTCGGGATCACTCGAGGAGTAAACCAACTCATCAGTGGGAATCGGGATCCAACTATCATCGCATGATAACTTGACGGAATCCACTCAGGTCACCATACTCCAGAAGGTATGCGCATGCCTGGCAAGTTTCAGTTTCTTTAGAAACTCCCGATGTGATTTTTACCCCTAGGACCCAAGTGACCTTGACTGAGCCAACATATCAAAAGGATCCTAGTCAAGTTCAACCCGTCATTATCTTGATTGCATTAGACCCACCCGCACGAGTCCTTGACTGAGCCAAAATGACCGTACGACTGTCCTAACCAATCACATATCCATAAGACAGAAAAGCATTACAGAGCTACCGCACACTACGCCTCGGTTGAGCACGACATACGTAGCATGAATATTAAGCAATACTAATCTGAAATGACGGAGGGCTACGGCTGGTTTTTGGCGAAAAACCTTTAACGTAATGAACTTGATATCGTTGAAGGAACTGGATAACTTTTTATAAAAATATAGTGACGAAAACCTTTGCTAAAGAGGTCACTCCCGGTGAAGGGATCTCGGCTCTTTCCCCGTAGAATGAGGTGCAGGATATTCCAACTGAATACCACGATGCAAAGAAAAAGTAATCGGCTATAGTGAAGTTATTTCCCTGACGCAAACTTTTGTCCAAGGGGTCACTCCCGGTGAAGGGATCTTGGCCCTTGCCTCGTCGACTGAAGAGCAGGATATTCCAACTGAATACCACGATGCAAAACAAAAGTGAACGTCCTTGCAATAACAGCTTTTTGAAAAAATGTTCCAACAACATCAGAATAGGTTTGTTTATCTTGCATTGATCCGAATCAACGCAGTCCCATCAATTGATCACACCACAAAGAACGAAAATATACTGATGTACGTATATGACATCCGCATTCGCCACTGGGTCCCGTCATTACCCGTTAGGTTAGCTAACTGACGACAGAGCGGGGACTGGACTAGCGCGGATGCAAAACATATACAACATCTACTAATATATATACCAATATATTATATTTCGCTCAAGGCGTGATAAAATGCAACATCACAGAAATATACAGCATCACAGAACAATACAGATATCTGGAAGCCCCGGGTTTCACAGAGCCGCTGCTGAAACCCGACGTTCCCCTGGTCGTGTGGATGGCCTGTGCAATGAAATCCTAGACCCCTAAAAGCGCGGCAAGTCACCCGCCAAAACCTGAAGCGAGGCAGCCCCCTTCAGCAACGTGAATGGACCACCCAGCACTTCACGGAATCCGGTAACTTGGGCACCCCTCCTGGGTCAACCTGTACCCCCTACGAGTGCGACGAATAGCCAGCCAATCCTAGAGTGAAGCCCCCTCCGTCTCAATACCATGAGATGCGGGCCCGTTGCCCTCTAGAACCTGGCTATCCGTGCACCCCTCTGCGGGGTAATCCTAGTACAGAAAGTAAAATACACATACAATGGGTACATCGACCGCAACCTGGTCGTGCCCCAAAATAATAATAAAAACAGGCAGTGACGGCAGTCCACATGTCGGACGCTCGCCCCGCAATATCAAATGTACATAATACAACCAAATCTGTACTACCATTGCATCCAGGATATCCTCCACGACCAATCCGCAATATCACAGCAAAATCACAAGACATCAACGTGAATGTCACGTTCGCAAATCCGTCTAACCGGGCTATAGCAGTTAGACAGGATTTACCGATCAAGTGACATTCACGCTTGCAAATATAATGTAAATACTGTGAACCAATGTGTTTAAAATATCCGATCGATCAAATTTTACCAAGTGGGCCCCCAAACAATACTGTAGCACTCACAGAAATTCTGGGCCCAAACAAAGTATACCAAAACCCCTATTTTCAGCTCACAAGCCCACTACAAAAAAATGATGACGTGAATCCACATTCCTGCGGCGGAACCGCGGCCAAAGAGGGGTTATGGCCACGGTTCCGCGGTTGTACGGAAGGATCAGGGCACCAAATTTTTCCAGTGTTCTTAGAACTTTCAGTACATCACTTTTCTACTACCTGAAAAATTTTTGGACTTCAAAAAATTTTGACAGAAACTGATGTGAAGAAAAACGCGGTTTTGGAATTTTTGTTCGATCGGAAATGTAAAACACATTAGACAAAGCTAGACTAGGTTAATGGCGTGTCTCTGATACCATGTTGCGCCACGGCAGCACCCCGGCCGTCTATCCGAGGCCAAAATGCGGAATCAAAAATTTTCTTAACTTTTAAACTGGCGCTACCGTGGACAATATACCCGGATCGTAACCATTAACCTATACTAGCTAACAAGAGATAGGGTGAGAGATATACCGAGCGATCCGTGTCCTTCGGTCTTCTCGTCGTCGTCCCGATCTCCCATGGAATCTCCGGTCGTCACCTCCTCGTCGGAAAGGCACCACGTAGCCGGGTTCGTATACGGGCTCCCACCTCTGGACCGAGGCAACTCGGGCGCGAAGTTGGCTAGCCGACGCGTCCAAGATTTGCTGTAGATAAGTGTAAAAGGCTATGTCTCTTTTGGGCTTATGAAGTTGCCTTAAAGATGATGGAGGAGAGGAAGAATTTTGGAGAAGATGAAGGTGTATCATTTTGCAAGCATGAAGAGAATGAGATGAATAAAAATCCCACCATAAGAAAATCAACTCTCTCATTCTCTCCCCTCAAGTGTGGCCGGCCCCTTAAGGAGAAATGGTGGAGGGAAAAACATCATACAAGAGGGAGGTGAGTGTAGGAGATAGAAAATGGTGACCATATCAAAAGCAAACCTCACATCCCTTTCTAATTTTAAAAAGCAAAGGATAAGAAAGAAAAAGGATCTCATGATACTATTCAAATCATGAAGCCATCATAATCAATCCATATGCAAGAAACCCCCTCCACAAATGTTATTTGCAAACTTGCAAATAACACCCTCCATCAGAAAAGTCCGGCCGGGAAGGAACAAAGGAAAACCGGCCGGAACGGAATGCAAACCGGCAACTCCAGAAAACTGGTCCCGTAATAAATTACAGGAAAACCCCGATACTGTGCATACACACCCGCGTCTGTATTCCGACCGGATACAAATGCAATGAGACAAAATCTACACTGTACTAAACTAGGATCCGGCTTAAACCAAAGCCGGCTAGTAATATCCGTCCGATCCTGATCCGTGCAATCCGCACGTATCTGATCGAACCCTGCCATATATCCATACGGCCTCTAGTACTAACCGTCCGATCCTGATCCGTGCAATACCGCACGTGTCTGATCGGACCCTGCCATATCTCCATACGGCCTCTACAGCGTTTCGCCCGAAACATGAGTAACTGTTTGTGTGGGGGACTCTAAAGACTCGTCAATACTATGGCTGTGGATTTAACCACTAGCACGTCAGAGGTATTAGACATACATGACGGGCCACCAGCTATTGACTAAAAGGGACGTCGATGAGCGAACTCATCCTGACACCCTACTGAGCCTGTCAGTGACAATATCCGTACAGTCCGGTCCGTTCATCTATGAGTATCGCATGGCGGGCCTAGGGGGTTGGTAAAAGTCAGACCCCCAAAAGCGGTACAAGTCGTGTCGGAGTGTAGCCCAGAACACCCTGAGATACTACTGGAATACCTACCAGGAAATCTCCTGCCTCGGCCGAGGGCTTTGTGTCATGGCTCTCCTAGACACAGCGCGACCTCACCCCCAATACCGGGAGAGACGAACCCCTGCAGATCCGCTCACTGCCTCCATGTGGCTCGGGACTATACCCAACTAAAACCTGTTTGCACGACTCCTTTGAGCCGTGGTAGGGTAGTAATCAAAGTACAGTGGGAACTCACACGAGACAAATGACGATCTCAGGTCGATGAACTAACCTGTACACATGTCACCAGGGAACTGCTATCTGACGTCAAGTATAAGACCAACTAGCATGTTCCCGGCAAGTCATGTCCGGTGTACTCATAACCCAATGAGCACCTGTATACATCTTAGGTGAACCAACTGACACCAGTGGCTTGTGAGACTGGCCACCGCCCCTCGTCAGGGTCTCGACTGTATACACTAGTCTACTCTGGAGAATCGATCCCCTATCTCGAAACTCCCACGACTAGGGACCTTTTAAGGATGTGCTTATAGACCACCAGCTCTCACGTATATGATCGCCCCCATACTGCTGGCAGTCAAGCAAGAATCCTAGGGGCTCTATCAGCGTGTAATAGCGACCTGTAAGGTCACCTGAAGCAGTACACGATGATAAAGGTAAACCAGATAGCATACTATCATCTCGAGTAAGACTGTCCTACCGGGATAGGTCCTCCCTCAATCATTGCAATCATGTGCCTGTGATCCAATAATTGACTCTGAGGGCACTATCTCCAATAATCTCCCACTTGCAGTCATGGCCAATTATTGCGATGTCGCATACTCACAGCCCGTGTGATACCGAACACCCAACTCCTCTCCTAGTCAGTCTCACAAAACTCGTTTGCGAAGCTATTGCGTTCGAGGAATAGCCTCAGTGAGTGGATCCGCTTTGATGTTTCTTTCTATATCTCTCTATATCTCAAGTTCGCGGAGAAAACCATCTCCCGAAATGAGCAATACTTTTCTTAGAATGTCTGGATGTCTGATGGGACCTAGTTCATAAATGAACTCCAAATCCAAACTTCTTAGACTGTATCATCAACTGAACTTAATCAGTATCCTGCGCCATGCCTTTCCCTCAGTATCCACCTGGACCACCTGTCCAAAATACTGCCCCTCGTCAGAGGGAAAACTAGAACTCTGACAGCCACTCTGCCATCCAGGTCACCTTGGAAGCTTGGAATGATAATTGTCTCCCGAAGGAGAAAGCCGCTATCATATCCCTAGAACACGCACTTATGTCCTAAAACTGCTTCCGATTGTTTCTCCAGGATTGGATTAATATCAACTTATTGCATCTACTGCAAGAATAACATCTGGTGTGGTACTTGACATCTCATGATTGACTCAATTGCCTAAGCAAGTGATATGCCAATCATGCACATCCCTCTCCACATTAGTCTGTAAGACACCTTTAGAGAGGGTGACTCCATTACCTGCAGGTGTACTACCGTGCCAGGAGTCGTCCATTCTAAATACTCATAGAATGCTGTCAAGGTACCCAGATTAGGAAACCACCCAAATCTAGATCTAAAACTATAGATCTAGTAACCAGAATATCTGATATAATATTCAAGTACCATGTGGAGAAACTACTGTGTGACAACCAAAGTATAACCGATCGTAGTATAGGAACATCACTTCCTACTCTGTGTATGTCATCCAAATACCAGGACATCACACCCTACTACCTTCTTAACAGATCTATCCCCTATTCTGATGAAGTCAAACCCATGACTGTCACATCAGAAATAGATGATCTATCTCCGCTATATCTGCTTAAGTCTATGAATAGACATAAGCCACCTGTCCACCAATGCTTCCGCTGTTCCCACTGACTACGACAACCCTCTGGCAGAGTCATATAGACGTACACTTCTAAAGCTAGTTTAGAATGACGCTATACTCATCCTCCTGCCGTGTCTCACAGTCTGGAACAACAGTAATGGCAAGTCTGGGTAAACAAGAACCTCCCTGTCACTGTCCTTGAGCGGGAGCTAGCTCTTCGTCAATCAACGGTCATAACTACGCAAGCAATATAATATACAACGCCAAGGGCGAGGATTAAAACTCAAAAGAAACTCAAAACAACAAGAAAAAAACATAATAATACAACGCGCGACTCTAAGGTCGAAAGAATAACAAGTCTGGTTTCTATCTCTCTCAATTATACAATCTGGTTGATGGAGTTTCTTGATACAACTGAAATAATAATAAACAATGGTGGTCCTGATGCAAAGAACCCACCTACCAAAGCAATCACCCGGAAGGAACAATGTGCCAGCAAAGCCGCAACGAAACCTGTATGGAAAAACCTGCAAAGAACTGTGGCACAACGGGGGTGAGTTGCCAACTTGTGAGTAGAAAACATCCACGAGTAGAAATCGCATGCATAACGCTAACCTAAGTTATATCAGGTAATATCCTCAATAAAATCCTGGTCCAGCTATGTATAGTGTAATACTATATGCTCGTGTCAGTGCCTCAGATAGCAACATATCACATGTATGAGGTATGAATGTACTGTAATGAAATGAGTGAGACAACTGTTTTCTTTAATTTAATGGGATTTCTGTATGTATATAAAATGAGTATCCTCAATGAAATCGACAGAGAAATCCGTGTCAAGTATCGACACAAAACATAATTCCCAATATCTCAATATCTCAGGTTCCGGCTGCCTGGCCTAACCTGTATCATCAAATCTTAATGCCTCAGTGTCTCAAATCTCAAATATCAATATCTCAGGCTCCGCAGAATGGATCAGCCTATAACCGTCTCATGACTCCGACCGGTATCCTCCGGATAGCTGATGAGTCCAAATAATATCACCGGTAGGTAGTGCTCCCCTGCCAGGCTCATCGAATACAACTCGAACTTCTTTCCCCAGGGTACCTTACCGGGCCCACCATGTACCCGAGACGGTTCATCCAACTCCTCGAATCGGGTCTCGAAATCCAACAGCAATCATGAAAACTCATGGTGGAAGACTCATACATCATGCGAAAACCGCGCTTTTCATTTTAAAAAGAGAAAGAAGTTTATACATAATCTTGCGGTTTTCCCCCAATTCCAGGAAATCTTATGAAAATCCGAAATCCAATCATCAATTGCAAGTAAACAGCGAATAATGATATGCATGAAGTAGCAAGTAAACAGCGAATAATGATATGCATGAAGTAGCAAGTAAACAGCGAATAATAATATGCATGAAGTAGCAAGTAAACAGCGAATAATAATATGCATGAAGTAGAAAGTAAACAGTGAATAATAATATGCATGAAGTAGCAAGTAATAACATCAATGTCTAAACTAGCATATAAGGCAAGTACACTAATATCATGTCAAAACTATCAGCTAACAAGCTATATCAATGAAATAATCTTCTCTAAAGTGTAGGTGACATGGCAGTTACCGATGTGATGTGTGTGAGCCGGCAAGAAAGTGTACGTGGAACATACGTATCATCGGTAATGGTGCTGGTGTCCTAACAACATGATATCAATAATGGTATATGAAAACACAATATAAGCATGTGATACGAAGCGAATCGCAATAATGTGTGGGAGCTGAAAGATAAACACCTATGATAACTAAACTGCATTTGTATAAATATAAGTCATACGATGGTGCCATTTGAAATAACACGAATCGTGGTGTTTTGAAAATAAGGGCTACGGTGTTTTAAGAAAAGATACGTCCTTTGAAATATCCGTAGAATCCCTTGTCCCGTCTTTAAAATACACACGATTCGCTAGTTTTTGAATTAGGTATGAGTCGAATCTAATCTATCATATACAAGTAAACTACAGGGCCAAACTATACAGACTGATCAAAGGTAAGGAAACCGCCTAACATCTGAGTTGATACAAATATATATATATATATATATATATATATATATATATATATATATATATATATATAATATAACAGTCGGTGATCCCGCCTCAATAGTATCATATACGATCAAATATCTATAATATGACATCTTCAAGTCAAGAGTGTGGATCTATCATCAATATATAGCTCGTACGGTACATCCGTCGTACGGCCTCCTAAATCTAGGCACAGGTCAATGTCACATCAATCACATTATTCATCTGGTATCCTCTTTATCAACCATCATGATCCAGGGTACTGACCTACGTCTAGTACAATACTGATACCATCTATGCATGCATGCGTGTGTCTGAAACACTACGCTAATGGACCCGCTAA
Organism: Agapanthus africanus; assembly: GCA_030015575.1. Taxonomy (NCBI): domain Eukaryota; kingdom Viridiplantae; phylum Streptophyta; class Magnoliopsida; order Asparagales; family Amaryllidaceae; genus Agapanthus; species Agapanthus africanus. Next base: position 677,082,112 of record JASDDO010000019.1, on the reverse strand, counting down.
AACATCATGTCGTATCTCAAATACGAACCCTGTCATATACCGATCTCACGGCCTCAAATCCATTCTCATCGACTCATCTCAAATCCCAAGTACTATCCTTATAATCCAGTATATGTACACATAGTGCCATACCCATGTGTAAATATACGCATCCCCATATACACACAAGTAAAAGAAAGAATGTATGCAAATATGTGTGTGTGTGTATGGGTGCAACCACTACTCTAGGGTTTCGCAACTAACACTAAACCAATCCAAGAACACCTAGAATCCATCTTTATCATCAATAAACTCAAATCAACCTATAATAAATATATGTGTGTATACATATTCGTATACATCACCATGAATTGCGGGGGTGCTATACGCCATCCACCTGACTTCCCCCGTAGATATAATCTACTCACCTGATCTTCGCTCGCCGGTGCCGACGTCGCCACGCACTTGCTTGTCGTCTCGAAGTCCACATGGGGTACCTACATATAATAACGCACCGTATCACATTAAAATCCGACTCATGACCAAAACGACACACGAATCCCATATAGGTCAAAACCTATGGTTTGCTTTCAAAAATCAACCCAAAAACCCTCGACATCGGCGTACAAACGTTGATTGATCAAGAAAAACACCAAACATACCAATCATGGTTTCAAAACTCACTAACTGTATAAGAAATAGGGTTTAATTCATCAAAACCATAAAATTAAACCAATCGTTTTATTTTCCGAAAAGCTAGTTAGCACAAATTCCCATTTCGGTTCAAAACTTGATGTTTTAACCAATCTACAAATTTTAACGATTCAAATGGACAAAATGCTCATTAAATAACATAATTAGGTCATACAATTCACTTTCATAAATTAAACTCATCAATTTGTATAAATCCTAAATTCCTAGTTTGGAAAAATACCGATTTTAACTCTTTTTAAAGTAAAATTTACAATTTTACAATTAAGCTTGGTTTTTTAAGTCGATGTACAACACCCCACGACTTGCGGGGAGGCGGAATAATGAAAAACGATCTTTTTTTAGGCGTAAATATCGACTAACCGAGAATCTTTGCATAAACAATAACTAACAAGAAACCATAGAAGTGTTAACTACTATGTTAAATGATTATACCTATAGACCGAGTCCTTCGTCTTGTCGTTCTCCACATCCTCTCCGGCCTTCTCTAAGTAGTAGAAGATCCACCCGAGAGCTTTACTACAAGCTTCACCTCAAACTAGAGGTAACTAGGTTTCTTGAAGTGCTAATCCAAGTAACCTAGGTGATATAGAGAATGGTTAAGGATTAAGTAGTCTAATCTAATCCTTGTACTCAACACATGAGAGGGGAGGATTAGGGTTTGAAGAGGGAGAGCTTGAGGAGAGATAAAGTGAGCAAAAGAATTGAGATAAGAAAATGAGCTATCATAATATATATCAACCATTATGATTTATCAACAAAAGAAAATGAATGATTAATCATCATGCTTAATAAATATAAAAGGGTGATTCATCTCCATGAGTCATTAAGCATTTATGATGCATTAATGACTTGGATGAATCACTCAAATGACTCACTAATCTCATTTAATGCATATGCCACCTTAACCCCCAAGTCACCATCTTCTAGAAGCTTCTCGCGCAATTACGAGAACACCCCTCCTATCCGTGAAAACACGGAAAAACTTTAGACTGTATAAATCCAATAACCGGATACTAGATACTGGCATAAACCAAAGCCGACTAGTAAAAACTGTCGGGATTTCGTACGTGCGTAAACACACGTATGCGTCCGAACCCTTGTCGTAAAACCATACGACCTCTATATCGTTTCGCCTGAAGTAGGGAAACTCTCTGTGTGGGACTCTAGAGACTCGACTACTATGCTGGCAGTGGGTTTAACCACAGACCGCAAGCGGCACTAGCTGTACGTAACGGTCCCCAGGTAGATGTCGATAAGAAGGCCGATGAGGAAACCCATCCGAACTCCTACTGAGTCTGATGTGACAATCTCCATACAGTCTGGTCCGTTCGTCTAAGACTATTGCATATCGGGCCTAGGGGGGTGGCAAGCGTCAGTCCCCTAATAGCGGTATAAGTCATGTCGGAGTGAAGCCCATTACACCCTGAGAAACTACTGGAACCTACAAGCAAATCTCGCTTGCCCTGGCCAGGGACTTTGCGTAAAGGCTCTCTGACACAGCGCGATATCAACCCCCAATACCGGGAGAGACGAATCCTGTCTAACCGCCACTGCCTCCAAGTGCTCGGGACTGCACCCAACTACTACCTGTTTGCACGACTCCTTTGAGCCGTGGTAGGGTAGCAATCTAAGAACAGCGGGACACACTCGAGGCGAAGTAGCAGTGTCAAGTCTGCGGACTGTAAGTGCACGGCGGCGCCCCGGCCGTCAATCCAACGGCCAAATGCGGAAGCGGTGATAAACTTTAATTTTGCGAACTTAGCAAACCGGCACCACCGCGCACTAAACATCCGGATCGGACCATTAAACTAGTTCTAGCTAACTACAAGATGGGGAAGAGATATACCGAGTGATCCGAGTCCTCCGGTCTTCTCGTCGTCGTCCCGATCTCCTGCGGAAATTCCGGTCATCGCCTCCTCGCCGGAAGGGCACCACATCGCCTGCATCTTTTACGGGCTCCCACCTCAATATCGAGGCAACTCGGGCACGAAGTTGGCTGGCCGACGCGTCCAAGATTTGCTGTAGAAAGTGTAGTGCTTTGTCTCTTTGGGATTATGTTGCCTTGATGGAGGAATGAGGTTGTGAAATGAACTTCCAAGTGGAGCTAGAATTTGTGTAGCATGAAAATGAGATGAACAAATTTTTCCCTCATCCAAATGAAATGATCCTCTCTCTTTTTTACAAATGGCCGCCCCCCCCTCTTTATCAAAATGGTGGAAGAAAAAAACAAACCATGAAGGGAGGTGATGGTAGGAGATCAAGGGTGGTGACCATATCAAAAGCAAACTTCACATCATACACTAAATCAATCTTAATCACCTTTATGCATGAAATGATGATAGAAAAGAAAGGAATAAAAAGATGCTCTCATAATCAAACTATTTGCTTGAAACCCCTCCACAATGTGTTATTTGCAAACTTGCAAATAACACCCTCCATCAAATGGTCCTGCCGGGAAAGAACAAAGGAAAACCGGCCGGAACGGAATGCAAACTGGCAACTCCAGAAAACTGGTCCCGTAATAAATTACAGGAAAACCCCGATACTGTGCATACACACCCGCATCTGTATTCCGACCGGATACAAATGCAATGAGACAAAATCTACACTGTACTATACTAGGATCCGGCTTGAACCAAAGCCGGCTAGTAATATCCGTTCGATCCTGATCCGTGCAATACCGCATGTATCCGATCGAACATTGCCATATATCTATACGGCCTATAGTACTAACCGTCCGATCCTGATCCGTGCAATACCGTACGTATCTGATCGGACCCCGCCATATCTCCATACGGCCTCTACAGCGTTTCGCCCGAAAGCTTGAGTAACTGAAAGTGTGGTGGACTCTAAAGACTCGTCAATTCTATGGCTGTGGATTTAACCACTAGCACGTCAGAGGTATAAGCCAATACGTGACGGGCCACCAGCTATTGACCAAAAAGGACGTCGATGAGCGAACTCATCCTGACACCCTACTGAGCCTATCAGTGACAATATCCGTACAGTCCGGTCCGTTCGTCTATGAGCATCGCATGTCGGGCCTAGGGGGTTAGTAAAAGTCAGACCCCCAAAAGCGGTACAAGTCGTGTCGGAGTGTAGCCCAGAACACCCTGAGATACTACTGGAATACCTACCAGTAAATCTCCTGCCTTGGCCAAGGACTTCGTGTAATGGCTCTCCTAGACACAGCGCGACCTCACCCCCAATACCGGGATAGACGAACCCCTGAAGATCCGCTCACTGCCTCCATGTGGCTCGGGACTGTACCCAAGTAAAACCTGTTTGCACGACTCCTTTGAGCCGTGGTAGGGTAGTAATCAAAGCACAGTGGGAACTCACACGAGACAAATGACGATCCCCAGGTCGATGAACTAACCTGTACACATGTCACCTGGGAACTGCTATCTGACGTCAGGTATAAGACCAACTAGCATGTTCCCGGCAAGTCCTGTCCGGTGTACTCATAACCCAATGAGCACCTGTATACATCTTAGGTGAACCAACTGACACCAGTGGCTTGTGAGACCGGCCACCGCCCCTCGTCGGGGTCTCGACTGTATACACTAGTCTACTCTGGAGAATCGATGCCCTGTCTCGAAACTCCCACGACTAGGGACCTTTTAAAGATGTGCTTATAGACTCCAGCTCTCACTTATATGATCGCCTTCATACTGCTGGCAATCAAGCAAGAATCCTATGGGCTCTATCAACGTGTAATAGCGACATGTCAGGTTGCCTAAAGCAGTACACGATGATAAAGGTAAACCAGATAGCATACTATCATCTCGAGTAAGACTGTCCTACCGGGATAGGTCCTCCCTCAATCATTGCAATCACGTGCTTGTGATCCAATAATTGACTCTGAGGGCACTATCTCCAACAATCTCCCACTTGCACTCAAGGCTAATTATTGCGATGTCGCATACTCACAGCCCGTGTGATACCGAACACCCAACTCCCCTACTAGTCAGTTTCACAAAACTTGTTTGCGAAACTATTGCGTTCGAGGAATAGCCTCAGTGAGTGGATCCGCTTAGATGTTTCTTTCTATGTCTCTCTATATCTCAAGTTCGCGAAGAAAGCCATCTCCCGAAATGAGCAATACCTGTCTTAGAATGTCTGGATGTCTGATGGGACCTAGCTCATAAATGAACTCCAAATCCAAACTTCTTAGACTGTATCGTCAACTGAACTTAATCAGTATCCTGCGCCATGCCACCCTCAGTATTGCCTGGATCACCTGTCCAGAATACTGCCCCTTGTCAGAGGGAAAACAATAACTCTGACAATCACCCTGTTGTCCATGTCACCTTGGAAGCCTGGAATGATAACCGTCTCTTAAAGGAGGCTGCCGTTATCAAATTCCTAGAACATTCACTTATGTTCTAAAACTGCTTCCGATTGTTTCTCCAGGATTGGATCAATATCAACTTATTGCATCTAGTGCAAGAACAATATCTGGTGTGGTACTTGACATCTCATGATTAACTCAATTGCCTAAGCAAGTGATCTGCCAATCATGCACATCCCTATCTACTTTAGTCTATAAGACACCTTTAGAGAGGGTGACTCCATCACCTGCAGGTACACTACCGTGCCAGGAGTCGTCCATTCTAAATACTCTTAGAATGCTGTCAAAGTACCCTGATTGGGAAACCACCCAAATCTAGATCTAAAACCATAGATCTAGTAACCAGTATGTCTGATATAATGTCCAAGTCCTTTGTGGAGAAACCACTGTGTGACGACCAAAGTATAACCGATCGTAGTATAGGAATGTCACTTCCTACTTTGTGTATGTCATCCAAAACCCGGATATCACACCCTACTACCTTCTCAACAGATCCATCCCCTATTCTGATGACGTCAAACCCATGACTGTCACATCAGAAATAGATGATCTATCTCCGCTATATCTGCTTTAGTCTATAAATAGACATAAGCCTGATGTCCACCAATGCTTCCGCTGCTCCCACTGACTACGACAACCCTCTGGCAGAGTCATATAGACGTGCACTTCTAAAGCTAGTTTAGAACGACGCTATACTCATCCTCCTGCCGGGTCTCACAGCCTGGAACAACAACAATAGCAAGTGTGGGTAAACAAGAACTTCCCTGTCACCGTCCTTGAGGCTACCGGAGTACCTCTCGGGTGCCTGAAGTTACCCACCTTATCTGCGGAGTGGCCAATGGAATGTCAAATCAGATTGAATCTTTAGGTTCCTTATCAAATCTTCAGTAATCGTTTGCGGTTCTGGAATCACTTCCAGTTCTACCATACTCCCACTACTGTTTTTGAAAAAATCCATTTTTAATAAAACTGTGGCGAGTCTAGAACAATATTTCTATTGATCTGCCAGATGGTAGAAAGTCAACCCTCGTCATAACCTGGGTCAACTCACAAACAGCCATTACAGAAACGTGCCTTGAGCTGTCCAGTGTCTGGTTTTAATCATAAACCGGACAACTCCCCGTGCCTTAACAACGTTAAGATATGAACTGTTCTATATCCAATATAGAACCAGAGGCACTGATTTAATTGAACCAGATTCAAATCATGCAGCTATCTCCAGTGCATGTCAACTAAATGGAAGGAGGCCGATCAGCGTTACTCAACTTAGGAATGCTTCCAATTATGAGTAACCTGAAAGAGAAGCAATTTCTCTTTATCATTACTATCAACTGAATACCATACATAAGTATCTACATCTTCGATCACTTTGAAGAATCCCGATACTTGCTACACCTGGTTCTCTACTCTATTCAAATACCTATAACTCCTCAAAACTTAGCCCCTGTGTTTCTACGAAACACATGTCTAAGAACTAGAGAAGTTAAAAGTAAACAGAATATAGTATGAGGACCAACCCCTCTGTCCTAATGGACACTAGACAACATACAATACTCTGTATAAGTCCGCTGAGTCTGATAACCCATTCACTGTGTGTCGTAGGTTGAAAACTGTACTATGGTTATGAAGAATTACACCGCTGTTTAATGCTCCCTACCTAACCATCCACTGATATAGGTAAATGTCATAGACATAATTTCAGAAAGGTATATCTCACTCTATGAAAATAGACGTACAGATATATCAATTTGAAATTGGTGCATAAAAGCGGATATTCAAAACCAAATATTTGCCGACCGGCAAACAGCCCAGGTGATCTCCTCAAATATCACCGATTACAACGAATCCCGATATAATGAGGATGATCACCCAATTCCCAATAACTTACTCCCACTCATCATCTGTAAAACCATACAGATGTGAGAATCAAACCTGGTAAATACATACCCTGGAGCAAGTGTCTAATCGGGAAATCAGTTTTCTTTTAACAGTACACAGTTGAACTGAAACATTGAAATGTTTCGATGGGGTATCCTGGTATTCCTAGTAATGCCTCTACCATTATCCAGATTCACAACTATAACCGTATAATTCTTTGCCACCTCTCCAAATCCCTTTATATGTCTTTAGTCATTACCTTCTGCACACCCCTTAGGCCAAATGGTTTTCTTCCATCCCTACCGTTCGGCACCAGCCTATTGTTTGGAAGAAGACTATCCAGTAAGCATAATGGGTGTACTGTCCTAATCCTAGGAGCACTCGCAATGCGAGAGAAGGTGAAGATAAAAGACAACCGAATAAACCTTATTCCTATTTCTCCTGGACCAGAATCCATCCCCGAACTGGAACAAGTTCCTTTCGAGTTCGTATATAACCATACGATGGAGTATCCAATAAACTGTGGATCTTCGTAGTGATGCGGAGTGTCCTGGAGAAATACAAAGGTGATTTAGGATTGGCGAAGAAATACTTGGTTCGGTCGTGAATATCAGTCGCAATTTACTTTGCCCTCTTACTAATCCCTCGCTTTGTCTTAATCTTAATACTTTCTGCACACCGTTTAGGCTAATTGGTTTTCTTCATTCCCCACTGTTCGGCACCAGCCTAAAGTTTGGAAGAAGACTATCCAATTTGCGTAATAGGTGTACTATCTCCTAAACTAAGGAGTACTCGCAACTTGAGAGAAGGCAAAAAGGAAAAGACAACTGAATAAATCTTATCCGTTTTCTCCAGAACCGGAAACCATCCTCGAATTCCTTCGAGTTCGTATCTAACCATACGATGGTTTTGTCCAATGGAAGTGGACGTTCGCAGTAATACGGGGTGTCCTGGAGAAAAGAGTAAAAGTAGGAGTGGCAATGAGGTCTGCAACTCTGACAATCCAAAAGCCAGTGTTTAAGAAGGTTCGGTCAACTTGGTCACTGAGTCATAGTCTAGGGTCGGGTCAATGGTCGCTGCCAGAGAGAGAGAGAAAAGAAACACTCAGCGTGCACTCTAACCTAGATCAGAATGGTTACCAATTTATCTAATCTGGAAACCTCCCACTGTATCTCAAATTCTCCTCCAAACCTGAAAGAAGAATTAGTCGGGGTCACCCGAGGAGTAAACCAACTCATCAGTGGGAATCGGGATCCAACTCTCATCGCATGATAACGTGACGGAATCCGCTCATGTTATCACACTCCAGAAGGTATGCGCATATCTGGCAAGTTTCAGTTCTTTTGAAACTCCCGATGTGATTTTTACCCCATGCTCTTATGATCTTGACTTTGGCCAACATATCATAAGTCACATGTCAAGTTCTACCCGTCATTCTTCGGGTTAATTTGAACCCACCCGTACCTACCCTTGACTTTGGCCAAAATGGCAGTACGGCTGTCCCAAACCAACGCATCTATCTATGCTGCATATGAATACCCAACAGCTACCAAACACTGTGCCTTGACTTTGGCCAACATACACAGCTTGAATACTATTGACTATCCATATGAAATGACGGAGGGCTACGAATGGTTTCTGGCGAAAACCTTTAACGTAATGAACTTGATATCGTTGAAGGAACGGATAGCTTTTTAGAAAATATAGTGACGAAAACCTTTACTAAAGAGGTCACTCCCGGTGAAGGGATCTCGGCTCTTTCCCCGTAGAATGGGGTGTAGGATATTCCAAATGAATACCATGATGCAAAGCAAAAGTAACCGGCTACAGTGAAGTTAATGCCCTGACGCAAACTTCTGTCCAAGGGGTCACTCCCGGTGAAGGGATCTCGGCCCTTGCCTCGTCGACTGAGGAGCAGGATATTCCAGATGAATACCACGATGCAAAACAAAAGTGAACGTCCTTGCAATAACAGCCTTTTGAAAAGTGTTCCAACAACATCAGAATAGGTTTGTTTTAACTTGCATTGATCCGAATCAACGCAGTCCTATCAATTGATCACACCACAAAGAATGAAAATATACTGATGTACGTATATGCCATCCGCATTCGCCACTGGGTCCCGTCATTACCCGTTAGGTTAGCTAACTAACGACAGAGCGGGGACTGGACTTGCACGGATGTAAAACATATACAACATCTACTAATATATATACCAATATATTATATTCGCTCAAGGCGTGAAAAAATGCAACATCACAGAAATATACAACATCACAGAACAATACAGATATCTGGGATCCCCGGGTTTCACAGAGCCACTACTGAAACCCGACGTTCCCCTGGTCGTGTGGATAGCCTGTGCAATGAAATCCTAGACCCCTACGGGCGCGGCAAGTTACCCGCCAAAACCTGAAGCGAGGCAGCCCCCTTCAGCACCGTGAATGGACCACCCAGCACTTCATGGAACCCGGTAACTTGGGCACCCCTCCTGGGTCAACCTGTACCCCCTACGAGTGCGGCGAATAGCCCGCCAATTCTGGAGTGAAGCCCCCTCCGTCCCAACGCCATGAGATGCGGGCTTTATTCCCTTCAGAACCCGGCTATCCATGCACCCCACCGCGGGGCAATCCTAGTACAGAAAGTAAAATATACATACAACGGGTACATCGACCGCAACCAGGTCGTGCCCCAAAAGAATAATACAAACAGGCAGTGACGGTAGTCCACATGTCGGACGCTCGCCCCGCAATATCAAATGTACATAATACAACAAAAATGTACTAGCATTGCATCCAGGCTATCCCCACCGACCAATCAGCAACATCACAGCAAAATCACAGAACATCAACGTGAAAGTCACGTTCGCAAATCCGTCTAACCGGGCTATAGCAGTTAGACTGGATTTACCGATCAAGTGACATTCACGGTCGCAGATATAATGTAAATACTGTGAAATAATGTGTTTAAAATATCCGATCGATCAAATTTTAACAAGTGGGCCCCCAAGCATTACTGTAGCAGATCAAGAAATTCTGGGCCCAATATTATTATTCCAAAACCCCTATTTTCAGCCCACAAGCCCACTGCAAAGAAATGATGACATGAACCCACATTCCTGCGGCGGAACCGCGGCCAAAGAGGGGTTATGGCCGTGGTTCCGCGGTCGTACGGAGGGATCGTGTCATAAAATTTTTCCAGTGTTCTTAGAACTCCCTGCACATCATTCTGAGACAACCTGAAAAATTTTTGGACTCCAAAAAATTTCGACAGAAACTGATTGTGCTTGAAAACGCGGTTTCGGGATTTTGTTCGATCGGAAACGTAAAACACATTAAACCAAGCTAGACTATGTTAATGGCGAGGCTCTGATACCACTGTAAGTGCACGGCGGCGCCCCGGCCGTCAATCCGACGGCCAAATGCGGAAGCGGTGATAAACTTTAATTTTGCGAACTTAGCAAACCGGCACCACCGCGCACTAAACATCCGGATCGGACCATTAAACTAGTTCTAGCTAACTACAAGATGGGGAAGAGATATACCGAGTGATCCGAGTCCTCCGGTCTTCTCGTCGTCGTCCCGATCTCCTGCGGAAATTCCGGTCGTCGCCTCCTCGCCGGAAGGGCACCACATCGCCTGCATCTTTTACGGGCTCCCACCTCAATACCGAGGCAACTCGGGCACGAAGTTGGCTGGCCGACGCGTCCAAGATTTGCTGTAGAAAGTGTAGTGCTTTGTCTCTTTGGGATTATGTTGCCTTGATGGAGGAATGAGGTTGTGAAATGAACTTCCAAGTGGAGCTAGAATTTGTGTAGCATGAAAATGAGATGAACAAATTTTTCCCTCATCCAAATGAAATGATCCTCTCTCTTTTTTACAAATGGCCGCCCCCCCTTTATCAAAATGGTGGAAGAAAAAAACAAACCATGAAGGGAGGTGATGGTAGGAGATCAAGGGTGGTGACCATATCAAAAGCAAACTTAATATCATACACTAAATCAATCTTAATCACCTTTATGCATGAAATGATGATAGAAAAGAAAGGAATAAAAAGATGCTCTCATAATCAAACTATTTGCATGAAACCCCTCCACAATGTGTTATTTGCAAACTTGCAAATAACACCCTCCATCAAAAGGTCCGGCCGGGAAAGAACAAAGGAAAACCGGCCGGAACGGAATGCAAACTGGCAACTCCAGAAAACTGGTCCCATAATAAATCACAGGAAAACCCCGATACTGTGCATACACACCCGCATCTGTATTTCGACCGGATACAAATGCAATGAGACAAAATCTACACTGTACTATACTAGGATCCGGCTTAAACCAAAGCCGGCTAGTAATATCCGTTCGATCCTGATCCGTGCAATACCGCACGTATCCGATCGAACCTTGCCATATATCTATACCGCCTATAGTACTAACCGTCCGATCCTGATCCGTGCAATACCGCACGTATCTGATCGGACCCTGCCATATCTCCATACGGCCTCTACAGCGTTTCTCCCGAAAGCTTGAGTAACTGAAAGTGTGGTGGACTCTAAAGACTCGTCAATACTATGGCTGTGGATTTAACCACTAGCACGTCAGAGGTATAAGCCAATACGTGACGGGCCACCAGCTATTGAGCAAAAAGGACGTCGATGAGCGAACTCATCCTGACACCCTACTGAGCCTATCAGTGACAATATCCGTACAGTCCGGTCCGTTCGTCTATGAGCATCGCATGTCGGGCCTAGGGGGTTGGTAAAAGTCAGACCCCCAAAAGCGGTACAAGTCGTGTCGGAGTGTAGCCCAGAACACCCTGAGATACTACTGGAATACCTACCAGTAAATCTCCTGCCTTGGCCAAGGACTTTGTGTAATGGCTCTCCTAGACACAGCGCGACCTCACCCCCAATACCGGGATAGACGAACCCCTGAAGATCCGCTCACTGCCTCCATGTGGCTCGGGACTGTACCCAAGTAAAACCTGTTTGCACGACTCCTTTGAGCCGTGGTAGGGTAGTAATCAAAGCACAGTGGGAACTCACACGAGACAAATGACGATCCCCAGGTCGATGAACTAACCTGTACACATGTCACCTGGGAACTGCTATCTGACGTCAGATATAAGACCAACTAGCATGTTCCCGGCGAGTCCTGTCCGGTGTACTCATAACCCAATGAGCACCTGTATACATCTTAGGTGAACCAACTGACACCAGTGGCTTGTGAGACCGGCCACCGCCCCTCGTCGGGGTCTCGAGTGTATACACTAGTCTACTCTGGAGAATCGATGCCCTGTCTCGAAACTCCCACGACTAGGGACCTTTTAAGGATGTGCTTATAGACTCCAGCTCTCACTTATATGATCGCCCTCATACTGCTGTCAGTCAAGCAAGAATCCTAGGGGCTCTATCAACGTGTAATAGCGACCTGTCAGGTCGCCTAAAGCAGTACACGATGATAAAGGTAAACCAGATAGCATACTATCATCTCGAGTAAGACTGTCCTACCGGGATAGGTCCTCCCTCAATCATTGCAATCACGTTCCTGTGATCCAATAATTGACTCTGAGGGCACTATCTCCAACACGGACTATGCTGTACTCATGTCACCTAGGAACTGTTCACTGACGACTGGTATAAAACCAACCAACAGTTCCCTGTGAGTCCTGTTCGGTGTACCCGTAACCTAACGAGCACCTGTATACTATCTCCAGTACGACGTACTGACGGCTGGAGGACAGACCATCTTCCCAACTGGGATGAGAAGCGTACACACTAGTCTACTCCGGAGTATCGATGCCCTGTCTCGATTATCCTACGACTAGGGACCTGAATAAGGATGTGCTTGTAGACTACCCAGCCCCCACTAGTGTGACTACCATCACAACACTGGTAGTCAAGCAAGATCCTAAGAGCTCTATCAATACGTTTACTCACATATTAAGATAGAAAAACCATGTAGCATACTACCATGTTTAGCAAGACTGTTATATATATGTGAAAATCGCAAGCTTCCATTAAGTAATATACAAACTAGTATGATACAGTAATGGCCTTCTAGGGCATAAACACTAACAATCTCCCATTTGCACTAGGGCCATGTACTGGCATATCGAAGACCGATGATCTCGAGTAGCCTCTCGAACTGAATCTGAGGTAGGGCCTTCATGAATGGATCAGCAATTTTATCCTCTGTATTTACTCTCTTTACCTCGATCTCCCGGCGATCTACGATCTACCTGATCAGGTGATACCGCCTTAAGATGTGTCTGGACTTCTGATGGGACCTGGGTTCCTTCGCTAAAGCTATAGCGCCATTGTTGTCGCAATACAGAGGTATTGGACCAACACTGGTAGGAACCACCTGAAGTTCTGTAAGGAACTTCTTCATCCAGACAGCTTCTTTTGCGGCATCGCAAGCAGCTATGTACTCCGCTTCCATCGTTGAGTCAGCAACGGTGTCCTGCTTGGAACTCTTCCAACAGACCGCCCCTCCATTGAGGGTAAAGACATAACCCGACATGGACTTGGAGTCATCCTTGTCACTATGGAAGCCGGAATCAGCATATGCCTCCATCCTGAGGTCTTTTCCGCCGTAAACCAAGAACATCTCCTTAGTCCTCCTCAGGTACTTGAGAATGTTCTTTACTGCTATCCAGTGATTCTCCTCTGGGTTTGCCTGATACCGGCTTACAACGCTCAATGCGTATGCTACATCTGGTCTGGTACATAACATCGCATACATTATAGAGCCTACCGCAGAAGCGCAGGGTATAATCGACATGCGTTCCCTTTCTAAATCTGTCTTGGGAGACATCTCTTTGGAGAGGGTGATTCCGTGACAAGCCGGTAGGTTACCGCGCTTAGAATCTTCCATACTGAATCATTTCAATATGGTGTCTATGTACCTGGACTGTGAAAGTCCCAACATTCTCTTTGATCTATCACGATAGATCTGGATCCCCAGAATGTAGGTGGCATCACCCAGGTCCTTCATGGAGAATTTCTGTGACAAGAATCTTTTGACTGAATGTAGCATAGGAATATCATTTCCTATTAGGAGAATGTCATCCACGTACAAGAAGAGGAATACAACAACTCTCCCTACAATCTTACTGTATATGCATGGTTCATCTGGATTTTTGATAAAGTCGAATTCTTTGACAGCATCATCAAAACAGATGTTCCAACTCCGCGATGCCTGCTTTAGTCCATAAATGGACTTAAGCAGCCTGCATACTTTACCGCTGCTCCCACTCTGAATGAATCCCTCTGGCTGATCCATATAGACGCTCTCTTCCAAATTTCCATTTAGAAAGGCCGTCTTTACGTCCATCTGCCAGATCTCATAATCATGGAAGGCAGCAATAGAAAGAAGGACCCGAATGGATTTCAGCATAGCCACTGGAGAAAAGGTTTCGTCATAGTCCAAACCAGGTCTTTGACGGAAACCCTTTGCAACAAGTCTAGCCTTATAGGTTTCAACCTGTCCATCTACACCAATCTTCTTTCTGAAGAACCACTTGCATCCTACGGGTTTTACCCCATCTGGAGCAGTGTCGAAATTCCATACTTTGTTAGTGTACATGGACTCCATTTCGGTCCGCATTGCATCCAGCCATTTTACCGAGTCGCCGCTCTGAATGGCTTGCTGGAAGCTAGTAGGGTCGTCATTATCAATGACGCAATCTACTTGATCCCCGTCTATGAGAAAACCGTAGTATCTCTCGGGCGGATGAGACTGCCTACTACTTCTGCGGATAGGCACTGGTATATCCCTTTCTTCTGAAACTTCTTGTTCTACCAAACTTTCAGTAACAGCTTGTGGTTCTGGAATTTCTTCCAGTTCTACTGCGCTCCCACTCTTCTGATTTTCTAAAAATTCAGTTTCTAAGAAGCGGGCATGACGAGAAACAAAAACCTTTTGTTCCTATGCGTAGTAGAAGCAATATCCCATGGAGTTCTTTGGATATCCCACAAACTTACACTCTACTGAGCGTGCCTCGAGCTTGTCCGGATGCTGCTTTTTTTACAAAAGCTGGACATCCCCATGTCTTCAGGTACTGAAGATAGGGTTTCTTCCCACTCCAAATCTGATATGGTGTGGTAGGCACAGTCTTGGTTGGAACCTTGTTCAAAAGATATGCCGCTGATTCTAGCGCATAACCCCAGAATGATCGCGGTAACTCAGCCTTATTCATCATGGAACGAACCATATCCAATAGGGTTCGATTCCTCCTTTCCGATACACCGTTGTGTTGTGGTGTGTATGGAGGAGTAAGCTGAGAGAGAATTCCTTTCTCTTTTATGTAACCCAGGAACTCGGCACTTAAATATTCACCACCTCGATCAGATCTCAGTGTCTTAATACTTTTTCCTATTTGGTTTTCCACTTCATTCTTGTATTCCTGGAATTTCTCAAAGGCCTCAGATTTATGCTTCATCAAGAAGATATGTCCATACTTAAAGAAATTGTTAGTGTATATGCCCTAGAGGCCATTACTGTATCATACTAGTTTGTATATTACTTAATGGAAGCTTGGGATATTCACCTTGTATATACAATCTTGCTCAAAATAGTAGTATGCTACTTGGTTTGTTTCTACTTCAATGTGTACATGTGTTTATTTTAGTATATCACCTATACACATTAGTGGAGCCCCTAGGATCTTTGCTTGATTACCAGCGATGTGATGGCAGTCACACTAGTGGGGCTGGGTAATCTATAAGCACATCCTTATGCAGGTCCCTAGTCGCAGGACTATCGAGACAGGGCATCGATACTCCGGAGTAGACTAGCGCATGTGCTTCTCATCCCAGTGTGGGAGACGGTCTGTCCCACAGCCGTCAGTACGTCGTACTTGAGATAGTATGCGGGTGCTCGTTAGGTTGCGGGTACACTGGACAGGACTCGTCGGGAACTGACTAGTTGGTATTATGCCTATTGTCAGTTATCAGTTCCCAGGTGACATGAGTACAGCTTAGTCCGCTGACTTGACACTGTCACTTCGCCTCGAGTGTGTTCCCACTGCATTTTGATTACTACCCTACCACGGCTCAAAGGAGTCGTGCAAACAGGTAGTAGTTGGGTGCAGTCCCGAAGCACTTGGAGGCAGTGACGGTTAGACAGAATTCGTCTCTCCCGGTATTGGGGGTTGACATCGCGCTGTGTCTAGGAGATCCATTACACGAGTAGTCCCTGGCCAGGGCAAACGAGATATACTGGTGGGCTTCCAGTGTTATCTCAGGGTGTTTTGGGCTTCACTCCGACACGACTTGTACCGCTATTGGGGGATTGACATTTACCGCCCCCTAGGCCCGCCATGCGATGTATCAGACGAACAGACCGGACTGTACGGAGATTGTCACATTCAGGCTCAGTAGGAGTTCAGATGGGTTTCACCTCGTCAGTCTTCTTGTCGGCATCTACCTGGGGACCGTTACGCACAGCTAGTGCCGCTTGCGGTCTGTGGTTAAACCCACTGCCAGCGTAGTGTCGAGGCTTTAGAGTCCCACACAGAAAGCTATTTGCCTTTAGGCAAAAGAGTAGAGGTCGCATGGTTTTGCGATAGGTCACATGGTTTTGCGACAGGGTTCTGTCACATCCGTGCACTTGTGCACGTACAGTGTCCGGACAGTTTACACTAGCGGGCTTTGGTTTAAGCCAGATCCTAGTGTACCTTTTGGGATTGGATTTATCCAGTATGCATTCGTGTTTCTCGGAACGCGGATGCGGGTGTGTATGCACAGTTGACGGAGAGACAGAGGCAGAGGATTCTCATTAGGGTTGTTGACAGTTGACCGTTGACTATTGACTTTTTGCTCAACCCTAATGAGAATATGATATGTGATTAACAATTATATTAATTAAGTATTATGGTGACATGGTTGTTGAGGGGTTGACTTTGTTGACTTGTTGACTTTGTTGACTTTGTTGACCGGTTGACTAGGCTTGACTAGTTGACCATCATGATAACCATTGCTATCATTTCATGGCAAAGACTTTTGCTTGCTTGCTCTTTTGTGCAAAATGAGTGCATGAAATGATAAGGCTATGGTTGCTTAAACCATCACATAATACTTGATTGATATGAGGTGTTATGATTGTTTTGGATTATCAGAGCCAAATGAGAAAAGTCTTCTCTCATTCTATCATTCTCATTCTCTCTCTTATTCTTGAGCTCTCATCTCCTTCCTCTTGCTCTCCCTCACTTGGTCTATGGTTCACTTGTCTCATGAGTTGAGAACCAAGAACCATAGATAAAATCCCATACAAACTCTTCTCTACTCACTCTAGTTCACAAGGTTTAGCAAACTAGTTTCTTCAAAGTTCGAAGAAGGAGCCAAAGGTTGAAGCTTTCAGGTGGATCAATCTTCGGCACAAGGAGACGACGGGGAGAAGCCGATCCGGACAACCATCGAGGCTTGAAGACGAAGGAGTTCGAGATAAGAAAGGTTTAAACCCCCTAACCGAGTAGTTAGCAACTCCTAGTCAGGTTGTTAGTTAGATGTTTAACAAAGATCCGAGTTTTAAGTCCATGTTACCACCTCTAAGAAAATCGTTTTTCATCAAATTCCGCATGCCCGAAAGTGCCGGGAGAGGTAGCATGGACTTACAGTGGTATCAGAGCCTAGTTAAACTCTATCTAACATGTTAGCAAAGTAGCTAGAAGATCGATCAAAGAAAAGTCACGAAACGAACCCGAGATTTTCAAGTTTCTGCCGATTTTTATTCTGTTCAAAAATTGATAAATTTTATCTTAAAAATCGGCTCAGGATTTTGTGTGAACACCCACCAAATTTGGCCCAACGATCGAGTCAAAGAGCCGCGGAAACGCGGCGGGAGCACGCTCCCGCCGCGGTTCCGCGGCCGAGTTGACTCGGCCGAGGTCCAAGTTTGGTGCAGTGTTATCCTGGGGTTGTTTTGGGATTTTTGGAATATGTATTTTCATCCCAGATTTTCCAGAACGAAAATTTTATTTTTGGGGTCCTAAAAATCCGTATTTTTGGTCGAACTTCTAAAAGACTTTAGCTGACGGGTTTTTCTGTAATGTGATATTTGTATTGAACGTCTGCTAATCGCTATATGTCGATTAGTGGGGGTTATACAAATCTGTGATCTGTAATGTTGCTGGAATGTGTATATGAATTCATTGGATTGTCACGGGTGAATAGCCGGGGGTTGTGAGACGAGAGTTTTCTTTTCTTTCAATTCATGTAAATTTGTAAATTGATGTAATTATTATTTGTATGGCCGCACAACCGGGTCGGGGTTGTAGCCGTCATTGTATAATTTCTTTTTACTGTTTTTGCTCCTAGGATAGACCCATAGAGGGGGTGCACAAACTACCGGGTATGCCGAAGTGCCGAGTGGCCTACTCACGGAGTTGAGGGAGGTTGCTTCGCTTCGGGCACTTGGCGGGTAGTTTGCCGCACCCGTAATTTGCTTTTCGTTACAGGCTCGTACGAATTACAGATTCCTAGTATATCCAATGGGTTCATCTATGATCTGAAATGTCTATCATTGCAATATATCTATATATGATATTATTTAGGCGTTGCTTATGTTTTACAGCCGCGCTAGCCCAGCCCCCGCTCTGTCGTTAGTTAAGTAACCTAACGGGTAATGATGCGGCCCCGTGGCGAATGCGAATGGCATAAGCGTACGTCATATTTTGGTTGTTTGCTGCAATGGTAGGATTAAATGATGGGACGCATTAAAAGAACTAATGCAAGAATATCATGCTTTAAAAGAACTAATGCAAGATAATAAACCAAGTTAAAGTCGTTGGAACACTTTCGAAAAACCACTCGGTTCTTTTCAAAAACAACTTTTAAATGCGGAGCTTGAGCCACTCCTTTTAAAAGCTATCTCGTTCCATCGACTATATCAAGTTCACTACGTTCACGGTTTTGCCAAAACCATCCGTAGCCCTCCATCATTTCAGTTAAATATTCGGTAGTATTCAAGCTATGTATTTTGACCTCACGCCAAGGCATAGTGATTGGTAGCTGCCGGATATTTATCTGTTGCATAGATAGAATGCGTTGGTTTGAGACAGTCGTACTGCCATTTTGGCCTACGTCAAGGGTATGTACGGGTGGGTTCAAATTAACCTGGATAATGATGGGATGAACTTGACATGTGACTTATGACATTTTGACCTCACGCCAAGGTCATAAGAGCATGGGGCAAAAATCCACATCGGGAGTTTCATAAGTACTGAAACTTGCTAGATTTGCATACCATTTGGAGTGTGATGATTCTGGTAGGATTCCTTCAGTTTCGTCACGCGATGATATTTGGATCCCGATCCTACTGTGAGTATATGCTACTCCTCGGGAAATTTCTCACTTAACGATCAATGCTATAAACCAAGTAGGTGTCTAGAAAGGTGTTAGCGGGGCAACGCCCCCAGGGAAAAGAGGTTATTTAATTAAGGAACTTCACGAAAGCGTTGGAAAACCTCCCTCGAAGTACCGACACTGGCCTGGCTGAATGGTTAAGCAAGTATTGTACGGTGAGATTGATCCTGACTAATTCTTCCTTTTTGGTTTGAGGAGGGATTCGAGAAACAGTGGGAGCCATCCTGTTTAGACAAACTAAAAACCACTCTAAACTTGCAAGAGCTTCATGCTGAGTGTTTCTTCTTCTCTCTCCTAATTGCAGCGACCAATCGACATGACTGGACTTAAGTTACTTCTAGATAAAAACATACTGACAGGGCCAAACTACAAAGATTGGCTCAGGAATGTCAAAATGGCAATCACTTACGACAAGCTGGGGTATCTTCTTACCACCAAAGCTCCCCCTGTCCCTGGTCCTACTTCCAGCGTCGCGGACAAGGAAATCCGTAAGACTTGGGAGATTGATAGCGCGAAGGCCAAATGCCTCGTGCTTGCCTCTATGGACAATGAACATCAGAGGAGGCACGAGAATATGGACCTGGATTCCATATTTCTTCATACAAAAGAACTGTATGGAGAGCAGTCTCGTATCGCAAGATACGAAGCGTCGAAAAAGTTATTTTCGGCAAGGATGGCCGTCGGATCATCAGTAGCAGAACAAGTGCTTAAGATGATCGGCTACATTGAGGAGCTCGCAGACCTAGGGACCACATTGGAGAGTGAGCTCTATACGGACTTAGTTCTCCAGTCCCTTCCTTCCACTTACGCCCAGTTTATACTGAACTTCAACTTGCAAGAGAAAGAAGTTGAACTTTCAGAGCTCTTCAACATGCTGAGGAGCGCAGAGGGCACCCTACAGAAAGGTAGGGAAACATCCACTTTGTTTGTAGGTGGATCATCTTCTTCTAGGTCCAAGGTGAAAGCCAAGGGAAAGAAGAAGAAAGCCCCCGCCAAACCAAGGGGCGGTGTTAGTAAAGTGGATACGAAGGGAAAAGCTAAAGCAACAAAGAAAGCGGGGAAGCTTGTGGATAAGGAAGAATGCTTCTATTGTCATAAGAAAGGACACTGGAAGAATGATTGCAGGGCCTGGAAGGCCAGAACACAGGAATTGAAGCAGGTTGCAGCTTCAGCTTCAGGTGTGTATGTTATTGAAAACTGTCTTTCAATAAACTCTACTTCCTGGGTATTGGATACCGGATCAGGATCTCATATCTGTAATTCTTTGCAGGCGTTGAGAAACCGTAGGGTTTTGAAGGCAGGTGATATGACCCTCAGAGTTGCGAACGGAGCTAGCATGGATGCTAAAGCCGTGGGGGACTATCACCTGGGAATGACAGATGGACATGTTTTGGTTTTGCGTAATTGCTTTTTTGTACCCAACGCAACTTGTAATATCATTTCTGTATCTTTAGTTTCTAAAGAAGGTTATGAATTTGCGTTTGTAAGCAATGTTGTAAACATTCACCTTAATCAAGTTCTGATTGGGTCAGGTACATTGAGTAATGGTATATACGTATTAAACCAACCACAGATTTTCAATGTCCAGAATACACACAAAAGAAAGTCTCCAGAAATCAATCAGGCTTTCTTATGGCATTGTAGACTGGGTCACATCAATGAGAGAAGGTTGACGAAGCTACATACAGAAGGATATTTGAATCCGTTCGAATATCAATCGTATGCCACTTGTCAATCCTGTCTTAAAGGAAAGATGACAAAGTCTCTGTTCACTGGACACGGAGTAAGAGCGAGCGAGCTCTTGGGACTCGTACACAGCGACGTGTGCGGTCCAATGTCTACACATGCGCGAAGTGGTTTTTCTTACTTCATTACTTTTACGGATGAGTTTTCAAGGTTCGGACATGCCTTTTTAATGAAACATAAATCCGAAGCCTTTGGAAAGTTCCAGGAATATAAGAATGAAGTAGAAAAACAAACCGGCAAAAGTATCAAGATTCTAAGATCGGATCGAGGTGGTGAATACTTGAGTGCCGAGTTCCTGGACTGTTTAAAAGAGAATGGAATTCTCTCTCAGCTTACTCCTCCATACACTCCGCAACATAACGGTGTATCAGAGAGACGGAACCGCACCCTATTGGATATGGTACGGTCCATGATGAGTAACGCTGAGTTACCGCGATCATTCTGGGGATATGCGCTAGAATCAGCCGCATACCTTTTGAATCGAGTTCACACTAAGAATGTGCCTACCACACCATATGAGTTATGGAGTGGGAAAAAACCCTATCTACAATATCTGAAGATCTGGGGATGTCCAGCTTTTGTCAAAAAGCAGCATGCGGACAAACTCGAGGCACGCTCAGTACTGTGCAAGTTTGTGGGATACCCAAAGAACACCAGGGGGTATCTTTTCTACTACGCAGAGGAACAAAAAGTCCTTGTTTCTCGTAATGCCCACTTTCTAGAACACCAGTTCTTAGAAAAGGAAATAAGTGGGAGCGCAGTAGAACTGGAAGAAATTCCAGAACCACGGACTATTACTGAAAATTTAGTGGAACCAGAGGGTTCGGAAGAACAGGACATTCCTACGCCGCTCCGCAGGAGTAGTAGGCAGACTCATCCGCCCGAGAGATACAACGGCTTTCTCATAGACGGGGATAGAGAGGATTGCATCATAGATTATGATGAGCCTACTAGCTTCCAGCAGGCCGTTCAGAGCGTTGACTCAGTAAAATGGCTGGATGCAATGCGGACCGAAATGGAGTCCATGTACACCAACAAAGTATGGACGTTGGACATTGCTCCAGACGGGGTAAAACTCGTAGGATGCAAGTGGATCTTCAAAAGGAAGATTGGTGTAGATGGACAGGTTGAGACCTATAAAGCTAGACTTGTAGCAAAAGGTTTTCGTCAAAGACCTGGTTTGGACTATGACGAAACCTTTTCTCTAGTGGCTATGCTGAAATCCATTAGGATCCTTCTTGCCATTGCTTCCTTCCACGATTATGAGATTTGGCAGATGGAAGTAAAGACAGCTTTTCTAAATGGAAATTTAGAGGAGTGTGTCTATATGGACCAGCCAGAGGGTTTCATTCAGAGTGGGAGCAGCGGAAAGGTGTGCAAGTTGCTTAAGTCCATCTACGGACTAAAGCAGGCATCGCGGAGTTGGAACATCTGTTTTGATGAGACGGTCAAGGAATTTGGCTTTATCAAAAATCCAGATGAACCATGCATCTATAGTAGATTTGTAGCGAGAACTGTAGTATTCCTCGTTTTATACGTGGATGACATTCTCTTAATAGGAAATGACATTCCTATGCTACAATCTATCAAGGGGTTCTTGTCACACAGGTTCTCCATGAAAGACCTGGGTGATGCCTCATACATCCTGGGGATCCGGATCCATCGTGATAGATCCAAGAGGATATTAGGACTTTCACAGTCCAGGTACATCGACACCATACTGAAGAGATTCAGTATGGAAGATTCCAAGCGCGGTAACTTACCGGCTTGTCACGGGATCACCCTCTCTAAAGAGATGTCTCTCAAGACTGATTTGGAGAGGGATCGCATGTCTATTATACCCTACGCTTCTACGGTAGGCTCTATAATGTATGCGATATTGTGTACCATACCGGATGTAGCTTATGCACTGAGTGTGGTAAGCCGGTATCAGTCAAACCCTGGGGAGAAACACTGGATAGCAGTAAAGAACATTCTCAAGTACCTGAGAAGGACTAAGGAGATGTTCTTGGTGTATGGTGGAAAAGACCTCCAGATCGAGGCCTTTGCTGACTCCAGCTTCCAGAGTGACAAGGATGATTCCAAGTCCATGTCGGGTTTTGTCTTTACGCTCAATGGAGGGGCGGTGTGTTGGAAGAGTTCCAAACAGGAAACCGTTGCAGACTCGACGATGGAAGCGGAATACATCGCTGCATCTGATGCCGCAAAAGAAGCTGTCTGGATGAGGAAGTTCTTGAAAGAACTTCAGGTGGTTCCGTCCATTGTTGATCCAATACCTCTGTATTGCGACAACAACGGGGCTATAGCCTTAGCAAAGGAACCCAGGTCCCATCAGAGATCCAGACACATCTTGAAGCGGTATCACCTGATCAGGGAGATCATAGATCGCAAGGAGATCGAGGTTCGGAGAGTCGCTTCAGAAGATAACACTGCAGATCCATTCACCAAGGCCCTGCCCCAGACTCAGTTCAAGCGGCTGATCGAGATGATAGGTCTTCGATACGCCAGTACATGGCCTTAGTGCAAGTGGGAGATTGTTAGTGTATATGCCCTAGAGGCCATTACTGTATCATACTAGTTTGTATATTACTTAATGGAAGCTTGGGATATTCACTTTGTATATACAATCTTGCTCAAAATAGTAGTATGCTACTTGGTTTGTTTCTACTTCAATGTGTACATGTGTTTATTTTAGTATATCACCTATACACATTAGTGGAGCCCTTAGGATCTTTGCTTGATTACCAGCGATGTGATGGCAGTCACACTAGTGGGGCTGGGTAATCTATAAGCACATCCTTATGCAGGTCCCTAGTCGCAGGACTATCGAGACAGGGCATCGATACTCCGGAGTAGACTAGCGCATGCGCTTCTCATCCCAGTGTGGGAGACGGTCTGTCCCACAGCCGTCAGTACGTCGTACTTGAGATAGTATGCGGGTGCTCGTTAGGTTGCGGGTACACTGGACAGGACTCGTCAGGAACTGACTAGTTGGTATTATGCCTATCGTCAGTTATCAGTTCCCAGGTGACATGAGTACAGCTTAGTCCGCTGACTTGACACTGTCACTTCGCCTCGAGTGTGTTCCCACTGCACTTTGATTACTACCCTACCACGGCTCAAAGGAGTCGTGCAAACAGGTAGTAGTTGGGTGCAGTCCCGAAGCACTTGGAGGCAGTGACGGTTAGAAAGGATTCGTCTCTCCCGGTATTGGGGGTTGACATCGCGCTGTGTCTAGAAGAGCCATTTCACGAGTAGTCCCTGGCCAGGGCAAACGAGATATACTGGTGGGCTTCCAGTGTTATCTCAGGGTGTTTTGGGCTTCACTCCGACACGACTTGTACCGCTATTTTGGGACTGACGTTTACTGCCCCCTAGGCCCGCCATGTGATGTATCAGACGAACAGACCGGACTGTACGGAGATTGTCACATTCAGGCTCAGTAGGAGTTCAGATGGGTTTCACCTCGTCAGTCTTCTTGTCGGCATCTACCTGGGGACCGTTACGCACAGCTAGTGCCGCTTGCGGTCTGTGGTTAAACCCACTGCCAGCGTAGTGTCGAGTCTTTAGAGTCCCACACAGAAAGCTATTCGCCTTTAGGAAAAAGAGTAGAGGTCGAATTGTTTTGCGACAGGTCGCATGGTTTTGCGACAGGGTTCGGTCACATCCGTGCACTTGTGCACGTACAGTGTCCGGACAGTTTACACTAGCGGGCTTTGGTTTAAGCCAGATCCTAGTGTACCTTTTGGGATTGGATTTATCCAGTATGCATTCGTGTTCCTCGGAACGCGAATGCGGGTGTGTATGCACAGTTGACGGAGAGACAGAGGCAGAGGATTCTCGTTAGGGTTGTTGACAGTTGACCGTTGACTATTGACTTTTTGCTCAACCCTAATGAGAATATGATATTTGATTAACAATTGTATTAATTAAGTATTATGGTGACATGGTTGTTGAGGGGTTGACTTTGTTGACTTGCTGACTTTGTTGACTTGTTGACTTTGTTGACCGGTTGACTAGGCTTGACTAGTTGACCATCATGATAACCATAGCTATCATTTCATGGCAAAGACTTTTGCTTGCTTGCTCTTTTGTGCAAAATGAGTGCATGAAATGATAAGGCTATGGTTGCTTAAACCATCACATAATACTTGATTGATATGAGGTGTTATGATAGTTTTGGATTATGAGAGCCAAATGAGAAAAGTCTTCTCTCATTCTATCATTCTCATTCTCTCTCTTGTTCTTGAGCTCTCATCTCCTTCCTCTTGCTCTCCCTCACTTGGTCTATGGTTCACTTGTCTCATGAGTTGAGAACCAAGAACCATAGATA
The DNA here is from genome assembly GCA_030015575.1 of Agapanthus africanus. NCBI lineage: Eukaryota > Viridiplantae > Streptophyta > Magnoliopsida > Asparagales > Amaryllidaceae > Agapanthus > Agapanthus africanus. Next base: position 677,056,748 of record JASDDO010000019.1, on the reverse strand, counting down.
AAATCCCATACAAACTCTTCTCTACTCACTCTAGTTCACAAGGTTTAGCAAACCGAGTGAACTAGTTTCTTCAAAGTTCGAAGAAGGAGCCAAAGGTTGAAGCTTTCAGGTGGATCTATCTTCGGCGCAAGGAGACGACGGGGAGAAGCCGATCCGGACAACCATCGAGGCTTGAAGACGAAGGAGTTCGAGATAAGAAAGGTATAAACCCCCTAACCGAGTAGTTAGAAACTCCTAGTTAGGTTGTTAGTTCGATGTTTAACAAAGATCCGGGTTTTAAGTCCATGTTACCACCTCTAAGAAAATCGTTTTTCATCAAATTCCGCATGCCCGAAAGTGCCGGGAGAGGTAGCATGGACTTACAGAAATCATCCATAAAAGTAATGAAGTAGGAATAACCACCTCGCGCATGTGTAGACATTGGACCGCACACGTCACTGTGTACGAGTCCTAAGAGCTCGCTTGCTCTTACTCCGTGTCCAGTAAACGGAGTCTTTGTCATCTTTCCCATGAGACAAGATTCATAAGTGGCATAAGATTGATATTCGAACCGATTCAAATATCCTTCTCTATGTAACTTATTTAATCGTGTTTCATTGATGTGACCTAGTCTACAATGCCATAAGAAAGCCTGATTCATTTCTGGAGACTTTCTTTTAAGTGTGTTCTGGACATTGAAAACCTGAGCTTGATTCAATACGTATATACCATCATCTAATGTACCGGACCCAATCAGAACTTGATTTAGGTGGATTTGAACTACATCGCTTACGAATGTAAAGTCATATCCCTCTCTTGAAAGTGAGGACACTGATAAGATATTACAAGTCAAACTAGGTACATACAGACAGTTACGTAGAATCAATATCTGCCCACTTGTCAAACCTAGGCGATATTCTCCCACGGATTCAGTGTCCACGCTCATTCCGTTTGCAACTCTGAGAGACAAATCACCTATCCTTATAACTTTACGGTTTCTCAAAGCATGTAACGAATTACAGATATGAGATCCTGCTCCGGTATCTAGTACCCAGGAAGTAGAGTTAATTGACAAACAGTTCTCAATTACAAACACACTTGAGGCTGAAGCCACAACATGCTTCGTATCCTGGCTACTGGCTTCCAAAGCCCTGGAATCCTTCTGCCAATGTCCGTTCCCATAACAATAGGAACATCCCTCCTTGCCTACACCAAGTCCCGAAACTTTTGCTCTTTCCTTTCCTCCTACTTTACTGACACTGTATATCGTCTTCGTAGAGGTCTTCTTCTTTTCATCCTTTGCTTTCGCCCTGGATGTAGAAGAAGAAGGTCCCCCATTAAGCAGAGCTTGTGTCTCCCTGGTTTCTTTCAGGGTATAAGTAGAGGGTAGGGACTGTGGAAATAAGTCAGCATATGACCTGTTTCCCAACGTGGTCTCCAGGTCCTTGAGCTCATCAATAAAGCTAGTCATCGTAAGGACGTCTTCCCTTACAGATGACCCGTCAGCCGACCTCGCTTGAATTAATTCGTTCGAGGCCTCATATCTTGCGATATGAGATTGCTCTCCATATAAATCTTTGTTATGGAGAAAGATGGAAACATAGTCCATCTTCTCGTGCTGCTTCTGGTATATACCATCAACTGAAGCCAACACGAGGCACTTGGCTTTCGCTTTATCCTTTTCCTTTGTCTGACGGATATCCATATCTGCAACGGTGGAAACTGGACCTGGGACGGCGGGATCTTGAGTAGTAATAGGGTGGTCCAGCTTGTCATAGGCAATGGTCATCTAGACAGACCTTTTGTTGGAGATAGTGCCCTCAGAGTCAATTATTGGATCACAGGCACGTGATTGCAATGATTGAGGGAGGACCTATCCCGGTAGGACAGTCTTACTCGAGATGATAGTATGCTATCTGGTTTACCTTTATCATCGTGTACTGCTTTAGGTGACCTGACACGTCGCTATTACACGTTGATAGAGCCCCTAGGATTCTTGCTTGACCACCAGCAGTATGAGGGCGATCATATAAGTGGGAGCTGGGGTCTATAAGCTTATCCTTAAAAGGTCCCTAGTCGTGGGAGTTTCGAGACTGGGCATCGATACTCCATTAGTAGACTAGTGTATACAGTCGAGACCCCGACGAGGGGCGGTGGCCGGTCTCACAAGCCACTGGTGTCAGTTGGATCACTTAAGATGTATACAGGTGCTCATTGGGTTATGAGTACACCGGACAGGACTCGCCGGGAACATGCTAGTTGGTCATATACCAGACGTCAGATGGCAGTTCCCTGGTGACATGTGTGCAGGTTAGTTCATCGACCTGGGGATCGTCATTTGTCTCGTGTGAGTTCCCACTGTACTTTGATTACTACCCTACCACGGCTCAAAGGAGTCGTGCAAACAGGTTTTAGTTGGGTACAGTCCCGAGCCACATGGAGGCAGTGAGCGTATCTTCAGGGGTTCGTCTCTCCCGGTATTGGGGGTGAGGTCGTGCTGTGTCTAGGAGAGCCATTACACAAAGTCCTTGGCCAAGGCAAGGAGATTTACTGGTAGGTATTCCAGTAGTATCTCAGGGTGTTCTGGGCTACACTCCGACACGACTTGTACCGCTTTTGGGGGTCTGACTTTTACCAACCCCCTAGGCCCGCCATGCGATACTCATAGACGAACGGACCGGACTGCACGGATATTGTCACTGACAGGCTCAGTTGGGTGTCGGGGTGAGCTTCCTCATCGACGTCCCATTTGGTCAGTACCTGGTAGCCCGTCACGTATTGGCTTATACCTCTGACGTGCTAGTGGTTAAATCCACAACCGAAATGTTGACGAGTCTTTAGAGTCCCCCACATTCAGTTACTCAGCTTTCGGGCGAAATGTTGTAGAGGCCGTATAGAGATATGGCAAGGTCCGATCAGATACGTGCGGTATTGCACGGATCAGGATCGGACAGTCTGTACTATAGGCCGTATGGATATATGGCAGGGTTCGATCAGATACGTGCGGTATTGCACGGATCAGGATCGAACAGATATTACTAGCCGGCTTTGGTTTAAGCCGGATCCTAGTATAGTACAGTGTAGATTTTGTCTCATTGCATTTGTATTTCGGTCGAAATACAGATGCGGGTGTGTATGCACAGTATCGGGGTTTTCCCGTAATTTATTACGGGACCAGTTTTCTGGAGTTGCCAGTTTGCTTTCCGTTTCGGCCAATTTCCTTTGTTCCGTTCATTGGCCGAAGTTTGGTGGAGGAGGGCTTATTTGCATTGTTGCAAATAGGCATTTGTGGAAGGGGGTCTTTGCATTTTGTTGTATCATGATAGCACCCTCCTTTGACTTGCTTGACTTGATCACTTCATGATAGCTTGACTTTGGATGTCATCATGGTTGTTGTTGATTGGTTAGTGGAGTATGGATTTGGTTGTGATGATAATTTCTTTTCACCATTCTTTTTCTCTCATGATTATAGTAGTGGTTGAATCATCCATACACCACACACTCTCTCTCCAATCTTACTCCCTCTTTTGTTTGGCCGGCCATTCAAAATGGTGGGGGTGGATTTCATTTTTATGTGTGGCATTTTCTTCTCTCATGGTGCTATGAAAATTGCTCTCTTGTTCATCCAAAAACCTCCTTGAATCCCTCCACCAATGGCAACCTCCACTACCCCAAAAAGAGACACAAGTTCTACTACACATTCTACAGCGAATCTTGGGCACGTCGAGTAGCCGGTTTCGTGCCCGAGTTGCCTCGGTATTGAGGTGGGAGCCCGTAAACGATGTAGGCGACGTGGTGCACTTCCGGCGACGAGGAGGAGACGGAACATTCCGCAGGAGATCGGGACCATGACGAGAAGACCGGAGGACTTGGATCGTCGGTATATCTCTAACCCATCTTCTAGTTAGCTTAGACTTGTTAATGGTAACGATCCGGGTGTTTAGTGCGCGGTGGTGCCGGTTTGCTAAGTCCGCAAAATTTAAGTTTTTCACCGCTTCCGCATTCCGGCGTCGGTTTGACGGCCGGGGCGCCGCCGTGCACTTACAGTGGTATCAGAGCCTTCCCATTAACTTCGTCTAGCTTTGTGTAATGTGTTTTGCATTTCCGATCGATCAAAAGTTCCAAAACCCGTATTCCCTTCGCATCAGTTTCTGTCGAAATTTTTTGGAGTCTAAAAATTTTTCAGGTGGTCTCAGAATGATGTGCAGGGAGTACAAAGAACACAGAAAAAATTTGGTAGCACAATTCGTCCGTACGACCGCGGAAGGGCGGCCAAAACCCCCATTCCGCCGCTCTTCCGCGGCACACTGTTCACATTACTGCACCATTTTTTTTCAGATGTTTTCTGGGTTTAATATATGGGCTTTGGAATATTAAAGTTGGGCCAATTGTTTCTGTGACTGCTGCAGTATTCTTTGTGGGCCCACTTGTTAAAGTTTGATCAATCGGAATATTTTAAATACATTTTTCACAGTATTTACATTATATCTGCGACCGTGAATGTCACTCGATCGGTAAATCCGGTCTAACTGCTATAGCCCGGTTAGACGGATTTGCGAACGTGACTTTCACGTTGATGTTTTTGTTTTTGCTGTGATGTTGCGGATCGGTCGTGGGGGATAGCCTGGATGCAATGCTAGTATAGTTTTTGTTGTATTATGTACATTTGTTATTGCGGGGCGAGCGTCCGACATGTGGACTGCCGTCACTGCCTGTTTGTATTATTATTTTGGGGCACGACCTGGTTGCGGTCGATGTACCCGTTGTATGTATATTTTACTTTCTGTACTAGGATTGCCCCGCGGAGGGGTGCACGGATAGCCGGGTTCTGGAGGGCAACAAGCCCGCATCTCATGGCATTGAGACGGAGGGGGCTTCACTCTAGGATTGGCGGGCTATTCGCCGCACTCGTAGGGGGTACAGGTTGACCCAGGAGGGGTGCCCAAGTTACCGGATTCCGTGAAGTGCTGGGTGGTCCATTCACGGTGCTGAAGGGGGCTGCCTCGCTTCAGGTTTTGGCGGGTAACTTGCCGCGCCCGTAGGGGTCTAGGATTTCATTGCACAGGCTATCCACACGACCAGGGGAACGTCGGGTTTCAGTAGTGGCTCTGTGAAACCCGGGGATCCCAGATATCTGTATTGTTTCTGTGATGCTGTTCATTCTCTGTGATGTTGCATTTTATTCACGCCTTGAGCGAAATACTATATATTGGTATATATATTAGTAGATGTTGTATATGTTTTGCATCCGCGCTAGTCCAGTCCCCGCTCTGTCGTTAGTTAGCTAACCTAACGGGTAATGACGGGACCCAGTGGCGAATGCGGATGGCATATACGTACATCAGTATATTTTCGTTCTTTTTGGTGTGATCAATTGATGGGACTGCGTTGATTCGGATCAATGCAAGTTAAAAACAAACCTAATCTGATGTTGTTGGAACACTTTTCAAAAAGCTGTTATTGCAAGGACGTTCACTTTTGTTTTGCATTGCGGTATTCATTTAGAATATCCTGCTCCTCAGTCGACGAGGCAAGGGCCGAGATCCCTTCACCGGGAGTGACCCCTTGGACAAAAAGTTTGCGTCAGGGCATTAACTTCACTATAGCCGATTACTTTTGCTTTGCATCGCGGTATTCATTTGGAATATCCTGCACCCCATTCTACGGGGAAAGAGCCGAGATCCCTTCACCGGGAGTGACCTCTTTAGCAAAGGTTTTCGTCACTATATTTCTAAAAAGCTATCCGTTCCTTCGACGATATCAAGTTCTTTACGTTAAAGGTTTTCGCCAGAAACCATTCGTAGCCCTCCGTCGTTTCATATGGGTGGTCAATAGTATTCAAGCTGTGTATGTTGGCCAAAGTCAAGGCACAGTGATTGGTAGCTATTGGGGTATTCATATGCAGCATAGATAGATGCGTTGGTTTGGGACAGTCGTACTGCCATTTTGGCCAAAGTCAAGGGTATCTACGGGTGGATTCAAATTAACCTGGTGAATGACGGGTAGAACTTGACATGTGACTTATGATATGTTGGCCAAAGTCAAGGTCATAAGAGCATGGGGCAGAAATCACATCGGGAGTTTCAAAAGTACTGAAACTTGCCAGATATGCGCATACCTTCTGGAGTGTGATACCGTGAGCGGATTCCGTCACGTTGTCATGCGATGAGAGTTGGATCCCGATTCCCACTGATGAGTTAGTTTACTCCTCGGGTGACCCCGACTAATTCTTCTTTCAGGTTTGGAGGAGAATTTGAGGTACAGTGGGAGGTTTCCAGATTAGATAAATTGGTGACCATTCTGATCTAGGTTAGAGTGCACGCTGAGTGTTTCTTTTCTCTCTCTCTTTGGCAGCGACCATTGACCCGACCCTAAGACTTTGACTCAGTGACCAAGTTGACCGAACCTTCTTAAACACTGGCTTTTGGATTGTCAGAGTTGCGAACCTCATTGCCACTCCTACTTTTACCCTTTTCTCCAGGACACCCCGTATTACTACGAACGTCCACTTCCATTGGACAAAACCATCGTATGGTTAGATACGAACTCGAAAGAATTTATTCGAGGATGGTTTCCGGTTTTGGAGAAAACGGATAGGATTATTCAGTTGTCTTTTCCTTTTACCCTCTCTCAGGTTACGAGTACTCCTTGGTTTAGGGGTAGTACACCTATTACGCAAATTGGATTGTCTTCTTCCAAACCTTAGGCTGGTGCCGACCGGTAGGGAATGAAGAAAACCAATTAGCATAACGATGGTGTGCAGAAGGTATTAAGTTCAGACAAAGCAAGGGATTAGTAAGAGGGCAAAGTAAATTGCAACAGATATTCACGACCAAACCAAATATTTCGTTACCACTCCCACATCACCTTTGTATTTCTCCAGGACACTCCGTATCACTACGAAGATCCACAGTTTATTTGGATACTCCATCGTATGGTTATATACGAACTCGAAAGGAACTTGTTCCAGTTCGGGGATGGATTCTGGTTCAGGAGAAATAGGAATAAGGTTTATTCGGTTGTCTTTTATCTTCACCCTCTCTCATTGCGAGTGTTCCTAGGATTGGGACAGTACACCCATTATGCTTATTGGATAGTCTTCTTCCAAACCATAGGCTGGTGCCGAACGGTAGGGAAGGAAGAAAACCATTTGGCCTAAAAGGGTGTGCAGAAGGTAAAGACTAAAGACATATGAAGGGATCTGGAGAGGTGGCAAAGAACTATACGGTTACAGTCGTGAATCTGGAAGAGGCATTACTAGGAATACCAGAATACCCCATCGGAACATTTCAATGTTTCAGTTTCACTGTGTAATGTTAAAGGAAAACTGATTTCCCGATTAGATACTTACTCCAGGGTATGTATTTACCAGGTACGATTCTCACATCTGTATGGTTTTACAGATGATGAGTGGGAGTAAGTTATTGGGAATTGGGTGATTATCCTCATTATATCGGGATTCGTTGTAATCGGTGATATTTGAGGAAATCACCTGGGCTGTTTGCCGGTCGGCAAATATTTGGTTTTGAATATCCGCTGTTGTGCACCAATTTCAAATTGATATATCTGTACGTCTATTTTCATAGAGTGAGATATACCTTTTGATATTATGTCGATGACATTTACCTATATCAGTGGATGGTTAGGTAAGGAGCATCAAACAGCGGTGTAATTCTTCTTAACCATAAGTACAGTTTTCAACCTACGACACACAGTGAATGAGTTATCAGACTCAAGGGACTTATACAGAGTATTGTATGTTGTCCAGTGTCCATCAGGACAGAGGGGTTGGTCCTCGTACTATATTCGGTTTACTTATGACTTCTCTAGTTTTTTGACAGGTGTTTCGCGGAAACACAGGGTCCGAATTTTGAGAAGTTATAGGTATTTGAATAGAGTAGAGAACCAGGTGTAGTAAGTATCGGGATTCTTCAAAGAGATCGAAGATGTAGATACTTGTGTATGGTATTCAGTTGATAGTAATGATAAAGAGATCTTGCTTCTCTTTCAGGTTACTCATAATTAGAGGCATTCCTAAGTTGAGTAACGCTGATCGGCCTACTTCCATTTAGCTCACATGCGCTGGAGACAGCTGCATGATTTGAATCTGGTTCAATTAAATCAGTGCCTCTGGTTCTATATTGGATATAGAACAGTTCATATCTTAACGATGTTAAGGTACGGGGAGTTGTCCGGTTTATGATTAAAACCAGACACTGGACAACTCAAGGCACGTTTCTGTAATGGCTGTTTGTGGGTTGACCCAGGCTATGACGTGGGTTGACTTTCTACCATATGGATGAACAATAGCAATATTGTTCTAGACTCGCCACAGTTTTAAATAAAATAGACTTTTTCAGAAAACAGTAGTGGGAGTATGGTAGAACTGGAAGTGATTCCAGAACCACAAACGATTACTAAAGATTTGATAAGGAACCTAAAGATTCAATCTGGATCGACATTCCATTGGCCACTCCGCAGATAAGGTGGGTAACTTCAGGCACCCGAGAGGCACTACGGTAGCCTCAAGGACGGTGACAGGGAAGTTCTTGTTTACCCAAAATTGCCATTGCTGTTGTTCCAGGTTACGAGACCCGGCGGGAGGATGAGTATAGCGTCGTTCTAAACCAGTTTTAGAAGTGTACGTCTATATGACTCTGCCAGAGGGTTGTCGTAGTCAGTGGGAGCAGCGGAAGCATTGGTGGACAGGTTGCTTATGTCTATTTATAGACTAGAGCAGATGTAGCGGAGATAGATCATCTATTTCTGACGGTCATGGGTTTGACTTCATCAGAATAGGGGATGGATCTGTTGAGAAGGTAGTAGGGTGTGATATCCTGGTATTTGGATGACATACACAGAGTAGGAAAAGAAACTCCTACACTACGATCGGTTATACTTTGGTCGTCACACAGTTGTTTCTCCACAAAGGAAATGGATTTTATATCAGACATACTGGTTACTAGATCTATGGTTTTAGATCTAGATTTGGGTGGTTTCCCAATCAGGGTACTTGACAGCATTCTAAGAGTATTTAGGATGGACGACTCCTGGCACGGTAGTGTACCTGCAGGTAATGGAGTCACCCTCTCCAAAGGTGTCTTACAGACTAAAGGGGAGAGGGACGGGCATGATTGGCAGATCACTTGCTCAGGCAATTGAGTCAATCGTGAGATGTCAAGTACCACACCAGATGTTGTTCTTGCACTAGATGCAATAAGTTGACATTAATCCAATCCTGGAGAAACAGTCGGAAGCAGTTTTAGAACATAAGTGGATGTTCTAGGGATATGATAACGACAGCCTCATTCAGGAGACAGTTATCATTCCAGGCTTCCAAGGTGACATGGACGACAAGGAGGTTGTCAGAGTTATAGTTTTCCTTCTGATGTGGGGCAGTATTTTGGACAGGTGGTCCAAGGCAATACTGAGGGTGGCATGGCGCAGGATACTGATTGAGTTCAGTTGACGATACAGTGTAAGAAGTTTGGATTTGGAGTTCATTTATGAGCTAGGTCCCATCAGACATCCAGACATTCTAAGACAGGTATTGCTCATTTCGGGAGATGGCTTTCTCCGCGAACTTGAGATTTAGAGAGACATAGAAAGAAACATCAAGGCGGATCCACTCACTAAGGCTATTCCTCGAACGCAAGAGTTTCGCAATCGAGCTTTGTGAGACTGACTAGTAGAGGAGTTGGGTGTTCGGTATCACACGGGCTGTGAGTATGCGACATCGCAATAATTAGCCTTGAGTGCAAGTGGGAGATTGTTGGAGATAGTGCCCTCAGAGTCAATTATTGGATCACAGGCACGTGATTGCAATGATTGAGGGAGGACCTATCCCGGTAGGACAGTCTTACTCGAGATGATAGTATGCTATCTGGTTTACCTTTATCATCGTGTACTGCTTTAGGTGACCTGACACGTCGCTATTACACGTTGATAGAGCCCCTAGGATTCTTGCTTGACCACCAGCAGTATGAGGGCGATCATATAAGTGGGAGCTGGGGTCTATAAGCTTATCCTTAAAAGGTCCCTAGTCGTGGGAGTTTCGAGACTGGGCATCGATACTCCATTAGTAGACTAGTGTATACAGTCGAGACCCCGACGAGGGGCGGTGGCCGGTCTCACAAGCCACTGGTGTCAGTTGGATCACCTAAGATGTATACAGGTGCTCATTGGGTTATGAGTACACCGGACAGGACTCGCCGGGAACATGCTAGTTGGTCATATACCAGACGTCAGATGGCAGTTCCCTGGTGACATGTGTGCATGTTAGTTCATCGACCTGGGGATCGTCATTTGTCTCGTGTGAGTTCCCGCTGTACTTTGATTACTACCCTACCACGGCTCAAAGGAGTCGTGCAAACAGGTTTTAGTTGGGTACAGTCCCGAGCCACATGGAGGCAGTGAGCGTATCTTCAGGGGTTCGTCTCTCCCGGTATTGGGGGTGAGGTCGTGCTGTGTCTAGGAGAGCCATTACACAAAGTCCTTGGCCAAGGCAAGGAGATTTACTGGTAGGTATTCCAGTAGTATCTCAGGGTGTTCTGGGCTACACTCCGACACGACTTGTACCGCTTTTGGGGGTCTGACTTTTACCAACCCCCTAGGCCCGCCATGCGATACTCATAGACGAACGGACCGGACTGCACGGATATTGTCACTGACAGGCTCAGTTGGGTGTCGGGGTGAGCTTCCTCATCGACGTCCCATTTGGTCAGTACCTGGTAGCCCGTCACGTATTGGCTTATACCTCTGACGTGCTAGTGGTTAAATCCACAACCGAAGTGTTGACGAGTCTTTAGAGTCCCCCACATTCAGTTACTCAGCTTTCGGGCGAAATGTTGTAGAGGCCGTATGGAGATATGGCAAGGTCCGATCAGATACGTGCGGTATTGCACGGATCAGGATCGGACAGTCTGTACTATAGGCCGTATGGATATATGGCAGGGTTCGATCAGATACGTGCGGTATTGCACGGATCAGGATCGAACAGATATTACTAGCCGGCTTTGGTTTAAGCCGGATCCTAGTATAGTACAGTGTAGATTTTGTCTCATTGCATTTGTATTTCGGTCGAAATACAGATGCGGGTGTGTATGCACAGTATCGGGGTTTTCCCGTAATTTATTACGGGACCAGTTTTCTGGAGTTGCCAGTTTGCTTTCCGTTTCGGCCAATTTCCTTTGTTCCGTTCATTGGCCGAAGTTTGGTGGAGGAGGGCTTATTTGCATTGTTGCAAATAGGCATTTGTGGAAGGGGGTCTTTGCATTTTGTTGTATCATGATAGCACCCTCCTTTGACTTGCTTGACTTGATCACTTCATGATAGCTTGACTTTGGATGTCATCATGGTTGTTGTTGATTGGTTAGTGGAGTATGGATTTGGTTGTGATGATAATTTCTTTTCACCATTCTTTTTCTCTCATGATTATAGTAGTGGTTGAATCATCCATACACCACACACTCTCTCTCCAATCTTACTCCCTCTTTTGTTTGGCCGGCCATTCAAAATGGTGGGGGTGGATTTCATTTTTATGTGTGGCATTTTCTTCTCTCATGGTGCTATGAAAATTGCTCTCTTGTTCATCCAAAAACCTCCTTGAATCCCTCCACCAATGGCAACCTCCACTACCCCAAAAAGAGACACAAGTTCTACTACACATTCTACAGCGAATCTTGGGCACGTCGAGTAGCCGGCTTCGTGCCCGAGTTGCCTCGGCATTGAGGTGGGAGCCCGTAAACGATGTAGGCGACGTGGTGCACTTCCGGCGACGAGGAGGAGACGGAACATTCCGCAGGAGATCGGGACCATGACGAGAAGACCGGAGGACTTGGATCGTCGGTATATCTCTAACCCATCTTCTAGTTAGCTTAGACTTGTTAATGGTAACGATCCGGGTGTTTAGTGCGCGGTGGTGCCGGTTTGCTAAGTCCGCAAAATTTAAGTTTTTCACCGCTTCCGCATTCCGGCGTCGGTTTGACGGCCGGGGCGCCGCCGTGCACTTACACCTTTGCCAGTCATAAAAGTTAGATTCAGTCAACTTGTTATCTAGATGTAACCTAGTCATGGTCACAAGGTTGCTGCAATGAGAGAGAGAGAAGAAAACACTTTAGCATGATGCTCTTGCAAGTTTAGATTGGTTTTTAATTTATCTAAACTGGATGGCTCCTACTGTTTCTCGAATCCTTCCTCATACCATAAAAGAAGAATTAGCCAGGACTATTCTCACTGTACAATACTTGCTTAGCCGTTCAGCCAGGCTAGTGTCGGTACTTCGAGGGAGGTTTTCCAACGCTTTCGCGAAGTTCCTTAATTAAATAACCTCTTTTCTCTGGGGGCGTAGCCCCGCTGACACCTTTCTCGGCACCTACTTGGTTTATAGCATTGATCGTTAAGTGACGAATCTCCTGATAAGTAGCATATACTCACAGTAGGATCGGGATCCAAATATCATCGTATGATAATGTTGAAGGAATCCTACCAACATTCATCAAACTCCAAATAGTATGCATCTCTTTGCAAATTTCAGTTTCTTTAGAAATTCCCGATGTAGATTTTTGCCCCATGTTCTTATGACCTTGACGAAAGCCAACAAATCATAAAACACATGTCAAGTTCTGCCCATCATTATCTTGTTAATTTGAACCCACCCGTATATACCCTTGACGAAATCCAACAAGGTTATACGACTGTCCCAAACCAACTCATCTATCTATGCAACAAATGAATACCCCAGCAGCTACCAAACACTATGTCTTGACGAAAGCCAACAAACATAGCTTGAATACTACTGACAATCCATAAGAAATGACGGAGGGCTACGACTGGTTTTGGCAAAACCGTGAACGTAGTGAACTTGATATAATCGAAGGAACCTGATAGCTTTTTAAAAGGAGTGGTTAAAACTCCGCAATTAAAAATTCTGCTCTTTTAAAATAACCGAGTGGTTTCTTTTAAATTTGTTCCAACGATTCAACTTTGGTTTATTTTCTTTGCATTATAAATAATGCGTCCCATCATTTAACCTATCATTGCAGAAAACAACGAAAATACAACGTCTTCTTATGCCATCTGCATTTTCCACGAGGTCCCGTCATCACCCGTTAGGTTACTTAATTAACGACAGAGCGGGGGCTGGGCTAGCACGGGTGTAAAACATAAGTGACGTCTAAATAGCTATCATATATAGATATTTTACATTCGTCAGACGCAATAATAGGCATTCCAAATCTCATATGAACTTTATTGGATTTGCAAGCAATCCGCGTTTGTTTAGAGCCTGCAACAAAAGACGGATTACACAGTTGTGATGAATAGCCATTACCCCACCCTAGACCCCTACGGGTACGGCAAACTACCCGCCAAATACCCGAAGTGAAGTGGTCTCCGTCAACAAAATGAGTAGGCCACTAAACACTTCAAAGTACCCGGTAGTTTGTGCACCCCACCTTGGGTCTATCCTAGGAGCAAAAATAGTAAAATGGAATAATACAACGGTGGCTACAACCGCAACTTGGATGTGCCCCGCAAAATAATATTACAACATATTACAATTACATCGAATGAATTAAAATAATAACCCATCACAAACCCCGGCTATATCATCACAACAGTCCAATACAGTTCACATCCACAAACAGTAAAAACCATTATAGAAATGTGCAACCCCCTGCCAACCGACATACTAGCAGTTAGGGGAGGTTTACGAACACATTATACAATCACACATATAATCAAATTAGCAAGCATCGTAAAATTTCGATCGAGCAAAACACTTTAGATTCTACTCCAATACTTCTCTGTGCACCTGAGACTTGAGCAGAAAACTAAACATCCCAGAAATACCATTATTAACACATAGGAATTACTGAGAAATTTGGGCTGACTCGGGCCTAACTCGGCCGTGGATCCGTGGCGGATCGCATGGATCCGCCGCGGTTCCGCGGTGAGTTAGCCGAGTTAGGAGTCCAAATTTCTGCAGTATCTATATTATTTCCTGCTTGTTATTCTGAAGGTCCCTTGAAAAATTTTTAGGGCCTGTTTTAAATTCGACAGAAAATGTGTTAAATGACGATGTTTTCGGTTCTTTTTGCGTTCGAAATTCTTACGACTTTGCTAATGAGTTAATTATTGTTTAGCGAGGCTTTGATACCACTGTAAGTCGATGTACAACACCCCACGACTTGCGGGAAGGCGGAATAATGAAAAACGATCTTGTTTTAGGCGTAAACATCGACTAGCCGAGAATCTTTGCATAAACAATAACTAACATGAAACCATAGAAGTGTTAACTACTATGTTAAGTGATTATACCTATAGAACCGAGTCCTTCGTCTTGTCGTTCTCCACGTCCTCTCCGGCCTTCTCTAAGTAGTAGAAGATCCACCCGAGAGCTTTACTATAAGCTTCACCTCAAACTAGAGGTAACTAGGTCTCTTGAAGTGCTAATCCAAGTAACCTAGGTGATATAGAGAATGGTTAAGGATTAAGTAGTCTAATCTAATCCTTGTACTCAACACATGAGAGGGGAGGATTAGGGTTTGAAGAGGGAGAGCTTGAGGAGAGATAAAGTGAGCAAAAGAATTGAGATGAGAAAATGAGCTATCATAATATATATCAACCATTATGATTTATCAACAAAAGAAAATGAATGATTAATCATCATGCTTAATAAATATAAAAGGGTGATTCATCTCCATGAGTCATTAAGCATTTATGATGCATTAATGACTTGGATGAATCACTCAAATGACTCTCTAATCTCATTTAATGCATATGCCACCTTAACCCCCAAGTCACCATCTTCTAGAAGCTTCTCGCGCAATTACGAGAACGCCCTTCCTATCCGTGAAAACAAGGAAAAACTTTAGACTGTATAAATCCAATAACCAGATACTAGAAACTGGCATAAACCAAAGCCGACTAGTAAAAACTGTCCGGATGTCGTACGTGCGTAAACACACGTATGCGTCCGAACCCTTATCGTAAAACCATACGACCTCTATATCGTTTCTCCTGAAGTAGGGAAACTCTCTGTGTGGGACTCTAGAGACTCGACTACTACGCTGGCAGTGGGTTTAACCACAGACCGCAAGCGGCACTAGCTGTACGTAACGGTCCCCAGGTAGATGTCGATAAGAAAGCCAATGAGGAAACCCATCCGAACTCCTACTGATTCTGATGTGACAATCTCCATACAGTCCGGTCCGTTCGTCTAAGACTATCGCATATCGGGCCTAGGGGGGCGGCAAGCGTCAGTCCCCTAATAGCGGTATAAGTCGTGTCGGAGTGAAGCCCATTACACCCTGAGAAACTACTGGAACCTAACAGCAAATCTCGCTTGCCCTGGCCAGGGACTTTGCGTAATGGCTCTCTGACACGGCGCGATATCAATCCCCAATACCGGGAGAGACAAATCCTGTCAAACCGCCACTGCCTCCAAGTGCTCGGGACTGCACCCAACTGCTACCTGTTTGCATGACTCCTTTGAGCCGTGGTAGGGTAGCAATCTAAGAACAGTGGGACACCCTCGAGGCGAAGTAGCAGTGTCAAGTCTGTGGACTATGCTGTACTCATGTCACCTGGGAACTGTTCACTGACGACTGATATAAAACCAACCAACAGTTCCCTGTGAGTCCTGTCCGGTGTACCCGTAACCTAACGAGCGCCTGCATACTATCTCCAATACGACGTACTGACGGCTGGGGGACAGACCATCTTTCCAACTGGGATGAGAAGCGTACACACTAGTCTACTCCGGAGTATCGATGCCCTGTCTCGATAATCCTACGACTAGGGACCTGAATAAGGATGTGCTTGTAGACTACCCAGCCCCCACTAGTGTGACTGCCATCACAACGCTGGTAGTCAAGCAAGATCCTAAGAGCTCTATCAATACGTTTACTCACATATGAAGATAGAAAAACGAAGTAGCATACTACCATGTTTAGCAAGACTGTTATATATATGTGAATATCCCAAGCTTCCATTAAGTAATATACAAACTAGTATGATACAGTAATGGCCTTCCAGGGCATAAACACTAACAGGTTTTGCATATACTAAAATATTAAACCATAATTTATAATGTTAATAATGCCGTGAAACCCTAATTAGAATTTTATTTCACCAAAATTTATATATTTTTAAAACCTAGTTTGCAATTTATATAATTATCACAAATTAAAATTAACAAAAATGCAACTAACAACTAGATTTGATTTAGCATAACATTAATATATCAAATACATCACACAACCATAATCTCACAACACAAAACCCCAATTTGAATTCAAACCCCTCTCTTGAATTTTAAATCATGTACTTAGAACCAATTAAAAACCTATTTAAACATTTAATTAAGCTAACCTAAAGCAAATAACAACAAATTAAGAAAAAGGTTAGAATTATACCTCATGATCAAGTGATCAAATATGGAAATCAAAGCCTCTAAAATGCTAACTTGTTCCCTAGATCCATGCAAGTTTGGCTAATGAGAAATGGGTGGGGATTAGATTTTGAGTTTGCTTTGATTTGTGTTGATTTTGGTTGATTTTTGAATGAATTTGGAGGTGAAGGAAGATGAAGACTTGGAGAAAATGGGGAGGGGCTGTCAACAGCTCAGTTTCAGCGAGGAGAGGAGAGGAGTGAGGTGTGGTGTGGGGGTGAGTGAAGTCAAGGGGAGAAAAGAAGACCAAGTCAACAAAAGACCATACTCTTTTTACTATTTTCTCATTTCCTTAGTTTTCTTTTCTCTTGATTTCTTTTCTTCTATGAAGAGGTGGGGGAAAACTTGGAGAGGGCTGCTGGATATGGGTGTGTGTCAGTGTAGGTGTGTGTGTGGGGTGAGGGAAAATGATAAATATTATACCCCAAATTTCCATTTAACTTATTTTCACCATTTAAGCCTTTTTCTTCGATATTTTCTAAAACCGTTTGACAACTTCATTTTATTTCAAAAACAACATGCTAAAATTTTGTTTAATTTATTATGATGCACAAAATTTGTTTCAACCAATTCCATTTTGTAATTTTCCCTAATTAAATGTATTAGTGATGGCTTAAAATAATATTAAAATAATTAATTTCGGAAAATTTTTCAGAAAATTAGAAATTTTACCAGTGGCTCAATAAACACCAAATACTAGCAATTACATAGCTAGAATATGTATATTTAATTTTATAATAAAGATATTTGTATTTTGACTTTTTACAGAAAACCCCTTTATTTTAACGATTTTTCCGAAATTTCACCGAAATGATTTTCAAAACGTTACAATCTTCCCCACTTAAAGAAATTCGGTCCCCGAATTTAAATTAAAACTCCCCCCAAATACTAAAACATTTAAGTAAAACCATCAAGTCGTCGGGGCTCCGAAATCATAAATAAATAAAACAAATCGTAGCGCAATGCATGCGCATGAAAAATGAGCATATAACTCAAAATCAGAACTTCGTCAAGCATCCCGAAATCATCGGAGTCATGGGGAAGACATAAATGTCAAGATCCAATACGAAAACCAATATGATATATATCATTAAAACATCAACAAGCAATGCATGCCAAACCTTTTTCAAATCGCTGTGCGATGTTCGCAACACTGCACAGTGGCGGACGTCTATTGTAAGAAAATATCTCTCTCTCTCTCTCTCTCTATATATATATATATCCTTTGTTTAATATGCACGTCCCGCCGTTTTGAAAGCAATTTCAGAAGGGTTTCCTTTATAAAATGTTTCGTGTCATCTCGGACACGTAGGTAAATACTGAGACTATAGCTCCTCTTTGGAAATCCCTTCGATAACTATCAATGCATGTAAAAATATACTCAGGTACTGTCCTGTGACTAGTCCTGCTCAGTACTAAACCAAATAGCAAACATCATAAAATATACTGCTCCAAAATAAATCAGTCCCAAATATATATATATGAATGCCATGTGCGTCTGGTGCGCACGGAAATCGAAATCCATGAATGTGCCATATATATGCATAGAAACAACATCTAAGTGCAACGGGTGTGCACGAAACAGCTGTCAAAGGCAACGTGTGTGCCTGACAGCAAAACCAGGTGCATCTGATATGAATGAAGAATCTCGATTTAGTGCATCTAGTGTGCGCCTAAATCGCATTAAGCGTCTTAAGTATGCGCAAAATCCAAATCAAGTGCACAATGTGCATGAAAACGAATATCGAATATCACACTCGAAATCAACGGTATACGATACATTTCAATCAAAATCCAAATCAGGTATACCGTGGTATAAAATCTCACCATCCTGTGCATCGGCATGCACAAAAGCAAATCAAACACTAAAAGTGCACGAAAACTATGCCGAAAGAATAAGTCAAATCATATACATGCCCTAGGCATGAAATCAAATATCATGAAACTCGGTCATCAAAACTCAATCATGAAATAAATCACCCACAAATATTGAAATCCAATATGACGGATACGTGATAGTCAATCACAAAATCACAAATCATAAATGTTATCGTCGATATGTCCGTCCTTTAAAGTCGAGAAGGTGTCGGTGCATCCAATGCTAGCAGAGCAATATATCTATTTGCCTTCTGATCATGGCATATCGCCTAGTGCTCTTAGGCTCTCGCCTCTCACTGCAGATTGCTAAGTACATAGGTCCTCGGCTCAACGGTCCAATATAGAAATGATAACGGAAGCAGTCCGCTCTGACACATCCTCTAAAGATCTCTGGACAACTATCATGGTTACTCATAACATGTCTCGTCGACGATGCCGAACTCTGGCCTGCTGAGTGTGCATAAAACGACCGCTCCTGGTTCCAAGTCTTCTCGTAAATTATTCCAGAAATTTCTTGTCGGGGTCTCTCCCAATTCTCGTTCCTGTCGAACTGCCCGGAAGTTATTGTCTCTTACTAAATCTGTATCTTGTTCCGGAAAGGCTTCATACTTATCGCGACTCCTCCGGGAAGATATATTCATAGCCAACGCTTCTGCTTGCGTATCACATCTCTGATGTCGGCGGAGTGGAACGCCACCTCATCAAGTTCTCGTACGAACCTCTTACTCCACTTTTCTCTAATGTCGATTGCTTCGGGATCGTCTCGTCGTGGCTGCATGGACTGTGCTCCAATGGCTATACTCGTATCTGGAGTCTCCCAAGCAATGCATCCCATCGCATAACATCCGAATGAAGTCGAACCATTCGACCGATTCGTCAAAACCTCATAATCCGCCAAGAGCTCAACATCTTGGGTACAGTTTAATAGTATCAAGTACATACCACAGCATCGGTGGACCATCCGTAGAAGGGCAAACCCAAGCCTCACTAATGGCGTCGCGGAACTGTCGCAAACCCTAAGGTTCAAAGGCTTTCACACGGTCATTATGTCGAGTTAGGGTTTCATTCTTCTAGAGGGTCCATAGAATTGCCTGCATGTATTTCCGAATACTTTAAACTTGGAATATGGGTTTCTGACATTCGATCGCCTTTGTCGACTCTCAACGTATCAGCGTGAAGTCGTCTTTAACTGGAATCAATCTATCTGATGACCTCGCATCGGGTAAGCGAACGAACCACATGTCCTAGTCTTTCATCCTCTGGTGACTAGCGACCTTCTATCAAATCTCTAAGTACAACTCGTACTGCAATAGCTCCAACATCTAAGGCAATATCTCGTCGTTCGCCGCAACAACTGGCTCATTCGTCCACACGCTGAACAACGCTTCAATCATCAAGAATAGTCGGTGCATCGACGGTCATCACATTCTGGCTGGCCTCTTGCAATGGCCCTATCCTCTGGTGCTGATCTGCACGTCCGAGAAATCTCATAAAAGCGATCCATTAAATGCTCGTAGCTCGAAAACGCAACAAAACGAAGCCTCCCTATCCAATCGTATGTCCCTGGAATCACGCCCTGGTCAGTCCTCATTTCGTGACGAGCTCGTGCTGACCGTAACTCTAGTCGTAGCTCTCCACGCCCTTGTAACCGTGGTAACAAAACCATAACTGGTACCGATGAGGCTAGATCATAGGAAGGAATATAATACTGTGCAAGAAAATGTACATCCTAAGGCTTCTTAAGCAAAATAGCGTATTGTAAGTATGCCGCGGAATATACCCACAGTACGTCACTCTACTTTAGTCACCTACTCCATCAACCTAGGGTCATCCTACACTCCGAAGGTAAAACCTAACGCTCTGATACCAACTTTGTCACTACCAGAAAAGTACGGAACATGACCGGCACTTAAATTACGGACATCTCGAGGCGTACGTAATCTAAGTAAGCCAAAACCCAGAAATCAAAACCAAAGAGGCAGTAGAATGAAGGAAAAACCAACTTAAAGCAAGTAGTTTTAATAGCATAAGCTGAATTATGCGTTTTAAAAAACATCAAGTATTTCCTGAAAATTTCGGTAGAGTCTCCTTTGTAAATACTGGCCCCCAAACGGGATACAACATGAATAGTATATGAAATGAATAAAAAGGCATCCCCAAGCAGGAGCTAGCTCTTCGTCAATCGACGGTCACAACCACATAAGCAATATAATATACAACGCCAAGGGCGAGGATCAAAACTCAAAAGAAACTCAAAACAACAAGAAAAAAACATAATAATACAACGCGCGACTCTAAGGTCGAAAGAATAACAGGTCTGGTTTCTATCTCTCTCAATTATACAATCTGGTTGATGGAGTTTCTAGATACAACTGAAATAATAATAATCAATGGTGGTCCTGATGCAAAGAACCCACCTACCAAAGTGTCACGACCCGAATATTTCGACTCGTGACCGGCACTTAACCACGCAACGTCTACAGGCGTAACGCGACTAAGTAAGCCGAACCCAGAAATCAAAACCATATAAAAGTAGCGAGTGTTGAAAACATTTAGTTAAAACATTTAGAAAACCTTAAATAGTTCAATAAGTTCTTTTAAAGTTACGTCATCATTCAAATAATTTTGGCAGCATTTCCTTTGTAAAAGTAACCCCAAAATCGGGTATAAAACAGGATATGAGTGAAAATGAGATATAATGAAACAAAACATTCCCAAATGGGAGCAATCACGCCCAACGGCGGAAACCATCATCACAAGAGTAATATACGACGCCGTAGCGAAGAATGAGTAATAAGTAAACATCACAGAATAATAAACTGCATATAAAAACAGTCGGCTCCCACGAGCTCGACACCGGAATACAAAATATACATCATCGTCCTCACACTATGTCTAAGTCCAGTACATATATGGTAGATGGAGAATACTAGATACAAAAAGGGGTACAATAAAAGTAATCATATACCACAACCCACCTAAAAGCAAAACAGCTCTCGCACCAACTGTAATGGTATCTGTAGCCAAAAGATGCAAAAGGCAGCCTGCCGCGACTACTCTGAGGGGCAACCTGCAAATACTATGGCACAACGGGGATGAGTTGCCAACTCGTGAATAGAGATAACATATAAAGGTAATCGCGAGCATGCACATACTGCGCTACTGTATCATAAGCCAGCAAGTAAGATCTATATGCGACAAGCAGTAGGTGCAATAATCATGTAAATGCTCTGTCAGGTAAAATAACTACAGGATGAGGTACATGATAATCAATGCCGAGCATGGGATAAATAACATCTACACGGACTATCAACGTGGAAAGATAATCGGTGCCCAAAACTGCACCCCAAATCCCAAATAAACTCAGGCGCCGGCACTCTCCTCGGCCCTCAAATCCTGTAAATCTCTGAGAATCATGAGTGCTCAACATCGGCACTCAAAATATCATAAAATACTCGTGTCCAGCATCGACACGCAAATCCATATATATCGGGCTCCGTAAGTCCGGATGATATCACGGGCTCCGTCTGCGGTATCGGCCCTCGGCCCCGGCAGTACGGATCATCCCGCATCCATCTCTCGACTCTGGTAGGTGTCCTCCGGATAACCGCCAGGTCTAACCAATCACCGGTAGGTACTCGCCCGGCTCCAGGCTCAATCGGCAAAGTCCATCGATCATCTTGCCGAGGGGAACATACCGGGTCCACCACGAACCCGCAAACGGATCATCTAACACCTCGAATCGGGTTTCAAGCACACGTCTCAGCACCGAGAAAACGCGTGGTGGACGTACCAAAATATCATATCACGAGGAACCGGGTTTTTTCAAATAGTGCATCTTTTCTTAAATAATCCCACGGTCCTCAAAACTAGAAATCACATGAAAATCCAACACCAATAAGTAAATCAAATGCGATGTGCTATGTACATCAATCCATAATATAAGTACAAGGGGAAACCACTTTTTAAAATAGTTTCAGTTTTTAAAGACATCATGCGGCTCCCAATTTCTATGAAAATCATATCGAATCATATGTGAAATGAACTACAGCAATATAATCATGGCAATTCTACAAAGAGTGTGTCATGGCAATTACTAACGGTGTGTGTGTAACATGCAGATTAGTGCTCGTGCAACATGAACCGTTAGTAATAGTACGGTGTTCTATCAATTCTAAGTTTACATACATATAGCAGGGAATGCAGTATGCAACAACAGTATCCATGACAGTCAATAGGGTAAATGCAACACATAGCTATAAGGTCCTATCAGCCCTGACGCATAACGCCATGCGGGCGATATCCCCATAGATGTTAAATCTACTCACTGAAGTCTCGCGCTAAGTGTAGCCGACGGCTTGCTTCCCCTTCTTCGCAGCGTCCGTCTGACTCGCCTGTGAACCTAGAATCACACATAAGCTCAAATACACAAAAACGTGATATTAAGGTCAAACTAGAAACCCACGTCGCAAACTAAGCGCGCGTGTGCGCGATACGCTAAAACGGGTGATTACGCGCCTGAAACTACCCCGATGCGTCGCGATACGCGGAAACCCCAAACCCACACACGTATCACGCGTGTCGCGAAGGTTTAAAAATACGAGAAACAGGTATTTAGCTCCAGATTTTTCTACAGCAACAATTAAATAAAATTACACATGCCATGAGTCTAAGGGTAGCAGCAGATACCTATAGAGCCAAACCCAAACCCATTCCCTCCCCATCTGGCCGCAAATTGCGGCCAGAACTAATATTTCGGCGGCCATAGTATGGAATTTGGGGGTCGTGTTCTACACATGGGATCAACACCTCACAACTATACTACTGTCTTCTTAATTTTAATCTGAACTCACTGGGTCGATAGCAGTTTGCAGAAAGCTAGATTTTGCTCAAAAATGATGAATTTGCATCAAATAGGAATCTGGTGGTATTTTAGTGCAATTGGGGGCTAAGCTAGGTTAACATGGCCCTAACAACACTCCATCAACTTACTAAAACCAATTCACACTTCATTTGATCAAGGTTCTGTTAGTTATGTATATGCCCTAGAGGCCATTGTTGTACATATGATGTATATTATAATGGATGCTTGGATATATATAGAGATGACTTTCTTGCTCGTCATGATAGTATGCTATTTGGTTTCACTTTATCTTAACATGTTGACTTGTATTGGTTTACTGTTTTACTCTCACATGTTGATAAAGCCCTTAGGATCTGTACTCGACTACTGGGACTATGATGAGATCATACTAGTGGGGCCGCGGTAGTCGATGAGTACATCCTATAACTGTTCCTAGTCGAGGGTATATCGAGACAGGGCATCGATACACCAGAGTAGACTAGCGTATACGCATCTTGACCCATATGATGGGCGATGGATGATCCCATATCCATCGGTGTTTGACATCAGAGATGGTGTACGGGTGCTCAGTGGAGACTGGGTACACTGGACGGACTCGCCGAGAACTCCCAGATGGTGATATACCACACGTCAGATGGCAGTTCTCCGGTGACACTGGTACAGGGTAGTCTGTAGACCCGAGATCGTCATAGAGTCTTGTGTGATTCCCACTGTGCTTTGATTTCCACCTTACCACGTCCAAGAGGGCGTGCAAAACGGTGGCTTTTGGGTACAGTCCCGAATCACATGGAGGCAATGAGTGATAGGAGGGGATTCGTCTCTCCCGGTATAGGGAGTTGATGTTGTGCTGTGTTCGATTGGCTATAACTGGAAGTCCCTGGCCAGGGCTGATATAGAGATTTACTGGTAAGTGTTACTAGTAGTTTCTCGACCCGTTTTGAGCCACACATCGACATGACTTATCGGTTACTTGGGTCTGACGTATACCACCCCTAGACTTGATATGCGACATATCAGACGAACAGACCGGACTGTACGGGAGTGTTACTGATTGGATTCACAGGAGAACGCACAGGCTAGCTTGTTGATCTTCTGATCGCTCAATACCTGGGTGGCTGTTACGTTTAGCTGACCGCTTGCAGCTTGTGGGTGTTTGATATGATCATCACCTGCTACCGGTGTATTGACGATTCTTTAGAGTCCTACATTGAGGTTTCTTGGCTCAGGCGAAACGGAGTAGAGGCACATATGTGATATGTGCAGGACCGAGAATAATGCGATATGAGATACCGTATTATATTCTCGCGATATTTAGATATGAACCGGGACATCGGATCAAGTGTTGATTCGATGAATCGGTACATGATATATTAGTCGGTAATATTCGATATAGCCGGGTCATCGATTCAAGTGTTGATTCGATGAATTAATGTATAATAATATATATGATATATTGTATTACATTATCTAATATTGGCTCGCTTTATTATTTCACTTTCTCACTGGATGATACATTGATATATATGCGATATATGTTAATTGTATTATTTTCTTTTGTTGCAAATATATAATATATATGTGATATATATCATTGTGACATGATATGATTAATTGTTAAACATGTTTAAGGATGATTAATTGAGGTTAGGGTTTGATTAGGGTTAGATGCTTCATGCACCTTCTAGAAGCTTTTTTCTTTTGTTATTGTTAAGATATGTTTGGATGACACATTTCTAAACCTAACCAAACCCTAACTCTAGTTTATTCTCTACACAATCTTAGCCACTCATTCTTGACCATGGTTTATATATCAATCATATTCATTTCTTTCTATTCATCACAAAAGGATTAATCTTTTTATCATTTCCATTATCATCTTCTTCTCTCTTGAAAAAAGCTTACTAGAAAATCTTTATGTGATGAATAAATATGAGAAAATGATTTAAAAAGAAAGCAAAAATACTACTCTCTCATCCTCATCTCATCTAGCCCATGAGATTAGTGTGTTCATCTCTTTAGAGTGAGAAAGCTTGAGTCTTTGCAACTTCGACGTAGATCATCGGAGATTTGGAACACTTCAAGCTAGCATGGATCGTTCGAGTCGTGGAGCCTCTCATGAGTCCGGGAGATCGTGGATCACGGCAAAGGGACTTCTACTCGGAGCTTGTGAAGCGAAGGAGCGGACTACAAAGGTTGTAATCCCTCACACTTAGATAAAAGTTATCATCTTGCATGTTAAACCCTAATAATCTAGCAAAGATCCCGGCTTTGGGTTGTTCGGCACGTCTAAATTTTTATCCGGGCATGTTTGATGCCTTATGAACCTTCACAAGAGTGCCTAGGAACCTTCCAGTGGTATCAGAGCCTAGCTAGAGCATTAGGCGATGTGTTTACGAAGTTAAAACTCCGATCGAACCCGAACCGACAAAATATACCCCCTCTCTGGAAATTTTTTAAAATTTGGGATTTTTCTGAATTAAAAATACGTAAAAATATCAGCAGGGAATTCTAAGAATTACCATAAAACCCCGGCCCACAATTCATCTAAACTGCGGCGGAACCGCGGCGCAAGCATGCTTGCGCGGCGGTTCCGCGGCGGAATTATGGAGTTGTGACACGTGTCTTTCATGGTAATAACCGTAGGTGCTTGTTGATGCTTCTAGGTATTTTTAATCTGTTTTAACAGTTAATACTTCTGGGGTTTGTTTTGTAATAGTAGATTCGATCAGAATATTTAAATTCGTATTTCTTTCCGGATATTTAGAAACTGTTAAACTATTTGAACGGATATCATTAACTCACTGTTTCCCGGTACGGCAAACTTTCAAGTGTTGAATTTTTTTTCGGGTTTAAATCTTTCGGAAAAATTATACAAGTTAAGCGGTGGACCCTCTAGAAGACAACAAACCTTAACTCGATTATATGACCGTGTTGAACTGCCTTTTGAACCTTCGGGTTTGGGGCAGTACGGCGTGCCACATGTGAGGCGTTGGCTTGACCCTTCTACGGCTGGATCACTGGTACTTTGACATATTCTGGGATTATTTGAACTCCGCTCAAGAGTTGAGCACTTTGGGAAATTTTGGGTATTTGATTATCTGTTCAGAAAGTTTAATATTGTCTATTTATCTGGAATGTGATACAATATGTGGAATTCATAGAGTTGGGCATGAAATGCGAAGTATGTGATATTTCGGATTTACGATGTCTAAAGTGATTGTGAATTCCAAATATTGTAGTTTTACACTTTCTTTTCTGTGACCGTAAGTGTAATATGTGATATCGCCGGTTTCGTTGCTATATGTCAACGACAATTGGGATGCGCATATTTACATACGTTGATGATATGAGATATTATGTGTTGCTGTGATATGTTATATTGGATCGTCGCGTTCTGAGTAGCCGGGGGTTTTATGTGAGATGAGGGTTTTTATTTTCATTCATGTAAAATTCATTTGTAATGTAATATTCTTTTATTTGGGGCACTTCCAGGTTGAAGTTGCTGTCACCAGTGTATATTATTTACTTTTCCGCATTAGGTAGACCTAAGGAGGGGAGCACAAGTAACCGGGTTCTAGGGTCCAGTGGGAGGCCATCTCGAGGAGTCGAGACCGGGTCTCCTAACCCTAGAATTGGCAGTGTTACTTGCCGCTCTCGTAGGGGTCTTGGGATGTGGGTTTGGCTATTCGTCGCGACCGTGGAATCCGTGTTTTATACAGGCTCGTATTGAAAACACGGACGTCCTAGTATATCCAATATTTCATATATGTTCTTCTGCTGCAATGTTCTGTGATGAGATCATATTACTGCCTGAGACGAATGCTTATACTATGTATATATGCTGATATATAAATATTACTGCTTTTGTTTCTTCTGTGATGCTTAGGAAGCATAAGCTGATGGGATTTTTATTAATGAGATTAATAAAAGAAAAGAAACCTAAAGATGTTGTAGAATCAAAACTTAATAAAAAGGGGTAGCTACAGTTTTGCTTTGCACAGTGATATATATGATATATCCTGCACCTTATTCGATGGGGAAAGAGCCGACGATCCCTTCACCGGAAGTGACCTCTTTAGCGAAACTGGCAGATGCTACAAAACGCGGTTTGTCTTTTGAATGCTTTTAGTGTTTTGCTTTGCACAGCGGTATATATGATATATCCTGCACCTTATTCGATGAGGAAAGGGCCGACGATCCCTTCACCGAGAGTGACCCCTTTAGCGAAACTAAGAAAAGCCTAAAAAACACTCCTTTTCAAAACTTCACTCGATTCTACAACGATATCAAGTTCATTACGCTCATGGTTTTCTAAAAAACCTGCGTAGCCCTCCGTCATTTCAGATAAGTACTACTTAGTATTCGTGCTGCGGTTGTTTGGCCTCCGTCAAGGCGTAGTGTACGATAGCTAACTAGTGCTTATCTGCTAGCATATGATGCGATTGGATTAAGGTATTCGTACGGCGTAGTTTGGCCTCCGTCAAGGGTCGTACGGGTGGGTTTAATTCAATCAAGAAATGACGGGTTGAACTTGACTAGCGCCCTATGGGTAGTTTGGCCTCCGTCAAGGTCATGGGAAGCTAGGGGTAAAAAATATTATTGGGAATTTCAAGTGTTGAAATTTGCAATGAGATTGCATACCTCCTATGAGATAGTTAGATCCCGATACCCACTGCGAGTAAGAGTTACTCCTGGGAGAGTTTTACACAGGACAATTAGCCGATCAAGTAGGTGTCTAGAAAAGTGTTAACGGGGTTACGCCTCTGGGAAAACGAGGTTTACTTTAATTAGGTCCGTGCGAAAGCACGAGGAACCTCCCTCAAAGTACCGACACTGATCTGGCTGAAAGATTGACGAAATTGTAGGGTGTAATTAATCCCGGCTAATCTTACCTTTTAGGGTTTTAAAGGTAGATTTGATAAAAACAGTGGGAGACATCCTGATTAGATAAGATAATAACCAATCTAATCTTGCAAGAGCATACGCTAAAGTGTTTTTCTTCTTTCTCTCTCCAGGTAGCAACCATGTCAGGCCATAATCAAGATAATAATATGGATGTATTGACTGAACCCAATTATTGTACTGAGCTAGGGAATGTTGGACCCGTTCTTTCTTATAAGAGTTATAAGACTGAACAGGAAACATGAGAATATCTAGATTCTCACGCCGCCCAAAAGAACATGCATGTTGATGCATCTTCTTCGGGTGTGTTAGTTATTGAGAACTGTTTCTCAGTTCACCCTACGTCCTGGGTATTAGATACCGGATCAGGATCCCACATATGTAAATTGTTACATGGGCTACGGAAAGGTAGAGAACTAGGAAAAGGTGATCATTCCGTTCAAGTAGGGAACGGTGCAAGTATTGTAGCCAAAGCAGTTTGCGAATATCACCTTGTATTACCAAGTCGTAATACACTGATTCTAAATGAGTGCTATTATATACCGAACATGATGTGCAACATTATATCAGTTTCTTTATTGAGTAAAGAGGGATATAATTTTGTAGTACAGGATAATGTTATGAACATATTCCTAGATCAAAAGTTGATTGCATCAGGCTCGTTACATAATGGCATATTCATTCTAAATCAGAATACAGTCCTGAATATACAAAACACACACAAGAGGAAAAGTTCAGATGTGAACGAATCCTACTTGTGGCATTGTAGACTTGGTCATATCAATGCGACACGACTGGCTAAGTTACATAAGGATGGTTAATTGAATTCGTTCGAATTATCATCTTATGATACTTGCCATTCATGTCTCAAAGGAAAAATGACCAAAGCTCCGTTTAGTGGACACGGAGAAAGAGTTACTGAACTCTTAGGACTAATACATAGTGATGTATGTGGTCCCATGTCTACGCATGACAGGAACGGTTCTTCCTACTTCATTACATTCACTGACGATCTCTCTAGATTCGGACATGTGTTCCTGATGAAACACAAGTCTGAAGCTTTTGAGAAATTCAGAGAATATAAGCACGAAGTAGAGAATCAAACGGGCAAAAGTATTAAGATTCTTCGATCTGATCGAGGAGGTAAATACTTAAGCGGTGAGTTCCTAGATTATCTAAAAGAGAATGGGATTCTCTCTCAGCTTACTCCTCCTTATACACCACAGCACAACGGTGTATCGGAACGAAGAAATCGCACCCTATTAGATATGGTGCGCTCAATGATGAGCACTGCTGAATTACCTATTTCCTTCTGGGGATATGCGCTTGAGACAGCGGCATACATACTGAATAAAGTTCCTACCAAATCTGTGCCTACCACCCCATATGAGATATGGGAAGGGAAGAGACAATATCTTAATTTTGTTAAGATATGAGGTTGCCCGGCCTATGTTAAAACTCACAATCCAGGCAAGCTCGAGGCAAGGTCTGTCCTATGTAAGTTTATTGGATATCCCAAGCATTCACGAGGGTATGTCTTCTACCACTCTGAGGAACAAAAGGTGTTTGTTTCTCGACATGCCACTTTCTTAGAAAAAGGTTTTCTTATGAAACAGATTAGTGGCATTGAGGTAGAACTAGAAGAAGTTCCGGCAGAACAAACTACAACAGATAATTTGATAGAACCAGAGGATTCAGTAGTACCCAACGAACCCCAGCCTCTCCGCCGATCTAGTAGGGTTTCTCATCCACCTGAGAGATACTATGGTTTTCTCATTGATGGTGGAAGTGAGGATTGCATCATGGATGATGATGACCCGACTAGTTTCGAGCAGGCCATCACGAGTGGTGACTCTGTGAAATGGCTGGATGCAATGCGATCTGAGATGGAATCCATCTACACCAATAAAGTATGGATTTTGGAAAATGCTCCTGAAGGGGTAAAACCCATTGGGAGCAAGTGGATTTTTAAAAAGAAATTTGGTGTAGATGGAAAAATTGAGACTTTCAAAGCTAGACTTGTAGCAAAGGGTTTTCGTCAACGACCAGGTGTGGATTATGACGAAACCTTTTCTCCAGTGGCTATGCTTTAGTCCATCCGGATCTTACTTGCCATTGCTGCATACCATGACTACGAAATCTGGCAAATGGATGTTAAGACCGCCTTTCAAAACGGTGATTTAGAAGAGTGCGTGTACATGACTCAGCCAGAGGGCTTCGTAGATAGTGGGAGCAGCGGAAAGGTGTGCAAGCTGCTTAAATCCATTTATGGGTTAAAGCAAGCATCGCAGAGTTGGAACATCTGTTTTGATGTTGTAGTCAAAGAGTTTGACTTCATCAAAAATATAGATGAACCTTGTATCTATAAGAAGGTAGCAGAGGGTAAGGTTGTCTTCCTCGTATTGTACGTGGATGACATACTCTTGATAGGAAATGATATTCCTATGCTGCAATCAGTCAAGCTCTTCTTATCACAGAGATTCTCAATGAAAGATCTAGGTGATGCCTCCTGCGTATTGGGAATCATGATCTATAGAGATAGATCTAAACGGATACTGGGATTGTCACAATCCAGGTACATTGACACCATACTAAAGAGGTTTAGTATGGAAGAATCCAAGCATGGGAACCAACCCACGATCTCTGGACTCACTCTCTCCAAAGAGATGTCTCCCAAGACTGATTTGGAGAGAGTTCGCATGCAAGGGATACCCTATGCTTCGGCAGTAGGCTCTATCATGTATGCGATGCTATGTACCAGACCCGATGTAGCATACTCACTAAGTGTAGTGAGTCGGTATCAAGCAGATCCTGGAGAGAGTCACTGGACAGCTGTGAAGAACATTCTCAAGTACTTACGAAGGACTAAGGAGATGTTCTTGGTGTATGGTAACGGAGAAATTCAGGTAGAGTCCTTTACCGATTCCAGCTTCCAAAGTGATAAGGACTACTCTAAGTCGCATTCGGGTTTTGTCTTTACCCTCAATGGAGGGGCGGTATGTTGGAAAAGTTCCAAACAGGATACCGTTGCAGACTCGACGATGGAGGCTGAATACATCACTGCCAACGATGCTGCCAAAGAGGCTGTCTGGATCAAGAAGTTCATTACTGAACTTGGAGTGGTTCCATCCATTGAGCATCCAATACCTCTGTATTGCGATAACAATGGAGCTGTGGCCTTGGCCAAGGAACCCAGATCCCATCAAAAGTCCAGACATATTCTGAGGCGGTATCACCTGATCAGGGAGATAGTTGATCGCCGGGAGATCGAGGTCAGGAGAGTAGATACGAAGGACAACATTGCGGATCCATTCACGAAGGCTATTCCCCAGATACAGTTTGAGAGATTATTCGGGATGCTAGGTATGAGATACTACAGCAGCTGGCCTTAGTGCAAGTGGGAGATTGTTAGTTATGTATATGCCCTAGAGGCCATTGTTGTACATATGATGTATATTATAATGGATGCTCGGATATATATAGAGATGACTTTCTTGCTCGTCATGATAGTATGCTATTTGGTTTCACTTTATCTTAACATGTTGACTTGTATTGGTTTACTGTTTTACTCTCACATGTTGATAAAGCCCTTAGGATCTGTACTCGACTACTGGGACTATGATGAGATCATACTAGTGGGGCCGCGGTAGTCGATGAGTACATCCTATAACTGTTCCTAGTCGAGGGTATATCGAGACAGGGCATCGATACACCAGAGTAGACTAGCGTATACGCATCTTGACCCATATGATGGGCGATGGATGATCCCATATCCATCGGTGTTTGACATCAGAGATGGTGTACGGGTGCTCAGTGGAGACTGGGTACACTGGACGGACTCGCCGAGAACTCCCAGATGGTGATATACCACACGTCAGATGGCAGTTCTCCGGTGACACTGGTACAGGGTAGTCTGTAGACCCGAGATCGTCATAGAGTCTTGTGTGATTCCCACTGTGCTCTGATTTCCACCTTACCATGTCCAAGAGGGCGTGCAAAATGGTGGCTTTTGGGTACAGTCCCGAATCACATGGAAGCAATGAGCGATAGGAGGGGATTCGTCTCTCCCGGTATACGGAGTTGATATTGTGCTGTGTTCGATTGGCTATAACTGGAAGTCCCTGGCCAGGGCTGATATAGAGATTTACTGGTAAGTGTTACTAGTAGTTTCTCGACCCGTTATGAGCCACACATCGACCCGACTTATCGGTTACTGGGGTCTGACGTATACCACCCCTAGACTTGATATGCGACATATCAGACGAACAGACCGGACTGTACGGGAGTGTTACTGATTGGATTCACAGGAGAACGCACAGGCTAGCTTGTTGATCTTCTGATCGCTCAATACCTGGGTGGCTGTTACGTTTAGCTGACCGCTTGCAGCTTGTGGGTGTTTGATATGATCATCACCTGCTACCGGCGTATTGACGATTCTTTAGAGTCCTACACAGAGGTTTCTTGGCTCAGGCGAAACGGAATAGAGGCACATATGTGATATGTGCAGGACCGAGAATAATGCGATATGAGATACCGTATTATATTCTCGCGATATTTAGATATGAACCGGGACATCGGATCAAGTGTTGATTCGATGAATCGGTACAAGATATATTAGTCGGTAATATTCGATATAGCCGGGTCATCGATTCAAGTGTTGATTCGATGATTTAATATATAATAATATATATGATATATTCTATTACATTATCTAATATTGGCTCGCTTTATTATTTCATTTTCTCACTGGATGATACATTGATATATATGCGATATATGTTAATTGTATTATTTTCTTTTGTTGCAAATATATAATATATATGTGATATATATTATTGTGACATGATATGATTAATTGTTAAACATGTTTAAGGATGATTAATTGAGGTTAGGGTTTGATTAGGGTTAGATGCTTCATGCACTTTCTAGAAGCTTTTTTCTTTTGTCATTGTTAAGATATTTTTGGATGACACATTTCTAAACCTAACCAAACCCTAACTCTAGTTTATTCTCTACACAATCTTAGCCACTCATTCTTGACCATGGTTTATATATCAATCATATTCATTTCTTTCTATTCATCACAAAAGGATTAATCTTTTTATCATTTCCATTATCATCTTCTTCTCTCTTGAAAAAAGCTTACTAGAAAATCTTTATGTGATGAATAAATATAAGAAAATGATTTAAAAAGAAAGCAAAAATACTACTCTCTCATCCTCATCTCATCTAGCCCATGAGATTAGTGTGTTCATCTCTTTAGAGTGAGAAAGCTTGAGTCTTTGCAACTTCGACGTAGATCATCGGAGATTTGGAACACTTCAAGCTAGCATGGATCGTTCGAGTCGTGGAGCCTCTCATCAGTCCGGGAGATCGTGGATCGCGGCAAAGGGACTTCTACTCGGAGCTTGTGAAGCGAAGGAGCGGACTACAAAGGTTGTAATCCCTCACACTTAGATAAAAGTTATCATCTTGCATGTTAAACCCTAATAATCTAGCAAAGATCCCGGCTTTGGGTTGTTCGGCACGTCTAAATTTTTTTCCAGGCATGTTTGATGCCTTATGAACCTTCACAAGAGTGCCTAGGAACCTTTCAGGTTCCCCCTGATTACCATATATCGCACTAAAACGCACCATTAATCACTAATCGAAGCTAAGCTACACTAACTAAGCAAACTAGGGGTAAGTACAAGAAGTATACCCCACACTCGACCCTAGGGAGCTGGAGGAAGAAGAAGGAGTAGAGGGAAGGAGCTGCAGCTGGAGTTGTTGCTGTTGCTACTGTTCACTGCTGCTGCTGCTGCTCACTGTTGCTGCTGCTGTTCACTGCTGCTTGCTGCTGCTGTGCTGCTTGCTTCTGCTACTGTGGATGTGGGTGTGTGAGTGTGAGAGTGAGGTTGAGAGAAATGAGCACAAGTATGAGAGGAAATGATAACCCTAATGCCAATCCCTCCTTTCTCTCTCATTATTAAATGCAAGCATGGGCTTTGCCATGATGCATTCTCTCTCTCTCATTCTCACCAAGTCAACACTCCAAAAGAAAATTCAAATTAAAACAACCATCAATTAACTAAATAAACTTAATTAAAACCCAAAAGACTTAATCCCCATTATTAAACCCACCATGGTTGCTAATCATGGTATAACCTCATTTTAAACCCTAGTTCACATGCACATGTGTGTGCAAGCCTAGGAAAATTCTAGAAAAATATTTATTAAATTTGGAAAAATATTTGAAACTCAATTTGGTAAACTTTTTATTAAAAACCCTTTATTTAAATATAATTAGCCACTAAACACATCCTGAGGTGTTGCAATCTCCCCCCTTAAAAGAAATTCATCCCCGAATTTGAAAATATAAAGCTACGCATACCTTCAAAGAGATGAGGGAACTTGTTCCGCGTGTCGCCCTCGGCTTTCCAAGTGATCTCTTAGCCACTCGGGCCGCGCCAAAGCACCTTCACTGATGGCAAGACCCTCGATCTAAGTTTCTTCACCTGCCGGTCCAATATCACGACTGGCTGCTCGGTGAACGAAAGGTCGCGCTCGAGCTGAACAGTCTGATGCTGAATCATGTGCGAATGGTCATGTAGGTATCTTCGAAGCATCGACACGTGGAACACGGGGTGAACATCTGGGAAGTAGGGTGGAAAAGCCAAACGATAAGCCACTGCGCCCACACGCTCGAGGATCTCAAAGGGACCTATGAATCTGGGGCTAAGCTTCCCCTTCCGTCCAAACCTCATCACTCCCTTCATCGGAGAGACCCTCAGAAAAACGTGATCTCCAACTGCGAACTCTAATCCGCGGCGGCGCCTGTCAGCATACGATCTCTTCCTGCTCTGAGCTGTCCTCATCCTGTCTCGAATCAGCTGTATCTTCTAAGTCGTCTCCTGTACGATCTGGGGCCCCAAAATACTGCTCTCGCTGAGCTCTGTCCAGCTGACGGGCGATCTACATCTCCTCTCATACAGAGCCTCGAAAGGTGCCATCTGAATAGTATCCTGGAAACTATTGTTGTAGGAGAACTCCACCATGGGTAAATGATGATCCCAACTACCACCAAAGTCTAAAACGCACGCTCGGAGCATGTCCTCGAGAGTCTGAATCACTCGCTCTGACTGGACATCGGTCTGCCGATGAAATGTTGTGCTGAAACTCAAGCGTGTGCCCAAAGCCTCCTGAAGTCTCTGCCATAGTCAGCTAGTAAACTGGGTGCCTCTGTCGGACACGACACACGTCGGGACTCCATGCAGTTGTACTATCTCGTCGATGTAAATCTGGGCGTACTGAGAAAATCCGAAAGTCGTCTTCACTGGCACGAAGTGAGCCGCTTTCGTCAGACGATCCATGATCACCTAAATGGAGTCATACCCTCGCCTAGTCCTGGGTCGACCCACAACGAAATACATCGAAATTTGCTCCCATTTCCACTCCGGAATGGGTAACGGCTGTAGCTCTCCCACGGGCCTCTGGTGCTTTGCCTTGACTTGCTGACAAGTCAGGTATCTCGACACGAAATCTGCGATGTCCCTCTTCATTCCTTCCCACCAGTAAACATCTCTCATATCATGATACATCTTGGTAGAACCGGAATGGACGTTGTACACCGATCGATGTGCCTCCTCAAGAATCTCAGTATCCCCTGATCGTCGATCACGAACTCGGAAAATCTGCCCTGTCTAATCTGCGTCCTGATCTCTGAACATCGGTCATCACTGTGTTGTGCCTCATGTATACAGTCAAGCAACTGTGGGCGTGCATGAACATGCGAAATCTGTCCTCCGATCGGCGTGAACTCGAACTGCACTCGGCTGTCGCATAATATCTGCCAATCTGTCGACGACTGCCCCTTTACTGCGCTCAAACCAGATAGACTATCCCCGAGCCTCCTGCTCAAAGCATCCGCCACTACAATCGCGTTTCCCGGGTGATACAAGATCTCGCAGTCGTAATCCTTCACTAACTCCATCCATCGGCGATTTCTAAGGTTCAGGTCTCGCTGCTGAAATATATACTTTAAACTCTTGTGATCAGTGAATATCTGGCATGACTCGCCGTATAGGTAATGTCGCCAGATCTTAAGTGCAAAGACCACTGAAGCCATCTCCAAATCATGAGTGGGGTAGTTCTGTTCATGTTTCTTCAATTGTCGCGAAGCATACGCGATCACCCTATCATGCTGCATCAATACGCACCCTAGCCCCACTCGAGAAGCATCACAATAGACCATAAATCCGCCTGATCCTGAAGGCAACGATAACACCGGTGCCGTAGTCAGCTGAGTCCGTAGCTGCTGAAAACTGTGCTCGCACTCCTCCGTCCAATCAAAAGGAACTCCCTTCCGGGTCAACCCGGTAAAAGATGTAGCAATACTGGAGAAGTCCTGCATAAATCGCCTATAGTAACCTGCCAACCCTAAAAAGCTGTGAATCTCCGTAACTGATGTGGGTCTGGGCCAATGCTGAACGGCCTCGATCTTCCACGGGTCTACACATATATTGTCTCATGAAATCACATGCCCCAAGAAGTCTACGCTGTCCAGCCAGAAAGCACACTTGGAGAATTTGGCAAAAAGCTGATGCTCCCTCAAGGTCTGCAGTGTAATCCGCAGGTGCTGCTCATGCTCCTCTCCGCTCCGGGAATACACCAAGATATCATCAATGGATACTATGATGAACAGATCCAGATATGGCCGAAAAATATAGTTCATCAAGTCCATGAATGCTGCTGGCGCATTGGTGAGTCCAAACGACATCACCAAAAACTCATAATGGCCGTAGCGCGTACGGAAAGTTGTCCCAGGAATGTCTTCCTGTTGAACCCGCAGCTGATGATAGCCCAATCGTAAATCGATCCTCGAAAAGTATCCTGCCCCTTGAAGCTGGTCGAACAAATCGTCGATACATGGCAAGGAATATCTGTTCCGCACTTTCACCCTGTTCAGCTGGCGGTAGTCGATACACAGACGCAAACTGCCATCCTTCTTCTTCACGAACAGGACTGGAGCACCCCAAGGAGAAACAATGGGTCGAATAAGTCCCTTATCCAGCAAATCTTGCAACTGACCCTTCGATTCTCGAAGTTCCGCCGGGGCCATCCGATAAGGCGGTATGGAAATAGGCCCCGTGCCAGGAACCAAATCAATACAGAAAGAAATGTCACGCTCGGGCGGTAGCACAGGAATCTCGTCAGGGAACACATCAGGAAACTCGCTAACAACCGGAACTTGATCCAATGGAACCTCTGTAGCCCTAGCATCACAAACATAAGCGAGAAATCCCTGACATCCCTTCCTCAAAAGCCGTCCAGCGTGAAAGGAAGAAATCACACTGTGAGGGGTGGCACCACGGTCTCCGAACACAACAAAAACCGACTCGCCGGGAAAACAGAATCTAACTGTCTTCTCACGGCAGTCCACAGAAGCATAGCACGTGGCTAACCAATCCATGCCCAAAAGAATGTCGAAGTCCAACATCTCAAGAAGGATCAAGTCGACAGGCAACTCTCTCTCGCCAATACAGACGGTACAGGATCAGAACACGTGTCTAGTAACAAACGACTCTCCCACAGGAGTAGTCACAACAAGCGGCTGATCAAGCAAATCGGACTCTCTACCCAAACTCGGCAAAAAGTGTGTGGATATGTACGAGTGCGTGGATCCGGGATCGAACAACACGTGTGCATCAACAGAATATACTGGAAGGATACTTGAAACCACCTCATTGGATGTCTGCGCGTCCCGATGCGTCAAAGAAAAAACCCGCGCCTATCCTCCACCGGTGGCTGACTGCCCTCTACCTCGGTCATCTCGTCCTCTCTGAGCAACTCCTCCATGCTCACAACCTCTTTGTGTATGAGTCTGACAAGGAGCGACAATAGGTACAACCGGCAATGCCCTCTGGGGTCGTGAAGGTGGTAAGGTAACATGCGGTGCTGCTGTCTCCCTCCAGTGTATCTCAGGGAAATCTCTGACGAGGTGAAGTAGACTGCCGCATCTATAGAAACCCCGCGACGACTGCTGACTCTCCTGTGGATACGAACTAAACATCTGGCCTCGTCCCGAATCTCTGCCACTCCTCGTACCTGAACGATACCTGCCGCGGCGTCTGAATGTCTGTCTCCGTGCTGATATACCAGTACGAACTCTCTTTGGCTCTGGAACTACCGAAGTTTCAGCAAGGCGCTCCTCGACTAATAGGGCTGCGTCTACCGCTGCTGCATATGTCTCGTAATGCTACGCACTGATCGCAAGGAACAATGGTGTAAGCAAGCCTCGAATAAATCTCTTGACTCGCAACTCCTCGGTAGCCACTAAATACGGGGCATAAACTGCTAGCTCTATAAACAGCACGTCATACTCTGCCACTGACATCTTCGGAGTCTGGCGTAAGGACTCGAACCTGCGTGCTCTAGCATCTCTGACACTCAGTAGGAGGAAGCGGGCAAGGAACAATGCTACAAACTCTGTCCAGGTCATTGGAGGAAGACCTGCCGCTCTGTCCTTCTCAACTGATTCACACCACTTCTACGCAAGACCTTCCAGGAGAAAGCTCATGAACTCAACCCATCTCGCATCTGCGCATCTGAGGGAACGGCATATCCGAGCCATCCTATCAATGAAAGACTGTGGGTCCTCGGCTGTATCGGTGCCTGTGAAGACCGGAGGCTTCAGCCTCATAAACTCTGATAGCGATACTGTAATCACCTCCGTTGCTGCAGGGGCAACTGGCCGTGTGGTAGGTACCATCGCGGTCTCTGTAACGGGTGGAGCTACCTCTGGTCGCTACGCTCGAAGCGTCTCAACTAGCGATCCTATCATCTGGCGCATCTCCTGCATGCTGGAT
Source organism: Agapanthus africanus (assembly GCA_030015575.1). Taxonomy (NCBI): domain Eukaryota; kingdom Viridiplantae; phylum Streptophyta; class Magnoliopsida; order Asparagales; family Amaryllidaceae; genus Agapanthus; species Agapanthus africanus. Next base: position 677,017,825 of record JASDDO010000019.1, on the reverse strand, counting down.
CCCACCGTCTGGCGCATCTCCTGGATACTTGCCCCTAGCGTGGCGATCTGATCTGTCACGGGAGGAACAACCTGCTAGGGAACAACCGGTGTGCTGCCCGGATTAGTCATCGTCTCAGACGAATCAACTCGAATCTCGGCCCTCGCGGCCGCTCTCTGCGCCCTCGTAGTCTTTGGAGGCATAATGGCTGAAAGGAAATTAGGATTCGATAAGAATATGGAAATCGAATCACTGGTATATATATATATATATATATATATACTCAAGAAGGAATTTAAATCAATAAGTCCTAAGGTCACCTTGGCGGAGTACCGTGTCGTGAGTATGCCGCGGAATATACACACGCTATGCCACTCTGCTTCAGCTGCCTACTCCATCATACCTAGTCATCCTACACTCCGAAAGGTAAAACCTACGCTCTGATACCAACTTTGTCACGACCCGAATATTTCGACTCGTTGCCGGCACTTAACCACACAACGTCTACAGGCGTAACGCGACTAAGTAAACCGAACCCAGAAATCAAAACCATATAAAGGTAGCGAGCGTTGAAAACATTTAGTTAAAACATTTAGAAAACCTTAAATAGTTCAATAAGTTCTTTTAAAGTTACATCATCATTCAAATAATTTTGGCCGCATTTCCTTTGTAAAAGTAACCCCGAAATCGGGTATAAAACAGGATATGAGTGAAAATGAGATATAATGAAATAAAACATTCCCAAACGGGAGCAATCACGCCAAACGGCAGAAAACATCATCACAAGAGTAATATACGACGCCGTAGTGAAGAATGAGCAATAAGTAAACATCACAGAATAATAAACTGCATATAAAAATAGTCCGCTCCCACGAGCTCGACACCAGAATACAAAATATACATCATCGTCCTCACACTGTGTCTAAGTCCAGTACATATATGGTAGATGGAGAATACTAGATACAAAAAGGGGTACAATAAAAGTAATCAGATACCACAACCCACCTAAAAGCAAAACAGCTCTCGCATCAACTGTAGTGGTATATGTAGCTAAAAGATACAAAAGGCAGCCTGCCGCGACTACTCTGAGGGGCAACCTGCAAATACTGTTGGACAACGGGGATGAGTTGCCAACTCGTGAATAGAGATAACATATAAAGGTAATCGCGAGCATGCACGTACTGCACTACTGTATCATATGCCAGCAAGTAAGATCTATATGCGACAAGAAGTAGGTGCAATAATCATGCAAATGCTCTGTCACGTAAAATAACTACAGGATGAGGTACATGATAATCAATGCTGAGCATAGGATAAATAACATCTACACGGACTATCAATGTGGAAATATAATCGGTGCCTAAAACTGCACCCCAAATCCCAAATAAACTCAGGCGCCGACACTCTCCTCGGCCCTCAAATCCTGTAAATCTCTGAGAATCACGAGTGCCCAACATCGGCACTCAAAATATCATAAAATACCCGTGTCCAGCATCGACACGCAAATCCTCATATATCGGGCTCTGTAAGTCCGGATCAGCCCACGGGCTCCGTCTGCGGTATCGGCCCTCGGACCCGGCAGTACGGATCATCCCGCATCCATCTCTCGACTCTGGTAGGTATCCACCGGATAACCGCCAGGTCTAACCAATCACCGGTAGGTACTCGCCCGCCTCCAGGCTCAATCGGCAAAGTTCATCGATCATCTTGCCGAGGGGAACCATACCGGGTCCACCACGAACCCGCAAACGGATCATCCAACACCTCGAATCGGGTTTCAAGCACACGTCTCAGCACCGAGAAAACGCGTGGTGGACGTACCAAAATATCATATCACGAGGAACCGGGTTCTTTCAAATAGTGCATCTTTTCTTAAATAATCCCACGGTCCTCAAAACCAGAAATCACATGAAAATCCAACACCAATAAGTAAATCAAATACGATGTGCTATGTACATCAAGCCATAATATAGGTACAAGGGGAAACCGCTTTTTAAAATAGTTTCAGTTTTTAAAGACATCATGCGGCTCCCAATTTCTATGAAAATCATATCGAATCATATGTGAAATGAACTACAACAATGTAATCATGGCAATTCTACAGTGAGTGTGTCATGGCAATTACTAACAGTGTGTGTGTAACATGCAGATTAGTGCTCGTGCAACATGAACCGTTAGTAATAGTGCGGTGTTATATCAATTCTAAGTTTACATACATATAGCAGGGAATGTAGTATGCAACAACAGTATCCATGACAGTCAATGGGGTAAATGCAACATATAGCTATAAGGTCCTATCAGCCCTGACGCATAACGCCATGCGGGCGATATCCCCGTAGATGTTAAATCTACTCACCAAAGTCTCGCGCTAAGTGTAGCCGACGACTTGCTTCCCTTTCTTCGCAGCGTCCGTCTCACTCGCCTGTGAACCTAGAATCACACAATATATCACACATAAGCTCAAATCCACAAAAACGTGATATTAAGGTCAAACTAGAAACCCACGTCGCAAACCAAGCGCGCGTGTGCGCGATACGCTAAAACGTGTGATTACACGCCTGAAACTACCCCGACGCATCGCAATACGCAGAAACCCCAAACCCACTCATGTATCACGCGTGTCGCGAAGGTTTAAAAATACGAGAAACAGTTATTTAGCTCCAGATTTTTCTACAGCAACAATTAAATAAAATTACACATGCCATGAGTCTAAGGGTAGCAGAAGACACCTATAGAGCCAAACCCAACCCCATTCCCTCCCCATCTGGCCGAAAATTGCGGCCATAACTAATATTTCGGCGGCCATAGTATGGAATTTGGGGGTCGTGTTCTACACATGGGATCAGCACCTCACAACTATACTACAGTCTTCTTAATTTTAATCTGAATTCACTGGGTCAATAGCAATTTGCAGAAAGCTAGATTTTGCTCAAAAACGATGAATTTGCATCAAATAGGAATCTGGTGGTATTTTAGTGCAATTGGGGGCTAAGCTAGGTTAACATGGCCCTAACAACACTCCATCAACTTACTAAAACCAATTCACACTTCACTTGATCAAGGTTCCCCCAAATTACCACATATCGCACTAAAACGCACCATTAATCACTAATCGAAGCTAAGTTACACTAACTAAGCAAACTAGAGGGTAAGTTCAAGAAGTATACCCCACACTCGACCCTAGGGAGCTGGAGGAAGAAGAAGGAGTAGAGGGAAGTGAAAGGTTCCGAGGCACCCTATAGTGGTCTCACAAGGCATCAACCATGCCAATTTGCAAAAATTATGGTGCCGAGAAACCCTAATACGGATCGTCGGCTAGAATCCTAGGCGAAAAACGAATCTAGTTAACAAATTAACTAAAGGAGAGAGGCTACAACCTTTGTAGATCCGGTTACACACTTCCTTGGCTCCACGTAGGCATCCTCTCGCTGTCCATCTCGAATCCCGAACTCGAACGTCGGCTTCATCGGAGAATTGGGCGGACTAGGTTGTCGGCTTCGTGCCGAAGATGATCTACGTCGAGGCATCACAAGTTCAAGCTCCGACTTCACAAATATGTGAAACTTGTGAAGAAAACACCCAAAACAACTTGGCAAGAGGTAGAGGGTGAAGAAATAGGAGGTGGGTTCACTTTAGAATTGGATTTCTCACTTTAGAACTCAAGATACCATTGATGGCATCAAGCTTTCTCTCTTGAAGATGAAGAAGAAGAAGTAGATAGAATATGATAAGTGTTCTCCAAAAAGAATAATAAAATCAATACTTATCATCTTCTAACCTTGGTTAAGTGTAGAGAATAAACCATGGTCAAATGAGAATGGTTAGGGTTAAGGATGATGACAAAATAGTCACTTTAGTCAAAGCTTCATGAAGCTTCAACAAGCTTCATGAAAGAAACCATTTTGTTATCATTTATTTATTTATCAAAAAGAATAGATAATAAGTAAATAAATAAAAACCCTAACTATTATCATAACCATGGTTTAAGTCTTAACACAACACCAAACAACATGCATCATCAAACATGACACATAGTAGTGCACAAAAGTATATCACATATACAACTTGTGAACTACAAGTGAGAAAATCCTATTAAAGTGAACCAATACCAGTTAATGCAAAGTAATATATCAAATATATAATTATACATTAAATCATTAAATCAACACTTGATTCAATGATCCGGTCATGTCGCACATAACCGACTAGTATCCAATGTATCGACTTATCGAATCAATCTACGATTCGATAACTAGGTTATATCGCATATAACCAATCGAAACATTCATCGCGAGAATGAAATACGGTATCACATACACGCATTATTCTCGGTCCCGCACATATCTCATATGCGCTCCTATTTCGTTTCGTTTGAGCCAGGAAACCTCTGTGTAGGACTCTAAAGACTCGTCAATACGCCGGTAGCAGATGATGATCATATCAAGCACCCATAAGCCACAAGCGGTCTGCTAAACGTAACGGCCATCTGGGTATTGAGCGATCAGAAGATCGACGATCTAGCCCGCTCACACTCCTGTGAATCCAACCAGTAACACTTACCGTACAGTCCGGTCTGTTCGTCTGATACGTCGCATATCAAGTCTAGGGGTGGTAAACGTCAGACCCCAATAACCGATAAGTCGTGCCGATGTGAGGCTCATAACGGGTCGAGAAACTACTGGTAACACTTACCAGCAAATCTCTGATCAGCCCTGGCCAGGGACTTCCCTGTTACGGCCAATCGAGCACAGCGCAACATCAACCCCCAATACCGGGAGAGATGAAACCCCTCCTATCGCTCATTGCCTCCATGTGACTCGGGACTGTACCCAAAGACCACCATTTTGCACGCCCTCATGGACGTGGTAAGGTGGAGATCAAAGCACAGTGGGAATCACACAAGACTCTATGACGATCTCGGGTCTACAGACTAACCTGTACAAGTGTCACCTTAGAACTGCCATCTGACGTGAGGTATAATACCATATGGAAGTTCTCGGCGAGTCCGTCCAGTGTACCCAGTCTCCACTGAGCACCCGTACACCATCTCTGATGTCAAACACCAATGGATATGGGATCATCCATCGCCCATCTCATGGGTCGAGAAGCGTATACGCTAGTCTACTCTGGTATATCGATGCCCCGTCTCGATACACCCACGACTAGGGACCTTGAAGGATGTACTTATGGACTACCATGTCCCCACTAGTATGATCTGCATCATAGTCCAGGTAGTCAAGTACACATCCTAAGGGCTTTACCAACATGTAACCATAAGACAGTTTAAAGAGACTAGTGTACATGTTAAGATAAAGAGTAACCAGATAGCATACTATCATATCGAGCAAGAAAGTCATCTCTATATATGTCCAAGCATCCAATATAATATACATCATCTGTACAATACTGGCCTCTAGGGCATACATACAACTAACAATCTCCCACTTGCACTAGGGCCAGCTGCTGTAGTATCGCATACCGAGCATCCCGAAGAGTCTCTCAAACTGTATCTGGGGAATGGCCTTCGTGAGTGGATCCGCCGTGTTGTTCTTCGTGTCAACCCTCCTGACCTCAATCTCCCGGCGATCAACTATCTCCGGGATCAGGTGATACCGCCTCAGAATATGCCTGGATCGCTGATGGGACCTGGGTTCCTTGGCCAAAGCCACCGCTCCATTGTTATCGCAATACAAAGGTATTGGATGCTCAATGGATGGAACCACTCCAAGTTCAGTAATGAACTTCTTGATCCAGACAGCCTCTTTGGCAGCGATGTATTCAGCCTCCATCGTCGAGTCTGCCATGGTTTCCTGCTTGGAACTCTTCCAGCTAACCGCCCCTCCATAAAGGGTAAAGACAAAGCCCGACTGCGACTTAGAGTCGTCCTTATCACTCTGGAAGCTCGAATCGGTAAAGGACTCCACTTGGAGCTCTCCGTTACCATACACCAAGAACATATCTCTAGTCCTTCGTAACTACTTGAGAATGCTCTTCACAGCTGTCCAGTGACTCTCTCCAGGATCAGCTTGATACCTGCTCACTACACTTAGTGAGTATGCTACATCGGGTCTGGTACATAGCATCGCATACATGATAGAGCCTACTGCCGAAGCATAGGGTATCCCTTGCATGCGAGCTCTCTCCAAATCAGTCTTGGGAGACATCTCTTTGGAGAGAGTGACTCCAGAGATCGTGGGTAAGTTCCCACGCTTGGACTCTTCCATACTAAACCTCTTTAGTATGGTGTCAATGTACCTGGATTGGGACAATTCCAATATCCTTTTGGATCTATCTCTATAGATCCTGATTCCCAATATGCAGGAGGCATCACCAAGATCTTTCATTGAGAATCTTTGTGATAAGAAGAGCTTGACCGATTGCAGCATAGGAATATCATTTCCTATCAGGAGTATGTCGTCCACGTACAATACGAGGAAGACAACCTTACTCTCTTCCACCTTCTTGTAGATACAAGGTTCATCTGGATTTTTGACGAAATCAAACTCTTTGATAACGACGTCAAAGCAGATGTTCCAACTCCGCGATGCTTGCTTTAATCCATAAATGGATTTAAGCAGCTTGCACACCTTTCCGCTGCTCCCACTGTCTACGAAGCCCTCTGGCTGAGTCATGTACACGCACTCTTCTAAATCACCGTTTAGAAAGGCGGTCTTAACATCCATTTGCCAGATTTCGTAATCATGATATGCAGCGATGGCAAGCATGATCCGGATGGATTTAAGCATAGCCACTGGAGAAAAGGTTTCGTCATAGTCCACACCTGGTCTTTGACGAAAACCCTTTGCTACAAGTCTAGCTTTGAAAGTCTCCACTTTCCCATCTACACCAATTTTCTTCTTGAAGATCCACTTGCTCCCAATGGGTTTTACCCCTTCAGGAGCAACGTCCAAAGTCCATACTTTGTTGGTGTACATGGATTCCATCTCGGACCGCATAGCATCCAGCCATTTCACTGAGTCCCCACTCGTGATGGCCTGCTCGAAGCTAGTTGGGTCATCATCCTCCATGATGCAATCCTCGCTCCCACCATCCATGAGAAAACCGTAGTATCTCTCAGGTTGGCGAGGAACCCTACTAGATCGGCGGAGAGGCTGAGGTTCATTGGGAACTACTGAATCTTCTGGTTCCACTAAATCTTCAGTTACGGTTTGTGTATCTGGAACCTCTTCCAGCTCTACCACTTTGCCACTAATTTCTTTTTCAAGGAATTCCTTTTCTAAAAAGGTGGCATGTTGAGCAACAAACACTTTTTGTTCCTCACTGTGGTAGAAAAAATACCCATATGAATTCTTTGGATATCCCACAAACTTGCAGAGAACTGACCGTGCCTCGAGCTTGTCCGGATTTTGCCTTTTGACATAGGCCGGACAACCCCATATCTTAACTCGTTTAAAATATGGTCTCTTCCCACTCCATATTTCATATGGTGTGGTAGGTACAGATTTAGATGGAACTTGATTCAATAGGTATGTTGCTGTTTCCAGCGCATAACCCCAGAAGGAAATAGGTAACTTAGTTGTTCTCATCATAGAGCGCACCATATCTAATAGGGTGCGGTTCCTCCGTTCTGATACACCGTTGTGCTGTGGTGTATATGGAGGAGTCAGCTGAGAGAGAATCCCATTCTCTTTTAGGAAGTCCAGGAATTCAATGCTCAAGTATTCTCCTCCTCGATCAGATCGTAGGATTTTAATACTTTTTCCGGTTTGGTTCTCAACTTCTTGTTTATATTCTCTAAATTTCTCAAAAGCTTCTGATTTGTGTTTCATCAGGAACACATATCCGAATCTAGAGAGATCGTCAGTGAATGTAATGAAGTACGAAGAACCATCCCTGGCATGTGTAGATATGGGACCGCATACATCACTATGTATCAGTCCCAAGAGTTCGGTAACTCTTTCTCCATGTCCCGTAAACGGAGTCTTGGTCATCTTACCTTTGAGACATGACTGGCAAGTGTCATAAGATGAAAATTCAAACGGATTTAAATATCTATCTTTATGCAACTTAGCTAGTCGTGTCGCATTGATGTGACCCAGTCTACAATGCCACAAGAAGGATTCGTTCAGTTCTGAACTCTTCCTCTTGTGTGTGTTTGTTATGCTCAGAACTATTGATTGATTTAGAACATAAATGCCATTGCACAACGTGCCTGATCCAACCAACTTTTGGTTACGGAAGATGTTCATAACATTGTCCTGTAATACAAAATTATATCCCTCTTTACTCAACAAAGAAACCGATATAATGTTGCATATCAGGTTCGGCATGTAATAGCATTCGTTCAGAACCAATGTATTACCAGTTGGTAATACAAGGTGATATTCCCCGACAGTCTTAGCTGCAACAATTGCACCATTTCCAACTCTAATGTCTTTATCACCTTCTCCAAGTTCTTTACCTTTCCTTAGCCCATGTAACTGATTACATATATGGGATCCTGACCCGGTATCTAATACCCAGGACGTAGAGCAAATGGAGAAATAGTTCTCTGTAACGAACACACCCGAAGAAAATGCATCAACATGTACTTTCTTCATTCGGGTGGCATGGGAATCCTGGTATTCCCCTATATCCTGTTCATTCCTATAACTCTTATAAGAAAGAACGGAACCAACGTTCCCCAGCACAGTATAACATGCGGGTTCGGTCAATACATCCATATTATTATCTTCATTAGGGCATGAAATGGTCGCTACGTGGAGAGAGAGAGAAGAAAACACTTTAGCGTATGCTCGTGCAAGATCAGATTGGTTATTATCTTATCTAATCAGGATGGCTCCCACGGCTTTTTATCAAATCTTCCTTCAAACCCTAAAAGGAAAGACTAGCCGGGATTAATTACACACTACAAGTTCGCCAATCTTTCAGCCAGGCCAGTGTCGGTACTTTGAGGGAGGTCCCCCGTGCTTTCGCACGAACCTAATTAATGTAAACCTCGTTTTCCCAGAGGCGTAACCTCGTTGACACCTTTCTAGACACCTACTTGATCGGCTAATTGCAATGTGCAAAACTCTCCTAGGAGTAACTCTTACTCGCAGTGGGTATCGGGATCCAACTATCTCATAGATGGTATGCAATCTCATTGCAAATTTCAACACTTGAAATTCCCGATAATATTTTTGCCCCGAACGATCTATGACCTTGACAAGGTCAACAAACCATAGACCGCAAGTCAAGTTCAACCCGTCATTTCTTGATTGAATCAAACCCACCCGCACGACCCTTGATAAGGTCAACAAGGCCGTACGACTACCCTAACCCAATCTGCATCATATGCATAAGCAGACAAATACTGGTTAGCTACCGCACACTGCGCCTTGATAAGGTCAACAAACGCAGCACGAATACTAAACAGGACTTATCTGAAATGACGGAGGGCTACGACAGGTTTTTCTGAAAACCTATTGCGTAATGAACTTGATATCGTTGTAGAATCAAATGAAGTTTTAAAAATGGAGTGATTTTGAGGCTTTTCCAATTTTGCTAAAGGGGTCACTCCCGGTGAAGGGATCGTCGGCCCTTTCCTCGTCGAATGAGGTGCGGGATATATCATATATATCACTGTGCAAAGCAAAAACTATAGAAGCAATCAAAAACAAACCGAGGGTGTAGCATATACCAGTTATTACTAAAGGAGTCACTCCCAGTGAAGGGATCTCGGTCCTTTCCTCATCGAATAAGGTGCAGGATATATCACATATACCGCTGTGCAAAGCAAGAACTGTAGCCACCTGTTTTATTTAAAATTTGATTCTACAACATCTTAGGTTTCTTTCCATTCATTAATCACATTAATGAAGTCCCATCATTTAAATACCTAAACATCACAGATAAATACGACGTACACTTATGCCATCCGCATTCGCCTCGATGTCCCCTCGTGCACCGTTAGGTTAGGTAACTAACGACAGAGCAGGGCAGGGCTAGTGCGGGTGCAAAACATAAGTAACGTCTATATAATATATCATATATACTATATAAAGTATCTATCACAGAACATCACATGAGCACATCACAGATATCGCAGCAGCAGAAACATATGAAACATTGGATATACTAGGACGTCCATGTTTTCAATACGAGCCAGTATAAAACACGGATTCCACGGTCGTGATGAATAGCCAATCCCACACCCCTAGACCCCTACGAGAGCGGCAAGCAACCCTGCCAATTCTAGGGTTAGGAGACCCGGACTCGACTCCTCGTGTTGGTCTCCCACTGGACCCCAGAACCCGGTTACTTGTGCTCCCCTCCTTGGGTCTATCCTAATGCGGAAAAGTAAATAATATACAAAGGGTGACATCTTCCGCTACCTGGAAGTGCCCCAATAAAAGAATATTACATACAAGTTTTTACATGAATGAAAATGAAAAACACTCATCTCACATAAAACCCCCCGCCTATTCGAACACGACGATCCAATATAACATATCCAGCAACACATAACATCACATGTCATCAACGTAAGTAAATATGCGCATCCCAATTGTCGTTGACATATAGCAACGAAACCGGCGATATCACATATTACACTTACGGTCACAGAAAAGAAAGTGTAAAACTACAACAATTGGAATCCGCAACCTCTTTAGACATCACATGCCTAATCAAATGAAATACTTAGACATCACATGCCTAACAGTTATAAACCCCGCATTTTAGTCTCATTATCGAGAACTCTTTTCAATATCAAGTGAAACTAAACCGCTAGATTTATAACATTCATTCAGTTATCTCATAACTGTTTGTGAATTCCAATTATTGTATCACATTCTAGATAAACAGAAAATGTTAAACTTTCCGATCGAACAGTCGAATACCCAAGTTTTCCCGATACAGTCCAACACATGAAATAGGTTCAAAGACATTCACTTCATGCCTCAGTACCAACGGTCCAGCCGTAGAAGGGTCAAGCCAACGCCTCACATGTGGCACGCCGTACTGCCCCAAACCCGAAGGTTCAAAGGGCAGTTCAAGACGGTCACATAATCGAGTTAAGGTTTGTTGTCTTCTAGAGGGACCATCGCGTTACTTGCACTACTTCAGAACGTCTTTAAACCACACAAAAATCCAACACTTGGATAGTTTCCGGCAGGGGAAAAGTTGGGTATTTATATCCGGTCAAACTTTTTTAACATATTCTAAAGTCATCCGGAAATACACAAAGACAAAATTTGATAATCCGATCGAAACATCGAAGCTCTAAAACACCCCAGAAAATTCAACTCTTGAAAAATTATTAAAAATACCCATAAAACTCAGCTGCTGAAATGATGAATTACTGTGCAAAGCATGAGGGGTGACGTCATCACACTGCCGCGGAACCGCCGCAGAAGCCAGGCTTCTGCCGCGGTTCCGTCGCACTATTTACTGTTCATGGAATAATTTTTGCATCGTAATTCTTAGATTTCCCTGCTGAATTTTTTAAGCATTTTTAATCTGGAAAAATCCCAGTTTTTAGAAAAAGTCCAGAGAGCATGATGTGTTAGGGTTTCGATGCGTATTCAGGTTTCAAACGTCGTCTAGACTTCGCCTAAGGCTCTAGCTAGGCTCTGATACCAGTGAAAGGTTCCTAGGCACCCTATAGTGGTCTCACAAGGCATCAACCATGCCAATTTACAAAAATTATGGTGCCGAGAAACCCTAATACGGATCGTCGGCTAGAATCCTAGGCGAAAAACGAATCTAGTTAACAAATTAACTAAAGGAGAGAGGCTACAACCTTTATAGATCCGGTTACCTACTTCCTTGGCTCCACGTAGGCATCCTCTCGCTGTCCATCTCGAATCCCGAACTCGAACGTCGGCTTCATCGGAGAATTGGGCGGAATAGGTCGTCGGCTTCGTGCCGAAGATGATCTACGTCGAGGCATCACAAGTTCAAGCTCCGACTTCACAAATATGTGAAACTTGTGAAGAAAATACCCAAAACAACTTGGCAAGAGGTAGAGCGTGAAGAAATAGGAGGTGGGTTCACTTTAGAATTGGATTTCTCACTTTAGAACTCAAGATACCATTGATGGCATCAAGCTTTCTCTCTTGAAGATGAAGAAGAAGAAGTAGATAGAATATGATAAGTGTTCTCTAAAAAGAATAATAAAATCAATACTTATCATCTTCTAACCTTGGTTAAGTGTAGAGAATAAACCATGGTCAAATGAGAATGGTTAGGGTTAAGGATGATGACAAAATAGTCACTTTAGTCAAAGCTTCATGAAGCTTCAACAAGCTTCAACAAGCTTCATGAAAGAAACCATTTTGTTATCATTTATTTATTTATCAAAAAGAATAGATAAATAAATAAGTAAATAAATAAAAACCCTAACTATTATCATAACCATGGTTTAAGTCTTAACACAACACCAAACAACATGCATTATCAAACATGATACATAGTAGTGCACAAAAGTATATTACATATACAACTTGTGAACTACAAGTGAGAAAATCCTATTAAAGTGAACCAATACCAGTTAATGCAAAGTAATATATCAAATATATAATTATACATTAAATCATTAAATCAACACTTGATTCAATGATCCGGTCATGTCGCATATAACCGACTAGTATCCAATGTATCGACTTATCGAATCAATCTACGATTCGATAACTAGGTTATATCGCATATAACCAATCGAAACATTCATCGCGAGAATGAAATATGGTATCACATACACGCATTATTCTCGGTCCCGCACATATCTCATATGCGCTCCTATTTCGTTTCGCTTGAGCCAGGAAACCTCTGTGTAGGACTCTAAAGACTCATCAATACGCCGGTAGCAGATGATGATCATATCAAGCACCCACAAGCCGCACGCGGTCTGCTAAACGTAACGGCCATCCGGGTATTGAGCGATCAGAATATCGATGATCTAGCTCGCTCACACTCCTGTGAATCCAACCAGTAACACTTACCGTACAGTCCGGTCTATTCGTCTGATACGTCGCATATCAAGTCTAGGGGTGGTAAATGTCAGACCCCAATAACCGATAAGTCGTGCCGATGTGAGGCTTATAACGGGTCGAGAAACTACTGGTAACACTTACCAGCAAATCTCTGATCAGCCCTGGCCAGGGACTTCCCTGTTACGGCCAATCGAGCACAGCGCAACATCAACCCCCAATACCGGGAGAGACGAAACCCCTCCTATCGCTCATTGCCTCCATGTGACTCGGGACTGTACCCAAAGACCACCGTTTTGCACGCCCTCATGGACGTGGTAAGGTGGAGATCAAAGCACAGTGGGAATCACACAAGACTCTATGACGATCTCGGGTCTACAGACTAACCTGTACAAGTGTCACCTGAGAACTGTCATCTGACGTGAGGTATAATACCATCTGGGAGTTCTCGGCGAGTCCGTCCACTGTACCCAGTCTCCACTGAGCACCCGTACACCATCTCTGATGTCAAACACCAATGGATATGGGATCATCCATCGCCCATCTCATGGGTCGAGAAGCGTATACGCTAGTCTACTCTGGTATATCGATGCCCCGTCTCGATACACCCACGACTAGGGACCTTGAAGGATGTACTTATGGACTACCATGTCCCCACTAGTATGATCTGCATCATAGTCCAGGTAGTCAAGTACACATCCTAAGGGCTTTACCAACATGTAACCATAAGACAGTTTAAAGAGACTAGTGTACATGTTAAGATAAAGAGTAACCAGATAGCATACTATCATATCGAGCAAGAAAGTCATCTCTATATATGTCCAAGCATCCAATATAATATACATCATCTGTACAATACTGGCCTCTAGGGCATACATACAACTAACAGGAAGGAGCTGCAGCTGGAGTTGTTGTTGTTGCTACTGTTCACTGCTGCTGCTGCTGTTCACTGCTGCTTGCTGCTGCTGTGCTGCTTGCTGTTGCTGTGATGCTTGCTTCTGCTGCTGTGGATGTGGGTGTGTGAGTGTGGGAGTGCGGTTGAGAGAAATGAGCACAAGTATGAGAGGAAATGATAACCCCAATGTCAACCCCTCCTTTCTCTCTCATCATTAAATGCAAGCATGGGCTTTGCCATGATGCATTCTCTCTCTCTCATTCTCACCAAGTCAACACTCCAAAAGAAAATTCAAATTAAAACAACCATCAATTAACTAAATAAACTTAATTAAAACCCAAAAGACTTAATCCTCATTATTAAACCCACCATGGTTGCTAATCATGGTATAACCTCATTTTAAACCCTAGTTTACATGCACATGTGTATGCAAGCTTAGGAAAATTCTAGAAAAATATTTAATACATTTAGAAAATATTTGAAACTCAATTTGGTAAACTTTTTATTAAAAACCCTTTATTTAAATATAATTAGCCACTAAAAAATGTGTTACACAAAGCAATCACCCGGAAGGAACTGTGTGCCAACAAAGCCGCAACGAAACCTATACGGCAAAACCTGCAAGGAACTGTGGCACAACGGGGGTGAGTTGCCAACTCATGAGTAGAAAACATCCACGAGTAGAAATCACATGCATAACGCTATCCTAGGTCATATCAGGTAATATCCTCAATAAAATCCTGGTCCAGCTATGTATAGTGTAATACTATATGCTCGTGTCAGTGCCTCAGATAGCAACATATCACATGTATGAGGTATGAATGTAATGTAATGAAATGAGTGAGACAACTGTTTTCTTTAATTTAATGGGATTTCTGTATGTATATAAAACGAGTATCCTTAATGAAATCAACAGAGAAATCCGTGTCAAGTATCGACACAAAACATAAATCCCAATATCTCAATATCTCAGGTTCCGGCTGCCCGGCCTAACCTGTATTATCAAATCTCAATGCCTCAGTGTCTCAAATCTCAAATATCAATATCTCAGGCTTTGCAGAACGGATCAGCCTATAACCATCTCATGACTCCGGCCGCTATCCTCCGGATAGCCGACGAGTCCAAATAATATCACCGGTAGGTAGTGCTCCCCTGCCAGGCTCATCGAATATAACTCGAACTTCTTGCTCCAGGGTACCTTACCGGGCCCATCATGTACCCGAGACGGTTCATCCAACTCCTCGAATCGGGTCTCGAAATCAAACGACAATCATGAAAACTCATGGTGGACGACTCATACATCATGCAAAAACTGCGCTTTTCATTTTAAAAAGAGAAATAAGTTTATACATAATCTTGCGGTTTTCCCCCAATTCTAGGAAATCTTATGAAAATCCGAAATCCAATCATCAATAGCAAGTAAACAGTGAATAATGATATGCATGAAGTAGCAAGTAAACAGTGAATAATAATATGCATGAAGTAGCAAGTAAACAGTGAATAATAATATGCATGAAGTAGCAAGTAATAACTGCAATGTCTAAACTAGCACATGAAGCAAGTACACTAATATCATGTCGAAACTATCAGCTAACAAGCTATATCAATGAAATAACCTTCTCTAAAGTGTAGGTGACATGGCAGTTACCGATGATGATGTTTGTGAGCTGGCAAGAAAGTGTACGTGGAAGATACGCATCATCGGTAATGGTGCTGGTGTCCTAACAACATGATATCAATAATGGTATATGAAAACACAATATAAGGATACGATGCGAAGCGAATCGCAATAATGCGCGGGAGATGAAAGATAAACACCTATGATAACTAAACTGCATTTATATAAATATAAGTCATATGATGGTGCCATTTGAAATAACACGAATCGTGGTGTTTTGAAAATAAGGGCTACGATGTTTTAAGAAAAGATACGTCCTTTGAAATATCCGTAGAATCCTTTGTCGCGTCTTTAAAATACACACGATTCGTTAGTTTTTGAAATAGGTATGAGTCGAATCTAATCTATCATATACAAGTACACTACATAACCAAACTATACAGACTGATCAAAGGTAAGGAAACCGCCTAACATCTAAGTCGACACACACACACACACACACACACACACACACACACACATATATATATATAATACAACAGTCGGTGATCCCGCCTCAATAGTATCATATACGATCAAATATCTATAATATGACATCCTCAAGTCAAGAGTGTGGATCTATCATCAATATATAGCTCGTACGGTACATCCGTCATACAGCCTCCCAAATCTGGGTACGGGTCAATGCCACATCAATCACATTATTCATCTGGTATCCTCTTTATCAACCATCATGATCCAGGGTACTGACCTATGTCTAGTACAATACTGATACCATCTATGTATGAATGCGTGTGTATGAAACACTACGTCAAAGGACCCGCTAAAACATCATGTCGTATCTCAAATACGAACCCCGTCATATCACCGATCTCACGGCCTCAAATCCAATCTCATCGAATCATCTCAAATCCTAAGTACTATCCTCATAATCCAGTATATGTACACATATTCTCATACCCATTTGTAAATATACGCATCCCCATATACGCATAGGTAAAAGAAAGAATGTATGCAAGTATGTGTGTGCGTGTGTAGGTGCAACCACTACTCTAGGGTTTCGCAACTAACACTAAACCAATCCAAGAACATCTAGAATCCATCTTTATCATCAATAAACTCAAATCAACCTATAATAAATATATGTGTGTATACGTATTCGTATACATCACCACGAATTACGGGGGTGCTATACGCCATCCACCCGACTTCCCCCGTAGATATAATCTACTCACCTGATCTTCGCTCGCCGGTGCCGACGTCGCCACGTGCTTGCTTGTCTTCTCGAAGTCCACATGGGGTACCTACATATCATAACGCACCATATCGCATTAAAATCCGACTCATGACCAAAACGACACACGAATCCCACATAGGTCAAAACCTATGGTTTGCTTTCACAAATCAACCCAAAAACCCTCGAGATCGGCGTACAAACGTCGATTGATCAAGAGAAACACCAAACATACCAATCATGGTTTCAAAACTCACTAACTGTATAAGATATATGGTTTAATTCATCAAAACCATAAAATTAAACAAATCGTTTTATTTTCCAAAAACCTAGTTAGCACAAATTCCCATTTCGGTTCAAAACTTGATGTTTTAACCAATCTACAAATTTTAACGATTCAAATGGCCAAAATGCTCATTAAATAACATAATTAGGTCATACAATTCACTTTCAAAAATTAAACTCATCAATTTGTATAAATCCCAAATTCCTAGTTTGCAAAAATACCGATTTTTACTCTTTTTAAAGTAAAATTCACAATTTTACAATTAAGCTTGTTTTTGCATATACTAAAATTTTAAACCATAATTTATAATGTTAATAATGCCATGAAACCCTAATTAGAATTTTATCTTCCCAATATATATATATATTTTTAAAACCTAGTTTGCAATTTATATAATTATCACAAATTAAAATTAACAAAAATGCAACTAGCAACTAGGATTGATTTAGCATAATATTAATATATCAAATACATCACACAACCATAATCTCACAACACAAAACCCCAATTTGAATTCAAACCCCTCTCTTGAATTTTAAATCATGCACTTAGAACCAATCAAAAACCTATTTAAACATTTAATTAAGCTAACCTAAAGCAATTAACAACAAATTAAGAAAAAAGGTTAGAATTATACCTCATTATCAAGAGATCAAATATGGAAATCAAAGCCTCTAAAATGCCAACTTGTTCCCTAGACCCATGCAAGTTTGTCTAATGAGAAATGGGTAGGGATTAGATTTTGAGTTTGCTTTGATTTGTGTTGATTTTGGTTGATTTTTGAATGAATTTGGAGGTGAAGGAAGATGAAGACTTGGAGAAAATGGGGGGGGGGGGGGGGTTGCCAACAGCTCAGTTTCGGCTAGGAGAGGAGAGGAATGAGGTGTGGTGTGGGGGGTGGGTGAAGTCAAGGGGAGAAAAGAAGACCAAGTCAACAAAAGACCATACTCTTTTTACTATTTTCTCATTTCCTTTGTTTTCTTTTCTCTTGATTTCTTTTCTTCTATCAAGAAGTGGGGGAAAACTTTGAGAGGGCTGCTGGATATGGGGGTGTGTGAGTGTGGGTGTGTGTGTGGGGTGAGGGAAAATGATAAATATTATACCCCAAATTTCCATTTAACTTATTTACATCATTTAAGCCTTTTTCTTCGATATTTTCTAAAACCGTTTGACAGCTTCATTTTATTTCAAAAAGAACATGCTAAAATTTTGTTTAATTTTTTATGATGCACAAAATTTGTTTCAACCCATTCCAATTTGTAATTTTCCATAATTAAATGTATTAGTGACGGCTTAAAATAATATTAAAATAATTAATTTCGGAAAAATTTTCAGAAAATTAGAAATTTTACCAGTGGCTTAATAAACACCAAATACTAGCATTTACATAGCTAGAATATGTATATTTAATTTTATAATAAAGATATTTGTATTTTGATTTTTTTACAGAAAACCCCCTTATTTTTACCGATTTTTCCGAAATTTCACCGAAACGATTTTCAAAACGTTACATCTCGGCTCCGGGAATACACCAAAATATCGTCAATGAATACGATGATGAACAAATCAAGATACGACCTGAATATACGGTTCATCAAATCTATGAATGCTGCTGGGGAATTGGTTAGTCCGAACGACATCACCAAAAACTCATAATGTCCATAGCGCGTGCGGAAAGCTGTCCTCGGTATATCCTCCAGTCGAACCCGCAGCTGATGGTAGCCTGATCGCAAATCGATCCTCGAAAAGTATCCTGCCCCCTGAAACTGGTCGAACAAATCGTCGATGCGTGGCAAAGGATATCTGTTCCACATGGTAACCCTGTTCAGCTGGCGGTAGTCGATACACAAACGCAAACTGCCGTCCTTCTTCTTGACAAACAGGATCGGATCACCCCAAGGAGACACATTGGGTCGAATAAGTCCCTTATTCAGCAAATCTTGCAACTGACCCTTCAACTCAATAAGCTCCGCCGGGGCCATCCGATAAGGCGGTATAGAAATAGGCCCCGTGCCGGGAATCAAATCAATACAGAAAGCAATATCGCGCTCAGGCGGTATCCCAGGAAGCTCGTCAGGGAAAACATCAGGGAACTCACAAACAATCGGAACCTGGTCCAACGGAACATCCATAGCTTTAGTATCACAAACATAGGCTAGAAATCCCTGACATCCCTTCCTTAACAGCTGTCCAGCGCGAAAAGAAGAAATCAAACTGTGAGGGGCGGCACAACAGTCCCCCTGCACAACAAAAGCCGACTCGCCGGGAAAACAAAATCTAACTGTCTTCTCGCAGCAGTCCACAGACGGATAGCACGTGGCTAACCAATCCATACCCAAAAGAACGTCGAAGTCCAACATCTCAAGAAGGATCAAGTTGACAGGCAACTCTCTCTCGCCAATACGGACAACACAGGATCGGAACACGTGCCTAGCAACAAACGACTCTCCCACAGGAGTGGTCACAATAAGCGGCTGATCAAGCAAACCGGACTCTCTACCCAAACTCAGCACGAAGTGTGTGGAAACGTACGAGTGCGTGGATCCAGGATCAAACAACACGTGTGCGTCAACAGAACATACACATAGGGTACCTGAGACCACCGTATTGGACGCCTGTGTGTCCTGATGCGTCAACGCGAAAACCCGTGCCTGTCCTCCACCTGCGACTGGTGGTCCCCTACGAGCAGCTGGCTGTCCTCTGCCGGCAGCTGGATGTCCTCTGCCTCGGCCACCTCGTCCTCTAGGAACAAACCCTCGGCGACCACGACCTCTCTTTGCATGTGTCTGACACGGAGCAACAGTAGGTACTATAGGCAACGCCCTCTGGGGTGGCGAAGGTGGAAGTGTGACATGTGGTACTGCTGGCTCCCTTCGGCGTATCTCAGTACAATCTCTGACGCGGTGATGGGGATTACCACACCCAAAGTATCCACGCGATGACTGCTGACCCTCCTGGGGATAAGAGCTAAACATCTGACCTCGCCCTGAGTCTCTGCCACCTGTACGACGTCTATCACGGCGTCCGAATGGAGGTCTCTGTGCTGCTGTATCAATACGAATCCTCTTCGGCTCTGGAAATACCGAAGTCTCTGCCAGGTGCTCCTCGACTAATAGGGCTGCGTCTACAGCTGCTGCATAAGTCTCGCAATGCTGTGCGCTGATCGCTAGGAACAGTGGGGTAAGTAAGCCTCAAACAAATCTCTTGACTCGCATCTTCTCAGTAGCTACTAAGTATGGGGCATAAACAGATAGCTCGGTGAATAGTACATCGTACTCTGCCACTGTCATCTCTGGCGTCTGGTGTAATGACTCGAATCTGCGTGCTCAGGCATCCCTGACACTCTGGGGAAGGAAACGGGCTAGAAATACCGTCACAAACTCGGTCCAGGTCATAGGAGGAAGACCGGCTGCTCTGCCCTTCTCGACCGATTCACACCATTTCTGCGCAAGACCTTCCAGGCAAAAGCTCGCGAGCTCTACCCATCTCGCATCTGAGCATCTGAGTTAACGACATATCCGGGCCATCCTATCAATGAAAGACTGTAGGTCCTCAGCTTCATTGGTGGCTGTGAAGATCGGAGGCTTCAGCCTCATGAACTCTGATAGCGATACTGTGATGACCTCTGTAGCTGCAGGGGCAACTTCCTGTACTGTAGGTACCATCGCGGTCCCCGTAACGGGTGGAACTACCTCTGGTCGCTGTGCTCGAAGTGTCTCAACTAGCGACCCTATCATTTGGCGCATCTCCTGCATACCGGCCCCTAGCATAGCGATCTAATCTATCGTAGGAGGAACAGACTGCTCTGGTGCAACTGGTGTACGACCCGGGTCAGTCCTCGTCTCGGACGAGTCAACTCGAATCTCGGCTCTCGCGGCCGCTCTCTGCGCCCTCGTAGTCCTTGGCGGCATAGTGGCTGAAAAGAAAGTAGGATTCGATAGAGATACGGAAATCGAATCACCAGGATGTATACAATCATGAAGGAATTCAATCAATAAGTCCTAAGGTCGCTTAGGCGGAGTACTATGTCATGAGTATGCCGCGGAACATACACACGCTACGCCACTCTGCTTCAGCTACCTACTCCATCATACCAGGGTCATCCTACACTCCGAAGGTAAAACCTATGCTCTGATACCAACTTTGTCACGACCCAAAGTTCGGCCCGTGATCGGCGCTTAACCACGTAACGTCTCCAGGCGTAACGCGACTAAGTAAGCCGAAACCCAGAAATCAAAACCATTAAAAGTATTGAGTGTTAAAACATTTAATAGAACATTTGTTAAAACATTTAGAAAACCTTAAGTAATTTAGTAAAATTCTGTAAAGTTCAAGTTATTTTCTTAAAAATTTAGGCAGCATTTCCTTTGTAAAAACTAGCCCCGAAATCGGGCACAAGATAGGATATGAGTAAAATGATATATAATGAGAATAAAACATCCCAAACGGGAGCAATCACGCCCAACGGCGGAAACAATCACCACAATGATAATATACGACGCCGTAGCGAAGAATGAGTAAAAATAAGTGAAGACAACATGAAATATAAAACTGCATAGATAAAGTCGTCTCACAACGAGCTCGACACCAGAGTACAAATAATATACATCGTCCTCACAACTGGTCTCTAAGTCAATACATAAATAGTAGATGGAGATTACTAGATACAATGGTGTATACAACTGGAAAAATAAACAGATACCGCACAAAAACCCACCGATCGGCAAAAGGGCTCACACGCCAACTGCAGTGGTATCTGTATCAAAAGATGCAAGAAAGCAGCCTGCCGCAACTACTCCGAGGGGCAACCCGCAAACACACGTACAACGATACTCTAACAAGTGCCAACAGATAATATATATATGATGAGCTAGATGAGCAATAATCATGCAACAAGTACGATTTAATAACATCTCTATATGATGAGTAGGGTATGCAATAATCGTGCATAGCATATGCAATCTAATAAAAACTATATAGGATGAGCAGGGTATGCAATAATCGTGCATAGCAAGTGTACTCTATCAGGTACTATAGATACAAGATGAGATGTATAACATTGAATGTTGAGCATGAGAATAAATAGCATATACACGGAATGTCAACGTTGAAAATAACCGGTGTCCATCAATACACCCAAATCCCAGTAAAACTCAGGCGCCGTCACTCTAATCGGCCCTCAAATCCTGTAAATCTCATAGAATCGTGAGTACCCAACATCGGCACTCAAAATATCATAAATAATCGTATCCAGCATCGACACGCAAATCCTCATGTATCGGGCTCCGTCAATCCGGATCGGCCTACGGGCTCCGTCTGCGGAATTGGCCCTCGGCCCCGGCAGTACTTGTCGTCCCGTATCCACCTCTCAGCTCTGGTTAGTTTCCTCCGGATGACCGCCAGGCTCAACCAATCACCAGTAGGTAGTAGTCCCTCTGCCGGGCTCACCGTCTGACAATACGAGTCTTCTTGCCCTGGGGTACCATACCGGGTCCACCATGTACCCGCAATCAGTGCCTACCACTCCTCGAATCGGGTATACTCACACAAGCTCTCTGGAACCGAGAAAACTCATGGTGGACGCACTGAAAATAACCTATCAAGAGAAACCGGGTTTTTAAAACAGTGCATATTTGCTTAAAATCATACCACGGTTCTCAAATCCAGAAATCCCATAAATCCAAACTCAATGCGTAAATCTATGCAATGTGTCGTATGACACTAAGAGTAAAAAGGGAAAACCGCTATTTTAAAAGAATCCAGTTTTGAAAATATTTCATGCGGTCCCTATTTTCTTGAAATCAAGTCAATATCATCCATGTATGTAACATGTCTATGTATGTAGGTATGGATGTGCAAATGGATATATGCGCGAATATGAGTGTAGCACTACTATGAAAATACATTGTGCATGTGCGCAAGTAGGGATATATCAATATATGTGTGCACTGGAATGAATATACAGAGTGCATGTGCGCAAGTATAAAGATATCAATATATGTGTGCACTGGTGTGAATATACAGTGTGCATGTGCACAAGTATGAAGATATCAATATATGTGTGCATGGGTATGAATATACAGTATGCATGTGCGCAAGTATGAAGATATCAATATATGTGTGCACTGGGTGCAAGTATGAAGATATCAATATATGTGTGCACTGGTATGAATATACAGTGTGCATGTGCGCAAGTATGAAGATCTCAATATATGTGTGCACTGGTATGAATATACAGTGTGCATGTGCGCAAGTATGAAGATATCAATATATGTGTGCACTGGTATGAATATACAGTGTGTATGTGCGCAAGTATGAAGATCTCAATATGTGTGTGCACTAATATAATACATATAAACATCTATGACTAAACATCCTATCAAGCCCTGACACTTAACGCCATATGGGTGATTTCCCTGTAGATGTTAAATCTACTCACCTGATCGCGTGCTAAGCGTAGCCGACCACTTGCTTCCTTTTCTTTGTGGCGTCCGACGTACCCTCCTGCGAACCTAGAATTTACACAAGGAATCCACATAAGAAAATATCTCGCAAAAATGCGATATCGAATCAAACGAGAAACTCGCATCGCGAACTAAACCCGTGTGTGTCCGATATGCTAAAACATGTGTATACGCGTCTGAAACTACCCCGACACGTCGTGACACGCTGGAACACAGAACCCACTCACGTTTCACACGTGTCACGCAAACTAAACATGTAAGAAAAACGATATTATGCTCCAGATTTTGACTCAGGTGAAAACTTACAAAATTGCATGTACCAAAGAACCTAAATACACAGCAGACTACCCTAGCCAAAACCCTAACCCCTAAGTCCCCTATCTGGCCGCAAATTGCGGCCAGAACGATTAAAACGGCGGCCTGAACAAGGGTAGGTGGTATCGTCCTCTGGGTATGTGATCAAAATCTATCAAATATGCTCCAGTTATCTCAGTTTTTCTCTGAAGTAACCGGGTCTAAAGCAGATCACAGAAATGCTAACTTTCGCTTAAAAACGTTAAATTTTGCACTAATTGAAACCCTATGGTATTTTAGTGAAATCTGGGGTTAAGCTGAGTTTATGTGGGCCTAACAACACTTAACTAAGTTAATCTAACCACCAAAATCATCTCTTAACCAAAAGTCCACACAAAACACCATTTCAAGTACTAAATCTCACTTTTAACACTAACCGAAGCTAATTCTACACAAGTTTAGCAAGCTAGGAAGTTAGGCTCATATATTATACCTCACTCTCGACCCTAGGTGCAAGGAAGGAGGGGAAGAAGCTGTGTTTCTGCTGCTGCTTGCTACTGCAGGTGCTGCATGTTGCTGCTGCTGCTGATGTCTGAAGCTGCTGCTGATGCTGGTGCTGCTGTTGATGCTGCTGCTTCTTCTTCTGGTGCTGCTACTGGTGTTGTGAGTGTGGGTGTGTATGAGTGTGAGTTGTGAGAAAAATGAGTGGCAAAAGAAAAAGAAATGAGAGCTAAGGCTAGTCAACCCCACCATCTCTCTCTCTCTTCATTAAATGAAGGCATGGCTCAAGCCATGATGCCATTCTCTCTCTCTCCTTCTCTCTCTCCAAGTCAACTAAATTTTAATTCATTTCTCATTTTTAAAAAAGAAAACAATTAACCCAAAACACTTAATTCAAAATTTAAATTAGCTTAAGGAAAATGGGTTAATCCACCATGGTTGCTAATCACGGTCTAACCCCAATTTTAACCCTAGTTTACATGCACATGTGTGTGCAAGCTTAGAAAAATTCTTAAAATATTCATTAAATTTGATAAATTACTTGAAAATTGTTTTGGTAAACTTTTTATTAAAAACCATATATTAAAATATAATTAGCCACTAATCACATCCTAAGGTATTACATTGGCGTGGTAGTTTTCATGTATAGCGACCCTAGTGAGGGTTTTGGCTATGTTTTCTGGTATTTGGATTTCTTGGTTTTGCGACCGGATATTGTATTTGGGCGTTGGACGTTTTTACGTCAACGACGAGGGTTGCTTGGATGTTTTGCATGCGTAGGCTATAGGTTCTAACCTATGAGTGCACCGCGTGCCGTTTTTGGATTTCGAAATTTGATGTTAATAGGTTTGCGAATTCCTATTGATTGTAGGTACCTTCACATGGATTCCGTGATGACGAAGCACATCGACCACGGCTAAGCGAGGAGTTTAGCAGGTGATTAGATTTATATCTACGGGGGAAGTCGGGTGGATGGCGTATAGCACCCCCGCAACCATTGATATGGAATATTATTTGATTATGTTATCCTGATAAATGATATGCGACGGACATGATTGTAGGATTTACAAACGATAATATGATAGAATTTGATGCTAATGGACATAATTGACATATGAGAATATGGTATGATAAGTGAATCATGATGGCTACAAATTGAAACAGAACAAGTGTGACGTTTATATAATGTGATTGCGAGATATTAATGTGATGAACAAATATACGATGTGATATGATGACTTAGTGTGATATTTCGTTATATGGATTTCGAGTCGATATGAGATTGTTGATACCCTTGTAGGTCCTCTGTGTTGGATATAGTGCCCTCAAAGTCAATTATTGGATCGCAGGTACGTGATTGTGATGATTGAGGAAAGGCTTATACCGATATAACAGTCTTACTCGAGATGATAGTATGCTATCTGGTCTGTCTTTATCATCATGTAGATATTGATAGAGCCCATAGGATTCTTGCTTGACTACCAGCAGTATGATGGCAATCATATATGTGGGAGCTGGGGTCTATAAGCACATCCTTAAAGTGTCCCTAGTCGTGGGAGTTTCGAGATAGGGCATCGATACTCCGGAGTAGACTAGTGTATCCAGTCGAGACCCCGACGAGGGGAGGTGGCCAGTCTCACAAGCCATTGGTGTTAGTTGGAACACCTAAGATGTATACAGGTGCTCATTGGGTTATGAGTACACCGGACAGGACTCGCCGGGAACATGCTCGTTGGTATTATACATATCGTCAGATAGCAGTTCCTTGGTGACATGTGTACAGGTTAGTTTGCCGACCTGGGATCGTCATTTGTCTCGTGTGAGTTCCCACTGTGCTTTGATTTATACCCTACCACGGGTCAAAGGAGTCGTGCAAACGGGTATATTTTGGGTACAGTCCCGAGCCACATGGAGGCAGTGAGCAGATCGTCGGGATTCGTCTCTCCCGGTATTGGGGGTAAGATCGCGCTGTGTTTAGGAGAGCCATTACATGAAATCCTTGGCTATGGTAATCGAGATTTACTGGAAGGTATTCCAGTAGTATCTCAGGGTGTTCTGGGCTGCTCTCTGACACGACTTATACAGCTATTGGGGGTCTGACGTTTACCAGCCCCCTAGGCCCTATATGCGATACTCATAGACGAATGGACCGGACTATATGGATTTTGTCATTGTCAGACTCGGTAGGGTATGAGTTCGCTCGTCAGCTTCCCTTCCAATCAATACATAGGCAACCGTTACGTACAGCTTGTACCTCTGACGTGCTAGTGGTTATACCCAGTGCCAATATATTGATGAGTCATTAGAGTCCCCCACAGACACTTTCCCAAGTTCGGGCGAAACGTTGTAGATGCCGTATGGTTTTATGTCAGGGTTCGGAAAATGCACGTGCGTTTTCGCACGTGTCATATTTCGGGCAGATAATACTGGTAGGCTTTGGTTTAAGCCGGATCCAAGTATTATACTGTGTAGATATAATATCTTTGTCTCAGTTGCATTTGTATTCGGTCATAATACAAATGTGGATATGTTTATACTGTTACAGGGTTATCCTGAAATTCGTTTCAGGATCACTTTTGGAAGTTGCCAGTTTCCGGTTTTCTATCACCCGTATTTAACATTCGGTTAAATACAGATTTTTTTTTCTTTGGGTGAGTCATGAGGTGAGTCATGGTTCTAGATGGTTCTAGATGGTGACTTGGCTAGTGAGTCATTTGTTCATTAATGATGCATTAATTGAGTGGTGATGTGTTATGATGACTAGGGTAGTGACTCATTAGGAAGCATTAATGATAAATGCAAGGTGTTAAGTAACTCATTTCTTATTTAATGCTTATGATCACCCCCTCCTCTCTCCTACACTCACCCCACTCTTCATATATTGGCCGGCCACTTTGTGGAGGCAATGGATTTAATTTTTGGGAAAATAAGATGATATTTTTAGTATATGGAAATTTCATAACTCATTTTATTCCTTCACCCGATCCAAAAAGGCAACTTCATTAACCGTTTGTCCATTGCCTTGGACGTAAGGAGACAAAGTGTTCTACTCATTCTCTACATCAATCTTGGTCATCTCTTTTAGCAAACTTGATGATCGAGTTGCCTCGGTTCAGAGGCGGGAGCCCGTTTAAACATCCGTCGACGTGGTGCCACCTGGACGAGAAGATTGGAGTTTCAGAAGATCGGAGCAGCCGCAACAAAGCGTGGGATGATGGTTGAAGACCGAAGGACTCGGATCGTTCGGTATAATATTTCTACCCACTTTACAGTTTGTTAGTTTAGCTTTAATGGCAGATCCGGGTTATAGTATGCGATAGCGCCAGCTAAAAAGTGTTTATTCCGCATTTGGCGTCTGTTAGACGGCCGGGGCGCTGCCGTGAACTTACAGTGGTATCAGAGCCTCACCATTAAGCTTTACTAACTTATGCTAACGCGTTTAAAATATCGATCGAGCGGAATTTTCAAAATCGCAATTTCCATGTGTTAAAGTTTCTGTTGATTTTAAATCTGTTCTAAAAATTATTTTGACCATACTAGAAAATCAAGCAGGCTTTTTAATGGAAACAGCAGAAAAACGATCCACCAATTCGACCGTACGACCGTGGATCCGCGGTCAATGCCTAGCTTTGACCGCGGAAGCGCGGTCGTCTTGGTGAATTGGTGTGCCATTTTTCTTCTGGGCTTTCATCTTAGGAAATTGTGGTTTCTGGTACTGTTCTTTTGGGCCCAGTTTTTATTACTGTACAGCAGATGTACGTGGGGCCCACTTCGGGAAATTTTGTCGATCGAAATTTAAGCATGTTAGTTTACAGTACTTATATTATATCTCCGACCGGGAATGTCATTTGAGCGGTAAGTTGCATCTAATTGCTATAATCCTTTTAGAAGGATTTGCGAACGTGACATTCGCGTTGATGTTCTGTGTTGTGCTGTGTTGTTGAGGATATGTCGTGGTGGATAGCAGTGTGCAATGGTAGTGCTATTTGGATTTATTTGTACATTTGATATTGCGGTGCGAGCGTCCAACATGTGGACTGCCGTCACTTCCTGTTTGTGTAATATTCTTTTTGGGGCACGACCGGCATATGGTCGATGTACCCGTTGTATATTATTTTAATTTATGTACTAGGTTTACCCCGCGACGGAGTGCACGGATAGCCGGGTTCTGGAGGGCAACGGGTCCGTATCTCATGGCTTTGAGAGGCAGAGGGGCCTCACTCTAGAATTGGCAGACTATTCGCCGCACTCGTAGGGGGTACAGGTTGACCCAAGGAGGGGAGCTCAAGTTACAGGATTCCGTAAAGTGTCGTGGTGGTCCATTCACTTAGCTCTAAGGGGCTGCCTCGCTTTAGGTTTTGGCGGGTAACTTTCCGCACCCGTAGGGGTCTAGGTTTCATTGCACAGGCTATCCACACGACCAGGGAAACGTCGGGTTTCTGTAGCGGCTCTGTGAAACCCGGGGATCCCAGATTATCTGTATTGTTCTGTGATGCTTATTACTTTTTTGTAATGTTGCATATTATCATGCCTGGACCGATTATTGTATATTAGTTTATATACTATTAGATGTTGTATATGTTTTACACCCGCGCTAGTCCAGTCCCCGCTCTGTCGTTAGTTAAGTAACCTAACGGGTGATAACGGGACCCAGTGACGAATGCGGATGGCATATACGTACATTTTATTTTCTTTCTTTTCTGGTGTGTTTAATTGATGGGACTGCATTGATTCTTATCAATACAAGGATAAAACAAACCTATATTTGATGTTGTTGGAACAAATTTTAAATGGGAGTTATTACAAAGACGTTTCCTTTTGTTTTGCATAGAGGTATTCAGTTAGAATATCCATCACCTCATTCCATGAGGCAAGGGCCGAGATCCCTTCACCGGGAGTGACCCCTTGGGCAGAAGTTTACGTCAGGGTAATAACTTCAATATAGTCGATTACAAGTTGTTTTGCATCGCGGTATTCAGTTAGAATATCCTGCACCTCATTCCACGAGGAAAGAGCCGAGATCCCTTCACCGGGAGTCACCTCTTTAGCAAAAGGTTTTCGTCACTATATTTTTATAAAAAACTTTCAGGTTCCTTCAATGAGATCAAGTTCATTACGTTAAAGGTTTTTCGCTAAAAACCAGCCGTAATCCTCCGTCATTTCTTATGGATGGTCAGTAGTATTCAAGCTATGTTTGTTAGCCTATGTCAAGGCATAGTGTTTGGTAGCTGCTGGGTATTCATTTGTTTCATAGATAGATGCATTAGTTTAGGAAAGACGTATAGCCTTGTTGGCCTACGTCAAGAGCATGTACGATGACCTAAATTAATCAGGACAACGACGGGTAGAACTTGACATGTGGCTTATGATTTGTTGGCCTACGTCAAGGTCATAAGAGCATAGGATAAAAATAATATCGGGAGTTTCAAACATACAGGAAACTTGCCAAACTTGGGCATACCTTCTGGAGTGTAATAACGTGAGTGGATACCGTTACGTTATCATGCGATGAGAGTTGGATCCCGATTCCTACTGATGAGTTAGTTTACTCCTCGGGTGATTCCGACTAATTCTTTTTCCAGCTTTGGAGGAGAATTTAAGATAACAGTGGAAGGTTTCTTAATTAGATAAAGTGATAACCATTGTAATTTAGGTTAGAGTGCACGCAGAGTGTTTCTTTTCTCTCTCTCTTTGGCAGCGACCTTTGACCGACCCTAGACTATAACTCAGTGACTAAGTTGACCGAACCTTCTTAAAATACTGGCTTTTGGATTGTCCGAGTTGCATAAGTCATTGCCGCTCCTTCTTTTACACTTTGTATTTCTCAGAACACCCTGTATTATTACGGACATCCACTTCCATTGGATAGATCCATCGTATGGTTATATACGAACTCGAAGGGACTTCTTTGAGGATGGATCCAGGTTCAGGAGAAATAGAATTGGTTTATTCAGTTGTCTTTTATTATCACCTTCTCTCAGGTTGCGAGGGTTCCTTGGTTTAGTAGAGTACACCTATTACGCTTATTTGATAGTCTTTTTCCAAACCATAGGCAGGTGCCGAAAGGTAGGGAATGAAGAAAACTAATTAGCCTAAGTAGGGTGTGCAGAAGGTAATATATAATGACAAGGTAAAGGAATTAGAAAGAGGGCAAAGTAAATTGCGACTATTCACATTCACGACCAAACCGCGTATTTCATCGTCACCCCTATTTCATCTTTCATTTCTCCAGAACAACCCGTATCACTACAAACATCCAATTCCATTAGATAAATCCATCGTATGGTTATATACGAACTTGAAGGATATTTTTCGAGGATGGATTCTGGTTCAGGAGAAATAGGAATAAGGATTATTCAGTTGTCTTTTATCATCACCTTCTCTTAAGTTGCGAGTACTCTTAGGTTTAGGAGGGTACACCTATTATGCTTACTGGATATTCTTCTTCCAAACCATAGGCTGGTGCCGAACGGTAGGGAAGGAAGAAAACCATTTAGCCTAACGAAGGTGTACAGAAGGTAACGACTAAAGACAAAATCAAGGAAATTGGAGAGATGGCAGGGAAATATACGGTTATAGTCATG
Organism: Agapanthus africanus; assembly: GCA_030015575.1. Taxonomy (NCBI): domain Eukaryota; kingdom Viridiplantae; phylum Streptophyta; class Magnoliopsida; order Asparagales; family Amaryllidaceae; genus Agapanthus; species Agapanthus africanus. Next base: position 676,987,038 of record JASDDO010000019.1, on the reverse strand, counting down.
AATCTGAATAATGGAAAAAGGAATTACTATGAATACCCGGATACCCTTTCGAAACATATTCATATTTCACTGTGTATTGTTAATAGAAAACTGATTTCTCAATTAGACACTTACTCCAGGGTATGTATTTACCAAGTAAGATTCTCACATCTGTATGGTTTTACAGATGTTGAGAGGGAGTAAGTTATTGGGAATTAGGTGATCATCCTCATTATATCGGAATTCGTTGTAATTGGTGATATTTGAGGAAATCGCCTGGGTACAGTTTTCAACCTACAATGCACAGGTTTTGAGTTATTCAACTCGGCGGACTTATACAGAGTATTGTATGTTGTCCAGTGTCCATCAGGACAAAGGGGTTGGTCCTCGTACTATGTTCTGTTTACTTATGACTTCTCTAGATTTTAGACAAGTGTTTCGTAGAAATACAAGGTCTAAGTTTTGAGAAGTTGTGGGTATAAGAATAAAGTAGAGAACCAGGTGTCACAAGTATCGGGATTCTTCAAAGAGATCGAAGATGTAGATTCTTGTGATTGGTATTCAGATGATAGCGATGGTTTTTGAGAAACTTGTTTCTCTTTCAGGTTACTCACAATTGGATGTACTCCTAAGTTGAGTAATACTGATTAGCCTCTCTCCATTAAGATGATATGCACTGGAGACAGCTGCATGATTAGAATCTGGTTCCAATTAAATAAGTGTCAATGTTTCTATATTGGATATATAATGGATCATATCTTAACGATGTTAAGGTACGGTGAGTTGTCCAGCTTATCTTAAAACCAGACACTGGATAACTCAAGGCACGTTTCTGTAATGGCTGTTTGTGGGTTGACCCTGGCTTTGACGAGCGTTGATTTTTTACCATCTTGAAGATCAATAGTGATATTTGTTTCCCCCAATCAGAGCAAAGCTCTGCTGGAAATTCAAAATTCAAATTTTGAAGCAACGCTTCAAATCCCGGGCGCAACGCGCCACGTGTCAGGCGCAGACACATCAACGCAGCGCCCAAGAAGGCGCGCCTAATCAGAGTAAAGCTCTATTTTAAGCAAAATTAAAGAAAGCAACGCTTCAGTTGCGCTGCACTTTGCGCTGCGCGACACGTGTCAGCGCAGATGCGCTCGCGCAGTTGCGCTGCGCGACACGTGTCAGCGCAGATGCGCTAGCGCAGTTGCGCTGTGCGCTACGCGACACGTGTCTAGCGCAGTTGCGCTGCGCGACACGTGTCACGCGCTGGGGCATCTGCGCCAAACAGAATTAAAATTCTAAAGAAATCTTTTCTGTTCTTGTTAAAACAAGAAGATTTTCTTCTGTAAAACAGAAGCCCTTGGATCAAAGATCCAACGGTGGGGAAAATTCCCCAAATCACTCAGAGAAAGATCTCTTTAACAAATTTAACTAATTTATGGGTATTATAAAAGAGACCCCAGACCTCAATTCAAAGGCATGAACATTTTCTATAAAAAAAAAGAGAGAAAGAGAACTCTGAAGAACTCCTCAAGAACAAAAAATGTAAAAACCTTTAGAAGAAGAGAAAGTTCTCTTATGAACAGATCATAGATCTAAAAACAAGATCAATGATCTTTAATAAAAAAAAACGAAATAAAAGAGTGCTTATCACTTTTTATGAACCTTTGGTTCTCTGAGATAAGAAAAACAAGAAAAACTTATTTTTCTTTGATCTAAATTAGATCAAGAAATCGAATAGTGCTTTGCACTTCTGTTCTTGAATCTAAAAGATTCTTACTGCTTTGCACTTGCAAACTGCGCTGTTGCGCACTTGGGAGAGCGCCACGTGTCAGCATCTGAACCACTTGCGCCATGCGCTTTAAGATAGAGCTTTGCCCTCTGCGATTGGCGCAACTCACCAGAGTGCGCCACGTGTCAGCAGAACAAGCGCAGCGCACTAGCGCAGCGCACTGCGCTTGCGCGACACGTGTCAACACTACAAGCGCTTGCGCTCTCTGATTGGCGCAAAGTGCCTGAAAATGCAATGCATTTTCTAAAGGGCCAGGCCCAAACCAAAAAGACCAACAGGCCCAAATAAATTGCAAAGCAATAAAAAAGGGCAGAGCCCAAACAAAATGGATGCTCTGCATCATTTATAAAAGGGCAGAGCCCAGTTCAAACAAAAATAGAAAATAATGCAATGGGCCAAGCCCTAGCACAGGCCCAAAGCAAATAAAATGTTGAACATTTTCAACTGGACTTAGCCCAATTTTGGCCGTAAGTCCTCAAATTAAATTGATTGAGCAAGATTACTCTCTTAAATCAATTTACGACCGGTTCGAGGGTACATCTCCGAACTCCTCTAACACCCATCGTTGTAATCCTTCAACGACGTTAGAGAGGTGACGGGTCCCGACGACTACACACATACGTATCTGGACTGCGGGGTCCTTAAACTCGTGGACCGAAACGTCTTTAAACTAATATCGGACGGAAACGTCCTTAAACTAATATCGGACCGAAACGTCCTTAAACTAATATCGGACCGAAACGTCCTTAAACTAATATCGGACCGAAACGTCCCTAAACTAATAATGGACCACTACGTCCCTAAACTGGCGATGGACCGCTACGTCCCTAAACTGGAACAATAGAGCCTCCAAATGCTCTTTTGTCGGATCTAAACGATCCCGTTTAAGTTGATATTAGCCCCCAAACACGGCTAACGTATCCTTAAACATTCAAACGGACTATAAAACTCCAAATCAACCTTGGTTTAAGGGTACATCTCTGAACTCCTCTGACATCTGCCTTTGTAATCCTTCAACGATGTTAGAGAGGTGACGAGTCCCGATGGCCAGATATTAAATGGATTATCACGTTAAGTTGATCTTAGTCTCAAACAGGACTATCGTATCCTTAACGAACGTTTAAGTTGATCTTGTCCGCAACGCGACTAATGCATCCTTAAACTTAAAACACCAAACCCAAATCTAAGTAAATACGGATTTAGACTAATCTACGCCCTACGGGCGACGGCATTACTCAGTCTCCGTATACAATCCACGGGCAACCACAAACAAAACAAACACACACGACACGAAGTGAAATTATGGAGAAAGAGAAAGTCGTTACCGCGATGCGGTAGCATAATTAACTGCAGGGGCTTGCGCCTGCAGGGAAGAGCGTCCCCACAATCAAAAATCCCTCAAGCGAGGTGGAATCTGACGGAGTCTGCTACATCGGCCGCATCCGTCTAAACCTCCGATACACGGTGCCATAAATCAACTTGGCATCTTCGGAGAGGTGGACGGATAAAACCAAATAGCATCAGCCCCGAATCTCAGGCAAGACGTCCTCACGTCGCGCTGTCTTTCGGAGGGGAACAGATTCTGGCACGCCCGGTGGGACCTTTTCCTCTTTCCACTCCACACTTCGTGTGTCGTCCTCGCGAACCGATCGCGGTTTGTTAAATGGTTGCCTTCGGATTTCAAGTTACTAAGATTTGGTCTTTTTCCTGGCGCAGAACTCAAGATTCAATGGCCTTTAACTACACCAACTGCTCGAAATGCCACTGCAACGGACGCTCCACCTCACCCGGAGGTGTAGCATATGGGCCCCAAGCGGCTTCCTTCCTCGCTCTGCCGGTAGACCAGGTGACCCAAGCCACCACTGGCCTGTTCTTCGGGACCATGATCCTACCTACAAGCTTCTCTGCGCCAATACCTGCACCGGAAGTGAACAAAGAGTCGGTCTTCGATCGGCTCACTGCTATGACGACCCAAATCAACGGGTCGCCCAATGCCAAACCAACAACCTCTGTTTTCGCCAGGCTGGATCAGAGCTCTAAATTAGTTTTCCCAAGGAAAGCAATAACTGTTGCTCCAGAAGTCATCAAGGAGGCTTCCCCTGTCAAAGAATCAGTCTTTTCAAGACTGACGATTCCTGCTCCAGCCCTTGCTCGAGGATCCGTCTTCGACAGGTTGAACATCACCCCTCAAAAGACAACTTCAGTCTTTAAGAGGTTAACACCAGCGGCGCCTCATTCAGACAGGGGGCAAAAAGAAGCTGTCTCAATCTCCGAGCCAGTCCCAATGGCTCGTCATGCTCGACGTCACCATTGGCGACGAGTAAGGAAGGCAGGGGGCAACTCCCCCTCAGGGCTAACTCCACCGGCTCCAGTGGTGGAAGTCAACGCAGCTGTTCCAACTGGGAACAACTTTGAACTGCTGAGAAGGGTACGGAAGAACTCTCCAACCGCTACACTGAAAAGATCTCTTCCACCTGCGGAGAGAGCTCCAGAAACGAAGCAAGAACAGCCCCCTCAACGGCTGTCCTCAAAAATTTATAAAGTTTGGCGAAGGGTTCAAGACTCCGTGATCGACCCAGATCACTCTCGTCAACAAAAGAAGACGAAAGTGCAAAAAGAAAAAGACCGTCCTATTAAACAGTAGGGGACAACAATCTCTAGGGTGCCCACTACAACGGCCCCTTCAACTTCAACGGCCCACAAAAGAAGAAGGCCGGAGAAAACCCCCGCGCCAACGATAAATATCAGAGGTGGTGCACCCAAACGCCCTAAGTCAGGGGGCATCATAGTGCATACTGTCTATGTGGCGTCTGGTAAAGAGGACAGTCGCATATATATGGGTCATCGACCACTTACGTGATCAGTGACCAAGGCGCAGGAGCAACAGCAAAAACTCCAAGAAATGATGAATGCTATGGCCGCACTTACATGGACAAAAGAAAACCCTGAAGCGTCCTCGGATGAACGCCAAGAGGAAGAAATCGACGCCGAATTCCTTTGTCGGATATTGGAGAAGAAGGACAAAGAGGCTGCTGAACAAGCAGCCAACATACAGCGTATGGGCCTCCTCTTCCAAGACATGATAGGGATGATGATACAACAAGATCCTCCGGCTGAAGAGCCCCCGATCATCCTTGGAGACGATAGGGGAGAGACATCAAATCCTCCGCCAGCTCTTTCCACGGCTAAAGAAGATACAATCTCCAAAGCTGATTTGGATGAGTACATCGCCCAACAAATACGGGTTCATCATGCGACCGAAGCAGCCGTCCAGGTTGTAAAAACGGGGCGGCCATATCCAAATTGGTACGATCAAATCAAGTACCCACCCGGTTACACAATTCCCAAGTTCCATGTCTACAAGGGGACGAGCAATCCTCACCAGCATGTTGCCCAGTTCAGGGCACTCTGTGGCAACACCGGCGGTGATGACAAGCTTTTACTTCGACAGTTTGTTGGAAGCTTATCAGATACGGCGTTTGAGTGGTACTCTGAACTCCCGAACGACTCTATCAAAACCTTCGCGGAGATGGAGCTGTTGTTTACTCAGCGTTTTGCAAGCGCCAGTGAACGTACCCCGATGACAGCACTGATTAACTCCAGGGTAAAGCCAGGCGAGACGTGGGTTCAGTACGCTATACGATGGAAGAACTTATGGTCGAAGTGCGAGCAGCGCATTGAATAAGCTCCCACAGTGGGTATGTTTGTGGGAACCCTCGATCCATAAGCAACCATCTCGCAGTTTATGATGTTTTTCAACCCGACTACCTTCCAGGCCTTGATCGACAAGCTAGCGCAAATGGATCAGATGGGCCATAAACCCCCTCTTCCAAAGCCGGACTCCCGAAATGTCAAAGGGAAGGGAAAAGCGATCGTCGTCGCTAATGCTCAACAACAACCGAGCAACTCGAAGCCGTTTGTGCGTCAAAATAATATGCTCCCATATGTAGATTTCGAGGAGAGACTAGGGCGTCCTTACTCTTTTCCCCACGATAAAATGAGAAGGTTATTCGAGCTGGCATTGCGCAACAAACTTATAAATCTGCCGGAACCAAAACGTCCGTTGCAACCAAGTGATGTCAACGAGCCCAACTACTGTCCTTATCATCGAGTACTGGGTCATCCAATCGAGGATTGCTACGTTTTCAAAAATTGGCTTGAAAACCAGTACCGACAGGGCAAATTCACGTTATCTGACAAATGGAAGGTGAATCCCCCCCAGCCCCACACTTCTAAAGGGAAGAATACGCCGGGGGCAACATGCTCCGTCGTTGAAGAAGCTCCTTGGGAGGTTTTATTATCAGCCAAGACTAAGAGGATGCTAAACGATCTTCAGACATGTCCAGCGATTAGGTGGAAGAACCCGTTGGAACCGCAGGTCATTGAGGGGATGTTGAAGCCATGTTCAACTCCAAAGATCGATGGAGGTGGCTCAAGCACTCGCAACCGGCCGTAAAAATCCTCGAAGAAGAAGAAGAAGAAGAAGAAATCAAAGAAGCCCGTGAAGCCTGGCGACAAGCGCACAGACTTGCAAAAACAAATTGACGCGCTAGAGGAATACAACTAGAAGGCACGGACTCCCATTACACTCCAAGAGTTCCTCGATCATGTCTTTTAAGAGGAAGATGAGGGAGAAAGTTCATCCGATGAATCTGAAGAATGTGTGGCGAGCTGTCATGTAATTTCCTATTCGTTCATGGACAATGAAGAAACTCCTTGTACTGGAACGCTGGGGGAAGATCCTGAATCAAAAATTCTGGGGCCATCAGATGAAGTAATTGACGCATTCGTTAATGAAGCTCGGTTGAAAAGTAAAGCTGATCGAGAACGCGAGACGGCCATATTTGAAAGGGCCAAGCGCCAGCGAGTTGATGAAAGAGCTGAGATGATCCCGCTGGAGCAAAACACCCTTGCTGCCGACAAAAGCCAATTCAAGATGAGGAAAAAGTTTGCTAAGGCTATGTCAATGGGCATGAAGCTACCGTCCTCTGAAGGAAACATCACCGGTGAAGTGGAAACGCACCCCTCCTATTGCTTATATCATCAGAAGGTTTCGCACCCCACTCAAGAGTGCAAAGCTTTTGATAAATGGTGGCAAGGGTATGTAGCTCATCGACAACACTTTAAACGGGAAAAGTGTAAAACTCGTCGGGAGCAAAGAAATACGACCGGAGAGCTTAAAAGAACTACCGGCGATTTTCGCGTGGTTAACACCAGCGGGTTACAAGTGCCTACATTCGGGAGCGATTATGATGAGGAGCTGGAAATTGCCCCTCTCTTTAAAGAATCCACTTAGGGAAAAGAAGAAGAGCCGAAGGTCTGCGAAAATATCCGGCTGTGGAATCGGACGCTGCCTGAAAAGAACCTCGGACCCTTAGACAGAAAAGATAAAGGGAAAGAAAAGGTCTCTGAATATATCATCTTAGATGACCAAGTGGTGGAAGAGCTTGCCGCCAAGGACCCGCCAAAGAAGAATAAGGTGGATTACAACGTCTTAGCGCATCTGAGGAAGCTACCCTCACAGCTCAGCATTCTTGACGCTCTTTTGCTATCAAAGGAGGCAAGAGATTCGTTGATTAAGGCACTCCAAGATCCGGAACAATTCCAAGCATGCCTGGTCGAGGAAAAGATGAAGGATGAGTTGGAGGAAGTGCACACGGCCGATGTCACTTTCGGGGACGAGGACCTTCTCCTTGGGACGTACGAACACAATCGCCCCCTCTATGTCTCAGGATACTGCCACGATATTAAGATAGGCAAAATCCTGATCGACAATGGATCCTCCGTTAATCTCCTCAACGTGCGGGTGTTAAAAGAAATCCGCATGAGCGTCCAGCACCTTGCTCGTGACAAGATCACCATCTCCGGGTTCGACTCCCAGTCATCAAGAACTCTTGGGTCTGTGATACCAACGCTACGCTTCGGGCTACTCGTCACGGACATTAAGTTCCACGTCATAGATGCCAAGATATGCTACAACGCTTTGCTCGGACGACTATGGTTACACGAGTACAATATCATCCCTTCTACACAACATCAGTGTATGAAGTATTTTAAGGATGGCTTCGAGTATACCGTGATGGGAGAACTGAACCCGTTCTCTGTGAACGAGGTCCGCAAATACGAAGATTCCAAATACTTCTTACCGGATTTCGAAGATACGGAGAAGTGTCACAAGCCGGAGAGTAAAGCTAATGCCACCATCCCTGTCTTCGGCAGTGATACCGAGGAGGAAGAGGAGATAGTGTATTCGGGTCCGCCCCAACACAACAAGCCAGGACCGTCTGCTCCTACGTTGATCTTTGGTAGCGACTCGTAGGATGAGATCCATGCTGTATTCTCTGCTCGATCTTCAATACGAACGTCCGCTGACGAAGAGCAAAGTCTACAAGTCGCCATAGTGCCGCTTAAACACCATAAATAACTGGATGCACTTAATATTTACAATGTAGAAGAGCTGCAAACGTTCTATATCCCTCCCAGGCGAGAGAGGGAGAAAGAAATTCTGTTCTACCGCTCTGAAGAAACCAAGGTGGAAAAAAAAATCTGGCATGGCGCGGATCCTACGCTCGACAGGCTTCAGCCTATCCGTCTTCCCAGATATTATACGGAGGGTTTGAAAAAGCTGCTGAAACGCCAGGGGATATCCTTCAAGCAGACCGTTCGAAAAGACAAGTTCTATGACAAAGTCTGGAACGTCCCCGGGACTCAACGCAAACTGTCTAATGGGAAAATGGAGACAAAGGGACTTGGGGATATCCGGTCAAAGAAACGAGAGCTACTAAACAGCTGCTATGTCATGTATGACTTCGATGAAGAAGCGGATGCTCAATGGGAGGACGCTAATCCTGAGACAGTAAAAGTTCCAAATGCAAAAGAGCCCAGTCCGTCGTTCGAAGAACAAATGGACAAGCTTATAAGGGAAGCAGGTCAAAAAGTCCGGGACGACCATAACCGCGAAATGGCCATCTACGAGAAAGCCAGAACGCAACGCCTCCTTCAACAGGCCGTGAAAGATGAAAATGCCGCTCCTTGTCAACCTGTTATAAAGAAGGCTTGACGCAAAAGCAGAAATAAGTCGAAAGGCCAAAAAGGCGTTCAACAGCAACAAAGCAGGGCTAAGAAGCCACGCAAACGGGAGTCGAGCGTTATTGATTTATCCCTCATGAAGAAAATGGGTCGAGGATACTCGTTTCCGCGGGACAAGATGAAGAAAATACTCGACCTCGCTCTAAAACATCAGATGCTTACACTGCCGGAGTCTAAACACCCCTAACAAGCGGGCGAAATCTCACACCCGCACTATTGCTCTTACCATCGAGTAATAGGGCATCCACTTGAAGATTGCTTCACCTTCAAGAATTGGGTCGAAGATCAGTATCAGCTTGGCAAGTTCGCTCTGTCCGACAACTGGAGGGTAGCGCCGCCACAAAAGCACGAGCCCAAGGCCACGAAAGAAGAACCGGTTCCACATTGGGATTAGAAGCGAATTCGCACCTGTCATATGAATACAATATTAAAAGAAGAGCCCGAGGACATAGATGACGTCTCTTGGTGCTTCGAAAACAACAGCGACGAGATAATCTCAGAGTTCCCACCAGCGCCAAAAGAGCTGGAAGATGGAATCCATACCACTGCAGATAACCTCAAGAAAATTGAGTTAGGGACGACAAACGATCCACGACCGACATTCATCAGCGACTTACTATCTGAAGAAAGGATAGCTGCGTTAAAGGATGTGCTTCTACAGCATAGAGATTGCTTCGTGTGGAACTATTCCGAAATGCCGGGACTAGATCCAGAAATTGCTGTACAAAGATTGGCGATATCCCCGGACATCAAGCCAGTCAAACAGGCGCCAAAAGAATGCGGCTCGAGCTTGAGATGAGTATCAATGCTGAAGTCAAAAAGCTGATCGACTCTGGCTTCATCCAGGAAGTTCAATACCCTGAATGGATCGCCAACATCGTCCCGGTGATGAAGAAAAATGGGACGGTGCGCATATGCGTGGACTTTCGGGATCTCAATAAAGCCTGCCCAAAGGATGATTTCCCAGTTCCAGTCACCGAACTGATGATAGACAATACGTCCACTCATGAGGTTTTCTCCTTTATGGACGGTTCATCGGGGTATAACCAGATAAAGATGCATCCCGAAGATCAGAAGCACACCGCTTTCCGGACTCCTTTGGGTATATTCTGTTACAAGGTGATGCCCTTTGGTCTAAAGAACGCCGGTGCCACCTACCAAAGGGCCATGACGAAGATCTTCGATGACCTTATACATGAAATCGTCGAATGCTATATCGACGATCTCGTGGATAAAAGCGAATCATACGAGGAACATCTCGAGCATTTGAAGACTGTATTTCGACGCCTTCGACAATACAACTTGAAGATGAACCCCCTCAAGTGTGCATTCGGAGTTTCCTCGGGCAAATTCCTGGGATTCATCGTCCGACATCGGGGTATTGAAATAGATCCGTCAAAGATCAAGGCGATCATAGAAATGCCTCCGTCGAGGACTCTCAAACAGCTGCGGTCTCTTCAAGGAAAGCTGGCGTATATACGGCGATTTATAGCCAACCTTTCAGGCAAGTGTCGTCCTTACAGCCACCTGATGAAGAAGGGAACCCCGTTCATCTGGGACTAAAAATGCTAAAGCGCGCTAGACGAGATCAAGCAATACCTGCAGAACCCGCCGGTGTTGGCTGCTCCGGTCAAGGGAAAACCCTTCATTCTTTATACAACCGCCCTCGAAGGTTCCTTAGGCGCATTATGGGCACAAGAGAACGATCAAGGGAAAGAAAGAGCACTCTACTACTTAAGTCGAGTTCTGCTGGGGGCAGAAAGCAACTACTCTCCCATTGAAAAACACTGCCTGGAGTTGATCTTCGCGATAACAAAGCTTAGGCACTACGCGTTGGCGCATGAGGTCCGTCTCATTTCAAAGGTGGACCCCCTTAAGTACTTGATGTCGAAGGCCATGTTGACAGGACGACTCGCTAAATGGGCCCTGCTCTTGATGGAGTTCTCGATAACATATCAACCTTTCAAGGCAGTGAAAGGCCAGGCCGTCCCCAACTTCCTCGCTGAGCATCCGATACCCACCAATTCTCCTCTGAATTGCGATCTTCCAGACGAACATGCGTTTGACACGATCGGCGGTAATGATACCCAAAGGGAGCTTTATTTTGATGGAGCATCTTCCATGAAAAAGCGCAAACAAAGGACCCCTATAATCAAATCGTGGGTAGGCCTCATCTTCGTGACTCCACAAGGAGGGATTTTGCGCTTCGCCTTCTCCTTAGCAGAGCCGAGGAAGAATAACGAAGCCGAATATGAAGCCTTGATTGCAGGTCTCGAGATCGCCATCGACATGGGAATTGAAAACCTCCTCATATATGGAGATTCTCAACTGGTCGTTAGTCAAGTAAACGGCGACTGCCAAACGTGCAAACCGGAGTTGGTAAAGTACGGTGAAAAGGTGCAACAACTGTTGACCCAAATTCCCTCATATATTTTGGAAAGCATACCGCGTGCGGAAAACAGCAAAGCAGACGTGTTGGCCAATCTTGCTAAAGAACTGGCCGACGAGAACCTCGATGACGTAAGAATCGTGGTACAAAGCCGTCGGGTGCTTGCCCCAGCGGAAATATCTATGGAATCACCCGAAGAGAAGAGAGCGACTGAGCAGATGACCTTACGAATGGAAGACCGGGAAAAGGCTGAGGATTGGAGGGAAGTCTTCATAGACTACTTTAAGTCCCACCGAACGCCTGAAGAAGCGTCCACAAGACATCAGCTCATGAAACGAGCTCTATCTTTCGCCTTCGTTAATGATACTCTATACAAGAGGTCATTCGATTCTCTATGGCTGAGATGCTTGGGACCTGACGAAGCGAAAAGAGTCGTTAAGGAAGTTCATGACGGAATCTGTGGTTCTCACCAAGCGGGCCCGAAGATGAAGTTGAAGATCAAGCGGATGGGCTACTATTGGCCCACGATGATTCAGGACTGCCTCGAATATGCGAAGCAGTGCCACTCATGTCAAATCCATGGGGACTTCATCCATCAACATCCAAATCCATTACATCCAACGGTGGCTAGCTAGCCGTTCGAGATGTGGGGAACTGACATAATCGGCCCCATTGAACCAGCATCGTCCAAGGGACATCGTTTCATCCTGGCGACGACTGACTACTTCTCCAAATGGACAGAAGCAGTACCGTTAAGAGAAGTGAAGACGGAAAATATCCTCCACTTCTTCAAGACGCACGTCATATATCGGATTGGAACGCCAAGACGGATCATCTCCGATAACGGACCAGCTTACAGAAGCCACAAGATCAGTCGCTTCACACAGCAGCATAAGATAGACTGGAGATATTCTTCAGTTTATAACCCGCGAGCCAACGGCCTCGTCGAGGCCTTCAACAAGACCTTGACGAAAATCATAAAGAAAACGGTGTTCCGAAATAAGAAAGACTGGCATGAGCGACTGCAAGAGGCTCTTTGGGCGTATCGAACTACGTTCAAGACGGCCACGAACACAACGCTGTACGTGTTGGTATTTGGGACGGAAGCAGTACTCCCCCTCGAGATAGAGTTACCCTCTCTACGAGTGGCAGTCCACTACGAGCTAACAGATGAAGAAAACACTCACCTGCGGCTTGAAGAGCTTGATGCCCTTGATGAAACACGACTCATAGCGCAACAAAATCTAGAAACCTATAAAGCAAAGATGACGCGCTCATATGAAAAATTGACCCGACCGAGGACATTCCGCCAAGGCAAACTCATGTTAGTGGTCAAGAGGCCTATGATCCCCAATCGCGCTAAGCGGGGAAAATTCGAGCCAAACTATGAAGGCCCGTACATCATAGATAAGGTTTACCAGGGTGGGGCCTATCTACTCATAGACATGCACGGTGAAAGGCCTATCAGGCCAATAAACGGTCACTTCCTAAAGAGATACTACGCTTAATGAGCCGCAGCCTAGGTCAATGATAGATGACGACGACTATGTCCGCTCGCTATCTTCCTAAGGTCGACCTTTTAAAGCAGTAGCCAGCCTTCTCCTGGACGGACCGAAATGTCCTTAAACTAATAGCGGACCGAAACGTCCTTAAACTACTACCGCAGCGTCTTTAGGCTGACAAGATATAAAAAAAAACATTAAAAAAACGGTATGTCCATAAGCAAAAAGGGCACGGATGAAAACCCGAAGGGCTCCGTGAGTAAAAAACAGCAGGGCTATCGGCGAGTGTTCGTGAAAACCCGAAAGGGCGCGACCTCGTAAAAAATATATAAATATAAAAAGAATAAATAAAACGGCATGTCCATAAGCAAAATGGGCACGGATGAAAACCCGAAAGGGCTCCGTGAGTAAAAACAGCAGGGCTACCGGCGAGTGTTTGTGAAAACCTGAAAGGGAGCAACCTCGTTAAAGGACACTTATAGGGTCCTCTCGACCTTATAAGGAGAAACCACCTGCGTGAGATCCTTACGACTCATAAGGGAGCAACACACTTAGGGATCCCCACGATTCCTAAGGAGAAAATACACTTGCGAGATCCTCACGACTTGTAAAGAGAACTCTCTTATGGGACCCTCATGGCTCATAAGAGTTGAAAGTCTTAAGTTACAGAGACCTAAACCTGTGCTTAAGCAACCCCTACAACTTCCGATATTGCCCTACAAGTGGCTCAATACTGACCCTTGTATACAATCCACGGGCGCGAATAAATATTTCCCTAACCAAGTCTCATCCGTTACTGGGGATATGTTCGCATGGTAAACAACCCTTGTAAATCCTCTCGATTTATGAGGAGAAAACCCTCCTGAAGGATCCTTATGACTTACAGAGGAAACGAACACTTAGGAATCCTCATGAGTCCTAAGGAGAAAATACACCTACAAGATCCTCACGACTTGTAGGGAGAAATAACTTCGTGAAACCATTACGGCTCATGAACTCAAAAGCCTTAGCCGATAGGACCCTAACCCTGGTCGCTAAGCCACCTTTGTTCGACATCGACAGAGGCAGATGATGATTCGCTCCTGGTAATATCCCACTTGTAGCGGTGCTGATGCCGAAATTGGTTTATAGCGAAACGCCAATAAGCCACACAAGCATACGAAATAGCCGAAATGATAGGGCAACTTGCAATAAAAAGCTGCAAGTAAAAATGTATGCATGCAAAATAGCCGAAATGATTGGGCAACTCGCAATAAAAAGCAGCGAGTAAAAATAAAATAAATAGCCGAAATGATTGGGCACCGCGAAAAGTAGCCGAAATGATTGGCCAATCGCGACCCTCGCGATATAAAAGCTGAAATGATAGAGCATCACGGGGATAAAAAAAATGATGATAAAACTTTGGCCCTACAGTTAAGATCACAACGATCCCTGTATACAATCCAAGGGTGTAAACAAACAAGAGGGAACCATACTTTCCCAACAGGCCCCGCCAGAAGACGAGGCCAAATCTCGACGGTTCAGTCCAACTCTGAAGAAACCGGTGTCTTCAGCAAACTCCTCGACTCACGGATACAAACACTCCTTGATGAGAGCCTCCTGATCCGCGTCGACTCGCAGAGCCACCAGTGCCTCCGTAGGAAATTCTCGACTCGTTTCAAACCCCAAGGAAACAAATAATCCTTGGCGCTTGGGAAACAAATAATCCCTAGCAAACTCCTCGACTCACGGATACAAACACTCCTTGACGAGAGCCTCCTGATCCGTGTCGACTCGCAGAGACACCAGTGCCTCCCTGGGAAATTCTCGACTCGTTTCAAACCCCAAGGAAACAAATAATCCTTGGCGCTTGGGAAATAAATAATCCCTAGCAAACTCCTCGACTCACGGATACAAACACTCCTTGACGAGAGCCTCCTAATCCGCGTCGACTCGCAGAGCCACCAGTGCCTCCGTGGGAAGTTCTCGACTCGTTTCAAACCCCAAGGAAAAAAATAATCCTTGGCGCTTGGAAAGCAAATAATCCCTAGCAAACTCCTCGACTCACGGATACAAACACTCCTTGACGAGAGCCTCCTGATCCGCGTCGACTCGCAGAGCCACCAGTGCCTCCGTGGGAAATTCTCGACTCGTTTCAAACCCCAAGGAAACAAATAATCCTTGGCGCTTGGGAAACAAATAATCCCTAGCAAACTCCTCGACTCACGGATACAAACACTTCTTGACGAAAGCCTCCTGATCCGCGTCGACTCGCAGAGCCACCAGTGCCTCCGTGGGAAATTCTCGACTCGTTTCAAACCCCAAGGAAACAAATAATCCTTAGCGCTTGGGAAACAAAGAATCCTTAGCAAACTCCTCGACTCACGGATACAAACACTCCTTGACGAGAGCCTCCTGATCCGCGTCGACTCGCAGAGCCACCAGTGCCTCTGTGGGAAATTCTCGACTCGTTTCAAACCCCAAGGAAACAAATAATCCTTGGCGCTTGGGAAACAAATAATCCCTAGCAAACTCCTCGACTCACGGATACAAACACTCCTTGACAAGAGCCTCCTGATTCGCGTCGGCTCGCAGAGAAACCAGTGTCTTCGCGGGAAAATTCCCGATTCGTCTCAAATTGCAAGATGAAGCCTCAGGCAGCAGGGATTAAAAAACTTGCTTCCTAAACAATGGGGCCTTGCAAGTCGATCTAAACGATCTCTTGCATACCATTCATAGGTCTCACTCTCCAATGTCGATTTTCGACAAGGAGGGAAACAACCGCTTACGAGTCCTCTCGACTCGTAAGAGGGAAAAATTCTCTTATAGGATCCTTACGACTTATAAGAGAAAATCACACTTGGGAATCCTCACGATTCCTAAGGAGAAAAACCCACCTACGAGATCCTCTCGATCCGTAGGGAGAAAAATCTCTACGAGACCCTCACGGCTTATAGAGTTGAAAAGTCTTAGACAGCAGATCTGAACCTGTGGCCTAAGCCATCGCTATTTCTTAAGAAAGTCAAAATGCGTGTTCTAATCATCCGTTAACCATGTTTGCTAAGGTGGTATGCTGATAATAAAAGAAAGAAAAGACGGAGAAAATGATACATTACAAAAAATGTGTATCTTTTATTCATAAACTTGATTGGGTACGGGATACATTATGTCAAAGAATAAAAAAATATATATACACATTCTTTTATCTACAAGTACAAACGATACAAAGAGGGATAGCTACTAAGGAGGAAGTGTCTTTAGTAAATCCATAAGCTGCTCTCGCACTTCCTTCAGCGTCTCCTCCTGAGTGACAGCCGCAGCCACCTCCGCCTCCACCTGGGCCCGCTGCTGCAAGAAGGATGAAAGTTGCTCCTCCACCGCCTTCTGGGCTGCTTCCTGGCTGGGTGCATCTCGCTCGACAACGTCAAGTTGTTGCCTCAATGATAACCCTTCAGAAAGACATTGCAGAAGGCCCTCAAAGACAACCTTCAGCCGTACAACGTTGGCCTCTACCCGAGCATGCAGCTGAGCAGACTTGCTCGAAGTCTCACCACGCTCCTTACGCCTTGAAATGACTTCTTGTTCGAGGTGGCGGAAGTAAGAAGCGCTCTGCTCAATCCACGCTGTTCTTTGATTGCTGGCAGCCAAGGTCTCGGGAGCGGGACACAGCGACTCCAACTGATATAGGCGGCCCTCGATCTCCCTGCAATGGTTAACCCAAGATGCGATGATGCTCCCATCATGAAAATTCACGAGTATTGCCAGCATCGGGTTAACCACCGTAGCGAAGTCTGCGACAGATGTAGGAGTTTCAACGTCGAGTTCCTCGACGTAGTCACTCAACATGCGCAAACTATTCGCGGCGCCTTTTGAAGACGGACTTCTCAGATAAGGACCTGCCGGCATTGTAATACGAGGCTCGAAGGGCGACGAGGACGGAACGACAGCTGAAAAGAAACGGGATGCGATCAGATAACAGTACAGAAAATAAAGAGATGGAAGTTATCAATGTGATAGTCGCTGTACCAGTTGAGATAGGTGGCAAGGTCGGAAGGGCCGGTGGTGCAGCTGATCTTTTATCCCCTCCTTCAATCTGTAGCACTGCAGTCGAAAGAAAAGGGGTTAGAGGTAATTCCATCAATAAAGAAAGAAGGATATCAATGGAAATCATACTCACCAACGCCACCAGAGGAAGAGGCAAGTTCGAATGGGAAGGAGAAGTGTGGGAGCAACATCTGATATACATGTTCAAAGAGCACTCCTGAAAAGACACGACAATATGACTTTAGTACACAAATTATATGTCTGAAGTATAGGATTAATAAATTGCAAACCCATACCTTCCAACATCTTAGATAGTATGAGAGAGGGTTGAGAGGTGACCACCGCCAAGGCAGTCGTTGAAGGCGCTCCCTCAAGTAGTGGGGCATCGGCGCTGGCTGCACCTGCGTTACAACAAATGCGAATTTGTCAGAAAGGATTGTAAGATAAAGAAGATAGCAACTTGGGATTTACCTGATGAGCTGCCGGCTGAAACGGAGGCGATTCCCTCCTCTATTGACATGAGGCCACCGCCCGTGGCCTCATCACCCGACTCAATGGGAACCGTTGTTGTGCTCGCGAGACCTGGAAATGGCGGAGGACCATAGACGGGGAGGGCTATGACTGGAGCATTGCCAGATTCCAGAGAAGGAGCGGTTGGCCCGTCCTCGGGAATCATGGCCACCTCACCCACTACTCTCTCAGGTTCAGTAGTCGCGGTTGTCTCGTCCACCATCACCATGAGATCGCCGGCCTCGAGCGCCTCATCCGCCACCACCCTGGGCTCAGTTATAATGATCATTTCATCTGCCACCACTTCAGGTTCGGCATCAATGACCTTCTCGGCTGCAAGCCCCTTGACCTCCACCTCAGGCTCCAAAGCCACAACGACGTTGCCCACCGTCGGCTCGAGTTCGGCAGGTACCGCCTCCTCTGCTTCCTTGGGTTCAATGGTCTCCGCCTCCCCCTCGGTCGGACTTGGCCCTATAAGAAAAAATATATAAGAATCGATGGCATTATAACTCTTACAACAAACTCTTGGGAGAAATATTACCTGAAGTGGATTTATCATTTGCGCTCCGAGCTGCGCGTGCCACTTGTCTGCGAGCAGTGGATAGGAAGGCGACAGGGGCCTCTTTGGAAGGAGTATCAGCATGAAGGACGGTGCTGGGGCCCGCTCCCATAGCCAAGGCAGCCCTGCGTGCCTTTGCTTCACGCCTCGACCGCTTCCATTCCTCCCGGGCTGTCGCGATGGACCTCTGTGACGCTTCCTTCAGGGCGTCATCGTCTTCATTCAGAGATGCCTCCAGAGCCTTTAAGGCGTCTCTCATTGGCTCTTCAAGATGAACCTCTTGCAGTAACCCTGAGGAAGTAGGAACATCGGCAACTGGTAGAACATCTGCGTCACTTGGCGGGAGCAGCATTGAGGTTCCTGTGATTAAAAGGGAAAGATTAGATCGACCATAACACAAGGGAAATGAAAACTTGATGAATCGAAACTTACTAAGGCCCATGGACGCTCTAAGACGTTCCTCCTCCTGGAAAGTCTTCAGAGAAGCGGCAATGGCTTCTTCATCAGTGATGCCTGTTGGAAGAAAAGAAAGAAAAGTGTTAGTCAAAGGCAATGAAGAGGATATGTTGCAATAAAGAAAAGGCGACTAGTAGTTACCTGATTGCGCAAGCTTAGCTAGCCACGCGTCACGCCTCGCCAACCACGCTGAAGCTTCGAGAGTAGCCTCCAAGTCTGTATCGTCCGGCGGCGGCATCACTAATCCTTTGTTAGTCCCGTATTCGATCAGGCCCTCGGAATAGGGAGCATGAGGTTCCTGACCGAACACGACCTCCGCAGCGAAGAGCGACTTCTTTTTCATCTGCCCTCCGACCCGAGGTGCACGCAGGATTGACTTCCGTTTAGCAGCCACCTTGGGACGGCGGGTCCCGATGTCCGCACCCACGCCAGACTCCGATGAGGCTATAACCACTGTCTCCACTGGAGTACAAGGCGCTGGTGGTGCATCCGCAATATCAGGGAGTGGCAATCCGCGCGGAGGACTCTGCGCACGCGAGAGTCCGGCTTTGGCATCTTTTAAATGGGGGATTACCGGGGTCCTTGGCACCAAAGGAGCGTTGTGATCGCAACCTGGAGGTGCACCCTTACGGTCGATCAGCAACCGCCTTTCCTCCTTTATGACCGCTCCCGTCGAGTGACTGTACCATTCTGTATATACCTTAAGAAGTCGTGGGGCGCAAGCCGGCTCACTGATAAAGAAGTGAGAGCCCGTGTTTAGACGCATGAAGTGATGCAGCGCTCTCTCCATCCCTTCTTCGGTCGCGGCAGGTTCCGATAAAAAAGCCTCCAGCGGTACCCCTTGATTATAGCTCAGCTGTTGGGCGAAACGATGCGGGTTATATCTCATGAAGATCGCTACCCCGTCCTGCTAAACACCAAGAAGCCCGGTCTGATGGAGTAGAAGTGAAGGGTCTCCCGGGCCGTTAAAACTGAATCTCCATCCTTGAAAGTGTCTTGCAATGGCCGCACTGCAGTGGTGGACGTTTTTCCAATAGTCAACACCTTGTCTATGAAAGACACACCGGCTCCAACGGTTTGGGAGCGAAGGAGTAAACCCCTGGCATTTCGTGGCGATGGATTTACAATTGATGCGCCGATCAACTGTAGAATGCGAGGAAAACTGCACCTTTCGTAGAACGAGGGCCTTTTATGCATGTCGAAGACACCCGCCGTATGTAGCTCGAGCCACGACATAAAGTAGTGCATCGGGAAGACCACATGCAGCACTTCGGGCACATTAGCATCCGCTGCTCGGTTGAGGACATGATATAAGTGCACCAAGCCGGCGATCCCAACGGTCACCTTTACCCCGATAGTCATTCGGTGGGCTGGGTAAAAAACAGAGGGCCGTATGCGGTGAGAGTGCATTGGGAGCGCAAACCAACTCAGCCAAAGCCCAAGAAATCCTAAAAAGCAGGCCTCCTCGTCCATCTCGGGGGCTGCGACTTCTGCAAAAGACATGGTTGGGGAGTTAGGAAGAAAAAAGTCCTTTTGGTCTATTTCCTTCGCCGGCAGGTTATCCAAACCTAAACCGAAAGGGTCCTCAAGGGTGGCAAACTTGGCAGCTTCTGCCGAGAGGACGTTTGGGTGAAGGAACCGAGCAATGAAATCCTCAAAACTAACTCCGCGGCTCCCACGCTCAATGAAAAGGCCTCGTAGATGTTCAACACCTTGATCAGACTTGGAAATTGGTATTGAACAACGTTCTCCAGCGTGAGCCCCCTTATCACCGGCTTAGCACCAAAGACATACTCATCCGTCGGGAGAAACTCCTCATAATGTTCCCCCATGACCGGTAGACTGGATACCTCCGTAAACTCTTCCAAAGAGATTGACACTTCCCGATCCATGGTGAGGAAAGTGTGGGTAGGAATGTTCCACTGCTCCAGGAAGGCCTTGAACCACCAGGTGGGAAGCGTGGGATACTGGAAGAGGGAGACGTAGACAGCGGTATACAATCCTAATCTTATCAACTGCGACTTCTTCGTCGACAGGATATACCGGGCCCACGGCAGATAGCCGATTGGGTGGCGGGGGATCAAACCGATATTATATGATTGCCCCCAAGGTCGCGCCTCGCCTTGACAGATGCGGCATCCCAGGATATCCAAAACCATGGGACGCTGAACCGGAATCGCATCTATGGCGGGATGTAGAAAGCCTTTCGATGTCCAATCAACCATCTCCACGGCGTACTGCACCGGGGGTGGGCTGGCGTAATGAATCGCCGTTATGGGTTCTGACGGCACCGCGCATGTGAAGCTCCATCGGCCCATGATGATCTGATTGTACCACGACCCCCAAAGGTGGAGACTCTTATAATCCGGGTCGTATTCTTTGATCATGGCCAAGACTTTACGGTCCAAGGGCGTTTCGGGAAACCCTTCCTCCGAGCGGACGAACAGAAACGAGGTGTCGAGAGACATGATCGCTGCAAAAGAACAATCTAGCCGTTAGTGTTGTAATTCCAACGCTTGGCGCTTAAAAAAGAAAATACGTTAATCAATTAATTAAATTAAAATTAATTAATTACACTACACAGCAGTGCGGCGGGTAGAAGACCGAAGGGGGACCCACAAAATCTGGATGACAATATGTCAGTTAATAAGACAACCTCATCATTGAATGAGATTGTCAGTTGGTCCCCAGGAAAACATTCCCACTGATAATAATAATAAAAAAAATCCCTAGAGACAAGGAGAAAATCTCCTCTTTCAGAGCAAAGCTCTGTTACAGAATGACCCTTGTCAAATTCTGGTCTCAAAGGAATAAAGTTCCTTAAAAGTGCATAGCTTTGTGATAATAATGGAAAAGATCCATCAGAAAATTTTAACACTTAAAAATTTAAAAATTTTGGGACTTTGAAAAAATCCATGAAAACTTATAATGAGTTCTTCATTTTTCAGATCTAAAAGATCTACAGTTGATTCAAGAGCAAAGCTCTCTTCATGGATTAGAACCTATGAACAAGATCACTGCAGATCTACAAGTTCTTGAGAGCAAAGCTCTGTTTATGAAACCCCAATAGGGATCTCTTTAGATCAAAAGATCTGTGAGAGCAAAGCTCTTTGATTGAGATTAAGTTAAATTAATTTTAATTAATTTTACCTAAAGTTTTTAGAAATGAGCAAAGCTTTGAAGTTCTTGAATGAGAGCAAAGCTCTGGAAATAAAAATCTTGAAGATGGTGAAGATTTTTCTAAGGGCCATAAGTCCTATTTATAAGGCGCTTGCGCCTCTTCAGCTCAGCCCTTGATCCAACGATCAGGAGTTTGCCACCGCTGCACTCACGTGTGCACTACGTGAGCGCAACGGTGGGGGGGCATTTGTTTCCCCCAATCAGAGCAAAGCTCTGCCAGAAATTCAAAATTCAAATTTTGAAGCAACGCTTCAAATTCCGGGCGTAACACGCCACGTGTCAGGCGCAGACGCATCAGCGCAGCGCCCAAGAAGGCGCGCCCAATCAGAGCAAAGCTCTATTTTAAGTAGAATTAAAGAAAGAAACGCTTCAGTTGTGCTGCACTTTGCGCTGCGCGACACGTGTCAGCGCAGATGTGCTAGCGCAGTTGCGCTGCGCTGCGCGACATGTGTCAGCGTAGATGCGCTAGCGCAGTTGCACTGCGCGATACGTGTCAGCGCAGAGTTGCGCTGCGCTGTGCGACACGTGTCATGCGCTGGGGCATCTGCGCCAAACAGAATTAAAATTCTAAAGAAATCTTTTCTGTTCTTGTTAAAACAAGAAGATTTTCTTCTGTAAAACAGAAGCCCTTGGATCAAAGATCCAACGGTGAGGAAAATTCCCCAAATCACTCAGAGAAAGATCTCTTTAACAAATTTAACTAATTTATGGGCACTATAAAAGAGACCCCAGACCTCAATTCAAAAGCATGAACATTTTCTAAAAAAAAAGAGAGAAAGAGAACTCTGAAGAACTCCTCAAGAACAAAAAAGGTAAAAACCTTTAGAAGAAGAGAAAGTTCTCTTATGAACAGATCATAGATCTAAAAACAAGATAAATGATCTTTAATAAAAAAAAATGAAATAAAAGAGTGCTTTGCACTTTTTATGAACCTTTGGTTCTCTGAGATAAGAAAAACAAGAAAATCTTATTTTTCTTTGATCTAAATTAGATCAAGAAATCAAATAGTGCTTTGCACTTCTGTTCTTGAATCTAAAAGATTCTTAATGCTTTGCACTTGCAAACTGCGCTGTTGCGCTCTTGGGAGAGCGCCACGTGGCAGCATCTGAACCACTTGCGCTATGCGCTTTAAGATAGAGCTTTGCTCTCTGATATTGGCGCAACTCACCAGAGTGCGCCGCGTGTCAGCATCGCAAGCGCAGTGCACTAGCACAGCGCACTAGCGCAGCGTACTTCGCTTGCGCTACACGTGTCAACACTACAAGCGCTTGCGCTCTCTTATTGGCGCAAAGCGCCTGAAAATGCAATGCATTTTCTAAAGGGCCAGGCCCAAATCAAAAAGACCAACAGGCCCAAATAAATTGCAAAGCAATAAAAAAGGGCAGAGCCCAAACAAAATGGATGCTCTGCATCATTTATAAAAGGGCAGAGCCCAGTTCGAACAAAAATAGAAAATAATGCAATGGGCCAAGCCCTAGTACAGGTCCAAAGCAAATAAAATGTTGAACATTTTCAAATGGACTTAGCCCAATTTTGGCCGTAAGTCCTCAAATTAAATTGATTGAGCAAGATTGCTTTCTTAAATCAATTTACGACCGGTTCGAGGGTACATCTCCGAACTCCTCTGACACCCATCGTTGTAATCCTTCAACGACGTTAGAGAGGTGACGGGTCCCGACGACCACACACATATGTATCTGGACTGCGGGGTCCTTAAACTCGTGGACCGAAATGTCCTTAAACTAATATCGGACCGAAAAGTCCTTAAACTAATATCGGACCGAAACGTCCTTAAACTAATAATAGACCACTATGTCCCTAAACTGGCGATGGCCCGCTACGTCCCTAAACTGGAACAATAGAGCCTCCAAATGCTCTTTTGCCGGATCTAAACGATCCCGTTTATGATGATCTTAGCCCCCAAACACGGCTAACGTATCCTTAAACATTCAAATGGACTATAAAACTCCAAAACAACCTTGGTTTAAGGGTACATCTCTGAACTCCTCTGACATCTGCCGTTGTAATCCTTCAACGACGTTAGAGAGGTGACGAGTCCCGATGGCCAGATATTAAATGGATTATCACGTTAAGTTGATCTTAGTCTCAAACAGGATTATCGTATCCTTAACGAACGTTTAAGTTGATCTTGGCCGCAACGCGACTAATGCATCTTTAAACTAAAAACACCAAACCCAAATCTAAGTAAATACGGATTTGGACTAATCCACGTCCTACGGGAGACGGCATTACTCAGACTCCGTATACAATCCACGGGCAACCACAAACAAAACAAACACACACGGCACGAAGTGAAATTCTGGAGAAAGAGAAAGTTGTTACTGCGATGCGGTAGCGTAATTAACTGCAGGGGCTTGCGCCTGCAGGGAAGAGCGTCCCCACAATCAAAAACCCCTCAAGCGAGGGGGAATCTGACGAAGTCTGCTACATCGGCCGCATCCGTCTAAACCTCCGATACATGGTGCCATAAATCAACTTGGCATCTTCGGAGAGGTGGACGGATAAAACCAAATAGCATCTGCCCCGAATCTCAGGCAAGACGTCCTCGCGTCGCGCCGTCTTTCGGAGGGGAACAATATTGTTCTAGACTCGCCACATTTTTTTTAAAATGTTTTTCAAAAAACAGTAGCGGGAGTATGGTAGAACTGGACGTGATTCCAGAACCACAAACGATTACGGAAAGTTTAATAGGACCTATATATTCAATCAGGTTTGACATTCCAATAGCCACTCCGCAGATATGGTGGGTAACCTCATACACCCGAGAGGTACTTCGGTACTCTCAAGGATGGTGACAGGGTGGTTCTTGTTTACCCAGACTTGACACTACTGTTGTTCCAGACTATGAGACCCAGCAGGAGGATAAATATAGCGTTGTTCTAAACTAGCTTTAGAAGTGTATGCATATATTATTCTACCAGAGGGTTGTCGTAGTCAGTGGGAGCAGCGGAAGCATAGTGGGCAAGAAGCTTATGTCTATTTATAGACTTGAGCAGTTATAGCGGAGATAGATCATCTAATTTTGATATGACAGTCATGGCTTTGACTTCTTCAGAATAGGGGATGAATCTGTTGAGAAGGGAGTAGGGTGTGATGTCCTGGTATTTAGATGACATACTCAGAGTAGGAAGTGAAATTCCTATACTACAATCGGTTGTACTTTGGTCGTCACACAATTGTTTCTCCACAAGGGACATGGATATAATATTTGACATTCTGGTTTCTAGATCTATGGTTTTAGATATAGATTTGGGTAGTTTCCTAATGTGGGTACTTTGACAGTATTCTAATAGTATTTTAGAATAGATGACTCCTGGCATGGTGGTGTACCTACAGATGATGGAGTCAAGCTCTCTAAAGGTGTCTTACAGACTGAAAAGAGAGGGATTGCATGATTGGTAGATCACTTGCTTAGGCAATTGAGTCAATCATGAAATATCAAGTACCACACCAGATGTTGTTTTTGCACAAGATGCGATAAGTTTATATTAATCCAATCCTGGAAAAACATTAGGAAGAAGTTTTAGAACATGAATGGATGTTCTGTGGATTTTATAATGGCAGCCTCCTTGAGGAGACAATTATCATTCCAGGCTTCCAAGGTGACATGGATGACAGAGTGATTGTCGGAGTTATAATTTTCTCTCTAACGAGGGACAGTATTATGGACAGGATGTCCAAGAGGATACTGTGGGAGGCATAGTGCTGGACACTGATTAGTTTCAGTGATCGATACAGTCTAAGAGGTTTGGATTTGGAGTTCATTTATGAACTAGGTCCCATCAGATATCTAGACATATTCTAAGACATGTATTACTCAATTCGGGAGATGGCTTTCTCCGCGAATTTGAGATTAAGAGAGACATAGAAAGAAACATCAGGGCGGATCCACTCACTGAGGCTATGAGTATGCGACATCGCAATAATTAGCCTTAAGTGCAAGTGGGAGATTGTTAGATATAGTGCCCTCAAAGTCAATTATTGGATCGCAGGTACATAATTGTGATGACTGAGGAAGGGCCTATACAAATATAACAGTCTTACTCGAGATGATAGTATGCTATCTGGTCTGTCTTTATCATCATGTAGATGTTGATAGAGCCCATAGGATTCTTGCTTGACTACCAGCAGTATGATGACGATCATATATGTGGGAGCTGGGGTCTATAAGCACATCCTTAAAGTGTCCCTAGTCGTGGGAGTTTCGAGACAGGGCATCGATACTCCGGAGTAGACTAGTTTATACAGTCGAGACCCCGACGAGGGGCGGTGGCCGGTCTCACAAGCCATTGGTGTTAGTCGGATCACCTAAGATGTATACAGGTGCTCATTGGGTTACGAGTACACTGGACAGGACTCGCCGGGAACATGCTCGTTGGTATTATACATATCGTCAGATAGCAGTTCCCTGGTGACATGTGTACAGGTTAGTCTGTCGACCTGGGATCGTCATTTTTCTCGTGTGAGTTCCCACTGTGCTTTGATTTATACCCTACCACGGGTCAAAGGAGTCATGCAAACAGGTATATTTTGGGTACAATCCCGAGCCACATGGAGGCAGTGAGCAGATCATCGGGGATTCATCTCTCCCGGTATTGGGGGTGAGATCGCGCTGTGTTTAGGAGTGCCATTACACGAAATCCCTGGCCAGGTAATCGAGATTTACTGGAAGGTATTCCAGTAGTATCTCAGGGTGTTCTGGGCTGCTCTCTGACACGACTTATACAGCTATTAGGGGTCTGACGTTTACCAGCCCCCTAGGCCCTATATGCGATACTCATAGACGAATGGACCGGACTGTATGGATATTGTCACTGTCAGACTCAGTAGGGTTTCTGGATGAGTTCGCTTGTCAGCTTCCCGTCCAATCAATACATAGGCAACCGTTACGTACAGCTTATACCTCTAACGTGCTAGTGGTTATACCCAATGCCAGTGTATTGATGAGTTATTAGAGTCCCCCGCAGACACTTTCCCAAGTTCGGGCGAAACGTTGTAGATGACGTATGGTTTTATGTCAGGGTTCGGAAAATGCACGTGCATTTTCGCACGTGTCATATTTCGGGCAGATAATACTGGTAGGCTTTGGTTTAAGCCGGATCCAAGTATTATACTGTGTAGATATAATATCTTTGTCTCAGTTGCATTTGTATTCGGTCGTAATACAAATGCGGGTATGTTTATACTGTTACGGGGTTATCCTGAAATTCGTTTCTGGATCACTTTTGGAATTTGCCAGTTTCCGGTTTTCTATCACCCGTATTTAACATTCGGTTAAATACGGATTTTCTTTCTTTGGATGAGTCATGCGGTGAGTCATGGTTCTAGATGGTGACTTGGCTAGTGAGTCATTTGTTCATTAATGATGCATTAATTGAGTGGTGATGTGTTATGATGACTAGGGTAGTGACTCATTAGGAAGCATTAATGATAAATGTAAGGTGTTAAGTGACTCATTTCTTGTTTAATGCTTATGATCACCCTCTCCTCTCTCTTACACTCACCCCCCCTCTTCATATATTGGCCGGCCACTTTGTGGAGGCAATGGATTTAATTTTGGGAAAATAAGATGATAGTTTTAGTGTATGGAAATTTCATAACTCATTTTATTCCTTCACCCGATCCAAAAAGGCAACTTCATTAACTGTTCGTCCATAGCCTTGGACGTAACGAGACAAAGTGTTCTACTCATTCTCTACATCAATCTTACTCATCTCTTTTAGCAAACTTGATGATCGAGTTGCCTCGGTTCAGTGGCGGGAGCCCGTTTAAAGATCCGTCGACGTGGTGCCACCTGGATGAGAAGATTGGAGTTTCAGAAGATCGGAGCACCCGCAACAAAGCGTGGGATGATGGTTGAAGACCGAAGGGCTCGGATCGTTCGGTATAACATTTCTACCCACTTTACAGTTTGTTAGTTTAGCTTTAATGGCAGATCCGAGTTATAGTATGCGATAGCACCAGCTAAAAAGTTTTTGTTCCGAATTTGGCGTCTGTTAGACGGCCGGGGCACTGCCGTGTACTTACACTCTGATACGAGATTGACATGGATGTGACCTGAGAGATAGGTATATTTATATGGATAATGTTTTGAATATTGAGTGATATGCCGTACGAGACTTAGATCCGTACCCCGTTGTTGTATAGGTTGATAGAATCCCTATTTGTTTAATGCCTCCGTACGTGGATCACCTTACGCGATGAGTTTTACATATTTTTTTTTATCCAAATCCTTGGTTAGAGGATGTCGTATGATGGATTGTACCGTACATGATATTGTGAGGCTGGATGCTGATTGATCGATTCACCGACTCGGATATATTGCAGACACGTATACCTTATAGCATTTAGTTGATGATGTACTTTATGCTACGTTCATGTTATTCTCATTACATTATATATACCTGTGCTAGTACACCTACACCATTATCGATAATGCGTATGTTGCACATACACAGATTGCCGGCTCACACACTTCATCATCGATAATTGCTATGTCACTACACAGTAGAATTGCTACATCATGCTATGATATATTTGCTATGTTCATATCACTGTTCCACGTTGCATCAGATATACGGACATGCTTACATCCTGTTATATGTTGCATATCTTGCTACAGCTACATGTACACCCACATATCTTGCTATAACTGCATATACGCCTAAGTGGTATTGTATTGACATGTGATATGGAGACATTGCTTATTGTGATATTGTGCTTATGAGATGCATCATACATACCTGCTTACATGTAGATACACTTATCTTGCTATAGTTACATGTACGCCTCATATGATGCTGCACTTGATTTCGGAGGATTTGGAAACCGCATGTTATATTTTAAACTGATTCATTTAAAAGAGCGGTTTTCCCTTAATATGCTCATATTGCTGTTTTATGTTGCATATATTAGTTTTCATGGATTTACGCACTGAGATATGTATTTCATGTGATTTATGGATTTGAGAACCATGGGGGTATTTCAAAAATACTATGTATTGTTTGAAAACCCGGTTTCTCTTGATATGATATTTCAGTGCGTCCATCATGAGATTTCTCGGTTCTGAGATTTGTGATATATACCCGATGCGAGGAGTGTAGTGGGCCGTGTGCGGGTACATGGTGGAGCCCGGTATAGTTCCCCTCGGCAAGAAGGTCGCAGATGATAGGCGATGAGCCTGGAAGGCTGGGCAAGTACCTACCGGTGATAGTATTTGGACTCGGCGGTTATCGTGGGGATACCGACCAGAGTGATGTACAGATATGACATCAGGGCCCGTCATGGGGATGGCGCCTGAGGCATGAGGATTTACGTGTCGATGCTAGACACGAGTTTCATGATGTTTCGAGTGTCGAGGTTAGACACTCAGGTTTCCATGATTTTGTTGTGTCGCGAGGGACACACGTTGTTTTATATCCTCATATTTACCTGCATATGCTTTTATGATGTTTACATGCAGGAGTTGTTGTGTCAGTGGGTGCCACATGGACGAGATCCACTGGATACATGCATTGATTATATTGTTGGACGAGATCCACTGCATACATGCATTGATTATATTGTTGGACGAGATCCACCTGCATACATGCATTGATTATATTGTTGGATGATATCCACTTGTTGATAGGCATTTATTATGTGTTGGCACTTATGCAGATACGGTCACCCTAGATATCATAGTATTACCTTTATGATATAGTTGACCTAGGAATCGTTGTTTATTTTGATTTCTACCTGGTGATGTTTTTCTATTCACGAGTTGGCAACTCACCCCCGTTATGCCACAGTTCTTGCAGGTTGTCCGCATGGATCTGTTGCGGCATCGCTGGCACACAGCTGTTTTCGGGTGACTTGCTTGTGGTAGGTGGTACATGTTGGATCGTTCACCTCTTGTACTCATTATTCATATTGTATCTAGTCACTCCATCAATTCAGAAACTAGTTATTGTATATGTTGCAGACTTAGAAGACTTGTAGTTGCGAGACTTGAGCGATGAGTTTTATATTCGCTTTTGGGGTTGATGTCTTGCTTTACTTTTCCTTGTGTGGATCTTCGCCGTTGGGCGTCGTATACTTGTTTTTATAGTTGTGGTGGTTGTTTCCGCCATTGGGCGTGATTTGCTCCCGTTTGGGGATGCTTTCTTATATTCTGTGTTGTACCCGTTTTCGGGGTTAGTTTTTACAAGGGAGGTGCTGCCCAATTTTTTTTAAAAGACAAAACATGATTTACTATACCTTTATTTCAAAGCTCCACCTCTTTATTTCTTAAAAAAGTTTAGATTTCTGGGTTTCAGCTTACTTGAATTACGTTACGCCTGTTGACGTCGCGTGATTTAAGTGCTGGTCGCGAGCTAATATTTTAGGTCGTGACATCAAAGGAAAAAAGTAAAATATAAATAAAAAAATAGTGAAGAAAAATGAACAATGGTTTGGTAATTGCTTAAGGCAGCATAAAAAAATATAGCAAGGGTGCTTTATCACCTAGTGCCTTAGACCAACTGGTTTAGGAGCCACTGCTAAGCCTTAGGTGTTGCAAGATGAGGAAATTGCTAATTACGCCTAAATGAGTGAGCACATTTAGTAATCGGTCGGTTAGTACCTCAAGAAGTATTAACGGTCGCATGAAGAATGTGTGAGCAATTCCATCTAAAATATTCACCGACTAAAAAGTACTAAGAAAGATGGACAAGAGTATGATAGCTTGAATTGAATTCTCTAAGTGTAGGGATATCTTTTACACACACGTTGGGGTATATGATCGATATTTGGAAGAAAGGTAGGGAGGAAGACTAAAGGCGATGTTTTATTAAGGGATGATGTGATTGCTGACATCTTTTCACGACCATTAAGATAGGGCACATGGCAACTGAAAAGCTGGTATAGTTTGGAACGCTTCTTTTCAAGTTCTTTCTTTTATATGTTCCTTATCTTTGTATGCAACTTTCATCTTCTCTCTTTTATTTTGGGATTTTGTGGGTGTAATCCGCTGAAAACCCTCAGGAGACAACACTCCTCATACTAGGGACACCTAGAGGTTTAACGGCTTGTTGCACGTGCTAAGTGCAATCGTGTTGCCTACGAAAGTGTGCTAGGTTTTTTTTCTTCTTTTTTCTCCATCTCTTTAATAACTAGTTTGCTTGGGAAGATCAAAGTTAAGTTTGGGGGTATTTGTTCAGTTGAAAATATTTCACATTTGATGGAACATTTTCCTTACTTTTGTTATGTACTTAAAGGTGTTTATTGTAATTATGGAACATATGAGGTTTTATCTGCAAAATACTCTTTATCATATGTTTATATATTATAATTGACATTATGAAGGAAAATATATGCATATAATATATACATGAATTATTATAATTAAAATATGCATATCATATCAAACAATCCTAATCAATATTCTTAAAATATTGTATTATATATAAAATGATTAGGATAATATCTGAAATATAACAAATATTATTAATAGTATGAATTGAGATATTGTGCAGATTTAGCTCAGGTCAGGAGATCGAGATATTCGAGAATTCGAGAATAAAATCTTCCGATAAAGTTGAATCAAATCGTAAAATCAATAATGGCAGAGACCCAGAGTCGATATGATGAATTTGCAGGGTTACTAGGCACTGCCACAAGGGTCTACGAGGCATCAACAATGCCCGATTTAAAATTTAGCCGTGCCGAACAACCCTTAACAAGATCTTTATACTAGAGATTAGGCGAAACAAAGCATGTTAAACACTTTAACACTAAGTGAGAGAGATTACAACCATTATAGATCTTGTCCTTCACTTCTTAAGCTCCGTGTTGCGGTCCCTTCGCTGCGATCATCCAGTTCCGGACTCTCGAGAGGCTCCACGAAGAGAAAGATGCAAGCTTGCTTCCGATCTTCGATAACAAAGATGATCTACCTTGAAGTTTGATTAACACAAGCTCTCACTCACTAAATGAAGTGAACACCCTCATCTAAATGGAAAGTATAGATGAGGACGATGAAGTAGGATTTTAGCTCTCATTTGTTTTCTTATTCTCAGTCATTTTCATCACCTTTGAAAAATCTAGTAAGCTTTTTCATCAAAGAAAGAAGAAGGAAGAAGAAGAACAAAATAGTCAATCCGTTTGTGATGAATAATGAAAGAATATATGATTAATAATGTAACCATGGTCAACTAAACCTTTGTAGAGATTTAACTAGGGCTAAGGTTTGGATTGGGTTAAGAATGAGTCATTACAAAATATCAAGCATAACATCTTAACTAAAAACAAAAAGAAACCTTCTAGAATGTTCATGAAAGAACTAACCCAATTCAAACCCTAACCTTGTTTAATCTCCACTAAACATGTTGCATTAGTAATCATATCATGTTACAATATTATATATCACACATATAATATTTTTTGTAACAAAATAAAATAATACAATTAACATATATCGCATATATATCAATGTATTACCCGAGTGAGAAAAAGAATCTTTTAGTGAGCTAATATTAGTTAATGTAATTTAATATATCATATATATAATTATACATTAAATTATCGAATCAACACTTGATCCGACAATCCGGCTATATCGCATATAACCGACTAATATATCATTTACCGATTCATCGAATCAACACTTGATCCGATGACCCGGCTGATATCATATATCGCGAGAATAGAATACGGTATCTCATATCGCATTATCCTCGATCCTGCACATATCACATATGTGCCCCTACTCCATTTTGCCTGAACCATGAAACCTCTGTGTAGGACTCTAAAGAATCGTCAATACGCCGGTAGCAGGTGATAATCATATCAAACACCCACAAGCTG
The DNA here is from genome assembly GCA_030015575.1 of Agapanthus africanus. Classification (NCBI taxonomy): domain Eukaryota; kingdom Viridiplantae; phylum Streptophyta; class Magnoliopsida; order Asparagales; family Amaryllidaceae; genus Agapanthus; species Agapanthus africanus. The sequence continues at coordinate 676,954,726 of JASDDO010000019.1, read as the reverse complement.
CAAGCGGTCAGCTAAACGTAACGGCCACCCAGGTATTGAGTGCTCAGAAGATCAACAAGCAAGCATGTACATTCTCCTGTGAATCCAGTCAGTAACACTCCCGTACAGTCCAGTCTCGTCGTCTGATATGTCGCATATCTCGCCTAGGGGTAGTAAACGTTAGACCCCAGTAGCTTGATAAGCCGTGTCGATATGAGGTCTATAACAGTTCGAAAAACTACTGATAACACTTACCAGTAAATCTCAGCAACCCTGGCCAGGGATTTCCAGTTATAGGCAATCGAACACAGCACAACATCAACTCCCTATACCGGGAGAGGTGAATCCCCTCCTATCGCTCATTGCCTCCATGTGATTCGGGAATGTACCCAAAAGCCACCTTTTTGCACGCCCTCTTGGACGTGGTATGATGGAAATCAAAGCACAGTGGGAATCACACAAGACTCTATGACGATCTCGGGTCAACAGACTACTATGTACCAGTGTCACCGGAGAACTGCCATCTGACGTGAGGTATAATACCATCTGGGAGTTCTCGGCGAGTCCGTCCAGTGTACCCAGTTTCCACTGAGCACCCGTACACCATCCTTGATGTCAAACACCGATGGATATGGGATCATCTATCGCCCATCATATGGGTCAAGATGCGTATACGCTAGTCTACTCTAGTGTATCGATGCCCTGTCTCGATACACCCTCGACCAGGAACAGTTATAGGATGTACTCGTCGACTACCGTGGCCCCACTAGTATGATCTCATCATAGTTCCAGTAGTCGAGTACATATCCTAAGGGATTTATCATCATGTAATATAGAGACAATCAGAGTACATGTTAAAATAAAGTACAACCAGATAGCATACTATCATGTCGGGCAAGAAAGTCCTCCCTATATATGTCCTAGCATCCACTACAATATACATCGTATGTACAGTAATGGCCTCTAGGGCATACATATAACTAACAATCTCCCACTTGCACTAGGGCCATCTGTTGTGGTATCACATACCCAACAATTAGCTGCGGTTGAAGTATCTCATACTCAACCATCCCATAAAAGTCTCTACTGGGAAAAAGGCCTTTGTGAGTGGATCCGCGCTGTTGTCCTCTGTGTCTACTCTCCTAACCTTGATCTCCCTATAGATCAACCATCTCTATGATCAGGTGATATTGCCTAAGAATATATCTTGATTTCTGATGGGACGGGGGTTTCTTTGGCATAAGCCACAACTCCATTGTCTCACAATGGTAGGAACGAAGTTCATCTCATGAACTTATATATCTAGACTGCCTCTTTGGTATCATCCTAGGTAACGATGTATTTTGCCTTTAATCGTCTAGTAAGTCACGGTATCTAGCTTGGAACTCTTCCAACATACCGTCCCTCCACTGAGGGTAAAGACAATGCATGCGACTGAAATTCAGTCGTCCTTATCACCCTGGAACCTTTTCCAGTGATTCTCCCCAGGATCGATTGATACCATCTCACTGCAACTAGTGAGAATCCTAACATCCAATTAGATCTATCTCATAGATCCAAAACCCAGGATTTAGGAGGTATCGCTTTGATCCTATATGGAGAATCCTGGTGATAAGCGGAGATTGACCGAGCGTAGCATAGGAAACTCCTTCCCTATCAAGAGTATACCATCCACGTACTCTACGAGGATCATAACCATACTCCCTACTACCTTTTTGTATATACAAGGTTCATCTACCATTTTGATGAAGTCAAACTCTTTGACTACCATATCAAAACAGACGTTCCAACTCCACGATGCCTGATTTATCACATAAAACATCATGCTCACGTTTCCGCTGCTCCCACTGTCTATGAAGACTTATGGCTGTGAACTTATAGACGCTCTCTTCCAAATCATCATTTAGAAAAGCAATCATGACACCCAACCGCCAGATATCGTAGTCATGGTATATAGCCGCGGCAAGTAGGATCTGGATGGACTTAAGCATAGCTTTGAAAGTCTCAACTTTTCCATGTACACCAAGTAATCTTCTCAAGATATACTTGCTCCTAATGGGGATTTAACCCTTTAGATAAAGCAACCAAAGTCCATACTTTGTTGGTGTATAAGGATTCCATCTCAGATCGCTAAGCATCCAGCCATTCTTACAGAGTCCCACTCCTGATGGCCTACTCGAAACTAGTTGGATCACCATCTCATGATGCAATCCTCGCTCCCACTGTCATAGAGAAAACTGAAGTATCTCTCAGGTGGGTGAGGAACCCTACTAGATCGGCGGAGAGGCTGAGGTTCGTTGGAAACTATTGAATCCTTTGGTTCTACCAAATCATCAGCTGCAGTTTGTATAGCTGGAACTCTTTCCAGTTCTACCTCATGACCAATAATTTCTTCACAAGAAATTCCCTTTCACAAAGGTGGCATGCTGAGAAACAAAGCATCTTTTGTTCCTCAGTTTGGTAGAAGATATTCCCTTGCGAATGCTTGGGATATCCAACAAACTTCCACAGATCTGACTTTGCCTCGATCTTTTCCGGATTATACTTTTAGACATAGGCTGGACAACCCCAAATTTTAACAAACTTAAGAAATGGGCTCTTCCCATTCCATATCTCATATGAAGTGGTAGGCAACTGATTTGATTAGAACCCTATTCAATAGGTATGCAGCTTCACAAGTGTATAACTCCTAAAAGGAAATAGGAAACTCAGTAGTACTCATCATAGAGCGCACCATATCAAATAGGGTGTGATTGCTCCGTCCCGATACACCGACGTGCTATGGTGTATACAGAGGAGTAATGCTGAGAGAGAATCTCATTCTCCTTTAGAATAGTCCAGGAATCCCGTGCTTAAGTATTCTCCTCCTTGATCTCATCAAAGGACATAATACTTATACCCGTTTTTTTTGTTCTCTACTTCTAACTTATATTCTGTGATTATATCAAAAGTTTCGGACTTGTGTTTCAACAGGAACATATGTTTGAATCTTGAGAGATCATCAGTGAATGTAATGAAGTACAAAGAACCGGTCCTGGCATATGTAGACAAGGGACCTTTATACATCAGCATGTATCAATCTCAAGAGTTCACTAACTCTTTCTCTGTTTTCAATAAATGGAGCTGTGGTCATCTTATCTCTGTGACATGACCGGAAAGTTTCACAAGATGTAAATTTAAACTAATTTAAATATGCATCTATATGTAACTTCAGCTGGTCGGGTCGCATTGATATGACCTAGTCTACAATGCCACAAGAAGGATTCGTTCATTTCTGAACTCTTCCTCTTGTGTGTGTTCTGTACGTTAAGAACTGTGGTTTGATTTAGAACGTCTATGCTTTTAGATAACGTGTCTGAACCGATCAACTCTTGATATAGGAAATGTACAAAACATTATCCAACAATACAAAATTATATCCTTCTTTACTAATAAAGAGACTGATATGATGTTGTATATCAGGTTCGATATCTAATAACATTCGTTCAGAATCAATGTATTCTGGTAATACAGGGTGATAACTACCAACAGACTTGGTTGCAACACTTGCACCGTTTCTATCTCATGAAACTTATCACCCGTTCTCAGTTCTCTACCTATCTGTAGCCCATGTAACAAATTACATTTATGGGATCCTGATCCGGTATCAAATACCCAGGACGTAAAGGATATTGAGAAACAGTTCTGTGTAATGAACACACCCGAAGAAGATGCATCAACATGTACTTTCTTCGTTTGGGCGGCACGGGAATTCTGGTAATCCCCTATTTCTTGCTCTGTCTTATAACAATTATAAGTTGGAGCGGGACCAACGTTCCCTTGCACAGTATAATAAGCGGGTTCGGTCAATACATCTATATTATTATCTTGATTAAGGCATGACATGGTCGCTACCTGGAGAGGGAGAGAAGAAAATGTTAGTTGTATGTATGCCCTAGAGGCCAGTATTGTACAGATGATGTATATTATATTGGATGCTTAGACATATATAGAGATGACTTTCTTGCTCGATATGATAGTATGCTATCTGGTTACTATTTATCTTAACATGTATACTAGTCTCTTTAAACTGTCTTATAGTTACATGTTGGTAAAGCCCTTAGGATGAGTACTTGACTACCTAGACTATGATGCGGATCATACTAGTGGGGACATGGTAGTCTATAGGTACATCCTTTAAGGTCCCTAGTCGTGGGTGTATCGAGACGGGGCATCGATATACTAGTGTAGACTAGCGTATACGCCTCTCGACCAATGAGATGGGCGATGGATGATCCCATATCCATTGGTGTTTGACATCAGAGATGGTATACGGGTGCTCAGTGGAGACTGGGTACACTGGACAGACTCGCCGAGAACTCCCAGTTGGTATTATACCTCATGTCAGATGGCAGTTCTCAGGTGACACTTGTGCAGGTTAGTCTGTAGACCCGAGATCGCCATAGAGTCTTGTGTGATTCCCACTGTGCTTTGATCTCCACCTTACCACGTCCATGAGGGCGTGTAAAACGGTGGTTTTGGGGTATAGTCTCGAGTCACATGGAGGCAATGAGCGATAGGAGGGGTTTCGTCTCTCCCGGTATTGGGGGTTGATGTTGCGCTGTGCTCGATTGGCCGTAACAGGGAAGTCCCTGGCCAGGGCTGATTCAGAGATTTGCTGGTAAGTGTTACCAGTAGTTTCTCGACCCGTTATGAGCCTCACATCGGCACAACTTATCAGTTATTGGGGTCTGACGTTTACCACCCCTAGACTTGATATGCGACATATCAGACGAGGAGACCGGACTGTACGGGAAGTGTTGCCGATCGGCTCGACGGGAGTTGTAGCAGGTTCGCTTGTTCTCTTCTGATCGCTCAATACCCGGGTGGCCGTTACGTTTAGCTGACCGCTTGCGGCTTGGGGGTGCTTGATATGATCATCACCCACTGCCGGCGTATTGACGAGTCTCAGAGTCCCACAATGGAGTTTCCTAATCCAGGCGAAACGTTGTGGTGTGCGTATGCGATATGCGCGTGGACCCGATTAAAATGCGCGTATGGGATACCGTATATTGATCGGGCGGCTTGCTTTTGGTAGGGGTCATATGAGATATGGCCGGATTGGTAAATCAAGTGTTGATTTATCATTTAACCATTAGTTGCTCACTATAAATCCTTTCTTGTGTTGGATGGATGTATGAATGCATGTATGTTTTTCTTTCATTCTTGTTTCATGCACATATGGATGTGTATACATACATACATGCATACATACATTTATCATGGTTGGATGTATATGAAAATGGTGGCAATATAAGACTCACACCATGGTATTTTTTATGAATTATTATTGTATTTATGCTAAAAACATAAAAGGAAAGAAAATGTGTATTATTAATTTGTTCTACACACTTCTTTTGACCTAACCATTCTCATCCACCACTTAACCTTAGGTTAAGTTTCCTTTTGTGTTTTAACCCTAGTACAATAATGATTCAACCATGGTTTGAGATGATAAATTTAAAATATATATTGATATATTTTTCCTTTTTGAAAGAGGTGAGTTGAACTTATCATCTTCTAATGTTGCCATCATCTTCTTCCTCCTCCTTCATAGCTCTCTAGATTTTTGTAGTGAGCTATATAATCAACAAGTTAGGATTTTGAAGGGAGAAAGAGAACCACAACACCATTCTACACAAGCCTAGCCCACTTGTTTGGAGTGTTGACTCGATTTCATTCACTTGATCGGAAAAAGTCGCTAGCTTGGACAAAGCGGACTCCGGGTGGATCATCGGTAACGTCGAGGAGTTCAAGCGGAGTTCTTCCAAACCCCAAGTAGCCGAGGAGTCTAGCGTAGGGAGCTACAAAGGTTGTACTCTCTAAACCCTAGCATTTCTTTCATATGTCGATATGAAAATTTTGAAACCCTAATCGATTCTAGGAACGATTCTATGTTCATTAGCTTAGCACCCTAAAGACTACATATTTGGTTCATGTGATGCTTCCAAACCCTTCATGAGGTGCTATGCTAACTCAACATTGGTATCAGAGCCGACCTAGAATATTAGGCGACACCTTTACGAAGTTAAAACTCCGATCGAACCGAAAATACGGTTTTACGGGTGCTATCTGGACTTTTTCCAAAATCTGGTTATTTTCAGAATTAAAAATATGTAAAAATTACAGCAGGAAAAACTAAGAATTTCGGCATAAAAATTATCCCATGATCCATCTTTCCTGCCGCAGAAACGCGGCCTAAGCTTGCTTAGGCCGCGGTTCTACGGCCGTACTCCTATATCACTGTATAAATTTTAAGCCTTAATGTTTAATTCTGCAAGTATAATTTTTAGGGTATTTTTAATCTGTTCTTGGTGCTGAAAAATTCTGGAGATGTTTTTGGACTCGTCGATTCGATCGGAATTTTGATTTCGTGTCTTTTCCGGGTAAATTAGAAAGTAGTGAAGTGTTTGAACGGGTATCATTTGCTCACTTTTCACGGGGTTTAAATCCTTCGGAGGTTCGTGCAAGTTTGTTTGTGGTGGACCCTCTAGAAGACAACAAACCTTAACTCGATTATGTGACCGTCTTGAACTGCCTTTTGAACCTTAGGGTTTGGGACAGTACGGCGTGCCACATGTGAGGCGTTGGCTTGACCCTTCTACGGCTGGACCGCTACCACTGTGTCACACTCCAGGTTTTTGAACTCCGCTCAAGTGTTGAGCTTTAGTGAGTCTTGGGTATTTGATCGTTCATTCGAAAACTTTAATACTGTCTAATTATCTGGATTGTGATGCAATGTGTGGAATTCATATTATAAGACATGAAATACGAGGTATGTGATATTTCGCATTTATGATGTCTAAGGATAATGCGGATTCCACATATTGCAGTTTTACACTTTCTTTTCTGTGACCGTAAGTGTAGTATGTCGATATCGCCGGTTTCGTTGCTATACATCAACGACAATTGGGGTACGCATACTTTCTTACGTTGATGATATGTGATATTATGTGTTGCCGAGATATGATGTGCAGGATTGTCGCGATAGAATAGCCGGGGGGTTTTATGTGAGATGAGAGTTTTATATTTTCATTCATGTAAATTCAAATGTAATGTAATATTCTTTTATTTGGGGCACTTCCGGGTTGAGGTCGATGCCACCTGTGTTGTATATTATTTACTTTTCCGCATTAGGATGGACCCAAGGAGGGGAGCATGGGTGACCGGGTTCTGGGGTTCAGTGGGAGGCCATCTCGAGGAGACGAGACCGGGTCTCCTAAACTCCAGAATTGGTAGGGTCGCTTGCCGCTCTCGTAGGGGTCCAGGGTGTGGGCTTGGCTATTCATCGCGACTGTGGATTCCATATTTTCTATTTTGGCTAAATACTAAATACGGACGTCCTAGTATATCCCACATTATATCTATGTTTCTGCTGCGATATATGTGATGCGATCATGTGATGTTCTGTGATAGATACAGTATATAGTATATATGATATATTATATAGACGTTACTTATGTTTTGCACCCGCACTAGCCCTGCCCTGCTCTGTCGTTAGTTACCTAACCTAACGGTGCACGAGGGGACATCGAGGCGAATGCGGATGGAATAAGTGTACGTCGTATTTATCTGTGATGTTTAGGTACTTAAATGATGGGACCTCATTAATGTGATTAATGAAAGATAAGAAACCTAAGATGTTGTGGAATCGAATTTCAAAATAAAACAGGTAGCTATAGTTCTTGTTTTGCACAGCGATATATATAATATATCCCGCACCTCATTCGACGAGGAAAGGACCGAGATCCCTTCACCGGGAGTGACTCCTTTAGCAATAACTGGCAGATGCTACACACTCGGTTTTTCTTTTGATTGCTTTTAAGAGTTTTTGCTTTGCACAGTGATATATATGATATATCCCGCACCTCATTCGACAAGGAAAGGACCGACGATCCCTTCACCGGGAGTGACTCCTTTAGCAAAACTAGAAAAGCCTCAAAAACACTCCATTTCAAAATTCATTCGATCCTACAACGATATCAAGTTCATTACGCAATAGGTTTTCTGAAAAACCTGTCGTAGCCCTCCGTCATTTCAGATAAATCCTACTTAGTATTCGTGCTACGTTTGTTGACCTCCGTCAAGGCGTAGTGTGCGGTAGCTAACTAGTATTTACCTGCTTATGCATATGATGCAGATTGGATTAGGGTAGTCGTACGACCTTGTTGACCTTCGTCAAGGGTTGTGCGGGTGGGTTTGATTCAATCAAGAAATGACGGGTTGAACTTGACTTGCACCCTGTGGTTTGTTGACCTCCGTCAAGGTCATAGGATGCTTGGGGCAAAATAATATCGGGAATTTCAAGTGTTGAAATTTGCAATGAGATTGCATACCTTCTATGAGATAGTTGGATCCCGATACCCACTGCGAGTAAGAGTTACTCCTGGGAGAGTTTTACACATTACAATTAGCCGATCAAGTAGGTGTCTAGAAAGGTGTTAACGAGATTACGCCTCTGGGAAAACGAGGTTTACATTAATTAGGTTTGTGCGAAAGCACGGGGGACCTCCCTCAAAGTACCGACACTGGCCTGGCTGAAAGATCGACGAAGTTGTAGGGTGTAATTAATCCCGGCTAGTCTTTCCTTTTAGGGTTTGAAGGAATATTTGATAAAAACCAGTGGGAGCCATCCTGATTAGATAAGATAATAACCAATCTGATCTTGCAAGAGCATACGCTAAAGTGTTTTATTCTCTCTCTCTCCAGATAGCGACCATGTCATGCCCTAATAAAGATAATAATATGGATGTATTGACCGAACCCGCATGTTATACTGTGCTGGGGAACGTTGGTTCCGTTCTTTATTATAAGAGTTATAGGACTGAACAGGATATAGGGGAATACCAGGATTCCCATGCCACCCGAATGAAGAAAGTACATGTTGATGCATTTTCTTCGGGTGTGTTCATTACAGAGAACTGTTTCTCCATTTGCTCCACGTCCTGGGTATTAGATACCGGGTCAGGATCCCATATATGTAATCAGTTACATGGGCTCAGGAAAGGTAGAGAACTTGGAGAAGGTGATAAATACATAAGACTTGGAAATGGTGCAATTGTTGCAGCTAAGACTGTCGGGGAATATCACCTTGTATTACCAACTGGTAATACATTGGTTCTGAACGAATGCTATTACATGCCGAACCTGATATGCAACATTATATCGGTTTCTTTGTTGAGCAAAGAAGGATATAATTTTGTATTACAGGACAATGTTATGAACATTTTCCGTAACCAAAAGTTGGTTGGATCAGGCACGTTGTGCAATGGCATTTATGTTCTAAATCAATCAACAGTTCTGAGCATAACAAACACACACAAGAGGAAGAGTTCAGAACTGAACGAATCCTTCTTGTGGCATTGTAGACTGGGTCACATCAATGCGACACGACTGGCTAAGTTGCATAAGGATGGATATTTGAATCCGTTCGAATTTTCATCTTATGACACTTGCCAGTCATGTCTCAAAGGCAAGATGACCAAAACTCCGTTTACGGGACACGGAGAAAGAGTTACCGAACTCTTGGGACTAATACATAGTGATGTATGCGGTCCCATGTCTACACATGCCAGGGATGGTTCTTCATACTTCATTACATTCACTGACGATCTCTCTAGATTCGGATATGTGTTCCTGATGAAACACAAATCAGAAGCTTTTGAGAAATTTAGAGAATATAAACAAGAAGTCGAGAACCAAACCAGAAAAAGTATTAAAATCCTTCGATCTGATCGAGGAGGTGAATACTTAAGCAATGAATTCCTGGACTTCCTAAAAGAGAATGGGATTCTCTCTCAGCTAACTCCTCCATATATACCACAGCACAACGGTGTATCAGAACAGAGGAACCGCACCCTATTGGATATGGTGCGCTCTATGATGAGTGTAGCTGAGTTACCTGTTTCCTTCTGGGGATATGCACTGGAAACAACAGCATACCTACTGAATAGGGTTCCCACCAAATCTGTGCCTACCACACCATATGAGATATAGGAAGGGAAGAGACCATATCTTAATTTTATAAAGATATGGGGTTGCCCGGCCTATGTCAAAAGACAAAAACCGGACAAACTCGAGGCAAGATCTGTTTTGTGTAAATTTGTTGGATATCCCAAATATTCGCGAGGGTATATCTTCTACCACAGTGAGGAACAAAGAGTATTTGTTGCTCAACATGCCACCTTTTTAGAAAAGGAATTTCTTGCAAAAGAGATTAGTGGCTCTGAGGTAGAACTGGAAGAGGTTCCAGCTGAACAAAACACAACAGAAGATTTAGTGGAACCAGAGGATTCAGTAGCTCCCGACGAACCTCAGCCTCTCCGCCGATCTAGTAGGGTTCCTCGCCCACCTGAGAGATACTATGGTTTTCTCATGGATGGTAGGAGCGAGGATTGCATCATGGAGGATGATGACCCAACTAGCTTCGAGCAGGCCATCACGAGTAGGGACTCAGTGAAATGGCTGGATGCTATGCGGTCCGAGATGGAATCCATGTACACCAACAAAGTATGGACTTTGGAAGTTGCTCCTGAAGGGATAAAACCCATTGGGAGCAAGTGGATCTTCAAGAAGAAACTTGGTGTAGATGGGAAAGTGGAGACTTTCAAAGCTAGACTTGTTGCAAAGGGTTTTCGTCAAAGACCAGGTGTGGACTATGACGAAACCTTTTCTCCAGTGGCTATACTTAAATCCATCCGGATCATGCTTGCCATCGCTGCATATCATGATTACGAAATCTGGCAAATGGATGTTAAGACCGCCTTTCTAAATGGTGATTTAGAAGAGTGCGTGTACATGACTCAGCCAGAGGGCTTCGTAGACAGTGGGAGCAGCGGGAAGGTGTGCAAGCTTCTTTAATCCATTTATGGATTAAAGAAAGCATCGCGGAGTTGGAACATCTGCTTTGACGTCGTTATCAAAGTGTTTGATTTCGTCAAAAACCCAGATGAACCTTGTATCTACAAGAAGGTGGCAGAGAGTAAGGTTGTCTTCCTCGTATTGTACGTGGACGACATACTCTTGATAGGAAATGATATTCCTATGCTGCAATCGGTCAAGCTCTTCTTATCATAAAGATTCTCAATGAAAGATCTTGGTGATGCCTCCTGCATATTGGGAATTAGGATCTAGAGATAGATCCAAACGGATTTTGGGATTGTCCCAATCCAGGTACATTGACACCATACTAAAGAGGTTTAGTATGGAAGAATCCAAGCGTGGGAACTTGCCCACGATTTCTGGAGTCACTCTCTCCAAAGAGATGTCTCCCAAGACTGATTTAGAGAGAGCTCGCATGCAAGGGGTACCCTATGCTTCGGCTGTAGGCTCTATCATGTACGCGATGCTATGTACGAGACCCGATGTTGCATACTCACTAAGTATAGTGAGCAGGTATCAAGCTGATCCTGGAGAGAGTCACTGGACAGCTGTGAAGAGCATTCTCAAGTACTTACGAAGGACTAAAGAGATGCTCTTGGTGTATGGTAACGGAGAACTCCAAGTGGAGTCCTTTACTGATTCGAGCTTCCAGAGTGATAAGGACGACTCTAAGTCGCAGTCGGGATTTGTCTTTACCCTTTACGGAGGGGCGGTTAGCTGGAAGAGTTCCAAGCAGGAAACCGTGGCAGACTCGACGATGGAGGCTGAATACATCGCTGCCAACGATGCTGCTAAAGAGGCTGTCTGGATCAAGAAGTTCAATACTGAACTTGGAGTGGTTCCATCCATTGAGCATCCAATACCTTTGTATTGCGATAACAATGGAGCGGTGGCCTTGGCCAAGGAACCCAGGTCCCATCAGCGATCCAGGCATATTCTGAGGCGGTATCACCTGATCCGGGAGATAGTTGATCGCCGGGAGATCGAGGTCAGGAGGGTTGATACGAAGAACAACACGGCAGATCCACTCACAAAGGCCATTCCCCAGATACAGTTTGAGAGACTCTTCGGGATGCTCGGTATGCGATACTACAGCAGCTGGCCCTAGTGCAAGTTGGAGATTGTTAGTTGTATGTATGCCCTAGAGGCCAGTATTTTACAGATGATGTATATTATATTGGATGCTTGGACATATATAGAGATGACTTTCTTGCTCGATATGATAGTATGCTATCTGGTTACTCTTTATCTTAACATGTATACTAGTCTCTTTAAACTGTCTTATAGTTACATGTTGGTAAAGCCCTTAGGATGAGTACTTGACTACCTGGACTATGATCCGGATCCTACTAGTGGGGACATGGTAGTCTATAGGTACATCCTTCAAGGTCCCTAGTCGTGGGTGTATCGAGACGGGGCATCGATATACCAGTGTAGACTAGCATATACGCCTCTCGACCCATGAGATGGGCGATGGATGATCCCATATCCATTGGTGTTTGACATCAGAGATGGTATACGGGTACTCAGTGGAGACTGGGTACACTGGACGGACTCGCCGAGAACTCCCAGTTGGTATTATACCTCACGTCAGATGGCAGTTCTCAGGTGACACTTGTGCAAGTTAGTCTGTAGACCCGAGATCGTCATAGAGTCTTGTGTGATTCCCACTGTGCTTTGATCTCCACCTTACCACGTCCATGAGGGCGTGTAAAACGGTGGTTTTTGGGTACAGTCCCGAGTCACATGGAGGCAATGAGCGATAGGAGGGGTTTCGTCTCTCCCGGTATTGGGGGTTGATGTTGCGCTGTGCTCGATTGGTCATAACAGGGAAGTCCCTGGCCAGGGCTGATTCAGAGATTTGCTGGTAAGTGTTACCAGTAGTTTCTCGACCCGTTATGAGCCTCACATCGGCATGACTTATCGGTTATTGGGGTCTGATGTTTACCACCCCTAGACTTGATATGCGACATATCAGATGAGGAGACCGGACTGTACGGGAAGTGTTGCCGATCGGCTCGACGGGAGTTGTAGCAGGTTCGCTTGTTCTCTTCTGATCGCTCAATACCCGGGTGGCCGTTACGTTTAGCTGACCGCTTGCGGCTTGGGGGTGCTTGATATGATCATCACCCACTGCCGGCGTATTGACGAGTCTCAGAGTCCCACAATGGAGTTTCCTAATCCAGGCGAAACGTTGTGGTGCGCATATGCGATATGCGCATGGACCCGATTAAAATGCGCGTATGGGATACCGTATATTGATCGGGCGGCTTGTTTTTGGTAGGGGTCATATGAGATATGGCCGGATTGGTAAATCAAGTGTTGATTTATCATTTAACCATTAGTTGCTCACTAGAAATCCTTTCTTGTGTTGGATGGATGTATGAATGCATGTATGTTTTTCTTTCATTCTTGTTTCATGCACATATGGATGTGTATACATACATACATGCATACATACATTTATCATGGTTGGATGTATATGAAAATGGTGGCAATATAAGGCTCACACCATGGTATTTTTTATGAATTATTATTGTATTTATGCTAAAAACATAAAAGGAAAGAAAAGGTGTATTATTGATTTGTTCTACACACTTCTTTTGACCTAACCATTCTCACCCACCACTTAACCTTAGGTTAAGTTTCCTTTTGTGTTTTAACCCTAGTACAATAATGATTCCACCATGGTTTGAGATGATAGATTTAAAATATATATTGATATATTTTTCCTTTTTGAAAGAGGTGAGTTGAACTTATCATCTTCTAATGTTGTCATCATCTTCTTCCTCCTCCTTCATAGCTCTCTAGATTTTTGTAGTGAGCTATATAATCAACAAGTTAGGATTTTGAAGGGAGAAAGAGAACCACAACACCATTCTACACAAGCCTAGCCCACTTGTTTGGAGTGTTGACTCGATTTCGTTCACTTGATCGGAAAAAGTCGCTAGCTTGGACAAAGCGGACTCCGGGTGGATCATCGGTGACGTCGAGGAGTTCAAGCGGAGTTCTTCCAAACCCCAAGTAGCCGAGGAGTCTAGCGTAGGGAGCTACAAAGGTTGTACTCTCTAAACCCTAGCATTTCTTTCATATGTCGATATGAAAATTTTGAAACCCTAATCGATTCTAGGAACGATTCTATGTTCATTAGCTTAGCACCCTAAAGACTACATATTTGGTTCATGTGATGCTTCCAAACCCTTCATGAGGTGCTATGCTAACTCAACAAAAAACACTCAGCTTGCGCTTTTACAAGATTAGATTGGTCATCAATTTATCTAATCAGGATGTCTCCCACTGTTTTAGTCAAATCTTCCTTCAAACCCTAAAAGGAAAGTCTAGCCGGGATTAATTACACTCTTCAAGTTCGCCAATCTTTCAGCCAGGCCAGTGCCGGTACTTTGAGGAAGGTTCCCTGTGCTTCCGCACGAACCTAATTTAAGTAAACCTCGTTTTCCTAGGGGCGTAACCACGTTGATACCTTTCTAGACACCTACTTGATCGGCTAATTGTAATGTGTAAAACACTCCCAGGAGTAACTCTTACTCGCTGCGGGTATCGGGATCCAACTATCTCATAGAAGGTATGCAATCTCATTGCAAATTTCAACACTTGAAATTCCCAATAATATTTTACCCCTAGCGTCCTATGACCTTGATGGAGGTCAAACTACCCATAGTCCACTAGTCAAGTTCAACCCGTACATTTCCTGATTGAATTAGACCCACCCGCACGACCCTTGACGGAGGCCAAACTACGCCGTACGAATACCCTAATCCAATCGCATCGTATGCTAGCAGATAAGCATTAGTTAGCTACCGTACACTACGCCTTGACGGAGGCCAAACTACCGCAGCACGAATACTAAGTAGTACTTATCTGAAATGACGGAGGGTTACGACAGGTTTTTAAGAAAACCCTTTGCGTAACGAACTTGATATGGTTGTAGAATCGAGTGATTTTGAATGGAATGTTTTTGAGGCCTTTTCTAGTTTTGCTAAAGAGGCCACTCCCGTTGAAGGGATCGTCGACTCTTTCCTCATCGAATAAGGTGCAGGATATTTCACAAATATCATTATGCAAAGCAAAAACTATAGAAACAATCAAAAGACAAACCGAGTTTGTAGCATCTGCTAGTTTCGCTAAAGAGGTCACTCCCGGTGAAGGGATCTCGGCTCTTTCCTTATCGAATAAGGTGCTGGATGTTCTACAAGGAACACCGCTATGCAAAGCAAGAACTAGAGCTACCTGTTTTTAAACAAGTTTCTACAACATCTTTAGGTTTCTTTTAGTTTCATTAATCTCATTAATGAAGTCCCATTTTAATTATGCTTCACAAGCATCATATATGAAACGAAATCTGCAATATAACATATATCTCATATATATAATATAAACATTCGTCTCAGGAAGTAATATGATCTCATCACAGAACATTGCAGCAGAAGAACATATATGAAATACTGGATATACTAGGAGGTCCGTGTTTTAATACGAGCCTGTATAAAACACGGATTCCACGGTCGCGATGAATAGCCAAACCCACATCCCTAGACCCCTACGAGAGCGGCAAGCAACACTGCCAATTCTAGGGTTAGGAGACCCGGTCTCGACTCCTCGAGATGGTCTCCCACTGGACACTAGAACCCGGTTACTTGTGCTCCCCGCCTTGGGTCTACCTAATGCGGAAAAGTAAATAATATACAATGGTGACATCATCCTCAGCCCGGAAGTGCCCCAATAAAAGAATATTACATACAAATGAATTTTACATGAATGAAAATAAAAACCCTCATCTCACATAAAACCCCCGGCTATTCAAAACGCGACGATCCAATATAACATATCATAGCAACACATAATATCGCATATCATCAACGTAAGCAAGTATGCGTATCCCGATTGTCGTTGATGTATAGCAACGAAGCCGGCGATACACCACATACTATGCTTACAGTCACAGAAAAGAAAGTGTAAAACTACAACATTTGGAATCCACAATCTCTTTAGACATCGTCAATCCGAAATATCACATACTTCGCATTTCATGCTTAATTATATGAATTCCACATATTGTATCACATTCCAGATAAATAGACAATGTTAAACTTTCCGATCGAATAATCAAACACCCAAGATTTACCAAATAGTTTTCAACACTTGAAATTAGTTTTAAAACATCCATCACATGCCACAGTACCAATGGTCCAGCCGTAGAAGGGTCAAGCCAACGCCTCACATGTGGCAACGCCGTACTGCCCCAAATCCTAAGGTTTAGAAGCAGTTCAAGACGGTCACATAATCGAGTTAAGGTTTGTGTTCTTCTAGAGGGTCCACCGCGTTACTTGCACAACTTAGAACGTTCTTAAACTATGGAAAAATCCAACACATGGAAATTTTCCGGCAGGGGAAAAAAATGAGTTATTGATATCCGTTCGAACTTTTTAACACGTTCAAAAAATTACCCGGACAAACTAAACGAAGTTAAACTTTCCGATCGAATCAACGAGCTCCCAATACAACCCAGAAAACTCAACACTTGAGTAAGAATTAAAAATTCCCAGAAGAATCAGGAAACACATACGGATATTACTATGCCAAAAACAAACCCTGTTGCTACAGTTTGGCCGCGGAACCGCCGCGCAAGCCATGGTACAGCCGCGGTTCCGCGGCACATTAATGGAATTAGAGGCATGCGTTGCACAGTAATTCTTGTATTTCCCTGCTGATTTTTTTGAGCATTTTTAATACAGAAAAAATCACAATTTTAGAAAATTTCCAGAAACTAGGGTTTTACGGGTATTCGGAGTTCGATCGGACTTTAAACTTCGCCTAAAGCTCTAGCTTGGCTCTGATACCACTTTAGGGTTACAAGGCACTGTCACAAGGGTCTACGAGGCATCAACCATGTCCGATTTAAAATTTAGCCATGCCGAACAACCCTTAACAAAATCTTTATACTAGAGATTAGGCGAAACAAAGTATGTTAAACACTTTAACACTAAGTGAGAGAGATTACAACCTTTGTAGATCCTGTCATTCACTTCTTAAGCTCCTTGTTGAGGTCCCTTCACTGCGATCATCAAGTTCTGGACTCTCGAGAGGCTCTACGAAGAGAAAGATGCAAGCTTGCTTCCGATCTTCGATAACAAAGATGCTCTACCTTGAAGTTTCATTAACACAAGCTCTCACTCACTAAATGAAGTGAACACCCTCATCTAAATGGCAAGGATAGATGAGGATGATGAAGTAGGATTTTAGATCTCATTTGTTTTCTTATTCTCACTCATTTTCATCACCTTTGAAAAATCTAGTAAGCTTTTTCATCAAAAAAAGAAGAAGGAAGAAGGAGAACAAAATAGTCAATCCTTTTGTGATGAATAATGAAAGAATATATGATTAATAATTTAACCATGGTCAACTAAACCTTTGTATAGATTTAACCAGGGCTAGGGTTTGGGTTGGGTTAAGAATGAGTCATTACAAAATATCAAGCATAATATCTTAACTAAAAACAAAAAGAAACCTTCTAGAATGTTCAAGAAAGAACTAACCCAATTCAAACCCTAACCTTGTTTAATCTCCACTAAACATGTTGCATTAGTAATCATATCATGTTACAATATTATATATCACATATATAATATTTATTGTAACAAAATAAAATAATACAATTAACATATATCGCATATATATCAATGTATTACCCGAGTGAGAAAAAGAATATTTTAGTGAGCTAATATTAGTTAATTTAATTTAATATATCATATATATAATTATACATTAAATTATCGAATCAACACCTATATCTCATATAACCGACTAATATATCATTTACCGATTCATCGAATCAATACTTGATCCGATGACCCGGCTGATATCATATATCGCGAGAATAGAATACGGTATCTCATATCGCATTATCCTCAGTCCTGTACATATCACTTATGTTCCCCTACTCCGTTTTTCCTGAACCAAGAAACCTCTGTGTAGGACTCTAAAGAATCGTCAATACGACGGTAGCAGGTGATGATCATATCAAACATCCACAAGCTGCAAGCGGTCAGCTAAACGTAACAGCAACCCAGGTATTGAGCGCTCAAAAGATCAACAATCAAGCATATACATTCTCCTGTGATTCCAGTCAATAACACTCCCGTACAGTCCGGTCTCGTCGTTTGATATGTCGCATATCTCGCCTAGGGGTGGTAAACGTCAGACCCCAGTAGCTTGATAAGTCATGTCGATAGGTCTATAACAGTTCGGAAAACTACTGATAACACTTACCAGTAAATCTCAGCAACCCTGGACAGGGATTTCCAGTTATAGCCAATCGAACACAGCACAACATCAACTCCCTATACCGGGAGAGACAAATCCCCTCCTATCGCTCATTGCCTACATGTGATTCGGGACTGTACTCAAAAGCCACCTTTTTGCACGCCCTCTTGGACGTGGTATGAGGGAAATCAAAGCACACTGGGAATCACACAAGACTCTATGACGATCTCGGGTCAACAGACTACTCTGTACCAGTGTCACCGGAGAACTGCCATCCGACGTGAGGTATAATACCATCTGGGAGTTCTCGGCGAGTCCGTCCAGTATACCCAGTCTCCACTGAGCACCCGTACACTATCCTTGATGTCAAACACCGATGGATATGGGATCATCCATCGCCCATCATATGGGTCAAGATGCGTATACACTAGTCTACTCTGGTGTATCGATGCCCTGTCTCGATACACCCTCGACTAGGAACAGTTATAGGATGTACTCGTCGACTACCGTGGCCCCACTAGTATGATCTCATCATAGTCCCAGTAGTCGAGTACATATCCTAAGGGCTTTATCAACAAGTAATATAGAGACAATCAGAGTACATGTTAAGATAAAGTACAACCAGATAGCATACTATCATGTCGATCAAGAAAGTCCTCCCTATATATGTCCTAGCATCCACTACAATATACATCGTATGTACAGTAATGGCCTTTAGGGCATACATATAACTAACAGAATTCAGACATTGAAGTAATCTCCACGTGTCAACATAAGGCAGCAGAAGAATCCCCAAAACCCGATTCCACTACTAGGCCGTGGTTGGGCGGCCAAACGCACGATTTGCGGCAGATCCACGACAGTATAGTGGAAGTAGGAAATGATATTTTCTGGCTTGGATTCTAACAAAAAATTATATTATATGGAATCTAGGATTTTCTGCTTTGAGGGCTATAAAAAGGACCGAGAGCTTCAAATGAAAATTATCTCGAAATAGATCACTAAAATCATCACCTAATAGATCAATTCAAAGCGATCAAGAGGTCCACAGCGATCCACGAATCCAGGAGATCAATCCACACATCATCTCCTTCCTATGAGACAAAGATCGGGAGCATAAACTAGGGTTCTTGTACTCTAAATTCGACGGATTTGTAAATGATAGTTGATTAATAAAAAGGTAGATCTTTAGTTTAATTATTTGCATTTTACTTTCTGCATTACTTTCTGCATTTACAATATGATCTCCTTCTTCATCTTCTCTTCTATCTCAATCATGCGTGAGTAATTCCTAGCTTGTTAGGGTTCGTAGGATTAGGGTAGATCAATGGATGATAAAATCTCTTAACTTCTTTTACATCTTTTAAAGTTAATAAACTTTAGCAAAATAAATGTTAAAATCTTTATCGGGCGCGCTACCAATTTATTGATAGTCTCGACCGCGATTTGAGATTAGATTAACACTTGTTTTGGTAAAGGCTAGACATGAATAGAGGTCAATGAAAAGATAAGGGTTAAGAGTGTAAACCATATTCGCTCCAAGAACCCTAATCTTCATTCATCACTGTCGATCTAGTTTTAAATCTATTAAAAGATAAAAGGAGTTATCTTTAATTGATCATCCATTACTACTAAATTCTATGAACCCTATAAGCCTCTTCTTCATAAATTCTACATCCGTATATCATAAATATACAACAACTCAACCATATTTCAATCAACTCGTCTAAAGCAAGATAAAGGTTCCACGTTTCCCTGAGGATGACCCGTACTCATCTCGGCTAGCTACTCGCAACACCGTTATTGATTGCGGTTACTTTACGAAACACTTCTTTTTAAAAACACCCCAATCAAGGCCCCTTGATGAATGAGGACGGCATAAATGTGTGTTCTATTTTCATTTCTTTTTCTGGTGTGGATAGGTTTTAAATGATGGGACATTATTAATGAGATTAATGAAAAGATATTAACCTAATATTGATGTTGTATGAACCACATTTGAAAACTACTCGGTTTTTTTCTATCAAAAACTAAACTTTTCAAATGCGGAGATTAAGCCACTCCTGTTCGAATATCACACGGTTCTAACAATGATATCAAGTTCACTACGTTAAAGGTTTTCATCAAAACCAGTCGTAACTCTCCATCATTTTAAATGAGTAGAGTACTTAGTATTCGTACTACGTTTGTTAATCTTTAGTCAATGCGTAGTGTTTGGTAACTAAGTGATGTCTCATCTGCTGCATGAGATGCGATTAATTAGGACATTCATACCGCTTTGTTGAACTTTAGTCAAGGGTTGTATGGGTGGGTCTAAATTAAATCACGAAATGACGGGTAGAACTTGATTATGACTCTTTTTGATTTGTTGGTATTTAGTCAAGGTCAATAGGGTCTTAGGGGTAAAAACCATATCGGGTATTTCAGGTTAGAAATTTGCAATAAGAATGCATACCTTCTATGTAATTGTTGGGTCCCAATTCCCACCGGGGTAAGCGTTACTCCGGGAGATTTTTTTACTTTGCAATTAGCTAAATCAAGTAGGTGCCTAGAAAGGTGTTAATGGGGCAACACCTCTAGGGAAAAGAGGTTCTCTGTAATTAAGAAACTCGGCGAAAAACTTGGAAAACCACCCTCGAAGTACCGACACTGGCCTGACCGAATGATTAAACGAACTTATAGGGTGCAATTAATTCTGGCTAATCTTTCCTTTTAAAGGTTTTAAGAAAGATTTGATAAAAACAGTAAGAGCCATCCTGATTAGACAAGATAATAAACCATTCTAATATTGCACGAGCATAAGCTGAGAGTTTTCTTTTCTCTCCCTCTAACAGGTAGAGACCATGACTGGACTAAAATTATTATTAGAAAAGAATACGTTGACTGGTCCTAATTACAAAGACTGGCTGAGGAATGTCACCATTGCCCTCACTTATGACAGAGTGGCATATGTCCTCACTGGTAAAGCACCCCAGACCCTAGGTCCCAATGCTATGATTGCGGACATCGAGGTCCGTAAAACATGGGACAAAGATTGCGCAAAAGCCAAGTGCATAGTGCTGGCTTCAATGAATAATTAACTTTAGAAGCAGCATAAGAATATGAACGTACAGTCAATATTCCTCCATTGCAAGGATTTTTATGGAGAGAACACTTGTATCGCAAGATACGAGACCTTAAAGAAATTGTTTCAAATGAGGATGGCTCCCAGATCATCAGTAGGAGAACATGTCTTAAAGATGATTAGTCTTATTGAGGAACTCTCAAACCTGGGGTTCGTGTTAGAAAATGAGTTATACATTGACTTAGTTCTACAGTCCCTTCCTTCCACCTATGCTCAATTTGTATTGAATTACAATATGCACGCTTTTGAAGCTGGTCTTCCAAAGATTCTCAATATGTTGAGAATAGTTGAGAGCACCTTAAAAAAGGAAAAAGCACCCATTCTAATTGTTGGGAATTCTTCTTCTTCCAGGTCCAAGGCTAAAACCAAAGGAAAAAAGAAGAAGAACCCCACCAAACCGAAAGGTGGTGTCAAAAAGACGAAAGGCAAGGACAAAGCTGGGGTTGTGGAATTGGTGAAAGGAGAGTGTTTTCATTGTCACAAGCAAAGGCATTCGAAGAGAAATTGCAGGGCTTATATAGCCTCACTCAAGGACAAGAAGCATGACGATGCTTCAGCTTCAGGTGTGTGTAACAGAACACTGTTTTTCCATTAAATTATGTTTTCAGGGTATTAGATACCGGGTCAGGTTCTCACAATTGTAACTCTTTGCAGAAGTTGAAAAATAGCAGATTTTTGAAGAAATGAGATATGACCCTCAGAGTTGGAAATGGTGTAAATGTTGACGCCGTAGCTGTTGGGAATTATCATCTTGGATTACCAAGTGGCAACTTTTTAGTTTTGAAGAACTGTTATTTTGTACCAATAATGATGTGTAATATTATATTAGTTGCTTTACTAGATAAAGAAGGATATAATTTCACATTAGAAAGCAATGTTATGAACATCCACCTCAATCAAATGTTGATTGGGACCGGTACACTCAATAACGGTATATATACTCTAAATCGACACATAGTTTTCAACATTCAAAACACCAACAAAAGAAAGTCTTCAGATATAAATGAAATTTTTTTATGGCATTGTAGACTTAGTCATATAAATGCAACAAGACAGAATAAGTTATATAAAGATAGGTATTTAGATTCGTTTGAATATCAATCTTATGAAATTTGTCAATCTTGTCTAAAAGGAAAGATGACTAAAACTCCGTTTACTGGACACGGAGAAAGAGCTACCGAGCTCTTAGGCCTCATACATACTGATGTTTGTGGACCTATGTCTATACATGCAAGAAGTGGAGATTCCTACTTCATAACTTTTACTGATAACTTCTCAAGGCATGAACATGTGTTCTTGATGAAACATAAGTCCGATGCTTTTGAAAAATTCAAAGAGTATAAAAATGAAGTAGAGAAACAAATAGAAAAAAGTATCAAAATACTTTGATCGGATCAAGGTGGTGAATACTTGAGTACTGAATTCCTTGAGTTTGTAAAAGAGAATGGAATTCTCTCTCAGCTTTCTCCTCCGTATACACCATATCACAACGATGTATTGGAGCGGAGAAATCGCACCTTATTAGATATGGTGCGCTTTATGATGAGTGACGCTGAGTTATCGCTTTCGTTTTGGGGGTATGCACTGGAGACAGCAGCATACCTGTTGAATCAAGTTCCAACCAAATCAGTTCCTAGCACTCCGTATGAAATATGGAGTGGGAAGAGACTATATCTTAAGTTCATCGAGATATGGGGTTGCCCGGCCTATATTAAAAAATAGAGTGCGGGCAAACTCGAAGCACGTTCAGTGTTATGTAAGTTTGTGGGATATTCCAAGCATTCGTGAGGACATCTTTTCTACCATGCCGAGAAACAAAAGATTATTGTTTCTAGAAATGCCACCTTTGTAGAAAAGGAATTTCTTGCAAAAGATATTAGTGGGAGCACGGTAGAACTGGAAGAAATTCCAGAGCCACAAGTAGTAACTGAAGATTTGACAGAACCACTAATTCAAGAACAAACCGACGAACCTCAGCCACTCCGCAGATCTAAAAGGAAATCTCATCCGCCAGAGAGATACTACGGTTTTCTCATAGACGTGGATCAAGAGGATTGCATCATCAATAATGATGAGCCTACTAGTTTTCAGCAAGCTATCACGAGTAGAGACTCGGTGAAATTGCCGGATGCTATGAGATCCGGAATGGAATCCATGCACACCAAAAGTTTGGACTTTGGACATTGCACCTCCTGGGGTAAAACCCATTGGATGCAAGCGGATCTTCAAAAAGAAGATTGGTGTTGATGGACCGGTAGAAACCTATAAAGCTAGACTTGTTGCAAAAGGCTTTCATCAAAGACCAAGTGTGGACTATGATGATACTTTTTCTCCAGTGGCTAAGCTTAAATCCATCCGGATCCTACTTGCTGTTGCTGCCTTCCATGATTATGATATCTGGCAGATGGACGTAAAATCCGCTTTTCTAAATGGTGATTTAGAAGAATGCGTTTATATGGATCATCCAGAAGGTTTCATTGATAGTGGGAGCAGCGGAAAGACATGCAAGTTGCTTAAATCCATTTATGTATTGAAGCAAGCATCGTAGAGTTGGAACATCTGCTTTGATAATGCAATCAAAGAGTTTGATTTTATCAAGAATGTGGACGAACCTTGTATTTACAAGAAAATTGTAGGGAGAGCCGTTGTTTTCCTCGTATTGTACGTGGATGACATTCTCCTAATGGGAAATGACATTCTCATGCTACAATCAGTCAAACTTTTTCTGTCACAAAAATTCTCCATGAAAGACCTGGGTGATGCCTCTTACATACTGGGGATTCAGATCTATAGGGATAGATCTAAACGTCTTTTGGGATTATCCCAATCAAGGTATATTGACACCATACTAAAAAGGTTTAGTATGGAAGATTCCAAGCACGGAAATCTGCCCGCTTGTCATGGAATCACCCTCTCCAAAGAGATGTCACCTAAGACTAATAAAGAGAGGGATCGCATGAATATTATACCCTATGCTTCTGCAGTCGGGTATATAATGTATGCGATGTTGTGTACCAGACCAGACATAGCTTATGCACTTAGTGTAGTAAACCGGTATCCTCAAACCCAGGGGAGAAACATTGAACAACTGTAAAGAACATACTTAAGTACTTGAGAAGAACTAAAGATATGTTCTTGGTGTATGGTAACAATGACCTCCAAATGGAGGCATTTACCGACTCCAGCTTCCAAAGTGACAAAGATGACAGCAAATCCAACTCGGGTTATGTATTTACCCTCAACGGAGGGGCGGTATGTTGGAAGAGTTCCAAACAGGATACCGTTGCAGACTCAACGATGGAGGCTGAGTACATTGCTGCCAAATGCTGCTGCCAAAGAAGCAGTCTGGATGCGTGAATTCATTATGGAGCTTGAGTTGGTTTCAACCATTGCTGATCTAATACCTTTGTATTATGATAACAATGGATCTGTAGCACTAACAAAGGAACCGCAGTCCCATTAGAAGTCTAGACACATCTTAAGGTGGTATCATCTGATCAAGGAGATCGTTGATCGCAAAGAGATCGAGATACGGAGGGTAGATACAAAAGAGAACCCAACGGATCCATTTGTAAGTGCACGGCGGCGCCCCGGCCGTCAATCCGACGGCCAAATGCGGAAGCGGTGATAAACTTTAAATTTTACTTGAACTGGCAAACTGCCGCGCACTAATACCCGGATCGAACCATTAATTAGTCCTAGCTAACTACAAGATGGGAAGAGAGATATACCGACTGATCCGAGTCCTCCGGTCTTCTCGTCGTCGTCCCGATCTCCTGCGGAAGCTCCGGTCTCCACCTCGTCGCCGGAAGTGCACCACATCGCCTACTTCTTTTACGGGCTCCCACCTCAATGCCGAGGCAACTCGGGCACGAAGCTGGCTAGTCGACGTGCCCAAGGTTAGCTGTAGAATATCTAGTGAGCAAGTCTCATTTGGGGTTCATGGAGATGCCTTTGTGGTGGAGGAAAAAGAACTTGGAGAGAGGTGAAGAAAAATGTAGTATACAAAGAATGAGATTATCATTTTTCTCCCAACCAAAAGAGAAGCATTTTTTTTCTCGTCCTCCAATAGTGGCCGGCCCCTCCAAGGGAATGGGGAGAGAGAGGGTCAAGACAAAGAGGTGGTTGAAAAGCAAGTGATGATGAGAAACAATGATCACTCCCAAAACCAATACTCAACCAACAATCATCAACAACCATGATTGTTTACAAAGTCAAGCCATGATGAAGCTAGAAGTCAAGGTCAAGGAAAAGCTATCATGATACAAATATATGCAAAGAACACCCTCCACAAATGCCTATTTGCAACAATGCAAATAAGCCCTCCTCCACCAAACTTCGGCCAATGAACGATACAAAGGAAATTGGCCGAAACGGAAAGCAAACTGGGAACTCCAGAAAACTGGTCCCGTAATAAATTACAGGAAAACCCCGATACTGTGCATACACACCCGCATTTGTATTCCGACCGAAATACAAATGCAATGAGACAAAATCTACACTGTACTATACTAGAATCCGGCTTAAACCAAAGCCGGCTAGTAATATCAGTTCGATCCTGATCCGTGCAATACCGCACGTATCTGATCGAACCCTGCCATATATCCATACGGCCTGTAGTACAAACTGTCCCATCCTGATCCGTGCAATACCGCACGTATCTGATCGGACCTTGCCATATCTCCATACGGCCTCTACAACTTTTCGCCCGAAAGCTGAGTAACTGAATGTGGGGGACTCTAAAGACTCGTCAACACCTTGGTTGTGGATTTAACCACTAGCACGTCAGAGGTATAAGCCAATACGTAACGGGCTACCAGGTATTGACTAAAAGGGACGTTTGTGAGCGAACTCAGCCTGACAACCCTACTGAGCCTGTCAGTGACAATATCCGTACAGTCCGGTCCGTTCGTCTATGAGTATCGCATGGCGGGCCTAGGGGGTTGGTAAAAGTCAGACCCCCAAAAACGGTACAAGTCGTGTCGGAGTGTAGCCCAGAACACCCTGAGATACTACTGGAATACCTACCAGTAAATCTCCTTGCCTCGGCCGAGGGCTTCGTGTAATGGCTCTCCTAGACACAGCACGACCTCACCCCAATACCGGGAGAGACGAACCCCTGAAGATACGCTCACTGCCTCCATGTGGCTCGGGACTGTACCCAACTAAAACCTTTTTGCACGACTCCTTTGAGCCGTGGTAGGGTAGTAATCAAAGTACAGTGGGAACTCACACAAGACAAATGACGATCCCCAGGTCGATGAACTAACCTGTACATATGTCACCAGGGAACTGCCATCTGACGTCTGGTATATGACCAACTGGCATGTTCCCGGCGAGTCCTGTCCGGTGTACTCATAACCCAATGAGCACCTGTATAGATCTTAGGTGATCCAACTGACACCAGTTGCTTGTGAGACCGGCCACCGCCCCTCGTCGGGGTCTCGACTGTATACACTAGTCTACTCTGGAGTATCGATGCCCTGTCTCGAAACTCACATGACTAGGGACCATTTAAGGATGTGCCTATAGACTACCAGCTCCCACGTATATGATCGCCCTCATACTGCTGGTGGTCAAGCAAGAATCCTAGGGGCTCTATCAACGTGTAATAGCGACTTGTCAGGTCACCTAAAGCAGTACACGATGATAAAGGTAAACCAGATAGCATACTATCATCTCGAGTGAGACTGTTCTACCGGGATGAGTCCTCCATCAATCATTGCAATCACGTGCCTGTGACCTAATAATTGACTCTGAGGGCACTATCTCCAACAATCTCCCACTTGCACTCAAGGCTAATTATTGCGATGTCGCATACTCACAGCCCGTGTGATACCGAACACCTAACTCCTCTACTATTTAGTCTCACAAAACCCGTTTGCGAAACTATTGCGTTCGAGGAATAGCCTTAGTGAGTGGATCCGCTTTGTTGTTTCTTTCTATGTCTCTCTATATCTCAAGTTCGCGGAGAAAGCCATCTCCTGAAATGAGCAATACCTGTCTTAGAATGTGTCTGGATGTCTGATGGGACCTAGCTCATAAATGAACTCCAAATCCAAACTTCTTAGACTGTATCGTCAGCTGAACTTAATCAGTATCCCGCGCCATGCCTCCCTCAGTATTGCCTTGGACCACCTGTCCAAAATACTGCCCTTCTTCAGAAGGAAAAACTATAACTCTGACAACCTCCTTGTCGTCCATGTCACCTTGGAAGCCTGGAATGATAACTGTCTCCCGAATGAGGCTGTCGTTATCATATCCCTAGAACATCCACTTATGTTCTAAAACTGCTTCCGACCGTTTCTCCAGGATTGGATCAATGTCAACTCATTGCATCTAGTGCAAGAACAACATCTGGTGTGGTACTTGACATCTCATGATTGACTCAATTGCCTGAGCAAGTGATCTGCCAATCATGCACATCCCTCTCTACTTTAGTCTGTAAGACACCTTTAGAGAGGGTGACTCCATCACCTGCAGGTACACTACCGTGCCAGGAGTCGTCCATCCTAAATACTCTTAGAATGCTGTCTAAGTACGCTGATTAGGAAACCACCCAAATCTAGATCTAAAACCATAGATCTAGTAACCAGTATGTTTGATATAAAATCCATTTCCTTTGTGGAGAAACCACTGTGTGACGACCAAAGTATAACCGACTGTAGTATAGGAGTTTCTTTTCCTACTCTGTGTATGTCATCCAAATACCAGGATATCACACCCTACTACATTCTCAACAGATCCATCTCCTATTCTGATGAAGTCAAACCCATGACTGTCACGTCAGAAATAGATGATCTATCTCCGCTACATCTGCTTTAGTCTATAAATAGACATAAGCTACCTGTCCACCAATGCTTCCGCTGCTCCCACTGACTACGACAACCCTCTGGCAGAGTCATATAGACGTACACTTCTAAAACTAGTTTAGAACGACGCTATACTCATCCTCCCGCCGGGTCTCGCAGCCTGGAACAACAGCAATGGTAATTGTGGGTAAACAAGAACTTCCCTGTCACCGTCCTTGAGGCTACCGTAGTACCTCTCGGGTGCCTGAAGTTACCCACCTTATCTGCGGAGTGGACAATGGAATGCCAATCCAGATTGAATCTTTAGGTTCCTTATCAAATCTTCAGTAATCGTTTGTGGTTCTGGAATCACTTCCAGTTCTATCATACTCCCACTACTGTTTTCTGAAAAAATCCATTTTTAATAAAACTGTGGCGAGTCTAGAACAATATTGCTATTGTTCATCCAGATGGTAGAAAGTCAACCCTCGTCATAGCCCGGGTCAACCCACAAATAGCCATTACAGAAACGTGCCTTGAGTTGTCCAGTGTCTGGTTTTAAGCATAAACCGGACAACTCCCCGTACCTTAACATCGTTAAGATATGAACTGTTCTATATCCAATATAGAAACAAAGGCACTGATTTAATTGAACCAGATTCAAATCATGCAGCTGTCCCCGGTGCATGTCAACTAAATGGAAGGAGGCCGATCAGCGTTACTCAACTTTGGAGCACTTCCAATTATGAGCAACCTGAAAGAGAAGCAAGATCTCTTTATCATTACTATCAACTGAGTACCATACACAAGTATCTACATCTTCGATCTCTTTGAAGAATCCCGATACTTGCTATACCTGGTTCTCTACTCTATTCAAATACCTATAACTTCTCAAAATTCGGACACTGTGTTTCCACGAACACCTGTCAAAAAACTAGAGAAGTGATAAGTAAACCGAATATAGTACGAGGACCAACCCCTCTGTCCTGATGGACCCTGGACAACATACAATACTCTGTATAAGTCCCTTGAGTCTGATAACTCATTCACTGTGTGTCGTAGGTTGAAAACTGTACTTATGGTCAAGAAGAATTACACCGCTGTTTAATGCTCCTTACCTAACCATCCCCTGATATAGGTAAATGTCACAGACATAATTTCAAAAAGGTATGTCTCACTCTATGAAAATAGACGTACAGATATATCAATTTGAAATTGGTGCATAACAGCGGATATTCAAAACCAAATATTTGCCGACCGGCAAACAGCCCAGGTGATTTCCTCAAATATCACCGATTACAACGAATCCCGATATATTGAGGATGATCACCCAATTCCCAATAACTTACTCCCACTCATCATCTGTAAAACCATACAGATGTGAGAATCATACCTGGTAAATACATACCCTGGAACAAGTGTCTAATCGGGAAATCAGTTTTCTTTTAACATTACACAGTAAAACTGAAACATTGAAATGTTCCAATGGGGTATCCGGTATTCTTAGTAATGCCTCTTCCAGATTCACGACTGTAACCGTATAATTCTTTGCCATCTCTCCAAATCCCTTCACATGTCTTTAGTCTTTACCTTCTGCACACCCCTTTAGGCCAAATGGTTTTCCTCCTTCCCTACCGTTCGGCACCAGCCTATGGTTTGGAAGAAGACTATCCAATAAGCATAATGGGTGTACTGTCCTAATCCTAGGAACACTCGCAATGCGAGAGGAGGTGAGGATAAAAGACACCTGAATAAACCTTATTCCTATTTCTCCTGAACCAGAATCCATCCCCGAACTGGAACAAGTTCCTTTCGAGTTCATATATAACCATACGATGGAGTATCCAATAAACTGTGGATCTTCGTAGTGATACGGAGTGTCCTGGAGAAATACAAAGGTGATTTTAGGATCGGCGAAGAAATACTTGATTTGGTCGTGAATATCGGTCGCAATTTACTTTGCCCTCTTACTAATCCCTTGCTTTGTCTTAACTCAATACCTTCTGCACACCATCGTTATGCTAATTGGTTTTCTTCATTCCCTACCGGTCGGCACCTGCCTATGGTTTGGAAGAAGACTATCCATTTTGCGTAATAGGTGTGCTATCTCCTAAACCAAGGAGTACTCACAACTTAAGAGAAGGTAAAAGGAAAAGACAACTGAATAATCCTATCCGTTTTCTCCAGTATCGGAAACCATCCTCGAATAAATTCCTTCGAGTTCGTATCTAACCATACGATGGTTTTGTCCAATGGAAGTGGACGTTCGTAGTAATACGGGGTGTCCTGGAGAAAAAGGTAAAAGTAGGAGTGGCAATGAGGTTTGCAACTCTGACAATCCAAAAGCCAGTGTTTAAAGAAGGTTCGGTCAGCTTGGTCACTGAGTCATAGTCTTAGGGTCAGGTCAATGGTCGCTGCCAAAGAGAGAGAGAAAAGAAACACTCAGCGTGCACTCTAACCTAGATCAGAATGGTTACCAATTTATCTAATCTGGAAACCTCCCACTGTACCGTCAAATTCTCCTCCAAACCTGAAAGAAGAATTAGTCGGGGTCACCCGAGCAGTAAACTAACTCATCAGTGGGAATCGGGATCCAACTATCATCGCATGATAACGTGACGGAATCCGCTCACGGTGTCACACTCCAGAAGGTATGTGCATATCTGGCAAGTTTCAGTTCTTTTGAAACTCCCGATGAGATTTCTGCCCCATGCTCTTATGACCTTGGCGTGAGGTCAAAATATCATAAGTCACATGTCAAGTTCTGCCCGTCATTATCCAGGTTAATTTGAACCCACCCGTACATACCCTTGACGTAGGCCAAAATAGTAGTACGACTGTCCCAAACCAACGCATCTATCTATGCAATAGATAAATACCCGGCAGCTACCAATCACTATGCCTTGGCGTGAGGTCAAAATACATAGCTTGAATACTACCGAATATTTAACTGAAATGACGGAGGGCTACGAATGGTTTCTGGCGAAAACCTTTAACGTAATGAACTTGATATCGTTGAAGGAACGGATAGCTTTTTAAAAATATAGTGACGAAAACCGTTGCTAAAGAGGTCACTCCCGGTGAAGGGATCTCGGCTCTTTCCCCGTAGAATGAGGTGCAGGATATTCCAACTGAATACCACGGTGCAAAGCAAAAGTAATCGGCTATAGTGAAGTTAATGACCTGACGCAAACTTCTGTCCAAGGGGTCACTCCCGGTGAAGGGATCTCGGCCCTTGCCTCGTCGACTGAGGAGCAGGATATTCCAACTGAATTTTACGATGCAAAACAAAAGTGAGCGTCCTTGCAATAACAGCTTTTTGAAAAATGTTCCAACAACATCATATTAGGTTTGTTTTTAACTTGCATTGATCCGAATCAATGCAGTCCCATCAATTGATCACACCAAAAAGAACGAAAATATACTGATGTACGTATATGCCATCCGCATTCGCCACTGGGTCCCGTCATTACCCGTTAGGTTAGCTAACTAACGACAGAGCGGGGACTGGACTAGCGCGGATGCAAAACATATACAACATCTACTAATATATATACCAATATATTATATTCGCTCAAGGCGTGAAAAGAAATGCAACATCACAGAAATGTACAGCATCACAGAAACAATACAAATATCTGGGATCCCCGGGTTTCACAGAGCCACTACTGAAACCCGACGTTCCCCTGGTCGTGTGGATAGCCTGTGCAATGAAATCCTAGACCCCTACGGGCACGGCAAGTTACCCGCCAAAACCTAAAGCGAGGCAGCCCCCTTCAGCGACGTGAATGGACCACCCAGCACTTCACGGAATCTGGTAACTTGGGCACCCCTCCTGGGTCAACCTGTACCCCCTACGAGTGCGGCGAATAGCCCGCCAATCCTAGAGTGTAGCCCCCTCCGTCTCAATGCCATGAGATGCGGGCCCGTTGCCCTCTAGAACCCGGCTATCCGTGCACCCCTCCGCAGGGTAATCCTAGTACAGAAAGTAAAATATACATACAACGGGTACACCGACCGCAACCTGGTCGTGCCCCAAAAAAATAATACAAACAGGCAGTGACGGCAGTCCACATGTCGGACGCTCGCCCTGCAATATCAAATGTACATAATACAACCACAACTGTACTAGTATTGCAGCCAGGCTATCCCCACGACCGATCCGCAACATCACAGCAAAAACAGAACATCAACGTGAAAGTCACGTTCGCAAATCCGTCTAACCGGGCTATAGCAGCTAGACAGGATTTACCGATCGAGTGACATTCACGGTCGCAGATATAATGTAAATACTGTGAAATAATGTGTTTAAAATATCCGATCAACCAAATTTTAACAAGTGGGCCCCCAAGCATTACTGTAGCAGATCAAGAAATTCTGGGCCCAATGTTATTATTCCAAAACCCCTATTTTGACCCCAGAAAGATACTGTACAAATTTGGTGCAGCGAACACATCATTGTGCGGCGGAACCGCGGCCCAAAGGGGTGTTTGGCCACGGTTCCGCGCTCCAACAGTGGACTTAGTGCATCGAATTTTCACAGAACTCTTATTTTTTCTAGTAGATCACTTTTCTGTAACCTGAAAAAAATTTCGACACCAAAAAATTTCAACAGAAAACTGATGCAAGCAAAAATGCGGATTTTGGAATTTTGGTCGATCGGAAAATCAAAACACATTAAAAAAAGCTAGACTAAGTTAATGGCGAGGCTCTGATACCACTGTAAGTGCACGGCGGCGCCCCGGCCGTCAATCCGACGGCCAAATGCGGAAGCGGTGATAAACTTTAAATTTTACTTGAACTGGCAAACCGCCGCGCACTAATACCCGGATCGAACCATTAATTAGTCCTAGCTAACTACAAGATGGGAAGATAGATATACCGACTGATCCGAATCCTCCGGTCTTCTCGTCGTCGTCCCGATCTCCTGCGAAAGCTCCGGTCTCCACCTCGTCGCCGGAAGTGCACCACATCGCCTACTTCTTTTACGGGCTCCCACCTCAATGCCGAGGCAACTCGGGCACGAAGCTGGCTAGTCGACGTGCCCAAGGTTAGCTGTAGAATATCTAGTGAGCAAGTCTCATTTGGGGTTCATGGAGATGCCTTTGTGGTGGAGGAAAAAGAACTTGGATAGAGGTGAAGAAAAATGTAGTATACAAAGAATGAGATTATCATTTTTCTCCCAACCAAAAGAGAAGCATTTTTTTTCTCGTCCTCCAATAGTGGTCGGCCCCTCCAAGGGAATGGGGAGAGAGAGGGTCAAGACAAAGAGGTGGTTGAAAAGCAAGTGATGATGAGAAACAATGATCACTCCCAAAACCAATACTCAACCAACAATCATCAACAACCATGATTGTTTACAAAGTCAAGCCATGATGAAGCTAGAAGTCAAGGTCAAGGAAAAGCTATCATGATACAAATATATGCAAAGAACACCCTCCACAAATGCCTATTTGCAACAATGCAAATAAGCCCTCCTCCACCAAACTTCGGCCAATGAACGATACAAAGGAAATTGGCCGAAACGGAAAGCAAACCGGCAACTCCAGAAAACTGGTCCTGTAATAAATTACAGGAAAACCCCGATACTGTGCATACACACCCGCATTTGTATTCCGACCGAAATACAAATGCAATGAGACAAAATCTACACTGTACTATACTAGAATCCGGCTTAAACCAAAGCCGGCTAGTAATATCCGTTCGATCCTGATCCGTGCAATACCGCACGTATCTGATCGAACCCTGCCATATATCCATACGGCCTGTAGTACAAACTGTCCCATCCTGATCCGTGCAATACCGCACGTATCTGATCGGACCTTGCCATATCTCCATACGGCCTCTACAACTTTTCGCCCGAAAGCTGAGTAACTGAATGTGGGGGACTCTAAAGACTCGTCAACACCTTGGTTGTGGATTTAACCACTAGCACGTCAGAGGTATAAGCCAATACGTAACGGGCAACCAGGTATTGACTAAAAGGGACGTTTGTGAGCGAACTCAGCCTGACAACCCTACTGAGCCTGTCAGTGACAATATCCGTACAGTCCGGTCCGTTCGTCTATGAGTATCGCATGGCGGGCGTAGGGGGTTGGTAAAAGCCAGACCCCCAAAAGCGGTACAAGTCGTGTCGGAGTGTAGCCCAGAACACCCTGAGATACTACTGGAATACCTACCAGTAAATCTCCTTGCCTCGGCCGAGGGCTTCGTGTAATGGCTCTCCTAGACACAGCACGACCTCACCCCCAATACCGGGAGAGACGAACCCCTGAAGATACGCTCACTGCCTCCATATGGCTCGGGACTGTACCCAACTAAAACCTGTTTGCACGACTCCTTTGAGCCGTGGTAGGGTAGTAATCAAAGTACAGTGGGAACTCACACAAGACAAATGACGATCCCCAGGTCGATGAACTAACCTGTACACATGTCACCAAGGAACTGCCATCTGACGTCTGGTATATGACCAACTGGCATGGTCCCGGCGAGTCCTGTCCGGTGTACTCATAA
This sequence comes from Agapanthus africanus, assembly GCA_030015575.1. Classification (NCBI taxonomy): domain Eukaryota; kingdom Viridiplantae; phylum Streptophyta; class Magnoliopsida; order Asparagales; family Amaryllidaceae; genus Agapanthus; species Agapanthus africanus. The sequence continues at coordinate 676,920,118 of JASDDO010000019.1, read as the reverse complement.
CCCAATGAGCACCTGTATACATCTTAGGTGATCCAACTGACACCAGTGGCTTGTGAGACCGGCCACCGCCCCTCGTCGGGGTCTCGACTGTATACACTAGTCTACTCTGGAGTATCGATGCCCTGTCTCGAAACTCACACGACTAGGGACCATTTAAGGATGTGCCTATAGACTACCAGCTCCCACGTATATGATCGCCCTCATACTGCTGGTGGTCAAGCAAGAATCCTAGGGGCTCTATCAACGTGTAATAGCGACTTGTCAGGTCACCTAAAGCAGTACACGATGATAAAGGTAAACCAGATAGCATACTATCATCTCGAGTGAGACTGTTCTACCGGGATGGGTCCTCCATCAATCATTGCAATCACGTGCATGTGACCTAATAATTGACTCTGAGGGCACTATCTCCAACACCATTCACGAAGGCCATTCCCCAAGTACAGTTTGAGCGACTTTTTGGGTTGTTGGGTATGAGATACACCAATAACTGGTCCTAGTGCAATTGGGAGATCTGTTGAATATGTATGCCCTATAGGCCATTATTGTACAGTATATTGGACATCAGGGACATATGTATGCATAGAATAATCTTTCTCAAAATGATAGTGTACTATCTGGTTTTGTCTTTATCTTAACATGTATACTCTTTTTTCTTGCTTTCATTTATACATGTTGATAAAGCCCTTAAGATCATTGCTTAACTACCAGGACTATGATGTCGATCATACTAGTGGGCCCTGGGTAGTCGATAAGCACATCCTTAAAGTTCCTAATCGTAGGGGTATCGAGACAGGACATCGATATTCCACAGTAAACTAGTGTATACATTTCTCGACCCAGTACAGAGCGATGGTTGATCCCACAACCATTGGTGTTTCACACCAAAGATTGTATGCGGGTGCTCATTAGAGACTGAGTACACCGAACGGACTAACTGAGAACTCCTAGATGGTACTATATCTATTGTCAGATAGCAGTTCTCAAGTGACACATGTACAGGTTAGTCTGTAGATCTGAGATCGTCATAGTGTCTCGTGTGGTCCCCACTGTACTTAGATTATAACCCTACCACAGCCTTAAAAGGCTGTGCAAACAGGTAATGGTTAGGTACAGTCCCGGATCATGTGGATGAAATGAGCGATTGGAAGGGATTCGTCTCTCCTGGTATGGGGAGTTGTTGCTGCGCAGTGTAAGATTAGCTGTAACCATAAATCCCTGGCCAGGGCAAGCGAGTTTTACTGATAAGTGTTATCGGTAGTTTCTCATATAATTATAAGCTTTATGTTGGCTATAGGGCCCTTAAGTCAATTATTTAATCGCAGGCACATGATTGCGATGATTGAGGGACGACCTATACAGATAGAACAGTCTTGCTCAAGATGATAGTATGCTATCTGGTTTGTCTATATCATCATGTACATACTTTATGTGGTATTACAGATCACTATTACATGTTGATAGAGCCTATAGGATTCTTGCTTGACTACCAGCATTATGATGGCGATCATATACGTGGGAGCTGGGTGGTCTATAAGCACATTCTAAAATGTCCCTAGTCGTAGGAGTTTCGAGACTGGTATCGATACTCCAGAGTAGATTAGTGTGTACTGATCGAGACACCGATGAGGGTCGGTGGATAGGTCTCACAAGATATTGGTGTTAGTTTGTTCACTTAAGATAGTATACAGGTGCTCATTGGGTTATGAGTACACTGGACGGACTCGCCAGGAACCTGCTAGTTAGTAGTATACCTATTGTCAGATAGCAATTCCCAGGTGACATGTGTTCAGGTTAGTCTGTTGACCTGAGATCGTCATTTGTCTCGTGTGAGTTCCTACTGTGCTTTGATTACTATCCTACCACGGCTCAAAGGAGTCGTGCTAACTGGTTTTAGTTGGGTACAGTCCTGAGCCACATGTAGACAGTGAGCGGATCGTATGGGATTCGTCTCTCCCAGTATTGGGGGTTGATATCGTGTGGTGCACGGGCGGCCATCACCTGAAATCCTTGGCCAAGGTAGTCGAGAGTTACTGATTTGGATCAGTAGTTTCTCAGTTGGTGATGGGCTTCATACCGACATGAAATGTCGCGTTATTAGGGGTCTGACTTTATCCACCCTCTAAACTCGATATGCGATACTCTTAGACGAACAGACCGGACTGGATGAATATTATCATGGACAGGCTCAGTAGGGGTTCGGATGAGTTTGCTCGTCGGCCTCCCTTTTGCTCAATACTTGGATAGCCGTTACGTACAGCTAGTGCCGCTGACGTGCTTATGGTTAAACCCACTGCCAGCGTATTGACTGTTAGATATATGTATGCCCTTGAGGCCATTATGTGATAGTGGATGTATTTATACATGTATATATATATTCAGTGTACATTCTTGCTCGACATGATAGTATGCTATCTGGTTCTTCTTTATTTGACATGATTGATTTGATCATGCGTTTATTCATTCATACATGTTGATAAAGCCCTGAGGATATAGGCTTGACTACTGTGATTATGATGGAGATCATACTAGTGGGACATCTGTAGTTTATAAGCATATACTAGAATGTCCCTAGTCGTAGGTGTATCGAGACGGGGCATCGATATACCAGAGTAGACTAGCGTATATGATACTAAACCCATATGATGGGCGATGGATGTTCCCACATTCATCGATGTTTGACATCGAGATCGTATACAGGTGCTCAGTGGTGACTGGGTACACTGGACGGACTCGCCGAGAACTCCTATATGGAATTATATCTATCGTCGGATAGCAGTTCTCAGTTGACACTGGTGCAGGTTAGTCTGTAGACCCGAGATCGTCATAGAGTCTTGTGTGTTCTCCTACTGTACTTTGATTACCACCCTACCACGGCTCTACTGAGTCGTGCAAACAAGTGGCCGTTGGGTACAGTCCCGAGACACACGAAGGCGATGAGCGATAGGAGGGGTTTCGTCTCTCCCGGTATTGGGAGTAGATGCTGTGCTGTGCTCGACTGGCTATATCAGTAAGTCTCTGGCCAGGGCTATTGAGATTTACTGATAAATGTTATCAGTAGTTTCTCGATCTGTTATAGACCATTCATCGGCATGACTTATTGAGTTATTGGGGTCGACGTTACCATCCCTAGAATTGATATGCAGCATATCTGACGAAGAGACCTGACTGTACGGTAGTGTTGCCGGTTGGCTCGACGGGAGTTGTAACAGATTCGCTTGTTTTCTTCTGATCGCTCAATACCTGGGTGGCCGTTACGTTTAGCTGACCGCTTGCGGCTTAGGGAAGCTTGATATAATCATCACCACTGCCGGCGTATTGACGAGTCTTAGAGTCCCACAAAGGAGTTACCTAGTCCAGGCGAAACGTTGTGGTGCGCATATGCGATATGCGCATAGACCCGGTTAAAATGCGCGTATGAGATACCGTATATTAATCGGGCGGCTTGCTTTTGGTCGGGTCGTATGTGATATGATCGGGTTGCTAAATCAAGTGTTGATTTATCATTAACCATTAGTTTCTTACTTGAAATTCTTTCTTGTCTTTATGCATGCATGTATGCATTCATTCTCATTCATGCACATAGGATGTGCATGCACACATACATGCATACATAAAGGTTATCATGGTTGATTATATAGTAGATAGTGGCAATATAAGACTCACACCTTTGTATAATATTTATGGATATTATTTATTTGGAAAAAGATAATTGAAATGGAAATTGTTTCATGGTTTATTGCTTTGACCTTGCATTAACCCTTTGACTAACCATGATCTAATTTCTATGGTCATTTCTTTTCCAAAAAAAAGTATCTAAGATATTTTACAACCATGGTTAAAGATGAGAGAGTGAAAATATATATTTTCATTTTCTCATTTTTATTTACAAGATGATCATTATCTTGAGCTCTTAGAAAGTCACCATCTTCTTCCTCCTTTCTCTTTTGCTCTCTAGATTTATTAAGTGAGCAAAATACTTATCATGTTAGGATTTTGAAGTGAGAAAACCAACAACAACACCATTCTACACTAGTCTTGCCCACTTGTGAAGAGTTTTAGCTACCATTTCTTCTTTTGATCTTGTGAAGTTTCAAGTTTGGACAAAGAGGACTCCAGGTGGATCATCGTGGACCTAGAGGTTCTCAAGCAGACGTTTTCCAACCCTCAAGTAGCCAAGGAGTCTAGCGTAGGGAGTGTAAATGCACGACGGCGCCCCGGCCGTCAATCCGACGCCGGGATGCCGAAGCGGTGATTTAATTTAAATTTTAAAACCGGCGCCACCGCGCACTATATACCCGGATCGTTCCATTAAACTAGTCCTAGCTAACAAGAGAGGGGGTAGAGAGATATACCCAGCGATCCGTGTCCTTCGGTCTTCTCGTCGTCGTTCCGATCTCCCCGCGGAATCTCCGGTCTCCACCAAGTCGCCGGAAGGGCACCACGTCGCCGGCTTCTTTTACGGGCTCCCACCTCTGGACCGAGGCAACTCGGGCACGAAGTTGGCGAGCCGACATGCCTAAGATTTGCTGTAGAATATAGTGTAGAAACTATGTCTCATTTGGGGTATTGAGGTTGCCATTTGGTGGAGGAATGATATGAGCTTATGGAGATGGAACTTGTGGGATTTTACAAAGCCAAAGAGATCAAGAAAACCCCACCACAATTTTGGACAGCCCCTCCATGGCTTGGTCGGCCATGCTTGGTGAAGGGAAGGGAGTGGGAGAATGAGGGAGGAGTCTCACTAGAATGATACAAGAGAGAGAGGTCAAATGTTATCATACAAGAGAGAGAAAAGGGGTGATGATGATCAAGAATCATCACAACCAAAATCACACTCAACCATCATAATCCATCATCATCACCATGTCAAAAGATAAGCAATCATGAACCATCATGATCTTAGAAGTCTATGGAGGTAGAATCATCATGAAACAATAAGATGCAAATAACACCCTCCACAAATGCTTATTTGCACAAATGCAAATAAACCCTCCTCCACCAATCTTCAACCAATGAAAGATACAAAGAAAGATGGCTGAAACGGAAAACAAACTGGCAACTCCAAAAAACTGATCCCGTAATAAATTACAGGAAAATCCCCGATACTATGTATACACACCTGCATCTGTATTCCGACCGAATACAAATACAATGAGACAAAATCTATACTGTACTATACTAGGATCCGGCTTAAACCAAATCCGGCTAGTATCATCCGTCCGATCCTGATCCGTGCAATACCGCACGTATCTGATCGAACCTTGCCATATCTCCATACGGCCTCTACAGCGTTTCGCCCGAAAACTTGAGCAACTGAAAGTGGGGGACTCTAAAGACTCGTCAATACTATGGCTGTGGATTTAACCACTAGCACGTCAGAGATATTAGCCATACGTGACTGGCTACCAGCTATTGACCAAAAGGGACGTCTATGAGCGAACTCATCCCGACACCCTGCTGAGCCTGTCAGTGACAATATCCGTACAGTTCAGTCCGTTCGTCTATGAGCATCGCATGGCGGGCCTAGGGGGTTGGTAAAAGTCAGACCCCCAAAAGCGGTACAAGTCGTGTCGGAGATCAGCCCAGAACACCCCGAGATACTACTGGAATACCTACCAGTAAATCTCCTGCCTTAGCCAAGGACTTCGTGTAATGGCTCTCCTAGACACAGCGCGACCTCACCCCCAATACCGGGAGAGACAAACCCCTGAAGATCCGCTCACTGCCTCCATGTGGCTCGGGACTGTACCCAACTAAAACCTGTTTGCACGTCTCGTTTGAGCGTGGTAGGGTAGTAATCAAAGTATAGTGGGAACTCACACGAGACAAATGACGATCCTCAGGTCGATGAACTAACCTGTACACATGTCATCAGGGAACTGCTATCTGACGTCAGGTATAAGACCAACTAGTATGTTCCCGGCGAGTCCTGTCCGGTGTACTCATAACCCAATGAGCACCTGTATACATCTTAGGTGAACCAACTGACACCAGTGGCATGTGAGACCGGCCACCGCCCCTCGTCGGGGTCTCGACTGTATACACTAGTCTACTCTGGAGTATCGATGCCATGTCTCGAAATTCCCACGACTAGGGACCTTTTAAGGATGTGCTTATAGACTACCAGCTCCCACGTATATGATCGCCCTCATACTGCTAGCAGTCAAGCAAGAAACCTAGGGGCTCTATCAACGTGTAATAGCGACCTATCTGGTCACCTAAAGCAGTACACGATGATAAAGATAAACCAGATAGCATACTATCATCTTGAGTAAGACTGTCCTACCGGGATAGGTCCTCCCTCAATCATTGCAATCACGTACCTGTGATCCAATAATTGACTCTGAGGGCACTATCTCCAACAATCTCCCACTTGCACTCAAGGCTAATTATTGCGATGTCGCATACTCACAGCCCGTGTGATACCGAACACCCAACTTCTCTACTTGTCAGTCTCACAAATCCCGTATGCGAAATTATTGCGTTCGAGGAATAGCCTCAGTGAGTGGATCCGCCTTGATGTTTCTTTCTATGTCTCTCTAAATCTCAAGTTCGCGGAGAAACCCATCTCCCGAAATGAGCAATACCTGTCTTAGAATATGTCTGGATGTCTGATGGGACCTAGCTCATAAATGAACTCCAAATTCAAACTTCTTAGACTGTATCGTCAACTGAACTTAATCAGTATCCTGCGCCATGCCTCCCTCAGTATTGCCTTGGACCACCAGTCCAAAATACTGCCCCTTGTCAAAAGGAAAACTATAAATCTGACAACCTCCTTGTCGTCCAGGTCACCTTGGAAGCCTGGAATGATAACTGTCTCCCGAAAGAGGCTGTCGTTATCATATCCCTAGAACATCCACTCATGCTCTAAAACTGCTTCCGACTGCTTCTCCAGGATTGGATCAATATCAACTTATTGCATCTAGTGCAAGAACAACATCTGGTGTGGTACTTGACATCTCATGATTGACTCAATTGCCTGAGCAAGTGATCTGCCAATCATGCACATCACTCTCCACTTTAGTCTATAAGACACCTTTAGAGAGGGTGACTCCATCACCTGTAGGTACACCACCGTGCCAGGAGTCGTCCATTCTAAATGCTCTTAGAATGCTGTCTAAGTACCCTTAATTGGGAAACCACCCAAATTTAGATCTAAAACCATAGATCTAGTAACCAGTATGTCTGATATAATGTCCAAGTCCCATGTGGAGAAACCACTGTGTGATGACCAAAGTATAACCGATTGTAGTATAGGAATATCACTTCCTACTCTGTGTATGTCATCCAAATACCATGATATCACACCCTACTACCTTCTCAACAGCTCCATCCCCTATTCTGATGATGTCAAACCTATGACTGTCACATCAGAAATAGATGATCTATCTCCGCTATATCTGCTTTAGTCTATAAACAGACATAAGCTACATGTCCACCAATGCTTCCGCTGCTCCCACTGACTATGACAACCCTCTGGCAGAGTCATATAGACGTACACTTCTAAAGCCAGTTTAGAATGACGCTATACTCATCCTCCCGCCGGGTCTCGCAGCCTGAAACAACAGCAACGGCAAGTCTGGGTAAACAAGAACTTCCCTGTCACCGTCCTTGAGGCTACCGGAGTACCTCTCGGGTGCCTGAAGTTACCCACCTTATCTGCGGAGTGGCCAATGGAATGTCAAACCAGATTGAATCTTTAGGTTCCTATCAAATCTTCAGTAATCGTTTGTGGTTCTGGAATCACTTCCAGTTCTACCATACTCCCATTACTGTTTTCTGAAAAAAAATACATTTTTTATTAAAACTGTGGCGAGTCTAGAACAATATCACTATTGATCTTCCAGATGGTAGAAAGTCAGCCCTCGTCATAACCGGGGTCAACCCACAAATAGCCATTACAGAAACGTGCCTTGAGTTATCTAGAGTCTGGTTTTAATCACAAGCCGGACAACTCCCCGTACCTTAACAATGTTAAGATATGAACTGTACTATATCCAATATAGAACCAGAGGAACTGATTTAATTGAACCAGATTCAAATCATGCAGCTGTCTCCAGCGCATGTCAACTAAATGGAAGGAGTCCGATCAGTGTTACTCAACTTAGGAATGCTTCCAATTATGAGTAACCTGAAAGAGAAGCAAGTTCTCTTAACTATCAACTGAATACCATATACAAGTATCTACATCTTCGATCACTTTGAAGAATCCCGATACTTGCAATACCTGGTTCTCTACTTTACCTATAACTTCTCAAAATTCGGACCCTGTGTTTCTACGAAACACCTGTCTAAAAACTAGAGAAGTCATAAGTAAACCAAATATAGAACGAGGACGATCACCTAATTCCCAATAACTTACTCCCACTCATCATCTGTAAACCCATACAGATGTGAGAATCATACCTGGTAAATACATACCCTGGAGTAAGTATCTAATCGGGAAATCAGTTTTCATTTAACAGTACATAGCGAAACTGAAACATTGAAATGTTTCGATAGGGTATCCCGGTATTCCTAGTAATGCCTCTTCCATAATCCAAATTCACAACTGTAACCGTGTAATTCTTTTCCATCTTTCCAAATCCCTTTCTATGTCTTTAGTCATTACCTTCTGTACACCCCTTTAGGCCAAATGGTTTTCTTCCTTCCCTACCATTCGGCACCAGCCTATGGTTTGGAAGAAGACTATCCAATAAGCATAATGGGTGTACTGTCCTAATTCTAGGAACACTCGCAATGCGAGAGAAGGTGAAGATAAAAGACAACCGAATAAACCTTATTCCTATTTCTCCAGAACCAGAATCCATCCCCGAACTGGAAGTTCCTTTCGAGTTCGTATATAACCATACGATGGAGTATCCAATAAACTGTGGATCTTCGTAGTGATACGGAGGGTCCTGGAGAAATACAAAGGTAATTTTAGGATTGGCGAAGAAATACTTGGTTTGGTCATGAGTAGCAGTCCCAGTTTACTTTTCCCTTTTACTAATCCCTTGCTTTGTCTTAACTTAATACCTTCTGCACACCATCGTTATGCTAATTGGTTTTCTTCATTCCCCACCGTTCGGCACCAGCCTAAGGTTTGGAAGAAGACTATCCAATTTGCGTAATTAGTGTACTATCTCCTAAGCCAAGGAGTACTCGCAATCTGAGAGAGAAGGTAAAAGGAAAAGACAACTGAATAATCCTATTCGTTTTCTCCAGAACCAGAAACCATCCTCGAATTCCTTCGAGTTCGTATCTAACCATACGATGGTTTTGTCCAATGGAAGTGGACGTTCGTAGTAATACAGGGTGTCCTGGAGAAAAGGGTAAAAGTAGGAGTGGCAATGAGGTTTGCAACTCTGACAATCCAAAAACCAGTGTTTAAGAAGGTTCGGTTAATTTGGTCACTGAGTCATAGTTTTAGGGTCGGGTCAATGGTCCCTGCCAAAGGGAGAGAGAAAAGAAACACTCAGCGTGCACTCTAACCTAGATCAGAATGGTTACCAATTTATCTAATCTGGAAACCTCCCACTGTACCGTCAAATTCTCCTCCAAACCTGAAAGAAGAATTAGTCGGGATCACCCGAGGAGTAAGCCAACTCATCAGTGGGAATTGGGATCCAACTATCATCGCATGATAACGTGACGGAATCCGCTCACGTCATCACACTCCAGAAGGTATGCGTATATCTGGCAAGTTTCAGTTTCTTTAGAAACTCCCGATGTGGATTTTTGCCCCATGCTCTTATGACCTTGGCGTGCGGTCAAAATATCATAAGTCACATGTCAAGTTCTACCCGTCATTGTCCAGGTTAATTTGAACCCACCCGTACGTACCCTTGACGTAGGCCAAAATAGTAGTACGACTGTCCCAAACCAACACATCTATCTATGCAACAGAGAAATACCCGGCAGCTACCAATCACTATGCCTTGGCGTGAGGTCAAAATACATAGCTTGAATACTACCGAATATTTAACTGAAATGACGGAGGGCTACGAATGGTTTCTGGCGAAAACCTTTAACGTAATGAACTTGATATCGTTGAAGGAACGGATAGCTTTTTAAAAATATAGTGACGAAAACCGTTGCTAAAGAGGTCACTCCCGGTGAAGGGATCTCGGCTCTTTCCCCGTAGAATGAGGTGCAGGATATTCCAACTGAATACCACGGTGCAAAGCAAAAGTAATCGGCTATAGTGAAGTTAATGACCTGACGCAAACTTCTGTCCAAGGGGTCACTCCCGGTGAAGGGATCTCGGCCCTTGCCTCGTCGACTGAGGAGCAGGATATTCCAACTGAATACCATGATGCAAAACAAAAGAGAACGTCCTTGCAATAACAGCTTTTTGAAAAGTGTTCCAACAAGATCAAAATATATTTGTTTTTAACTTGCATTGATCTGAATCAACGCAGTCCCATCAATTGATCACACCACAAAGAACGAAAATATACTGTTGTACGTATGTGCCATCCGCATTCGCCACTGGGTCCCGTTATTACCCGTTAGGTTAGCTAACTAATGACAGAGCGGGGACTGGACTAGCGCGGATGCAAAACATATACAACATCTACTAGTATATATATATCAATATATAATATTTCTCTCAAGGCGTGATAAAATGCAACATCACAGAAATGTACAGCATCATAGAACAATACAGATATCTGGGATCCACGGGTTTCACAGAGCCACTACAGAAACCCGACGTTCCCCTGGTCGTGTGGATAGCCTGTGCAATGAAATCCTAGACCCCTACGGGCGCGGCAAGTTACCCGCCAAAACCTGAAGCGGGACAGCCCCCTTCAGCAACGTGAATGGACCACCCAGCACTTCACGGAATCCGGTAACTTGGGAACCCCTCCTGGGTCAACCTGTACCCCCTACGAGTGCGGAGAATAGCCCGCCAATTCTAGAGTGAAGCCCCCTCCGTCTCAATGCCATGAGATGCGGGCCCGTTGCCCTCTAGAACCCGGCTATCCGTGCACCCCACCTTGGGGTAATCCTAGTACAGAAAGTAAAATATACATACAACGGGTACATCGACCTCGACCTGGTCGTGCCCCAAAAGAATAATACAAACAGGCAGTGACGGCAGTCCACATGTCGGATGCTCTCCCCGCAATATCAAATGTACATAATACAACAAAAACTGTACTAGCATTGTATCCAGGCTATCCCCTACGACCAATCCGCAACATCACAGCAATACACAAAACATCAACGTGAATGTCACGTTCGCAAATCCGTCTAACCGGGCTATAGCAGTTAGATAGGATTTACCGATCAAGTGACATTCACGGTCGTAGATATAATGTAAATACTGTGAACAAATGTGTTTAATATTTTCGATCGATCAAATTTTACCAAGTGGGCCCCAAGCATTACTGTAGCAGTTAAAGAAATCTGGGCCCAAAAAATAACATTCCAAAAACCCTATTTTCAAGTCAGGAGGCCTCCGTAAAATTTTGGGGCCATGAACAGTGAAAAGAGTGGCGGAACCGCGGCCCAAGCATGGGTTTGGCCGCGGTTCCGCGGTGGTATAGACTGTTCACGAGACCAAATTTTCACAGAACTCTTATTATTCCCTGCACATCATTCTGCAACAACCTGAAAAAATTTTGGAGCCAAAAACAATTCGACAGAAAACTGATGTGCACGATATCGGGTTTTCGGAAAATCTGTTCGATCGAACTTGTAAACACATTAGACAAAGCTAGACTAGGTTAATGGCGAGGCTCTGATACCACTATAAGTGCACGGCTGCGCCCCGGCCGTCAATCCGACGCCGGAATGCGGAAGCGGTGATTTACTTTAAATTTTAAAACCGGCACCACCGCGCACTATATACCCGGATCGTGCCATTAAACTAGTCCTAACTAACAAGAGAGGGGGTAGAGAGATATACCGAGGGATCCGTGTCCTTCGGTCTTCTCGTCGTCGTCCCGATCTCCCTGCGGAATCTCCGGTCTCCACCAAGTCGCCGGAAGGGCACCACGTCGCCGGCTTCTTTTACGGGCTCCCACCTCTGGACCGAGGCAACTAGGGCACGAAGTTGGCGAGCCGACGTGCCCAAGATTTGCTGTAGAATATAGTGTAGAAACTATGTCTCATTTGGGGTATTGGAGGTTGCCATTTGGTGGAGGAATGATATGAGCTTATGGAGATGGAACTTGTGGGATTTTACAAAGCCAAAGAGATCAAGAAAACCCCACCACAATTTTGGACAGCCCCTCCATGGCTTGGCCGGCCATGCATGGTGAAGGGAAGGGAGTGGGAGAATGAGGGAGGAGTCTCACTAGAATGATGCAAGAGAGAGAGAGGTCAAATGTTATCACACAAGAGAGAGAAAAGGGGTGATGATGATCAAGAATCATCACAACCAAAATCACACTCAACCATCATAATCCATCATCATCACCATGTCAAAAGATAAGCAATCATGAACCATCATGATCCTAGAAGTCTATGGAGGTAGAATCACCAAGAAACAACAAGATGCAAATAACGCCCTCCATAAATGCTTATTTGCACAAATGCAAATAAGCCCTCCTCCACCAATCTTCAGCCAATGAAAGATACAAAGAAGTATGGCTGAAACGGAAAACAAACTGGCAACTCCAAAAAACTGATCCCGTAATAAATTACAGGAAAAACCCCGATACTATGTATACACACCCGCATCTGTATTCCGACCGAGTACAAATGCAATGAGACAAAATCTACACTGTACTATACTAGGATCCGGCTTAAACCAAATCCGGATAGTATCATCCGTCCGATCCTGATCCGTGCAATACCGCACGTATCTGATCGAACCTTGCCATATCTCCATACGGCCTCTACAGCGTTTCGCCGGAAAACTTGAGCAACTGAAAGTGGGGGACTCTAAAGACTCGTCAATACTATGGCTGTGGATTTAACCACTAGCACTTCAGAGGTATTATCCATACGTGACGGGCTACCTTTTATTGACCAAAAGGGACGTCGATGAGCGAACTCATCCTGACACCCTACTGAGCCTGTCAGTGACAATATCCGTACAGTTCGGTCCGTTCGTCTATGAGCATCGCATGGCGGGCCTAGGGGGTTGGTAAAAGTCAGACCCCCAAAAGCGGTACAAGTCGTGTCGGAGATCAGCCCAGAATACCCTGAGATACTACTGGAATACCTACCAGTAAATCTCCTGCCTTGGCCAAGGACTTCGTGTAATGGCTCTCCTAGACACAGCGCGACCTCACCCCCAATACCGGGAGAGACGAACCCCTGAAGATCCGCTCACTGCCTCCATGTGGATCGGGACTGTACCCAACTAAAACCTGTTAGCACATCTCCTTTGAGCATGGTAGGGTAGTAATCAAAGTACAGTGCGAACTCACACGAGACAAATGACGATCCTCGGGTCGATGAACTAACCTGTACACATGTCACCAGGGAACCGCTATCTGACGTCAGGTATAAGACCAACTAGCATGTTCCCGGCGAGTCCTGTCCGGTGTACTCATAACCCAATGAGCACCTGTATACATCTTAGGTGAACCAACTGACACCAGTGGCTTATGAGACCGGCCACCGCCCCTCGTCGGGGTCTCGACTGTATACAATAGTCTACTCTGGAGTATCGATGCCCTGTCTCAAAACTCCCACGACTAGGGACCTTTTAAGGATGTGCTTATAGACTACCAGCTCCCACGTATATGATCGCCCTCATACTGCTGGCAGTCAAGCAAGAATCCTAGGGGCTCTATCAACGTGTAATAGCGACCTGTCTGGTCACCTAAAGCAGTACATGATGATAAAGATAAACAAGATAGCATACTATCATCTTGAGTAAGACTGTCCTACCGGGATAGGTCCTCCCTCAATCATTGCAATCACGTGCCTGTGATCCAATAACTGACTCTGAGGGCACTATCTCCAATAGGGAGTTACAAAGGTTGTACTCTCAAAACCCTAACTTTATCTACTTGTGATGATGTGTATGTTTAGAAACCCTAAAATTCTAATGATGATTCTTTGTATGTTAACTTAGCACCTTAAAAATTTGATTTTGAGACATGTGATGCTTCCAAACCCTTCATAAGGTGCTAGGTAAACCTAATATTGGTATCAGAGCCGACCTAGAACTTTAGGCGACAATTTAACGAAGTTAAAACTCCGATCGAACCAAAATACGAGGCCATGAACAGTAACTTCAACCGTGGAACCGCGGCCAGAGCTTGCTTGGGCCGCGGCTCCGCGGCCGTACAGAGGCTATATTTTATTGTTTTTATACAGTAATGCTTATAACTGCTTGAATATATTTTTGAGTATTTTTAATCTGATTCATGTGTTGAATGTTCTGGAGATTGTTTTGGATTCGGTGATTCGATCGGAATTTTAATCTCGTGCCTTTTTCGGATAATTTAGAAAGTATTAAAAAGTTCGAATGGATATCATTAACTCACTTTTTCCCGACACGAAAATTTTTCAAGTGTTGAATCTTTTCTCGAGTTTAAATCTTTCGGAAATGCGTGCAAGTTTTGTGGTGGACCCTCCAGAAGACAACAAACCTTAACTCGATTATGTGACCGTCTTGAACTGCCTTTTGATCCTTAAGGTTTGAGGCAGTACGGCGTGCCACATGTGAGGCGTTGGCTTGACCCTTCTACGGCTGGACCACTACTACTGTGACACATTCCGGATTTTTGAACTCCGCTCAAGTGTTGAGCTTTAGGAAAATTTAGGTATTTGATTATTCGATCGAAATGTTTAATATTGTCTATTTATCTGGAATGTGATACAATATGTGGAATTCATATAGTTAGGCATGAAATGCGAGGTATGTGATATCTCGGATTTACGATGTCTAAAGCGAATGTGGATTCCAAATATTGTAGTTTTACACTTTCTTTTCTGTGACCGTAAGTGTAGTATGTCGCTTATCGCCGGTTTCGTTGCTATACATCAACGACAATCGGGGTACGCATACTTACTTACATTGATGATATATAATATTATGTGTTGCTGAGATATGATGTGCAGGATTGTCGCGATTGAATAGCCGGGGGTTTTATGTGAGATGAGAGTTTTATTTTTCTTTCATGTAAAATTCAAATGTAATGTAATATTCTTTTATTTGGGGCACTTCCAGGTTGAGGTTGATGTCACCAGTGTTGTATATTATTTACTTTTCCGCATTAGGATAGACCCAAGGAGGGGAGCACAAGTGACCAGGTTCTGGGGTTCAGTGGGAGGCCATCTCGAGGAGTCGAGACCGGGTCTCCTAAACTCCAGGATTGGTAGGGTCGCTTGCCGCTCTCATAGGGGTCTAAGGGTGTGGGCTTGGCTATTCATCGCGACTGTGGAATCCGTATTTTCTGTTGTTGGCTAAATACTAAATACGGACATCCTAGTATATCCCACATTATATATATGTTTCTGCTGCCTGTGTTCTGTGATATCTGAGACGAATGATATTTTATATATGAGATATATAATAAACGTTTCTTATGTTTTACACCCGCGCTAGTCCCGTCCCTGTATGCCGTTAGTTAAGTAACCTAACGGTGCATAACGGAACATTGCAGCGAATGCGGATGGCATAAGCGTACGTTGTATTTTCGTTTCTTTTCTGTGATTGGCTTAAGGACTTAAATGATGGGATTACAATAATATGATTAATGTAAAGAAAATAAACCTAAAAAGATGTTGTAGAATCAGATTTGAAAACGACTCGGCTCTTTATGAAAAAGCCACTTTTCAAAACTGCGGAGCACAAGCCACTCCTTTTGAAAACCATTTGATTCTACGACGATATCAAGTTCAAAGCGTTAAAGATTTTCTTAAAAATCATCCGCAACCCTTCGTCATTTTAGGAAGTAGAGTACGTAGTATTCGCGCTACGTTTGTTGACTATAGTTAAGGCGTAGTGTACGGTAGCTAAGTTATGTCTTCCTACACTGCATATGATGCAGATTAATTAGGACATTCATGCGACTTTGTTGACCATAGTTAAGGGTCATATGGGTGGGTCAACTTGACTGGTGCTTATGATTTGTTGACCATAGTTAAGGTCATAAATACTAGGGGTAAAAATCACATCAGGAATTTCAAGTGTTGAGATTTGCAATGAGATTGCATACCTTCCATATGATGGTTGGATCCCGATCCCACTGTGGGCAATAGTTGCTCCTAGGAGAGTTTTGCAGTTTACAATTAGCTAACTCATTAGGTGTCTAGAAAGGTGTTAACGGGGCTACGCCTATGGGAAAACGAGGTTTACTTTAATTAGGTCCGTGCGAAAGCATGGGGAACCTCCCTCAAGTACCGACACTGGCCTGGCTGAACGGTTAGCGAAGTTGTAGACTGTAATTAATCCTGGCTAGTTTTCTTTTTAAGGTTTGAACAAAAAACTTGATTAAAGCAGTGGGAGACATCGATTAGACAAGATAATAACCAATCTGATCTTTGCAAGAGCTTTCGCCGAGTGTATTCTTTTCTCTCTCTTAATGGCAGATACCAATGACTAGACTCAAGCTTCTACTAGATAAAAATAAACTGAATGGGACCAATTATAAAGACTGGCTGAGGAATCTGAAAATAACCTTGACTTATGATAAAGTATCATATGTCCTCACGGCTTCAGCCCCGCCCATCCCAGGTCCAAAATCCTCAGTTGCGGACAAAGAAGTCCCCAAGACATGGGACGCTGACTGTGCCACGGCCAAATTCCTCGCGCTTGCATCGATGGACAACACACATCAAAAGCAGCACGAGAATATGGACATTCAAGCCATATTTCTCCATACAAAGGAGTTGTATGGAGAGCAATCCCGCGTATTACGATACGAAGCATCAAAGAAATTGTTTCAGATGCGAATAGCCCCTGGCACATCAGTAGGAGACCATGTTCTGAAGATGATAGCTCTCATAGAAGAGCTTGAGGACCTTGGATGGACAATGGACAATGAACAATATACGGATATTATTCTGCAGTCCCTTCCCTCCACCTTTGCTCAGTTCATAGTTAACTTCAACATGCACAACATGGAGAGGGAACTACCTGAACTCCTTAATATGTTAAGGAGTGCAGAGAGCACACTGAAATCAGTGAAAACTCCCGTTATGACTGTTGGACAATCTTCCTCTTCTCACCCAAAGGCTAAGGCCAAGGGAAAGAAAAAGAAGAAGCCCACCAATCCTAAGGGTGGAGTTAAAAAGGTCAAGGGGAAGGAAAAGTCCAAAGCTGGAGAATCGGGGAAAGGTGAATGTTTTCATTGCCACAAAACAGGACATTGGAAGCGCAACTGTACCGAGTACTTAAATCTCAAGAAGAAGCATGGGGATGCTTCCGCTTCAGGTGTGTTTGTGACAGAAAACTGTTTTTCAATAAACTCTGCTTCCTGGGTATTAGATACCGGTTCAGGTTCTCACATTTGCAATTCTATGCAGGGGCTGAGAAATAGCAAGGTTTTGAAAACAGGTGACCATACTCTCCGCGTTGGAAATGGTTCCAATGTACATACAGTCGCAGTGGGAGAGTATCACTTGGGGTTGCTATCTGGGTGTATATTGGTTTTGAACCCATGTTATTTTGTACCAAGTATGCTTTGTAATATAATATCTGTTTCTTTGTTAGACAATGAAGGATATAATTTTGTATTGCAGAACAATGTTATGAACATTCACCTGAATCAAATGTTGGTTGGGTATGGTACACTTAATAACGGGATATACGTCCTAAATCAACACACAGTTTTCAGCATACAACATACTAATAAAAGAAAACTTTCAGAAATAAATAAAGCTTTTCTTTGGCACTGTAGACTTGGTCATATTAACGAAATAAGACTAAACAAGTTACACAAAGATGGATATTTAAACCCTTTTGAATATAAATCTTATGAGACTTGCCAGTCTTGTATCAAGGGTAAAATGATCAAAACTCCGTTTACCGGACACGGAGAAAGAGCTATCAAGCTCCTAGGACTCATACATAGTGATGCATGTGGGCCAATGTCTACACAGGCTAGAGGCGGTTTTTCTTACTTCATTACTTTCACTGATGATTTCTCAAGATTCGGTCATGTATTTTTATTAAAGCACAAATCGGAAGCTTTCGAGAAATTCACTGAATATAAACAAGAAGTAGAAAAACAAACCGGCTTGAGTATCAAGATGCTTCAATCAGATCAAGGTGGGGAGTATCTCAGTACAGAATTTGCAAACTTCCTAAAAGAGAATGGGATTCTCTCTCAACTCACTCCTCCTTACACACCACAGCACAACGGTGTGTCTGAACGACGGAATCGGGCCCTATTAGATATGGTCCGTTCCATGATGAGTGATGCTGAGTTACCTGTCTCATTTTAGGGGCATGCATTGGAGACTGCAGCGTTTCTTTTGAACAGGGTTCCAATCAAAACCGTGTCTACCACGCCATATAAGATATGGCATGGGAAGAGACCATCTCTTAAGAGAATTAAGATTTGGGGTTGCCCGGCCTATGTTAAAAAGCAGAATCCGGACAAACTCGAGACACGGTCAGTCATGTGTAACTTTGTGGGATAACCAAGGAACTCTTATGGATATCTATTCTACCACAAGGAGGAACAAAAGGTGTTTGTTTCTCAGTATGCCACATTCTTAGAAAAAGAGTTTTTCATAGATAAAGATGATGGCAATGCGGTGGATCTAGAAGAGGTTCTAGAGACACAAACTACAAATGACGACTTGGTTGAACCGGCTGTTGCAATAGAAACTGAGGAACCTCGGCCACTCCGTAGGTCTAGTAGGACTTCTCGCCCACCGGAGAGGCACTACGGTTTCCTCATTGATGGTGGCAGAGAAGATTGCATCATGGAGGATGATGATCCTACCAGGTTTCAGCAAGCTATCACGAGTGAAGACTCTGTGAAGTGGCTGGATGCCATGAGATCCGAAATGGAGTCTATGTACACCAACAAAGTTTAGACTTTGGACGTTTTACCCCTTGGGGTAAAACCCGTGGGATGAAAATGGATCATTAAAAGAAAGATTGGTGTAGATGGGCAGGTAGAGACTTACAAGGCAAGACTTGTGGCGAAGGGTTTTCGTCAAAGATCAGGTTTGGACTATGACGAGACTTTTTCGCCCATAGCCATGCTTAAATCCATTCGGATCCTACTTGCTATTGCTGCTCACTATGACTATGAAATCTGGCAGATGGACGTTAAAACGGAATTTCTAAATGGGGATTTAGAAGAATGCGTTTATATGGATCAGCCGGAGGGCTTCATTGACAGTGGGAGCAGCGGGAAAGCATGTAGATTGCTTAAATCCATATATGGGTTAAAACAGGCATCACGGAGTTGGAACATCTGTTTCGATGATGTTATCAAAGAGTTTGATTTCATAAAAAATCCAGATGAACCTTGTGTTTATAAGAAGGCTGTAGGGAGAGCTGTCACATTCCTCGTATTGTACGTGGATGACATTCTTCTGATAGGAAATGTTATTCCTATGCTATAGTTGGTCAAATCTTTCTTATCACTAAGGTTCTCCATGAAGGACCTGGGTGATGCCACATACATTCTGGGTATTAGGATCTATAGGGATAGATCCAAGAGGTTATTGGGATTGTCCCAAACTAGGTACATCAACACCATCCTAAAAAGGTTTAGTATGGAAGACTCCAAGCGGGGTGCCTTGCCCGCTTGCCATGGGGTCACTCTCTCCAAGGACTCTTGCCCAAAGACCGATGATGAGAGAGCTCGCATGAGCATTATACCCTATGCTTCGGCAGTAGGATCTATAATGTATGCGATGTTATGTACACGCCCAGATGTAGCTTATGCACTTAGTGTTGTAAGCATGTATCAATCCAACCCAGGGGAGAATCACTGGATAGCTGTGAAGAACATTCTTAAATACTTGCGAAGGACTAAAGAATTGTTCTTAGTGTATGGTAATGGAGATCTACAAATGGAGTCCTTTACCGATTCGAGCTTCCAGAGTGATAAGGACGACAAAAAATCTATCTCTCGGTTTGCATTTACCCTCAATGGAGGGGCGGTAAGTTGGAAGAGTTCCAAACAGGATACCGTTGCAGACTCTACGATGGAAGCTGAGTACATTGCTGCAAATAATGCCGCCAAGGAAGCCGTCTGGATGAGGAAGTTCGTCTCGGAGCTAGGAGTAGTTCCAACTATTATTGATCCAATACCATTGTATTGTGATAATAATGGGGCTATGGCTTTAGCCAAGGAGCCCAGGTCCCGTCAGCGGTCCAGACACATCCTGAGGCGTTTTCATTTGATCCGGGAGATTGTAGATCGCCGCGAGATCGAGATTAAGAGAGTAGACACAAAGAATAACGCCGTGGATCCACTCACCAAGGCCCTCCCTCAGCCGCAGCATGAGCGACTTTTTGAGATGTTGGGTATGAGATAAGCCAAAAACTGGCCTTAGTGCAAGTGGGAGATTGTTGGATATATGTATGCCCTTGAGGCCATTATGTGATAGTGGATGTATTTATCCATGTATATATATATATATATATATATATATATATATATATTCAGTGTGCATTCTTGCTCGACATGGTAGTATGCTATCTGGTTCTTCTTTATCTGACATGATTGATTTGATCATGCTTTTATTCATTCATACATGTTGATAAAGCCCTGAGGATATAGGCTTGACTACTGTGATTATGATGGACATCATACTAGTGGGACATCTGTAGTTTATAAGCATATCCTGGAATGTCCCTAGTCGTAAGTGTATCGAGATGGGGCATCGATATACCAGAGTAGACTAGCATATATGATACTAGACCCATATGATGGGCGATGGATGTTCCCACATTCATCGATGTTTAACATCGAGATCGTATACAGGTGCTCAGTGGTGACTGGGTACACTGGACGGACTCGCCGAGAACTCCTATATAGAATTATATCTATCGTCGGATAGCAGTTCTCAGGTGACACTGGTGCAGGTTAGTCTGTAGACCCGAGATCGTCATAGAGTCTTGTGTGTTCTCCCACTGTACTTTGATTACCACCCTACCACGGATTTACTGAGTCGTGCAAATAGGTGGCCGTTGGGTACAGTCCCGAGACACACGAAGGCGATGAGCGATAGGAGGGGTTTTGTCTCTCCCGGTATTGGGAGTTGATGTTGTGCTGTGCTCGACTGGCTATATCAGTAAGTCCCTGGCCAGGGCTGTTGAGATTTACTGATAAGTGTTATCAGTAGTTTCTCGATCTGTTATAGACCATTCATCGGCATGACTTATTGAATTATTGGGGTCGACATTACCGTCCCTAGACTCGATATGCAGCATATCTGACGAAGAGACCGGACTCTACGGTAGTGTTGCCGGTTGGCTCGACGGGAGTTGTAACAGGTACGCTTGTTTTCTTCTGATCGCTCAATACCCGGGTGGCCGTTACGTTTAGCTGACCGCTTGCGGCTTGGGGGTGCTTGATATGATCATCACCCACTGCTGGCATATTGACGAGTCTTAGAGTCCCACAAAGGAGTTACCTAGTCCAGGCGAAACGTTGTGGTGCGCATATGCGATATGCGCATGGACCCGGTTAAAATGCGCGTATAAGATACCGTATATTAATCAGGCGGCTTGCTTTTGGTCGGGTCGTATGTGATATGACCGGGTTGCTAAATCAATTGTTGATTTATCAATAACCATTAGTTTCTCACTTGAAATCCTTTCTTGTCTTTATGCATGCATGTATGCATTCATTCTCATTCATGCACATAGGATGTGCATGCACACATACATGCATACATAAAGGTTATCATGGTTGATTATATAGTAGATAGTGGCAATATAAGACTCACACCTTTGTAAAATATTTATGGATATTATTTATTTGGAAAAAGATAATTGAAATGGAAATTGTTTCATGGTTTATTGCTTTGACCTTGCGTTAACCCTTTGACTAACCATAATCTAATTTCTATGGTCATTTCTTTTCCAAACAAAAATATCTAAGATATTTTACTACCATGGTTAAAGATGAGAGAGTGAAAATATATATTTTCATTTTCTCATTTTTATTTACAAGATGATCATTATCTTGAGCTCTTAGAAAGCCACCATCTTCTTCCTCCTTTCTATTTTGCTCTCTAGATTTCTCAAGTGAGCAAAATACTTATCAAGTTAGGATTTTGAAGTGAGAAAACCAACCACAACACCATTCTACACTAGTCTTGCCCACTTGTGAAGAGTGTTAGCTTCCATTTCTTCTCTTGATCTTGTGAAGTTTCAAGCTTGGACAAAGAGGACTCCGGGTGGATCATCGTGGACCTAGAGGTTCTCAAGCGGACGTTTTCGAACCCTCAAGTAGCCAAGGAGTCTAGCGTAGGGAGCTACAAAGGTTGTACTCTCAAAACCCTAGCTTTATCTACTTATGATGATGTGTATGTTTAGAAACCTTAAAATTCTAGTGATGATTCTTTGTATGTTAACTTAGCACCTTAAAAATTTGATTTTGAGACATGTGATGCATCCAAACCCTTCATAAGGTGCTAGGTAAACCTAACATTGACGAGTCTTTAGAGTCTTACACAGAGGGTTTCCCTGCTTCGGGCGAAACGATGTAGAGGCCGTATGGTTTTATGGCAGGGTTCGATCATATACATGCACTTGTGCACGTATTAGGATTCAAACGGATAATACTGGTGGCTTTGGTTTAAGCCGGATTCTAGTATTATATTATTGGATTATTTTCGTCTCTTTGTATTCATATTTTACGGAATACAGATGCGGGTATGTCTATACGGATGATGGGTATTCTTGTAATTTATTGCAAGGTGCTTCTAGAGGATGCTACCTCATTTAGTTTTAACCATTTAGGATTAAATGGTTAATGAGGTGGAGAGGATGAGGTGTTGTATGCAATTATTGTGGCATGGCTATATAGTGACTCATGGTTACTATTCTAGGATGCTTGATGTTTTGTTTGTTGTGAGATATTTTTAAGTCTTGAGATATTTTATGTTGACTTAAGATATTTTGGAGACATAGGATATTTTTTGGATGGCTCCATTATTTTCTCATAACTCACAACACACAACAAATGACTTAGCCATTTTTTTCTTGAGTTGCCTCACACTCTCATCTTCAAGCTTCTTTTTCTACCTCCACCCTTCATGTCCCATGTGTTGAGAAACCTAGGGTGTTATGAGACAAATTAATCCATCA
The DNA here is from genome assembly GCA_030015575.1 of Agapanthus africanus. Taxonomy (NCBI): domain Eukaryota; kingdom Viridiplantae; phylum Streptophyta; class Magnoliopsida; order Asparagales; family Amaryllidaceae; genus Agapanthus; species Agapanthus africanus. Next base: position 676,896,930 of record JASDDO010000019.1, on the reverse strand, counting down.
CTACACTCTACATCCTTTAGGCTATCTAGTTTAGCAATCTAGGTACCCTAGTTACCTCGGTTATTGAGGTAGGAGCTCGGAATACAACTCCTCGGGTGGATCATCTTCGATGGAGGGGGAACGAAGATCAAGCTTGATCATGTTGGCCTCTAGGAGATTGGGAAGGTGGTTGAAGATCGAAGGACACGGATCAATTTGGTATAACCATTCCTATCTCTTTTTTGTTTGCTAGTCTAGGGTTAATGGTAGATCCGTAGAAGCGGGTTGTGTTAGCGCCGGTTTAGAATATTTTTGTTCCGCAATCGGCCACGGTTTGATGGCCAGGGTGCTTGCATAATCCAACATGGTATCAGAGCCAACCCATAAACCCTTAGCTAGATGTTTAAACAACGTTTAAAGTATCAAAACCGAAACAACTCCAAAACAATACCCGCGTTATTCCAGTCTCTGTCGATTTCTTTTAGTCTTCTAAAAATTTTTTTAAACAATTGCAGAAGGCTATATATATTGTAACTAGAACACCCACAAAACCCGAGCCCCAATTTCGATAGAAAAACCAGCGAGAATTGCATAAAACCCGGTCTGGCCGGTTTTTTAATTGTTCTAGGTCTCGATATTTTTTCGGTGCTCTGGTCTCTGGAATATTTGGTTTTTGGTATTGTTTGTTTTTGCCCATATTGCATATTATGTTATATTTTGTTTGGGGTAATCCGGGGTATTTCGATGTCGTTTTTTTTAACACCGTTCAAAAGTTTTCAGTACATTCATTACTATCTGCGACAGTGAATGTCATTAGAGCGGTACAACTCATCTAATTGCTATATGTTTTTTAGACGGGTTTGCGAACATGACATTCACGTTGATATTCTGTGTTGTGCTGTGGTTGTAGATGGATCGTCGTGGTGGATAGCCAGTGGTGCAATGGTAGTACAGTTTAGATTCATTTATACATTAGATATTGCGTGGTGAGCGTCCGACACGTGGAATGTCATCTCTGCCAGTTTGTATATTATTTGTTTGGGACACGACCGAGTTGAGGTCGATGTAACCCTTGTACATATTTCTTTTCTTTTTCTGTACTAGGATTACTCCACGGTGGAGTGCACGAATAGCCGGATTCTAGAAGGAAACAGGTCTGCATCTCATGGCGTTGAGACGGAGGGGACCTTACTCTAGAATTGGCGGGCTATTCGCCACACTCGTAGGGGGTATAGGTTGACCCACGGAGGTGTGCTCAAGTTACCGGATTCCGTAAAGTGCTGGGTGGCCTATTCACGTTACTGATTAGGGTTGCTTCGCTTCTGGGATTGGAAGGTAACTTGCTGCACTCGTAGGGGTCTAGGTTTTCATTGCATATGCTATCCACACGACAGGGAACGTCGGGTCTCATTTGCGGCTCAAGTGAAACCCAAAGCTCCAGGATTATCCACCACTCTGTGTTGTTGGCTGAGATTTTATGATGTTGCTTTATATCAAGCCTGGGACGAATGTTATATATATTTTTATATATACTAGTAGATGTTGTATATGTTTTGCACCCGTGCTAGTCCATCTCCCGCTCCGTCGTTAGTTAATTAACCTAACGGGTGATGATGGGGCCCAGTGGCGAATGCGGATGGCATATACGTACATTATATTTTCGTTCTTTTCTGGTGTGATATGTTTAATTGATGGGACTGCGTTGATTCTGTTCAATGCAAAGAAAAAAAAACCTATATATGATGTTGGAACCAAGTTTTTTAAAAAACTAACATTACAGACGTTCTCTTTTGCTTTGCACAGTGATATTCGGTTATGAATATCCAACATCTCTTTCGACGATGCAAGGGCCGAGATCCCTTTATCGGGAGTGACCTCTTGGGTAAAAGTTTGCTTCAAGGTAATAACTTCACTATAGTCGATTCTTTTGCTTTGCATCGTGGTATTCAGTTTGGAATATCCTGCACCTCATTCGCTGAGGAAAGAGCCGAGATCTCTTCACAGGGAGTGACCTCTTTAGCAAAAGTTTTCGCTACTATATATTTGTAAAACCACTTGGATTCCTTCAACGATATCAAGTTCATTACGTTAAAGGTTTTTCGCCAAAAACCAGCCGTAGCCCTCCGTCATTTCTTATAAGTACTATTTAGTATTCGTGCTGTGTTTGTTGGCAAGCATCAAGGCATAGTGTATGGTAGCTGAATAATACTTATTTGTAGCATGGATATGCGATTGATCGGGACAGTCTGTAATGTTTTGAAAATCGTTTAGGTGAAATTTCGGATAATCGATATAATACTGGTGTTTTCCGTAAACCAAGATTTAATTATTTTTCAACATAAAATTAAATCTACCTATTCTAGCTATGTAATTGCTAGTATTTGGTATTTAATGGGTCACTTGTAAAATTTCTGGGTTACAAAAAATTCTGCGTAATTAATTATTTTAAATATTATTTTTAAGCCTTCACTAATAAATTTAATTAGTGGTAATTACAAATTGGAATAGGTTAATACAAGTTTTGTACATCTTGACACATTAAACCAAAGTGTAACATGTTGTTTTTGAAATGAAAGAAATTGTCAAGATGGTTCTTGAAATTTAAAGAAAAATGTTAAATGGAAAAAGGGAAATAATAAAGAATAAGAAGCTTGGGCTTGTTTTTTGAGTTTTGGCTTTCTTTACTTGGAAACTTACACTCACACCTACACAAAATTCCCCCCATTCCCTGCTGGCCGAATTAGGCTGCCCCCAATCCCCAAGTCCCTACTCCTTTTACTCACAAAAAAAAACAAAAGAAAAGAAAAAATAAAATGATAGAATAAACCATCGAGGTATGGTTTTTTTTTGTTGACTTTGGTGGGATTTCAACACAACACCTCACCTCTCTCTCTCCTCCCCCAAAAGATCAGCCGAGCCCTTCCCTTTTTTTTCCAGCAACCCCCTCTTTCATGTTCTTCACTTCATTCAACATCAAAAATCCATTAAACTCCATCAAAAATCAACATAGGTTCTCACTAATTCCTTAATTAAACCCTTGCCCATTTTTCTTTGGCGAAAGAAGTATGGATCTTGGAGCAAGGAAGCATCTTTGGGAAGCTAGATTTCAAGTGAGATCTCTAATTTTGTGGAGGTATAATCTTAACCCTTTAGTGAAATAGTTCTTTAATTGCTTTAATCTAGCATAATTGGTGTTTAATTATGGTTCCAATTGCAAACTTGAGAATTCAAGAGAGGGGTTTGAATGAAAGTTAAGGTTTTTATTATGTAATTATTGTTGCAAAGTGTAATTTATCATCTTAAGAAATGAAAAATCTAAACTAGTTGCTAGCTTGCAAATTGATACTTTTAAATTGTCTAAATCATATATTTATGTAAACTAGGTTTTTAGATATTATGAAAATAATTGAGATTAAAACCTAATTAATGGTTGTGTGACTTAGATAACATATTTAGTGAATATTCTAGCCACTAAAATTGTTAAAACATCAAGTTTTGTAATAAAATGATCAAAAGGGGCTTACTAGATTTTTGGATCTAAATCGATTTGATTAATTTTTAGGTTTTGATGAGTTATAACATATTTCATATAATAATTAGTGAGTTGTGAAACCACGATTGGTACGTTTGGGTTTTATCTCGATCAATTGGCGTTTGTACACTGATGTCGAGGGTTATTTGGTTCTTTTACATGAGCGGATCATAGGTTTTAACCTATGCGCGTTTCGTGTGCCGTTTATCCACGATTTCGGTTTACGATCTTATATGTTTACATATAAGTACCTCTCACGTGGACTTCGGACAATGAAGAAGAGGATGGCGACATCGACTTCGGCAAGCGAGAATCAAGGTGATTAGATATATATCTACGGAAGAAGTCGGGTGGATGGCGTATAGCACCCCCGCAGTTTCGCAGTATAGAACGCGAATGCGTTATGATATATATATATATATACACATACATATATATATATATATATATATATATGTTAGTGTATATGCCCTAGGGGCTATTATTGTATCATACTAGTTTGTATATTACTTAATGGAGGCTTGGGATATTCACAGTTATATTAACAGTCTCGTTCAACATAGTAGTCTGCTACTTGGTTTATATATATATTAATATGTGTATATGTTAGCATATCGCGAATACATATTGATAGAGCCTTTAGGATCTTGCTTGACTACCAGCATTGTGATGGCAGTCACACTAGTGGGGGCTGGGCAGTCTACAAGCACATCCTTTTTCAGGTCCCTAGTCGTAGGATTATCGAGACAGGGCATCGATACTCCGGAGTAGACTAGTGTGTACGCTTCTCATCCCAGTTGGGGAGATGGTCTGTCCCACAGCCATCAGTATGTTGTACTGGAGATAGTATACAGGTGCTCGTTGGGTTACGGGTACACCGGACAGGACTCGCAGGGAACTGTTGGTTAGTATTATACCCGTCGTCAGTTAACAGTTCCCAGGTGACAGGAGTACAGCATAGTCCGCAGACTTGACACTGCTGATTCGTCTCGAGTGTGTTCCCACTGTTCTTAGATTGCTACCCTACCACGGCTTAAAGGAGTCGTGCAAACAGGTAGCAGTTGGGTGCAGTCCCGAAGCACTTAGAGGCAGTGGCGGTTAGATAGGATTCGTTTCTCCCGGTATTGGGTGTTGATAACGCGCTGTGTTTGGAGAGCCATTACGAAAAGTCCCTGGCCAGGGCAAACGAGATTTACTGGTAGGATTTCCAGTAGCTTCTCAAGGTGTAATGGGCTTCACTCCGACATGACTTATACCGCTTTTAGGAGACTGACGCTTGCCGCCACCCTAGGCCCGATATGTGATAGTCCTAGATGAACAGACCGGACTGTACGGAGATTGTCACATCAGTCTCAGTAAGAGTTCAGATGGGTTTCCTCATCGTCCTTCTTTTCGACATCTATCTGGGGACCGTTACGTACAGCTAGTACCGCTTGCGGCCTTTGGTTAAACCCACTGCCAGCGTAGTGTCGAGTCTTTAGAGTCCCACAAAGAGAATTTCCCTGCTTCAGGAGAAACGATATAGAGGTCATATGGTTTTACGAAAGGGTTCGGACACATACGTGTATTTATGCACGTACGATGTTCAGACAGTTTTTACTAGCAGGCTTTAGTTTAAGCCAGATTCTAGTATTGGATTATTGGATTTATACAGTCCCAGTATTTCCGTGTTTTCACGGATGGGAGGGGCATTCTCGTAATTAGTCGAGAAGCTTCTAGAAGATAGATGAGGTGGAGAGCTTAGGTGGAATTTGCATTAAATGGATTAGTGACTCATGGAGTGATTCATCCAAATGAGTTAATGAAGCATTTACTACTTAATGACTCATGAGATGATTCACCCAAAGTGAGTTAATGAAGCTTGCTTGATATTATCATATATTATTCATTTACATAATTATCATGCTTCATATATTCACAAATGAGTTAGAATTCATTATCATTCTCACTTTCACATTCTTTCTCCTCAAGCTCTCTCTCTGTTCAAAGAACTAACTCTAATCCTCTCATGTATTGAGATCCAAGGGTTAGCAAGACTAATAGATCCCTAATTCTCTTCTATATCCTCTAGGTTACTTTGATTAGCACTCATAACTACCTAGTTACCTCAAGTGAGAGGTGAAAGCTTGGAGAAGGAGCTCTCGGGTGGATCTTCTATCACATCGAGGAGGCCGACGAGGAGGTAAACTACAAGAACAAGAAGGACTTGAATCTTTAGGTTTAATCATCTATCAATATAGCTAATCACTTCTAGATAGTTGTTAGTTAGGGTTTAGCAAAGATCCGTATAGTTAGTCGATGTTAACTCAAACAAAATGATTGTTTCACCTATTCCGCCACCCCGCATCTTATGGGGTGTCTAACGTCGACTTACAGTGGTATCAGAGCCTAGCTAAACCATAACTAACATGTTAGCAAAGTCGTTAGAAATTCGATCGCAAAACGAACCTGAAAAAACATCATTTTCACATAGTTTCTGCCGATTTTATAACGGGGTCTAAAATTTTTTCAGGGACCCTTAAAAATACAAGCAGGGAATTTTAAAAATTGTGAAGAAATTTGGGACTGTGAATCGGCCATACAGCCATGGAACCGCCGCCGATCCAAGCGATCCGCCGCTGATCCGCGGCCGAGTTGACTCCGAGTCAACCCAAATTTGCTCAGTTATTCTTCTGTGTTGATGTTGTGTTTTTTGGGATGATTTGTTTCTGCTCAGGTTTTATGTGCACAGAGAATTGTTTGGAGTAGATTCATTTGTGTTACTTGATCGAAATTCTAAGATATTTGGCTAACTTGATTATATATGTGTTGTGTTTAATGTGTTCGTTAACCTCCCATAACTACTAGTATGTCGGTTAGCAGGGGGTTGCACATTTCTGTAATGGTTTTTACTGGTTTATGATTGTGGACTTGTTGGATTGTCATGAATGGATAGCCGGGGATATGAGAAGAATGTTTCTTTCATTCAAATGTAATTTGTTATTTGTTGTAATATTCTTTTGCGGGGCACATCCGGGTTGAGGTTGTAGCCACCGTTGTATTATTTCATGTACTGTTTTCTGCTCCTAGGATAGACCCAAGGTGGGATGCACAAACTACCGGGTACATTGAAGTGTTTAGTGGCCTACTCACGTCGTTGAGGGAGAACGCTTCACTTCGGGTACTTAGCGGGTAGTTTGCCGTACCCGTAGGGGTCTAGGGTGAGGTTTTGGCTATTCATCGCGACTGTGTAATCCGTCTTTCTTTGCAGGCTCAAAAAGAATGCAGATTCGTAGAAAATCCAATATGTTCATCTGTGATCTGAAATGCCTATTATTGCGTCTGACAAATGTACAATATCTATATATGATATCTATTAGGCGTCACTTATGTTTTACACCTGCGCTAGCCCAGCCCCCGCTCTGTCGTTAGTTAAGTAACCTAACAGGTGAATGACGGTGCCCAGTGGCGAATGCGGATGGCATAAGAGGACGTTGTATTTTCGTTGTTTTCTGCAATGATAGGTTAATTGATGGGACGCATTATATTAATGCGAAGAAAATAAACCAAAGTTGAATCGTTGGAACAGTTTAAAAGAAACCACTCGGTTATTTTTTAAAAACAGCAGATTTTTTACGGAGCTTAAACCACTCCTTTTAAAAGCTATCAGGTTCCTTCGATCATATTAAGTTCACTACGTTCACGGTTTCGCCAAAACCATTCTTAGCCCTGCGTCATTTCATTTGGGTATTCAATAGTATTCAAGCTATGTATTTTGACCAACGTCAAGGCATAGTGTTTGGTAGCTGTTGGGTATTCATTTGTTGCATAGATAGATTAGTTGGTTTGGGACAGTCGTACTATCATTTGGCCAACGTCAGGGGTATGTACGTGTGGGTTCAAATTAACAGGATAATGATGGGTAGAACTTGACATGTGACTTATGACATTTTAACCAATGCCAAGGTCATAAGAGTATGGGGCAGAAATTGATATCGGGAATTTCTAAAGAAACTGAAATTTGCTAAGAGTTGCATCCATTTGGAGTGTGATAATTTTGGTAAGATTCCTTTAGCTTTATCACATGATGATATTTGGATCCCGATCCTACTGTGAGTATCCGCTACTCATCAGGAGATTCGTCACTTAAGGATCAATGCTATAAACCAAGTAGGTGTCGAGAAAGGTGTCAGCGGGGCTACGCCCCCAGAGAAAAGAGGTTATTTAATTAAGGAATTTCGTGAAAGCGTCTTAAAACCTCCCTCGAAGTACCGACACCGGCCTGACTGAACGGTTAAGCAAGTATTATACGGTGAGAATAGTCCTGACTAGTTCTTCCTTTTTGGTTTGAGGAGGGATTCGAGAAACAGTGGGAGCCATCCTGTTTAGATAAACTAAAAACCACTCTAAACTTGCAAGAGCATCATGCTAAAGTGTTTCCTCTCTCTCTCCTAATTGCAGCGACCCAGAACATGACAGGCCTTAAGTTACTATTAGACAAAAATATTTTGACAGGGCCAAACTATAAAGACTGGTTCCGGAATGTCAAGATGGCTATAACTTATGACAAATTAGGGTATATCCTTACTACTAAGGCACCTGCCATCCCAGGTCCTGAATCCAGTGCCGCGGATGAGGAAATCCGCAAGACCTGGGAGATAGACTGCGCGAAGGCTAAATGTATCGTGCTTGCCTCTATGAATAATGAACATTAGAAGAGGCACGAGAATATGGATCTTGAATCCATATTTCTCTACACCAAGGAACTGTATGTAAAGCAATCTCGTATAGCTAGATACGAGACCTCGAAGAACTTATTTCAGTCGAGGCTGGCCGTCGGATCATCTGTAGGAGAACATGTCCTTAAGATGATTGGCTATATAGAAGAGATTGTGGACCTCGGGACAATATTAGAGAACGAGCTATATACAAACTTGGTTCTTCAGTCCCATCCTTCCACCTACGCCCAATTTATTCTAAATTTCAACTTTCAAGGAAAAGAAGTTGAACTTCCAGAACTCCTTAACATGTTGAGGAGTGCAGAGGGCACCTTGCAGAAAGCAAGGGAAATACCCACTATGTTTGTTCGCGGTGCTTCCTCTTCAAGGTCCAAGGCAAGGGCTATAGAAAGGAAGAAGAAGGCCGCTACCAAACCAAGAGGTGGTGTTGGTAAGGTGGGAGTTAAGGGAAAGGCAAAAGTTGCGGTGCCAGTAGTGGCAAAGGACGAGTGCTACCACTGTCGTAGGAAATGCCATTGGAAGAAAGATTGCAAAACTTGGATTGCCAAGAACCAGGAACCGAAGCAAGCTGTGGCTTTGACTTCAGCTGTGTTTGTAATTGAAAATTGTCTGTCAATCAACTCTACTTCCTGGGTATTGGATACCGGATCAGGATCTCATATATGCAATTCATTGCAGGCACTGAGAAACCGTAGAGTGCTGAAGGTTGGTGATATGACCCTCCAGGTTGCTAACGGAGCTAGCATGGGTGCTGTGTCTGTAGGAGATTATCACCTTGGATTGACGAGTGGACATATTTTGGTTTTGCGCAACTGTTTTTGTATACCTAGTTTAACGTGTAATATCATATGTTATCAAAAGAAGGTTATGATTTCATGTTTGGATGTTGTTAACATCCACCTTAATCATGGTTTGATTGGGTCCGGTAAACTAGATAACGGTATATACGTGTTAAACCAATTACAGATTTTCAATATCCAGAACACACTAAAAAGAAAGTTTCCTGATATAAATCAGGCTTTCTTATGGCATTGTAGACTAGGTCATATCAATGAGACAAGGTTAACTAAGTTACATTGAGAAGGATATTTGGATCCGTTCGAATATCAATCTTATGCCACTTGTCAATCATGTCTCAAAGGAAAGATGACAAAGACTCCATTCACTGGACATGGAGTAAGAGCGAGCGGGCTCTTAGGACTCATACACAGCGATGTGTGTGGTCCAATGTCTATATATGCAAGAGGCGGTTATTCATATTTCATTACTTTTACGAATGATTACTCTAGGTATGGATTCATTTTCTTAATGGAACATAAATCCGAGGCCTTTGAGAAATTCCAAGAATATAAGAATGAAGTAGAAAACCAAACCGGCAAAAGTATCAAGACACTGAGATCTGATCGAGGCGGTGAATACTTAAGTGCCGAGTTCCTGGGTTACCTAAAAGAGAAAGGAATTCTCTCTCAGCTTACTCCTCCATACACTCCACAGCATAACAGTATATCAGAGAGACGGAACCAAACCCTATTAGATATGGTACGTTCCATGATGAGTAATGCTGAGCTACCGCGATCTTTTTGGGGTTATGCGCTAGAATCAGCTGCATATCTTTTGAACAGGGTTCCTACCAAGACTGTGCCTACCACACCATATCAGATGTGGAGTGGGAAGAAACCCTATCTTCAGTATCTAAAGATATGGGGATGTCCAGCTTTTGTTAAAAAGCAGCATGCGGACAAACTCGAGGCACGATCAGTGCAGTGTCACTTTGTGGGATATCCAAAGAACTCCAAGGGGTATTGTTTCTATTACGCAGAGGAACAAAAGGTTTTTGTTTCTTGTAATGCCCATTTTTTAGAACAGCAGTTTTTAGAAAAGGAAACAAGTGGGAGCAAAATAGAACTGGAAGAAATTCCAGAACCACAAACTACTACTGAAAGTTTGGTAGAACCAGAAGTTCAAGAAGAACAGGACATTTCCGCACTCCTCCGCAGGAGTAGTAGGTCATCTCATCCGCCTGAGAGTTACTACAGTTTTCTCATAGACGGGGATAAAGAGGATTGCATCATTGATAATGATGAACCTACTAGCTTCCAGCAGGCCATCCAGAGCGGTGACTCAGTAAGATGGCTGGATACAATGCGGACCGAGAAGGAGTCCATGTACACCAACAAAGTATGGACTTTGGACTTTGCTCCGGATGGGGTAAAACCCATAGGATGCAAGTGGATCTTCAAGAAAAAAATTGGTGTAGATGGATAGGTGAAAACCTATAAGGCTAGACTTGTTGCGAAGGGTTTTCGTCAAAGACCTGGTTTGGACTATGACGAAACTTTTTCTCCAGTGGCTATGCTCAAATCAATTCGGATCCTTCTTGCCATTGCTGCCTTCCATGATTATGAGATCTGGCAGATGGACGTAAAGACGGCTTTTCTAAATGGTAATATAGAAGAATGCGTCTATATGGATCAGCCAGAAGGTTTCAATCAGAGTGGAAGCAGCGGGAAAGTGTGCAAGTTGCTTAAGACCATTTATGGACTAAAGCAGGCATCACGGAGTTGGAACATCTGTTTTGATGAAACGGTCAAAGAATATGACTTTATCAAAAATCCAGATGAACCATGTATATATAGTAAAATTGTAGCACGAACTGTCGTACTCCTTGTCTTGTACGTGGATGACATTCTCTTGATAGGAAATGACATTCCTATGCTACAATCTGTCAAAGGATTCTTGTCACACAGGTTCTCTATGAAAGACCTAGGTGATGCCTCTTACATACTGGGGATCCATATCTATCATGATAGATCTAAGAGGATGTTGGGACATTCACAGTCCAGGTATATCAACATTATACTGAAAAGATTCAGTATGGAAGATTCTAAGCGCGGTAGTTTACCGGCTTGTCACGGAATCACCCTATCCAAAGAGATGTCTCCCAAGACTGATTTGGAAAAGAATCGCATGTTAGTTATACCCTACGCTTCTGCGGTAGGCTCTATAATATATGCGATGTTGTGTACCAGACCAGATGTAGCTTACTCACTAAGCGTGGTAAGCCGGTATCAGTCAGACCCAGGGGAGAAGCACTGGATAGCAGTAAAGAACATTCTCAAGTACCTGAGAATGACTAAGGATATGTTCTTGGTTTACGGCGGAAAAGACCTCAAGATCGAGGCTTTTGCTGACTCCAGCTTCCAGAGTGATAAGGATGACTCCAAGTCCATGTCAGGTTATGTCTTTACCCTCAATGGAGGGGCGGTGTGCTGGAAGAGTTCCTAGCAGGACACCGTTGCTGACTCGACGATGGAAGCGGAGTTTATAGCTGCTTGCGATGCCGCAAAAGAAGCAGTCTGGATGAAGAAGTTCCTCACAGAACTTCAGGTGGTTCCCTCCATTGTTGATCCAATACCTCTGTATTGTGACAACAACGGGGCTATAGCTTTAGCAAAGGAACCCAGGTCCCATCAGAAGTCCAGACACATCTTAAGGCGGCATAACCTGATCAGGGAGATCATAGAACGCTGGGAGATCGAGGTCCAGAGAGTTGCTATAGAAGAGAACACTGCAGATCCATTCACAAAGGCCTTACCTCAGATTCAGTTCGAGAGGATACTCGAGATGATAGGTCTTCGATACGCCAGTATATGGCCCTAGTGCAAGTGGGAGATTGTTAGTGTATATGCCCTAGGGACCATTATTGTATCATACTAGTTTGTATATTACTTAATGGAAGCTTGGGATATTCACAGTTATATTAACAGTCTCGCTCAATATAGTAGTATGCTACTTGGTTTATATCTATCTTAATATGTGTATATGTTAGCATATCGTGAATACATATTGATAGAGCCCTTAGGATCTTGCTTGACTACCAGCGTTGTGATGGCAGTCACACTAGTGGGGGCTGGATAGTCTACAAGCACATTCTTTCTCAGGTCCCTAGTCGTAGGATTATTGAAACAGGGAATCGATACTCCGGAGTAGACTAGTGTGTACGCTTCTCATCCCAGTTGGGGAGATGGTCTGTCCTACAACCATCAGTACGTTGTACTAGAGATAGTATACAGATGCTCGTTGGGTTACGGGTACACCGGACAGGACTCGCAGGGAACTGTTGGTTGGTATTATATCCGTCGTCAGTTAACAGTTCCCAGGTGATATGAATACAGCATAGTCCGCAGACTTGACACTGCTGCTTCGTCTCGAGTGTATTCCCACTTTTCTTAGATTGCTACCCTACTACGGCTCAAAGGAGTCGTGCAAACAAGTAGCAGTTAGGTGCAGTCCCGAAGCACTTGGAGGCAGTGGCGATTAAATAAGATTCGTCTCTCTCGGTATTGGGAGTTGATATCGTGCTGTGTTTGGAGAGCCATTATGCAAAGTCCCTGGACAGGGCAAACGAGATTTACTGGTAGGATTTCCAGTAGTTTCTCAAGGTATAATGGGCTTCACTCCGACACGACTTATACCGCTTTTAGGGGACTGACGCTTGCCGCCCCTAGGCCCGATATGCGATAGTCCTATACGAACAGACCGGACTGTATGGAGATTATCATATCAGGCTCAGTAGGAGTTCGGATGGGTTTCCTCATCGGCCTTCTTATCGACATCTACCTGGGGACCGTTACGTACAGCTAGTACCGCTTGCGGCCTGTGGTTAAACCACTGCCAGCGTAGTGTCGAGTCTTTAGAGTCCCACATACAGAGTTTCCCTGCTTCAGGCGAAACGAATAGAGGTCGTATGGTTTTACGACAGGGTTCGGACACATACGTGTATTTATGCACGTACGATGTTCAGACAGTTTTTACTAGTGGGCTTTAGTTTAAGCCAGATTCTAGTATTGGATTATTGGATTTATACAGTCCCAGTATTTCCGTGTTTTCACGGATGGGAGGGGTATTCTCGTAATTAGTCGAGAAGCTTCTAGAAGATAGATGAGGTGGAGAGCTTAGGTGGAATTTGCATTAAATGGATTAGTGACTCATGGAGTGATTCATCCAAATGAGTTAATAAAGCATTTATTGCTTAATGACTCAAGAGATGATTCACCCAAAGTGAGTTAATGAAGCATGGTTGATATTATCATATATTATTCATTTACATAATTATCATGCTTCATATATTCACAAATGAGTTAGAATTCATTATCATTCTCACTTTAACATTCTCTCTCCTCAAGCTCTCTCTCTTCTCAAAGAACTAACCCTAATCCTCTCATGTGTTGAGATCCAAGGGTTAGCAAGACTAATAGATCCCTAATCCTCTTCTATATCCTCTAGGTTACTTTGATTAGCACTCATAGCCACCTAGTTACCTCAAGTGAGAGGTGAAAGCTTGGAGAAGGAGCTCTCGGGTGGATCTTCTATCACATCAAGGAAGCCGACGAGGAGGTGAACTACAAGAACAAGAAGAACTTGAATCTTTAGGTATAATCATCTATCATAGTAGCTAATCACTTGTCACGACCCGAAATTGACACGTGATGGCCCTAATACTACGCAACGTCTACAGGCGTAACGCAGTAAAAGAAAGCAAAAACCCAGAAATCTAAACATTAAATGACAAGAAAAGATAAGAAACATTGTTTAAACCTTTATAAAAATCTCAAGTATAAATTCTTTAAGTCCAATTTTCTTTCTTGAAAATTTTGGCAGCACCTCCTTTATAAAAACCAACCCCAAAAATGGGTACAACATAAATATAAAATAAAGCATCCCCAACGGGAACAAATCCATGCCCAAAGGCGGAAAACAATCACCACAACAGATATACGACGCCGTAGCGAAGAAATAGAAAACGATAGAAAGGAAACTGTATAAAAGACAACAAGTCACAACATAATATACAACATCGTCCTCACATTAAGTCTCTAAGTCATACAATATAGTACTGGTAGATGGAGAGTACAGGGATACAACAAATATACAAAACAACATCGGATAACCACACAAAACCCACCTGGGCAAAATTGCACACTGTCAGGCGAAGTGGTATCCGCAGCAAAGGATGATACGAAGGATGAAAATACCCTGCCTCTGACTATCCTGAGGAAAACCTGCAAACACTGTGGCATAACGGGGGTGAGTTGCCAACTCGTGAATAGTAATAACATATGCAGGTAATCGTGAGTATGCACGTACAACGCGAATCTAACATAAGAATCTAAGCAATGAATGGTCATATATAATGCAATAATCATGAAAAAGTACACTAGCAGGTATAATTTATACATGAAGTAATAATAATATGACAATCTGTATGTACAATCATGTAAGGTACTATATCGGTACTACTAATAAATGAAGAAATGATATGAATAAAGGTATGTAAATGCAACAGTCATGGAAGGTACTCTAACCGGTACACTAATGCATGTAGCAGTGCATAAACAGTAAATGTAGAGTATGGAATGAAACATTTCATTTCCACGGAAATCCTAACCTCGTGGTAGGAACAAAATCCAACAAGACAGTCTAAATTTCCAATTTCCACACATCAGCCACCAAACTGGCTCTCATATCATGTAAATCTCATATATCCTGAATGTACAACATCAAGTAGATCTCACATATCCCGTATGTACAATATCAACTATATCTCACATATCTCGAATGTACAACATCAAGTAGATCTCACATATCCCGTATGTATAATATCAAGTATATCTCACATATCTCGAATGTACAACATCAAGTAGATCTCACATATCTCGTATGTACAATATTAAGTATATCTCACATGTCCTAAATCCAATGTCAATGAGTCCTTTACATTCTAGGTATATTTACATGAATAAATATAACGATGTATATAAATTAATGTCAATACACATATATTAGCGTCCCATTCTACTAATATTGGTGTAAGGGCATATATAATAGCGGCCTAATCCCCTGTTATATATACAAAGGAGTAAAAAGAAATATCATGAAACCAATGTGTCAAGCATCGACACAGAATGCTGATCTATCAGGTGATGTCGCCATGACTGGCACCCTGATAGGTACGTATCATATGCTATACCGAAAGCTCGAGTGCCTAGCTCTGACCCTTGCCTCTCGACGTATCCATACGCACATGACTCCCATCGGTATCCCCATGATAACCTCCGAATCATTGGTAATATCACCGGTAGGTACTTGCCCACCTTCCAGGCTTAATCGGCATGGACCATCGATCAATCTTGCCGAGGGGAACCATACTGGGCCCCACCATGTACTCTCATACGGCACCACTCCTCATATGGAGTATATAATCAGAACCGATAAATCTCATGGTGGATGCTGAAATGTCATATCAAGGGAAACCGGGTTTTTCAAATAATGCATAATTTCATGAACTCCCACGGTCCCCAAATCCAGAAAACATCATGAAAAATCCATATCCCAATGAGAAAATCCATGAATATAATATACGCATCATAAATATGAAATGCGAGCATATAAAAGAAAAGCAGCAATTAACTGTAACAAGTTAATATAATATCATGCGGTTCCTAATCTCTCCAATTCTAAAATAACATCAAGTAAAGGTAAACATGTAGCTATAACCAGATATATATGCAACATAAAGGTATAGCAAGATATATGTATCTACCTATAAGTAATGATGTAGTATACCTACTAGGTATAAGTGAAGTATGTGTGCAAAGTATACCTGTAGCTATGACATAAAGTGTGTATGTACCTATCACTAATGGTACGATACTATATAGGTATACATGTATCTAACACGTAAGTATGTGAAGGCATATGTGTAAGCATGTGGATATACAGGTATGCTAAATGTCATATGCGATAAGAAATATGAATCATTGTCTCAATGTTCCTAACCAACAATAGCATTTCTATATGTGGGTTGTGCATGACATGGCAATTATTGACAGTGCGTAGCATACAATCAGTGCTCGTGCAACATAAATCATCAATAATATGTGCAGTGTCTTAAGGATACTAGTCCAAACACAACACTAACTAAGCAGTAGGGTGAATACGCAATTCTAAGTATGACATAGAATATGCGACAGAATAATATCTCTAGCACAGAGGCATAACGCCATGCGGGAGATTCCCCTGTATATGTTAAATCTACTCACCAACACTCCTGGCTAAGTGTAGCCAACCACCTGTTTTCCCCTGGTCTCAGTGTCCGAAGTCCCCGCCTGCGAACCTACAACATTAAAACAATAAACCAAGTGTACATTAATAATAACCCTAAAACACGTACGCACTACCTTTAACCGACACAACAACACAAAACATACTCTCAAGTGTTCGTATTGTGGCTAACGTGCGTAGCGACACGACGAAAACAACTTAAGAGCAAAACCACACAAAGTGCACGATCCGTGTCGTATAACGTATCGCGCGAACACAAAACACTACAACCTACCTAAGTGATCCCAGATTTTTCATACAGTGAAAACTAAACAAACAAACAAGACCAAATACTCCCAAACCCCAGCATAGACCTACCCTCAAAAACCCACACCCCAACTCCACCTAGGGGCCAAGGTCGCCGGATTCCTCTTCAGACATCGCCGGCCCTGGCCGGTGGGATGGGTCTCGTGTCTCAGGTGGGGTCTTAGGTTCACTGGTACACCACTACAATTTTGTTTGATTTTTCTGTACGAATTCCAGGTCATAGAAGTCACAGATATCGCAAATCGACACTAAAATACGATATAATGCATCAAACTAAACTATACACTATCTAAACTGAAACTAACTAGCTACAAAGTACAAAAACTATACAAAGAAGAGATAGAGATCAATACCTAGCCTCATGAACACAAAGATCCAAGCTTTCCAAGCTCCAAGATGCTAAAGTGATCAAAAATGTGATTTTTGTGATTTATTTTGGAATTTTGGAGATTATTGTGCTTGAATTTGTTGCAAAAGAGAGAGAGAAATGCACAAGGGCAAAAGAGAGGGAGGGCTCGGCCAATAATGGAGGAAGGTGAGGGAATTTCCTAGCACTTTCAAGTGATAAATGCACATAAATGCATTCACACTCACATGCATGCACCTCTTCTCCAAAATTCTTCTTTTCTTTTAAGTTTTAAATCAAGACCCCATACAAATATCTAGATGCTATGTGAAGGGTTTTATTAACTCAACTTAATTGTTGCAAATAAGACTTAAGAGAAAATTCCCAAAATGTGAATACCGCCTTAAAATAATATTAAAATTGGGAAAAATTCAAATTGGACCAAAACGTCCCATATACCCCCAAAGCTTGCGCACTAGCTTTATTTTAGCTAAACTAGGTGCTGGCAAGTCTATATGGTCGTTTGATCACAGTCGGGTTAAAACAGAAAATACCGACAATTTTACCCAAAAACGGAAACATTCACATAACGATTTCTAAAACGTTACATCACTTCTAGATAGTTGTTAGTTAGGGTTTAGCAATGATCCGTATAGTTAGTCGATGTTAACTCAAACAAAATGATTGTTTTACCAATTCCGCCTCCCCGCATCTTGTTGGGTGTCTATCGTCGACTTACAATATATATATATATATATATATATATATATATATATATATATATACACTTATGTGTTATGAGATGTATATACTTAGTAAGAAATTCTAGGTGACTTTAGAATAGTTTTAGCATACTTGTAGGAAAACGCATTTAGTTAGTTTCTTAGTCGCGAACCCTAGAGTAGTGATTTGCATACACGCACACATACAGGCATACATTTTATTTTCTTATGCGTATATGGGGATATGTATATATATATATATACACATAGATATGGGACTATGTATACACACACACACACACATACATGGATGATGAGGATAATATACGATATTTGGAGATGAGTCGATGAGATTGGGCATGGTGCCATGAGATCGGTGGTACGATTTGGTTCATATTATGAGATACGACATGATATTATAGCGGGTCCATAGGCGATATGTTTTCATACACACGCATATATATATATATGGTATCAGTATGTACTAGACTTTATATTAGTACCCCCGTTCATGTTATGATGATAAGGATACCAGATAAATGATGAGATAAGTGTGATATTCGACCCATATCCAGATTGGGATGCCGTACGATGGATTTACCGTACGAGCTATATATTGATGATAGATCCGCACTCTTGACTCGAGAATGTCATATTATATATTGTATCGTATGTGATACTATTGAGGAGGGATCACCGACTATTATATTTATATATCGACTCAGATTTAGGCGGTTTCCTTACCTTTTCGGTTAGTCTGTTAGTTAGTCCTGTAGTTTATTTGTAGATATCAAACTAGACTCGAGTCATACCTATTTCAAAACTAACGAATCGTGAGTATTTTAAAGACAGGATAAGGGATTCTACGGATATTTCAAAGAACATACATTTTCTTAAAAACACCGTAGTCCCTATTTACTAAACACCACGATTCGTGTTATTTCAAATGTCAAAACTGTATGACTCATATATAGTAATGTATATTCCTTATTGCTGCGTTTACCATTCATTTTCCGCATATTATATTATTCGCATCACATCGTATGCTTATTTGTGCTTTAGTAATTATTATGAAACACATGTTGTCAGGACACTAGCACCATTACCGATGATGCGTATGCTCCACGTACACCTTCTTGCCGGCTCACTCACATCATCATCGGTAATTGTCATGTTACGTACACATTAGAAAATACTACTTCATTAGTATAAAATGTTAGCTGATAGTTTCGACATGGTACTAGTGAGCTTACTTTTATATGATAGCTTAGACATTGCATTTATTACCATGATTTTCATGTTTATTTATATATTCACTTGCCATGACATTATGGGCCAGTCCGGATTGCCGGAGCCCAATATTGTGAAATTCATTGTTTATTTACCCTTGAGATTTGGATTTCGGACTTCCATGAGATTTCTGGATTTAAAGAAACCGTAAGGATTTTATAAACTGATTATCATTTTAAAATGAAAGTTGTGGTTTTCTCATGATATGATTTAGATATGTCCACCATGAGTTTTCTTGGCTCTTGAGCGATATCATACACCCGATTCGAGGAGGAGGAGGAACCGTATATGGGTGCATGGTGGACCCTGTGCGGTACCCCGGGGCAAGATGGTCGCAGATGATGGCGTTGAGCATGGCAGGGGAGCACTACCGATCAGTGATTGTTTTGTGACTTGACGGATATCCGGAGGATACCAATCGGAGTATAGGCCAGTCCGGATAGCTGGAGCCCTAGATTTTGAGATTTGATGTTATAAGCCAGTCTGGATAGCCGGAGTCCTAGATATTGAGATTCGAGAATACAGGCCAGTCCGGATTGCCGGAGCCTGAGATATTGAGATATTGGGATATATGCTTTGTGTTGATGCTTGACACTGGTTTCATGTTGATTTCATTGATGATACCTCGATTTATAAATATACAGAAATCTCACTCACTTAAGAATTTTTTTTCTCATTTATGATATATTATGTTTTCATTATATTGCATTCATACCTCATATTTATGATATGTTGCTACCTGAGACACTGACACGAGCACATGGTATTACACTTATGTATAGATGTTTACCCTTGCTACCTTATCATGCTTCAAACGTTTATCATTTTGAGGTTATATATTATTGATCGTATTTACCTAGGATTGAGTCATACATACGATTTCTGCTCGGTGATGTTTTCTGCTCATGAGTTGGCAACTCACCCCCATTGTGCCACAGTTTCTTGCAGGTCTTGCCGTACAGGTTTCGTTGCGGGTTGCTGGAACACCGATCCTTCCGGGTGATTGCTTTGGTAGGTCGGTTCACTCGCATCGTGACCACCATTGTACCTTTTATTTTTATTCAGTTGTATCTAGTAACTCCATCAACCAGACTTGTATATTATTTAGACTTAGAAGGCCGTGTATTATTCTTTCGACCTTAGAGTCACGCCTGTATTATTATGGTTTTCTTGATGATTTTGAGTTTCCTTTTGAGTTTTGATCCTCGCCCTTCGGCGTTGTATATTATATTGCTTGCATGGTTGTGACCGCCAATTGGCCAAGAGCTAGCTCCCGCTTGGGGACGCCTTTATGTATATTATGCATATTTGTACCCGTTTCGGGCCAGTTTTTACAAAGGAGACTCTGCCGAAATTTTCGTAAAAGACTTGATGTTTTAAAAATGTTTACTACGACTTTCAAAGTGATTTATACTCAAACTTTTAAACGAGTTTTCCTTCACTTTATTCTTTTAAATGGTTTAGATTTCTGGGATTTTGGCTTACTTGAATTAGATGGCGTCCTATAGACTTCATATGATTCAAGTGCCAGTCACATGCCATTTCGGGTCGTGACATAGTCATACAGCTTTGTTGGCAAGCGTCAAGGTTTTGTGTGGGTGGGTTCTAGTTAATCCAGGACAATGACGGGTTGAACTTGACTAGTGGCCTATAACTTGTTGGCAAGCGTCAAGGTTATAGGTCGTTAGGGGTAAAAATCACATCGGGAGTTTCAAACATACATGAAACTTGCCAGGCATGCACATACCTTCTGAAGTGTGGTGACTTGAGTGGATTCCATCAAGTTATCATGCGATGATAGTTGGATCCCGATTCCTACTGATGAGTAGGTTTACTCCTCGGGTGGTGATATATGATGATCCCGACTAATTCTCCTTTTGGGTTTGGAGGAGAATTCGAGGAAACAGTGGGAGCCATCCTGATTAGATAAAGTGATTAACCATTCTGATCTAGGTTAAAGTGCACGCTGAGTGTTTCTTTTCTCTCTCTCTTTGGCAGCGACCATGGCCCGACCCTAAACTAAAACTTATGAACCAAGTTAACCGAACCTTCTTAAAACACTTTGGATTGTTATGGAGTCGCATATATCATTGCCACTTCTACATCACCTTTGCTTTTCTCCAGAACATCCCGTATCACTACGAAGATCCATATTTATTGGATAATCTATCATATAGTTACATACGAACTCCAATGAACTTGTTCCAGTTCGAGGATGGATTCTGGTTTAGGAGAAATTGAATAGGATTATTCAGTTGTCTTTTCCCTTTATCTTCTCTCAGGTTGCGAGGGCTCTTAGGATTAGGAGAGTACGCCTATTGTGCTTATTGGATAGTCTTATTCCAAACCATAGGCATGTACCAAAAGGAGGGGAAGGAAGAAAACCAATTAGCCTGAGTGTGGTATACATAAGGTAATAAGTAAAGACATATAAAGGGATTAGAATAAGGGCAAAGGAAATTGCGACTGCTATCATTCATGACAAAACCGCGTATACTCCTGCCACTCCTATATCCACTTTGCTTTTCTCTAGTACACTTCTTATCACTATGAAGATCCATAATGCTTGGATATGCCATCGTATAGTTACATACAAACTCGAAGGAACTTGTTCCAGTTCGAGGATGGAATCTGGTTCAGGAGAAATAGAATAGGATTATTCAGTTGTATTTTCTTTTCACCTTCTCTCAGGTTGCGAGGGCTCCTGGTATTAGGAGAGTACACCTATTGGGCTTATTGGATAGTCTTCTTCCAAAACATAGGCTGGTGCCGAAGGGTAGGGAAGGAAGAAAATCAATTAGCCTAAGTTTGGTACACAGAAGGTAATAAGTAAAGATATATAAAGGGATTGGAGTGATGGCAAGGAAGTATACGGTTACTGTCATGAATCACGATAGTGGAAGAGGTTTACTAGGAATACCCGAATACCCCTTCGAAACATTTTTCATGTTTCAGATTTACTGTGCGATGTTAAGTGAAAACTGTTTTCCTAATTAGATTGCAACTCCAAGGTATGTATTTACCAGATTTGATTCTCACATCTTTATGGCGTTACAGATGGTGAGTAGGAGTAAGATATTGGGAATTGGGTGATTAGATCCTCTGTATATCGGAATCCTTTGTAATTGGTGATGTTTGAGGAAATCACCTGGGTTTTGCCTGATGGTAAATATTTGGTTTTGAATATCTGTTGTTATGCACCAATTTCAAACTGATATATTTGTTTGTTTATTTTATATAGTGAGATATAACTTTTTGAAATTATGTCTATGACATTTACCTATATCAGTTGGTGATCACGTAAGGTGCATTCAACAGCGGTGTAATTCTTCTTAACCATAGCACCGTTTTCAACCTACGACACACAGGGTTTGAGTTATTGAACTCATGGGACTTATACAAAGTATTGTATATTGTCCGATGTTCATTAGGACAAAGGGGTTGGTACTCGTACTATATTCTGTTTACTCATGACTTCTCCAGTTCTAGACAAATATTTCGTCGAAATATAAGGTCCGGATTTTGAGAAGTTATAGGTATAATAATGAAGTATAGAACTATATGTTGCAAGACAAAGTGTTGGTGCTCATACTATATTCTCTTTACTTTTGTTTCTATATGGTATACAAAATCAATTCATATCTTAATGATGTTAAGATATATGGAGTTGTCCGGCTGATGCTTAAAAACAGAATCCGGATAAACTCTAGGCACATTTCAGTAATGGCAGTTTGTGGGTTATACCGGGCTTTGATGAGGGATAACTTTCTACCATCAGGAAGATCAATAGTTATATTGTTCTTAACTCGCCACCAGTTTTAGTAAAATAGATATTTTTCAGAAAACATCAGTGGGAGTATGGTAGAATTGGAAGTGATTCCAGAACCACAAACGATTACTGAAAATTTAATAAAACCTAAAGATTCAATTGGATTCGATATTCCATTAGCTACTTCGCAGATTTGGTGGGTAACCTCAGGCACCCGAGAGGTACTTCGATCTTCTCAGAGGCGGTAACAGGGAGGTTCTTGCTTACCCAGACTTGCCATAGCTGCTGCTCTAGACTATAAGACCTGGCAGGAGGATGAGTATAATGTCGTTCTAAATTAGTTTTAGAATGTGTACATGTATATGACTCTGCCAGAAGGTTGTTGTAGTTAGTGGGAGCAGCGAAAGCATAGTGGGCAAGTAGCTTATGTCTATTTATAGACTAAAGCAGGTATAGCGGAAATAGATCATCTATTTTTGATGTGACAGTCATAGGTTTTGACTTCATCAGAATAGGAGATGGATCTGGTAAGAAGGTAGTAGAGAGTATGTCCAGGTATTTGGATGATATGCACTTGATAGGAAGAGATATTCATATACTACGATCGGTTATACTGTGGTTGTCACAAGGAGTTTCTCCACATAAGATATGGATATAATATCAGTGATTCTGGTGATTAGTTCTATGGTTTTAAATCTAGATTTGGGCAGTGTCCCAATTTGGGTACTTTGACATTATTCTAAAGTGTTTTAGAATGGACGACTCCTGGCCAGGTGGTAGTACCCGCAGGTGATGGAGTAACCTCTCTAAAGAGATATCTTCTAGACTGATGAGGGGAGGGATTTGCCCGCAGGTGATGGAGTCACCCTCTCTAAAGAGATGTTTTAAAATAATTCTTTTTATCTTTTAATTGTTTAATACTAGAGAGAGAGCGATGAATGTGGATTAGGGTTCTTAGAGGAAATTAGGATTTCCCTATACTTCCCCTTGTCCTTCCATTGATCTCTATTTATTTCATGCCCTTAACAAAACAAGTATTAATGAATCTCAAATCGTGATCATGACTATGTAAGTCCGCGGCGGCGTCCCGGCCGTCGATCCGATGCCGGAAACGCGGAAACAAAAATTTTGCAAACTAGCAAACCGGCACCACCACGCACTTTTATCCCGGATCGGGCCATTAACCTGGCTACTAGCAAACTAAAAGACGGGTAGAGAGTTATACTAAGCGATCCGTGTCTTTCGGTCTTCGTCTCTACTCCGATCTCCCGCGGAATCTCCGTTCGTCACGTCCTCGTCGGAAAGGCACCACGTAGCCGGGTTCGTATACGGGCTCCCACCTCTGGACCGAGGCAACTCGGGCGCGAAGTTGGCTAGCCGACGCGTCCAAGGTTTGCTGTAGACTAGTATAGTAGGCTATGTCTCTTGGGGTTTATGGAGTTGCCTTAATGTTGTGGAGGAGGAAAAATAAGCTATGGAGTGATGTGTGCAATTTTTGCAAGCAAGCATAAGAATGCGATGATATATTTCCACCACTAGAAAAATGATCCTCTCATCTTCCTCCCCCAAAAATGGCCGGCCCCCTTTTCTCATGGTGGAGGAAAAAAGAAATCCCAATCCAAGAGAAGAAAAAGAATAAATTAAGATGAAAATGGTCACACCCATTTCATCTCCAAATCCACTCACAAACCATCACCATAAATGCAATGAAATGGACAAGAAAAGCATCTCATGATGAAGAGGCCACAATTATGCAAGAAACCCCTCCACAAAATGTTATTTGCAAATGTGCAAATAACCCCCTCCATCGGAAAGTCCGGCCGCGAAGGAATAAAAGAAAACCGGCCTGAACGAAATGCAAACTGGCAACTTCAGAAAACTGATCCCGTAATAAATTACAGGAAAACCCCGCTATTGCATATACATGCCCGCATTTGTATTCCCACTGAACACAAATGCAAAGAGAAAAAATCTACACTATCAAATACTAGATCCGGTTTAAGCCAAAGCCGGCTAGTAAAAACCATCCGATCACGATTCGTGCAGTAACGCACGTATCTGATCGAACCCTGCCATATCTCCATACGGCTTCTACAGTGTTTCGCCCGAAACATGAGTAACGGTGCGTGTGTGGTGGACTCTAAAGACTCGTCAATACTATGGCTGTGGATTTAACCACTAGCACGTCAGAGGTATTAGCCATACGTGACGGGCTACCAGCTATTGACCAAAAGGGACGTCGATGAGCGAACTCATCCTGACACCCTACTGAGCCTGTCAGTGACAATATCCGTACAGTCCAGTCCATTCGTCTATGAGCATCGCATGGCGGGCCTAGGGGGTTGGTAAAAGTCAGACCCCCAAAAGCGGTACAAGTCGTGTCGGAGTGTAGCCCAGAACACCCTGAGATACTACTGGAATACCTACCAGTAAATCTCCTGCCTTGGCCAAGGACTTTTCATGTTCTAGCTCTCCTAGACACAGTGCGACCTCACCCCCAATACCGGTAGAGACGAACCCCTGCAGATCCGCTCACTGCCTCCATGTGGCTCGGGACTGTACCCAACTAAAACCTGTTTGCACGACTCCTTTGAGCCGTGGTAGGGTAGTAATCAAAGTACAGTGGGAACTCACACGAGACAAATGACGATCTCAGGTCGATGAACTAACCTGTACACATGTCACCAGGGAACTGCTATCTGACATCAGGTATAATCCTAACTAGCAGGTTCTCGACTGTATACACTAGTCTACTCCGGAGTATCGATGCCCTGTCTCGAAACTCCCACGAATACGGACCTTTTAAGGATGTGCTTATAGACCCCAGCTCCCACGTATATGATCGCCCTCATACTGCTGGTAATCAAGCAAGAATCCTAGGGGCTCTATCAATGTGTAATAACGACTCGTAAGGTCACCTAAAGCAGTACATGATGATAAAGATAAACTAGATAGCATACTATCATCTTGAGTAAGACTGTCCTACCGGCATAGGTCATCCCTCAATCATTGCAATCACGTGCCTGTGATCCAATAATTGACTCTGAGGGCACTATATCCAGCAGACTATCATTAATTGATAGCATGCCCGATAAGAGGGTTAACATTCGCTTTGCTAAAATTTATAAACATTAAAAAAATTTAAGGGATTTTTCATCCATTATTCTACCCTATCCTGCAAACCCTAGCAAGCAAGAATTTACTCGCTCATGGATATTAGCGATTTAAAAGAGAGGTGGAAGATGAATGAACCCATAATTAAAAATTAAAATTGCAGAAAGTAATGCAGAAATAAAGTGCAGAAAGTAAATGCGGAAAGTAAAGTGCAGAAAGTAAATGCAACAAAAATTAAAAGAAAAGACTTTCTTTATTGATCAACTAGTGCATTACAAATTGCTCCCTGAAAAGTAAATTATAAAAAAACCTAGTTGCTCGCTAGATCTCTCTCTCTCAATTGATAGATAGGTGAATAGATGAATTTTTTGTATGTATAGATAGCTCTCGGTCCTTTTATAGACTATGGATTGTGAAACCCTAGATGAAATATTGAAGTGTGTAAAATTACGATCTTGACCCTGAAGTTTCAGATCCTACGGCCGCTAAATGACCGCTGAACCACCGCATATAGCCCTATTTGACCGTGTTTCCACCGCCGTTTGGTGGGCTCGTGCCTCCAAATTTTTTATGCCTTTTCTTCTCGATATTTGGAGATCCTTCTGATAAAAATATTCTTAAAATATATCTCTCAGTCTCTGCCGTTACAAAATTCTTCGATTTGCTCCTAATATTCGGCAGATTTTGTTAGGTGAATCGATTTGTTGTGGATCTCCTACCCATAGTTCAGCCCCGAGCTAATCTTATTATAATACCTGCACAATATCTCCAATCACCTTATTAGTAGTATTTTTTTATTTGAGATATTATTCTAACCAACTATATGATATGATATCTTAAGAATATTGATTAGGAATATTTGATATAATATGAATATTTTATCAAAATATTATATGCATATATTTTCCCTAATTATATTAATTATAAATTAAGAAACATATGATAATATTCTTTTTACAAATAAACCCACATATGTTCTTTATTTACAATTAACACCTTTTAATAGTTAATAATAGTAGGGAAAATGTCCATACAAATTTGCAATAAATTTGACTAATCACCCATCACCCACCGAGAAACTACTGATCCAAATCAGTAATTCTCGTCCACCTTGGCTAAGAATTTCTGGTGATAGCCACCCGTGCACAGCGAGACATCTACCCCCAATACCGAGAGAGACGAATCCCCGATGATCGGCTCACTTCCTCCATGTGGCTCGGGACTGTACCAAACTAAAACCTGTTTGCACGACTCTTTTGCACCGTCGTAGGGTAGTAATCAAAGCGCAGTAGGAACTCACACGAGACAAATGACGATCTCAGGTCGACAGACTAACCTGTACCCATGTCACCAAAGAACTGCTATATGACAATAGGTGTAATACCATCTAGCATACTCCCGGCGAGTTCGTCCAGTGTAACTCATAACCTTATGAGCACCTGTATACTATCTTAGATGACTAACTGACACTAATGACTTGTGAGACCGGCCGCCGTCTCTCGTCGGGGTCTCGAAAAATATACACTATTCTACTCCGAAGTATCGATGCCCAGTCTCGATACTCTCTTGGCTAAGGACATTTAAGGATGTGCTTATGGACCACCCAGCTCCCACGTATATGATCACCATCATAATGCTAATAGTCAAGAAAGAATCCTAGGGGCTCTATCAACATGTAATAGTGATCTGTAATACCACAGAATGCATGTACATGATGATAAAGTCAAACCAGATAGCATACTATCATCTCGAGTAAGACTGTTCTACCCGTATATGTCCTCTCTCAACCATCACAATCGCCTGCCCGCGATTACAATAATTGACTTAAGGGCACTATAGCAAACAATCTTCCACTTTCACTTAAGGCTAATTATTGCGGTGTCACATACTCACAGCCCGTATGATACAGAACACCCAACTTCTCTACTAATCAGTCTCGCAAAGATTGTTTGCGAAACTATCGCGTTCGAGAAATAGCCTGAGTGAGTGGATCCTCTCCAATGCTTCTATCTTTATCTCTCTATATCTCAATTTTATGGAGAAAGACTATCTCCCGAAATGAGCGATACCTGACTTAGAATTTGTCTGGATATCTGATGGGACCAAGTTCATAAATGAACTTCAAATCCAATAGACTTCTTAGACTGTATTCTCCACTGAATTTAATCAGTATCCTGCGCCATGCCTTCCTCAGTATCCGCTTGGACCCCCTGTCCAACATACTGCCCCTCAAAAGATGGTAAATTTTAACTCTGACAGTCACTCTGTCATCGAGGTCACTTTGGAAGCCTGAAATGATAACCGCCTCCTTAAGGAGGCAGCCATTACCATATACCAAGAATATTCTCTTATGTTCATAACTGCTTCCCAATGTTTCTCCAGGATTGTATTAATATATGTTTATTGCAGCTAGTGCAAAAGTAATATCTGCCGTGGTACTTGATATTTCATGATTGACTCAATTGCCTAAGCAAGTGATATGTCATTCATGCAAATATCTCTTCTCATCAGTCTAAAAGACATCTCTTTAGAGAGGGTGACTCCATCATCTGTGGGTACACCACCACGCTAGGAGTCGTCCATTCTAAAAGACTTTAAAATAGTGTCAAAGTACCCGAATTGGAACATTTCCCAAATCTAGATTTAAAACCATAGATCTAGTCACCAGAATCCCTGATATTTTGTCCAGATCTTATGTGGCGAAACACATTGTGACAACCACAA
Source organism: Agapanthus africanus (assembly GCA_030015575.1). Taxonomy (NCBI): domain Eukaryota; kingdom Viridiplantae; phylum Streptophyta; class Magnoliopsida; order Asparagales; family Amaryllidaceae; genus Agapanthus; species Agapanthus africanus. Next base: position 676,868,306 of record JASDDO010000019.1, on the reverse strand, counting down.
CATAACCAATCGTAGTATAGGAAGATCACTTCCTATCGGGAGTACGTCATTCAAATACCAGGACATCACTCCCTACTACCTTTTTACCAGGTCCATATTTTATTCTGATGAAGTCAAACTCTATGACTGTAACATCAAAATAGATGATCTATTTCCGCTATACTTGCTTTAGTCTATAAAATGACATAAGCTACCGGCGCACCATTCTTTTGCTACTCCCACTGACCACAACAACCCTCTGGCAGAGTCATATACACGTTTATTTTTAAAGCTGATTTAGAACGACGTTATAGTCATCCACCTGCCAAATCTCATAGTCTAGGACAGCAATAGTGGCAATTTTGGATCATCAAAACCTCCCTGCCATCATTTTTGAGGAGACCAAAGTACTTCTTGGGTGGCTGAGGTTATCCACCAAATCTGCGGAGTGGCTAGTGGATTGTCAAATCAAATTGAATCCTTAGATTCTATTAAATTTTCAGTAATCGTTTGTGGTTCTGGAATCACTTCTAGTTCAACCATACTCCCACTAATGTTTTTTGAAAAGAATTCATTTTACTAGAAATATGACGAGTCAAGAACAATATAACTATTGATCCTGCAAATGGTAGAATGTTAACACTCGTCAAAGCCCGGGATAACCCACAAACAGCCATTGCTGAAACCTGCCTTGAGTTTATCCGGATTCTAGTTTTAAGCATAAGCCGGACAACTCCATATACCTTAACATTATTAAGATATGAATCTATTCTATATCCAATATAGAAACAAAGGAACTAATTTAATTGGAACCAGATTAAAAAATCAAGCAGTTGTTTCCAGTGCATATCGTCCAAATGGAAGAAGGCCAAGCAGCATTACTCATCAAGGAGTGTACTCACGGATGAATAACCTGAGAGAAAAACAAGTTCTCAAATATATTACTTATAACGGAATACCTAGTATAAGTGTCTATATCTTTGATCACCTCGAAGAATCCTGATACATGCAACATACGGTTCTCTACTTTATTCTTATACCTATAACTTCTCAAAATTTGGACCTTCTATTTCAATGAAATACGTGTCTAAAATCAGAGAAGTCATAAGTAAACGGAATATAGTATGAGTACCAATCCCTTGTCCTAATGGACATCGGACAACATACAATACTTTGTATAAGTCCTCTGAGTTTAATAACTCAAACTCTGTGCGTCGTAAGTTGAAAACTGTATTAAGGTTAAGAAGAATTACACCGTTATTGAATGCGTTGGGTTACGCCAGCGCCCCGGCCATCAATTCGTGGACAAATGCGGAAAAAAACTTTAATAAACCGGCGTTAACGGAACCTGATTCCCCGGGTCTACCATTAACTCTAAACTAGTTGTATGCAAAGGAGTTTAGAAAGGTTATATTGAATGATCCGTGTCATTTAGTCTTCAACCCTCATCCCAAGCTCCTCGCGGCTTCCTTGATCAAGTTTGATCTCCGGTCTCCCCCCATCGAAGACGATCCACCTTGAGAGTACGTAGTCCGAGCTCTAACCTTAAATCCGAGGCAACTCGAGTACTTAGTTTGTTACGCTAGATAGCCGAGATGAAGTAGAGAGTGTGTAGGATTAGATTGTCTCAATACATCCTAGGTTTCTCAACACATGAGACATGTAGGGTGGAGGTAGAGGAAGATGCCATTAGAGAGAAGAGTGTGGAGCATTATTGGCAACTAAAGAAAAATTTGCTGCTGCCTTTTTTTTGTGTTGTGAGAGAGAGTTATTTGTTGTGAACTATATTATAGTATGCTAGAAACTAAAGAAAACAACTAAAGAAAAAATATCCCATAGCTCACTACAAATATCTCATACTACAAACAAGAAATCATCATGCCACCATGAGTCACAACATGACCCACCACCATGAGTCACACCCATATGGCATGCATGAATCAAAGCCAAACAATGAGTCACACTTTCCACTCAAATAAACATTTAACCTAAATGTTTATAAACAATAAATGAAATGGAAACTTCTAAAGTAATCTTGTAATAAATTACAAGAATACCCCTCATCCGTATATACATACCCGCATCTGTATTCCAAAAGAATACCAATACAACGAAACGAAAATAATCCTACAATATAATACTAGGATCCGGCTTAAACCAAAGCCCACTAGTATTATCCGTCCGAGTCATGATCCGTGCATAAGTGCACGTATTGTTGGGTTATGCAAGCGCCCCGGCCATCAATCCGTGGTCAAATGCAGAACAAAAATTTATAAAACTTGGCCATACCACAACCAATTACCTGGATCTACCCATAAGCCCTAGATAACAAAACATGCAAAGGAGTTAGAATGTTTATACCGAATAGATCCGTGTCCTTCGGTCTTCAACCATCATCCCAAGCTCCTAAGGGCTTCCTTGATCAAGCTTGATCTCCGGTCTCCCTTGTTCAGTTGATAAAACTGCACTTTTAATAAGTCATTTTTCCTACTATTTCTATATAAAAAAGGTGTTTATTATAATATATGACACCTATGAGGGTTTATCTGTAAAAATACTATTTTCATGTGTTTATATATTATAATTACATTATGAAGGAAAAAGTAAGCATATAATATCCATGTAACATTTGGCCCATTTAATATACTTACCTTATTAAATACCTTTGACCAATTCTCTTAAAACTAAAATATCATGACAAATGGTTAAAGATAATATCTCAATAAAAACAAATTCTACTAACATCATTTATTGTGATAATTGTGCAGGAATTTTATCATGACTGAAATCAAGAAAATCCGAGTTGGCAAGATTAAATCTGCCTAAGATATTCAAATAAATTGAAGAAACTAATTCTGGCAGAAACGTAGAGAAGATTTTCATACTCAAAAGATCACCAAGTGTTACAGATATGAAGCTACAAAAATTAGTGGCCATGATCTCACCAAAAGGCGGCTGATCCTCGGCCAAACCTATCCAATGGCCCCAGTTCCGCCGTACTTCTAAGAATTTAGGGCTCGGGATTTTGGTGGTTGAGATCCTAACAACTAGTTTCCATATTAGGAAACTAGGGTTCTGGCTTTGTGACTATAAATAAGGACTGAGAGCCTCTTGGAAAATCATCAAACCGAAGCGATCACGAAGTCCACGACGGCTCAAGAATCCTGGTTGATCATCAATAGTTCATCTACCTCCTTAGAAGATATCGAGAAGCAAACTGGTATTTTGTAATCATTTTCTAAGGGAACAAAGTGTAATTGATCTTGTTGATTAATAAAGGTAGTTGTTTTCTTATTTTATTTCTTTGTAGTTCTTCAATATGATTTCCCTCTCTATCTTTTCTTTTCCTAACATGCGCGAGTAATTCTTTGGTTGTTAGGGTTCATAGGATTAGGGTAGATTAATGGATGATGAAAATCCTTAAACTCTTTTTACATCCTATAATGTTTATAAACTTTACCAATAGAATAGTTAACATCCTAATTGGACGCGCTATCAATTCATTGATAATCACGACCACAATTAGAGATTAGATTAACAATTGTTTTGGTAAAGGCTAGACATGAACGGAGATCCATGTCTAGATAGAGGTTAAGAGTGGGAACCCCTTTTCCCTCCAGGAACCCTAATCTACATGCATCACTGTCGATCTAGTTTTAAATCTATTAAAGGATATAAGGAGTAATCTTTAATTAATCATCCATGACTACTAAATCTTAATGAACCCTACATGCCCCCTTTTATATAAAACCTACATCCGTAGTTAATCTAGATCTATATTCTGCATCCGTGTTTAACGTAAATCTAGAACCTACAACCATTCTTCACCATTCTTTATTCTTCCTTCTTTCTTTCTCAACACGCCTAAACTAAGATTAAAAGCTTCAATGTTTCCCAGAGGACGACCCGTACTCATCTCGGTCTAGCTACACGCGACACCGTTATTGATTGCGGTTATTCTAAAAATACAACAATTTTTCAACCAATCAAATGGAGCCGTTGCCGAGGATACGTGCGTAATTTATTTTTCTTACTATTCGTGTTGAATTCTTATTTGATCTATATCATAAACAAAACAAAACTGCAAATTGCATATTTAACGATTATTGTATGAATTTTGCAAGGGGATCTGGAGTCACAGAATTGAGGAAACAGAGAGCCAGAGACATTCATCAAAATCCAGAGGGGGCACATGAGGCCACGTAGTAAAAATCATCACGAGATCCCTCCACTTCGCGGCGGAACCGTGGAAAATAAGCAAAAGAGCGGCGGATATGAAGGATTAGGGTTCCAAACTTCTCGGGTAAATTTCTTAACTCTTTCTCTCCTTTGAATCCAATAAAATATCTTTTCTGCGGGATTCTTTGCAAAATATTGCCGCTCAAAAAAATTATTTTTGCAAAGATTTTTAATTGGTTTGTTTCTTCATATTTTAATACGGATTTTAAGGGGAAAGACCAAAATTCAGATTAGGTGGGAATTTTATCACCCTTACTAAGCCCCACAAATCACAAAACGAGCATCCGCATTGACCCTACATTAATTTAAAAAATATCTAGATAAGACTCTAAGGACTGTCGCGCTCAATAAGGACAGAGGAAGGTCGTGGGTAATCTATCGCTTATCGGCATTACTTTTGTGGTGCCTAGGCAAGTGTGTCTAAGGCAAGTGGTTATTTAATTAGGCCTGCTATTTTCGGTGATTCGTATAGTGGATACCTCACACTTACCTGGCACTTACCTAGCCACAAGAGTAGTAAAGAGATGGTAGAGGATTGATCCTGCGGCTTGTCCTTTGGAAGTCTAGGAGCGGTCTAGATACTTGACTTAGGTAACCTTAGTTCTAGGGTTGTTTGTGAATTTTTGTGTGATTTGTCTTAAGTCCCACTTTTTCAAAAACAAACCATTTTTAAATTACACACACGCTGCTACTTGCGCTAAACCTACTTAGTGCATGCTTGGCTGGACACGGGATTCTAGTGCCCGTCTTGTTCGCGTTCCTGCTATCGACTCCGAAGTCGGTGCTTCTTCATCTTCTTTTTCCTCCCCACCCACCACATCGATCGATATGGATGGTACTCCATCAAATTATAACACCATGCCGCCGCCACCCGTAGGTGAGCATAATCAACTGCGTATCTTTCTCCAAGAAAGATGCTATCCTATTTGTGGTCCACTTCCTACCTGTCTATCCATTCCACCAGCCAACAGGGATAATTTTGAAATTAAATCCCACTACATCAATCTATTGCCCAAATTTCACGGGCTTGAGTCTGAAGATGCGTATGTTCTCATCACTAAATTCAAAAACGTATGCGCAATGATGGGTACTTCACAATTGTCCGTGGATGCTATGCACTTGCGTCTTCTCTCATTCACTTTGTGCGACTTGGCAGAAAAATGGCTTTATAATACTGCTGCACACTCTATTGCCAATTGGGATGAATTCGTGATAGCATTCCATAGGAAATTTTACCCAAATCATAAGACCGCCCGTGTTAGGTGCGAAATCAACCAGTTCATCCAGCTTCCCAATGAACCATTTTGGAAGTGCTTTGAACGTTTTAAGGATCTGCTTGTCCAATGTCCTCATCATAGAATACATAGATGGGATTTGTGCCGAATTATATATGAGGGCATTAATCCAGCGACAAAGCAGGTGCTTGAAACAATGTGTCAATGCAATTTCATGTCCAAAGATGATGGTGAAGCCTGGAAATATCTGGAGGATCTCGCTGAGAACACTTTGCAATGGGAAAGTGTTAGACCACCTTCATCTAGGGGAGGTATTCATCAGCTCGACGTTTCCATCGTAGTAAAAACCGAAATGGCAGTCACACAAAAGAAACTCGACGCTATTGAAAACAAATTCTCATCAGTCTCCCTAAATCAGGTAACGCTTCCCAAAACCGTGTGTGGTTTCTGTTCCGATCCATCACACTTGACGGAAGAATGTCCTATGAATGCACCGTTTCAAGGTCATGAGCAAACTAATGCTGCTTTTCAGTAGCGACCTAGAAACGATCCTTATTCTTCCACGTACAATCAGGGATGGAGGAATCATCCTAACTTTGCTTGGAACCAAAACCAACCCCAAAATCAAAACCAGTTCCAAAGCAATTATCAAAGACCTCCTCCACAGCAACAACAACCACCACCACAGAGTCAGCACCACTTTTAGTCACAAAATTTTCAAAATCCGGCCAACACTTCTGCACTGCATAATAATTCTTTACAATCGACTGGTACCGATAACTCCTCTTCACTCGTACAAACTTTGGTTTTGTTTATGAAACATTCCATCCAAATGTCGGCTGATATGAGGTCTTCTATTGATTCCATAAAGAAAGACTCCGCCTCGTACAGTGAGAGTATTAAATCAATAGAAGCCTAAATTGTACAGTTGAATGCCGCGATGAGTGCGAGAGAAAAAGGGAAACTCCCATCTCAACCCCTACCGAATCCTGGCCACTCACAACATCATAATGTGAGTTCCGTTACTACGTTGAGATCGGGAAGAGTGCTAGATAACCGAGTGGGTGAACAAGTTAATGACGTTAGTGATACCAATGATACCCCAGCTTCTACTTCTTCCCCTAATTCGTCTAGTCTCCTACCTACTTCCGAGCCTATTCTACATTTCCCACAAGGCTCGAACCCCTAGCCCACTTTCTCGAATCTATCTAAAGTGATCCCCACTCCAATTCTGGGATTGAATCCTTCTCCACAATCTATTCCACAAATGTTGGACCCAAAACTTATTGATAAAGCTCCGTTTCCCAACAGATTAAGGGCCAACAGACCTAACCCACAAATGGAGAAGATTGTGGAAATGTTTAAGCAAGTTAACGTCAATATTCGTCTCCTAGATGCTATTCAACAAGTCACATCTTATGCAAGAATTCTTAAAGACTTGTGCACTAGGAAGAGAAAAACTCAAGTGCTGAAAAAAGTTTTCATGACGAGTAATGTTAGTACAGCTTTTACCCAACAAATACCAAAGAAACGTAAGGACCCTGGCTGTCCTACCATATCTATTTCTATTGAGGGTAAAAATATTAATCGTGCTTTACTCGACCTTGACGCTAGCGTTAACTTGCTCCCATATTCCGTATATGAGCAGTTAGGGATTGGAGAGTTGAAACCCGCCCATTGTACACTCCAGATGGCAGACCGATCAATCACCAAACCTATGGGTGGACTAGAGGATGTGTTAATTAAAGTCGGTTAATTCATATTCCCTGTGGACTTTATTGATTTAGATACACAACCTGTGGCTAACCCACGCAACCAAATCCCGGTGATACTTGGTCGACCTTTCCTAGCAACTTCCAACGCTGTAATTAATTGTCGTAATGGTTCTATGAACTTATCCTTCGGGAAGATGACAATTGAGCTTAATATTTACAAGCTAGGAAGTCAACCATCTGAACCTTCTTCTCATTTGCTTGATGTCTGTTCCATCTAGTGCGACATTGTTTGATTTGGAAAATTCTTATAGTGAGGATATCTTCGATGAGTCCATCTCCGAGTTGAATCCGTTGACTCGTCACAAAAGTCAGTAGCACTTTCTGAGTCAATATCCTATGCAAGTTATGAACCTCTTAGGGAGTCCGAGCATCATTCCCTTACCCCACCTTCTATTGCCTCTCCACCAATACTAGATCTCAAACCGCTACCTTCTCATCTTAAATATGCGTATTTAGGTGAGAATGAGTCATTGCCTGTGATCATATCCGCTTCTCTAGCTTTAGAGCAAGAGAACACACTTTTGGCGGTGTTGAGATCAAATCGGCAAGCATTTGGTTGGATAATGGCTGACATCAAAGGGATTAGTCGCTTAATTGTTGAACATTATATACATCTGATGGATGAAGCCAAGCCAACCCGAGACCCACAAAGACGGTTAAATCCCGTTATGAAGGAGGCAGTAAAGAAAGAAATCGTCAAGTGCCTTGATAGTAGTATAATTTACCCTATATCTGATAGCCAATGGGTAAGTCCTATTCACGTGGTCCATAAAAAGTCTGGCATCACGGTCATAACCAATGAGGCTAATGAGTTAATCCAAACACGCACCCAAACTGGGTGGCGCGTATGTATTGATTACAGAAAACTCAATGCCGCAACGAGGAAAGATCACTTCCCTCTACCTTTCATTGACCATATGTTAGAACGATTAGGTGGACACGAATACTATTGTTTCTTGGACGGATACTCTGGCTATAACCAGGTCCCCATCGCCAAAAAGGATCAAGATAAAACCATATTTACTTTTCCTTTCGGCACTTTTACTTATAGACGCATGCCCTTTGGGTTATGCAATGCTCCCGCTACATTTCAGCGGTGTATGATGGGGATATTCTCAGACATGGTTGAGAATTTTCTGGAAATATTTATGGACGATTTCTCCATATTTGGGGACTCCTTTGAGGACTGTCTTCGTAATCTTGACGCGGTTCTTATTCGCTGTAAGGATAGAACTTAACTTTGAATTGGGAAAAATGCCATTTTATGGTCCAAGAAGATATTGTCCTTGGACATATAATTTCACAAAAAGGCATTGAGGTAGACAGAGCTAAAATAGATGTCATCCATAACCTCCCTCGTCCTAAATGCGTCAAAGATATACGAGCCTTCCTTAGTCATGCAGGATTTTATAGAAGATTCATTAAGAACTTTAGCAAGATTTCTAGACCCTTAACTCTTCTTTTGGGCAATGATATTACATTTCACTTCGATTCGGATTGTGAGGCTGCTTTTGAGTCGCTTAAAAGAAATCTCACGACAACCCCCGTTTTATCATCTCCGGATTGGAACCATCCATTCGAGCTTATGTGTGATGCATCGGATTTTGCTATTGGTGCGGTCTTAGGATAACACATTGATAAGATACCACATGTAATTTACTATGCAAGTAGGACCTTGAACGATGCACAAATTAATTACACAACCACCGAGAAAGAGCTCTTGACAGCTGTATTTGCCTTAGAATAATTCAGGCTCTACTTGATTGGCTCGCCAATTGTGGTTTACACTGATCACTCAGCCCTACGACACCTTTTATCGAAGAAGGATGCTAAGGCCAGGCTAATACGTTGGATCCTGTTGTTATAAGAATTTGATCTTGTCATCCGAGACAAGAGTGGATGTGAAAACGTAGTAGCTGACCATCTTTCACGCATCTCTTCTTCACCAACGTTGACCGTGCCGATAAATGACTCATTTCCTGACGAACAACTCTTGACCGTATCCTACGAACCTTGGTTCGTGGATATTGTGAATTATCTAGCGACATGACTTATTCCTAGCAATTGGTCGAAACAAGACAAACTTCAATTTCTATCCCATGTAAAATACTTTTACTAGGGTGAACCTTATTTGTTTAAGTATTGTTCCGATCAAATCATTCGCAGGTGTGTCCCTAACGATGAATTGAAGAGTGTGTTATTATTTTGTCATGATCAGGTATGTGGCGGTCACTTTGGACCTCGAAAAATGGCGGAGAAGGTTTTGCAATGTGGCTTTTATTGGCCAACACTATTTAAAGATGCTTATGATCATTGCAAAACTTGCCCGCAGTGTCAGCATTTGGGTCGGATTTCATGAAGAAATGAGATGCCTCTCCAACTTATCTTGGTTGTGGAAATATTCGATGTTTGGGGTATTGATTTTATAAGCCCCTTTCCAACTCTTTTGGGAATTTATATATCTTGTTAGCGGTTGATTATGTCTCGAAATGGGTAGAAGCAATACCATGTCGCACTAATGACAACAAGGTTGTCATTAAGTTCCTTAAAGAGAACATCTTTTCGCGATTCGGACACTCTCGCGCTATAATTATCAACAACAGAGCGCATTTCTGCAATCGGTCTTTTGAGGCTTTGATGCGGAAATATGCAATCAACCACAAACTTTCTGCGCCCTATCATCCCCAAACAAGCGGGCAAGCTGAGATCTCAAATAGGCAAATCAAACAAATTTTGGAGAAGAAGGTTTCTAAATACCGTAAAGATTGGTCAACCAAATTGACGGATGCTTTTTGGGCATTTTGCACCGCTTATAAGACCGATCTTGGTATGTCTCCATACCGCCTTGTGTTTAGGAAAGCATTCCACCTTCCTGTCGAGATCGAACATAAGGCAATGTGGGTTATTAAAGAGCTAAACTTTGATTTTTATCAAGCTAGCAGTTATCGGAAACGGCAATTGAATGAGCTAAGCGAACTCCGCGATGAAGCTTACAATAATGCAGTGATAGTTAAGAACCGAACTAAAGTGTTCCACGATAAAAACCTTTTGAGAAAAACTTTCACAGCGGGACAACAAGTCATTCTTTACGATTCTCGTCTCCATCTTCATCCGGGCAAGCTTAAATCTCAATGGAAAGGACCATTTGTGGTGCGGTATGTACACCTGCACGGGGCAGTAGAAGTTGAAAATATAAAAAACGGTACAATTTTTAAAGTAAATGGCATAGATTGAAACCGTATTTTTCTGCTGACCCAACGGAGGTGCTCATGTTCTTACAGGAGCCGCTTTATCATAACTAAATTCCTCCGCCTGACCTCCATGTTTCGGTAACATTGTATCATCTTAAAGAATGGAGGTGAGTGAAAAAAGGACTTAACCGAATATCTGTGCGTGCCAAAGAACAAGTTTGGGGGTTGTTCATATCAGATTTTTGCATTTTTATACCGCCCAATTTTTATCACATTGCATATCGGTAGGTACTCTTGAGCAATGTTTGCTAGTCAATTGCAGGATACAGCTTCTCGGCTCTGAACGGTGAAATTCATGGAAAAACACGACAAAAACCGGGTTCCTGCCAACCACAGATAAAACACGGATCTCCGCTCTTTATCCGTCTATTGCCACACACCAGTTTAAGAGACAAAATGGCAAATCAATGTCATTTTCATGCACAAGGCTCAATGGCAACACATGATCCAAGAAATCTACGCGGAGCTCAAGGAAATCATGACAAAAAGATCCACATCAAATCACCTTTTGCTCAACAGAAATTCTGGAAAAATCGTGAAGCAATTCTGAGAAAAATCATATACCAGACTAATGGGCACAGCAAAACAGGAAAAGCCACCAAATACGATGAACTAATTCCCCTAAAGTGCCGCGGTTCCGCGACAATAGCAGGCTTAGGCCGTGGAACCGCGGCCGTACAGTGGCAACCGAATATGGGCTTTTAGGGTTATTTTGGTCTTTTTATATTGAGGCAGAATTTTGCCCTAGATTTTCAGTTTACTGCCTATAAATAGCCCAGAACCTTGTGAAGCCAAGGGTGCTTAATCTTGTATTTTTCTAGATTTTAGAATACTTGTTCTTCTTCCTCTTCTCATCTCTTCTCCATTGAAAAACTTGTAGTGAGCTTTTGTGAGTGAAGAATGATGAATAAAGAAGTTCTTTTTGTTATTATACTTGTCTTGTTCTCTTATTATTGCTTGTAATTTTTATTTGTTAACTTAGTTGTTGTTATTTGTGTTTGTTTCTTTCTTTTCTCTTTTCCTTTATCATTAAACAACCATGATGCTTACGCTTGATCCTTGTCGAGATGAGGTCGCAAATAGCTAGTTGTTATCTTCTAATCTCCTTCTTTCTATCTTCCTCTTTTGTTTTATTTTCTTTTCCGTATAATAGGTGAGTAGTTTCATACTTGTTAGGGTAGGATAAGGGAAGTTTGAGAGAAAGAAATCTCTCTCACTCTTTCCTTGCCCAACATCTTAATTCGACTCCCGTTAATTGAACCACAATCCGCTCCCTTCGGCACCCTATCCTACATGATAGCGGTGATTCCGTAGTGAGACCGGTTGTGGTTGAATTAACCGGAGGTTATGGATAAGAGCCAAGAACGGACGGACAAGCACCAAAAGGAAGAACTTAAGCCTAGCTTATACTCGCAAGTTCCTTCCTAGTCGTGCTAATCCCCGTTGTTGCCGATTACCGTAACACCGATATTAAGAGTGGAAATGAAAGAAGTGAGCGACTCCTAACTCAAACTAACCTAATCCTAACCCTAACAAGCTCTCTTTACATATCATTTTAACACTTAGTTAATCACAAAAAAACCTGGAAAATTGGACTTAACTCATTAAAGCACATAGAAAAAGATTCCCATCTCCCTGCGGATGACCCGTACTCAACCGGCTAGCTACAAGCGAAACCGTTTTGATTGCGGTAATTAACTAAACTTGAACACGCAGAATCTCTACCAATCAAATGGCGCCGTTGCCGGGGAGACGGTAGTTTATTTCTTTGTGTAATTTCGGGTTAACTTGTGAATATAAATATAACCGAAAAACAAAACAAAAAAATATACTTTGTAAAAAAAACCATCTTGTTGTTTTTGATTAGTTTTTGTGCAAGTGTGCAGGATAATACGGAGTTCGAGTTCAGTGCCAAAGACGTGGGAAGATAGACCCACATTTCGCGGCTACACCGCGACGGATCAAAACGAAGCAAACGGTCTACTGTAAAAATCTGGAGCAGATACAGTAAGCAAGTCAAAATTCAGCACATCTAGACAAGCAGAGGACACCCAAAGAAGCACATACCAGCAAACTGGAGCCCCAAGTCCACAACTTAGCCGCGGAACCACGGCATTAGGGCCCTATTGCCGCGCTTCCGTGGCCACTTGGTGCGTTCTGCATGCCAAAATCCCTGTAAGTGTTTCTCTACTCTTCCTCACCCACTAAACTGTGTTTTCTGCAGCATTCTTTGTGCAAATTCTATTCCCCCTTCCAATAAACTGTTCTTGTGCAGGATTCTTTGCGCCGCGCTAAAAATAAAAATTGTTTGCAGTTGATTTTTTACCGCTTTGCATTCATTAATACGGACTTAAAGGGCTTGAAACCAATTCAGATTGGGTGGGGATTTCATCACCCTTCCCAGGACCCCAGAAATCACAAAAAGCATATGCATTGACCATTGTTAAATTAAAAAAATACTAGACTCAGCCCTAAGGACTTCGCGCTCAATAGGACAGAGGACTGGTTACAGGCATCGGCCGTTTATCCTATCTGACTTTTGCGGTGTCTAGGCAAGTGTGTCGAAGGCAAGTGGTTTATAATTAAGGAACTTCGCGAAAGCGTTGGACAACCTCCCACTTACCTGGCACTTATCTGGCCGCATTTGACGGAGAAGAGGCGGTTTGAGGTCCTATTTCTAGCCCTCTGGAACAGTTAGGAGCTGTCTAGCAGACCTAGGTGACCCTAGATCTAGGTAAGATTGTGCATATCTTGTTTGTGATTGCTTAAAACCGTAAGTCCGTACATATTTCTGTAAAGCTCTTTCTAAAAAAATAAACAAAAAAGGAAAAAATCAAAAACTTTTATAAAAACTTGCCCTTTGTCGCCAAATCCATTTTTCACCCACCACCCATCGTATTTCTCCATTGACGTTTTCTTACCCTCACCTTCTCCGCTTTGACTATACTAAACTCGTTTAGTGTATGTCCGCTTGGACTCGGGACACTATCGCCCGCCTAGTCCGCGTTACGTTAGTCGCTACCGACTACGGGATCGATTCAGACGTCGAAACTCCGTCCATACCTCTTTCACCCCTTCCTTTGCCGGCCAACTCCGACGTTGACCGGAATTCTGTTCATACCTCTTCACCTTCACCATCACCAAGCTCTTCTTCCGTGATGTCAGGATTTAATCCGATCATCTCTTTGACTACCCCTGGATTGGCTCCACCTCCTACGGAGACCAATAACCCACCACCACCGCCTGTTGTAGCGCCGCAGCAAATCGCGCTCCAGGATCGTTTCTATCCCACCCGTTCTGCACTTCCCACCTGCCTTTTTCTTCCGCCGGCCAATAGGGATAATTTTGAAATTAAGCCCCACTTCATCAACATACTTCCACGATTTCATAGGCTTGAATCTGAAGATGCCTATATCTTCATCAATAAATTTCAAAATGTTTGTGCCATGATGAAAACCACCCAGCTGTCGGACGATGCTATACGTATACGGGTCATTCCGTTCACTTTATGCGATCTTGCTGAAAAATGGCTGTATAGCACCGCTTCCCACTCCATAACCAGTTGGGACAAGTATGTAAAAGCGTTTCTAAAGAAATTTTATCCGAATCATAAAACCGCAAGGATCCGCAATGAAATCAACCAATTCTCTTAGCTTCCTTCTGAACCCTTCTGGAAGTGCTTTGACCGGTACAAAGACCTTCTTGTTCAGTGTCCTCACCACGGTATAGAGAAATGGCAACTTTGCCAAACCTTATATGAGGGCCTGAACCCAGCAACCAAGCAGTTGTTGGAAACCATCTGTCAGGGCCACTTCCTATCGAAATCTGACGAGAAAGCGTGGCAATTCTTTGACGACCTTGCGGAGCAAACGCTACAATAGGAGAGCACCAGATCGACTTCTTCTTCTTCTTCTACCTCCACTTCTACCGGTCAGTCTAGGGTAGGAATTCACCAACTTGATGTCTCTATTGCGATGAAAGCTGAAATGGCTGCAATAACGATAAAGCTTGAAGCGATAGAGAGTAAATTCTCTTCTCCTGCTCCTACCCCTGTTCTTCCCCTTCGTACCATTTGCGCTTGTTGTTTCGATCCTTCTCACTTAACCGAAGAGTGTCCTTACAATCCACCATCGCAAGGACAGGATCAGGTTAATGCTGCATTCCAGCAAAGACCGAGGAATGATCCATACTCTTCCACCTACAATCCCGGTTGGAGGAACCACCCCAATTTCTCCTGGAATCAGAATCAATTCCAAGGCAAAAAATTTCCAAAGGCCCCCTCCGCCGCAACAACAAGCGCAACAACAAACTCAACGGCAGTTTTAGCAGCCCTTCCAACCCCAACCTTTTCAAAATCAGACGAACAACTTTGCACCCAACAATTCTTTTCCACCAAACAACTTTGTTCCTTCAAACAACGATAAGGTTTCCTCGCTCGAACGAAGTCTGGAGGCGTTCGTTAAACAATCGACACAATCCACTGCCAACATCCAGTCTTCCATTCAGTCCTTAGTGCAACACACTGCCGCTCACGGGCAAAGCATCAAAACCATCGAGGCCCAGATTGCACAGCTAAATGCGGCCTTAAGCGAGCGAGAAAAGGGGAAGCTTCCGTCCCAGCCACTCCAAAATCCCGGTCACCCACATAATGTACATGTTGCTCTTGAACAACAGAACCATAATGTGAGTGCCGTGACCACATTGAGATCGGGAAGGATGCTGCAAAACAACATTGGCACACGGATCAACGATGACACCCCGGCCGCTGCTTCTTCTTCTTCATCTCCTGCTTCTTTGTCTTCTGAGCCTATTCTCCGTTCTTCACAAGGCTCTCCTTCCTCTTCTTCTGCTCTGAATGGACCCACTTCTCACTCTACGAAAACACCTGTTTTGGGATCCGTTCCAACTCCACAATCTCCTCCAGAAGTATTAGACTCAACCAATTTTAAAAACGTCCCATTTCCAAATCGGTTGAGGTCTAATAAACAAAATCCACAAATGGAGAAGATTCTGGAGTTATTTAAGCAGGTTAACATTAACATTCCTCTTTTAGATGCTGTCCAACAAGTCCCGTCCTACGCGAAAATCTTAAAGGACTTGTGCACGAAAAAGAGGAAGTCTCAGGTACCCAAGAAAGTTTTCTTGGCTAGTGCTGTGAGTGATGCTCTTACCCAATCTTTACCACAAAAACGGAAGGACCCTGGCTGTCCTACGATTTCAATTACCATTGAGGGCAATAACATCAACTGCGCACTATTAGATCTTGGTGCCAGTGTTAACCTGCTTCCGTACTCAGTATACGAGCAATTAGGCGTCGGAGAGCTGAAACCCACACACTGCACTCTCTAAATGGCCGACCGATCGATCATCCATCCTAGGGGTGAGCTAGAGGATGTGTTAATAAAAGTCGGGGACTTCATATTCCCCGTTGACTTCATTGTATTAGACACACAGCCTGTAGCTAACCCCCGGAATCAAATTCCGGTGATACTCGGTCGCCCATTCCTTGCAACCTCAAATGCTGTGATCAATTGTCGCAATGGTTCGATGAACCTCTCTTTTGGAAACATGACGATTGAACTCAGCATTTTTAGGTTGGGAAATCAGCCCGCCGAACCTAATGCTCATATACTGGACGTCTGCTCGATCTAGGAGATCACCCCAGAAGAATGTGAATTCGAGGAGTTTCTGTTTGATCACGATAATCTTGACGCCACTATTGCGTTCCTCTTCGAACCTGCTGCTGTTTCTGCGCCCGACAATGACTACGAGTGTTTCACGTTCTTGAACGATCTTCCCGCTCACAACCCGAGTTTCAATTCTTCGAATTTCCGGATGAGTTACCTGAACCATCCAACTCGGTCGCTTACACTCGTTTTGTACCTTTGCTGGAATCTTTTGAGTTCGAGACCTTTGCACCAATCTTGCCTTCAATCGTTTCACCGCCAACGCTCGAACTCAAGCCTTTGCCGTCTCACCTTAAGTATGCTTACTTAGGTGAGAACAAGACCCTCCCTGTCATCATCTCAGCTTCTCTAGCTCCAGAGCAAGAGAAAGCCCTTCTTGCGGTCTTGCACGACAACAGGCAAGCTTTTGGCTGGTCCATAGCGGACATCAAGGGGATTAGTCCCCTGATCGTTGAACATCACATTCATCTGATGGATGATGCCAAACCAGCCCAAGATCCACAAAAACGTCTCAATCCATTCATGAAAGAGGCTGTGAAGAAGGAGATCGTAAAATGTCTAGATAGTGGTATCATTTACCCTATCTCTGATAGCCAGCGGGCTAGCCCCATTCACGTTGTCCCTAAGAAATCAGGTATAACGGTCATCACTAATTAGGCGAACGATTTAATCCCTACTCGCACCCAAACTGGGTGGCGAGTATGCATTGATTACAGAAAACTCAACGCCGCAACACGGAAGGACCACTTTCCGCTACCTTTCATTGACCAAATGCTTGAACGATTGGCCGGACACGAGTACTACTGCTTTCTTGATGGCTACTTCGGCTATAATCAGATTCCCATCGCCGAAAAAGACCAGGACAAGACCATATTCACTTGTCCTTTCGGCACGTTTGCATATCGTCGCATGCCCTTTGGGTTATGCAATGCGCCCGCTACCTTCCAGCGGTGTATGATAGGAATTTTCTCAGGCATGGTGGAAAAATTTTTGGAGATCTTCATGGATGATTTCTCCATCTTCGGCGATTCCTTCAACGAGTGTTTGCTGCATCTTGACGCTGTCCTTACCCGATGTAAGGACAAGAACCTCACATTGAATTGGGAGAAGTGCCACTTCATGGTGCGCGAAGGTATTGTCTTAGGATATATCATCTCGCAAAATGGCATAGAGGTAGACAAAGCAAAGATTGAGGTCATTTCCAATCTCCCTCCTCCCCGATGCGTCAGAGATATCCGAGCCTTCCTTTGCCATGCCGGTTTCTATAGACGGTTCATCAAGGACTTTAGCAAGATTGCTAGGCCCTTGACTCTTTTGCTGGCCAAGGATACGCCATTCGACTTCAACTCGAGCTGTGTGACTGCATTCGAGTCATTGAAAAGCTCACTCACTTCTGCTCCCGTTCTTTCTTCGCCTGACTGGACGCACCCATTTGAGATTATGTGCGATGCATCCAACTTTGCCATTGGTGCTGTCCTTAGACAACACATCAACAAGATGCCGCACGTAATCTATTATGCGAGCCGAACCCTGAACGACGCCCAACTCAATTATACAACCACTGAGAAGGAATTCTTAGCTGTTGTATTTGCTTTAGAAAAGTTCAGGATCTACCTCATCGGCTCTCCAGTCATTGTCTACACTGACCATTCTGCTCTGCGCCATCTTTTTGTGAAGAAAGATGCAAAATCTCGGCTAATTCGTTGGATCCTCTTGCTTTAAGAGTTTGACCTTGTCATTAAGGACAAACGAGGATGTGAAAACATAGTTGCCGACCATCTCTCACGACTTCCTTCTTTGCCTTTGCTTCCAATTCTGATCAACGACGTTTTCCCGGATGAACAGCTCTTGACAGTATCTTGCGAACCCTGGTTCGCAGATATTGTGAACTATTTGGCCACAGGATTACTACACACTGAATGGTCAAGTCAAGACAGACTTCGCTTCTTATCCCAAGTAAAACACTTTTACTGGGACGAACCCTATCTGTTCAAGTACTGTCCCGACCAGATTATTCGTCGGTGTGTCCCTGACGATGAATTCAAGAGTGTGCTGTCGTTTTGCCACGATCAAGCGTGTGGCGGGAATTTTGGCCCCAGAAAGGCAGCTGAGAAGATCTTGCAATGTGGTTTCTACTGGCCACACCTCTTCAAAGACGCTCATGACTATTGCAAGACTTGCTCCCGGTGCCAACACATGGGCCGGATATCCCGGAGGAACGAGATGCCGCTCCAACCGATCTTGGTTGTGGAGATTTTCGATGTTTGGGGGATAGATTTCATAGGGCTGTTTCCCAGCTCTTTCGGGAACTTGTACATCCTTCTCGCTGTTGATTACGTCTCTAAATGGGTCGAGGCTGTGCCCAGCCGGACTAACGACAACAAGGTGGTCGTTAGGTTTCTTAAAGAAAACATTTTCTCCCGTTTTGGGCACCCCCGAGCGATCATTAGCGACAATGGAAGTCATTTCTGCAATAAGACTTTCGAGGCCTTGATGCGGAAATATTCCATTAATCATAAGCTATCCACGCCCAACCACCCCCAAACCTGCGGGCAGGCTGAAGTTTCAAATCGGAAAATCAAGCAGATACTGGAGAAGACGGTTTCCAAGAACCGCAAAGATTGGTCGCTGAAACTCACTGATGCCCATTGGGCATTTCGAACCGCTTATAAGACCGATCTTGGCATGTCTCCCTATCGGCTTGTGTACGGAAAAGCTTGCCACCTACCTGTCGAAATAGAGCATCGCGCATTTTGGGCGATAAAAGAACTAAATCTGTCTCTCGAAGATGCGGGCAGCCATCGAAAGCTGTAGTTGAACGAATTAAGCGAGCTTAGGGATGAGGCTTACGATAACGCGGTTGTCGTTAAGAATCGAACAAAGGTGTTTCACGATAAACACCTTTTGCGCAAAACCTTCGTACCTGGTCAGCAGGTACTGCTTTACGACACCCGACTACACTTCCATCCAGGAAAGCTCAGATCTCGCTGGAAAGAGCCGTATTTTGTGCGGAATGTATATCCGCAGGGCGCCGTGGATTTGGAGAATCCAAAGAACGGTTCATTTTTCAAAGTAAACGGACACCGACTAAAACCGTACCTTAGCACCGAACCAACAGAAGAGCTCCTGGTCTTACAGGAGCCGGTTTACCCTGCATAATCTTCCTCTGCCTACCACCAAACTTCGGTTATCCAGCCAAGAACAGTGGACACTGTTCCAAATAAGTTTGGGGGTATGTATATACCATTTTGTATATATTTGTGGATATTCTTTTTCTTTTTCTTTTCTTTAAAAACAAAAACAGAAAAAAAAATTGTGTATCGCTAACCGACAATTTTGACCCTTCAAATGATCTCTTTATGCAATGACAGTGAGGACACTGTCCAGTTTAAGTTTGGGGGTACGCTCGGTACGCATTTCTTACCTTCGCATTCATATGTATATTTTGCATCTGCATACTAAAATCCATAAAAATCAGAAAATTTTCTAGAAACATAAAAACTTTTTGTCAAGTTAGCTAGTGGGAGGACTCTGATTCAACATTTCGACGGTTTTGTTTGAGAAAATAAGAATAACTAAATCTTATTTTTAGATTTTGAAAACCTGAAAGATAACTCTCCTTTGAAGTTAACTATAGCTGATATACGTCTTTACATCACACTACACGTGTCGTGAGTTTTGGGAATTAGATGACAAGTCTTTTATGTCGAAAAACTTTTAAATGGATCAATGATTTTCTGAGGATCAAATAGGTTTGTTCTGAAATAAGTAATATCAAGAATAGTTTATGAAGTGAGTGAATATGAAGGAATGTTATTGATACCTTAATTGGAACTAAGTCTGAAAAATAACCCATCTAAAACTTGATTGGAATGATTACACACCGAACCCACTAAACACGTCTTTTATCAAAAAAATAATTGAGCTGCCAGTTATATCTCCGTTCGTATTAAATCATCATGATTTTCATGCCAAACTGTCTTTTGTTTTTAGACCTAGGTAACTTGAGTAATTAAGTCCGCTGGGGTGTCTCTACACCTAATGCCCTAAAACCAACTGGTTTGGGTGCATTGGCCCAAAGCTCGCTAAGAAGCCTAGAAAGTCCAGTTTAAAACAAAGTCAAGCAAGTGTTCTCTCCGAGTTAAAATTCCTAACGGTTCTTTGTGTGAGAATAATCTTGATAAAAGACAGGCTTTTATAAAAAATTTAGCGGAGATATAAAGGTTTTATTCTATGATAAAGACTATTGCATGTTCACAGAGGTGTGTATGAAATGAAAACAAGAAAAAGGTGGAGTGAAAAATAAGACCTAGTTTCCTGTTAAGGAAGATAGAAATTCTGAAGTTGAAACCTTACTGGAAAACGAAACTTGAAAAATACTTAACTCTTTATAAAACTTATGTGATCCTTTTAAAATTGTTATCTGGGCTTTATTGTATGACATGATGACTTTAATCGATCCTTCTGGAACTTAACGACACTATTCGCACTACACGTAAAGACATATAAAATCTGTAGTTAAATAAGAAGCGAGGTGTGAAAAATAAAGGTTCGATAGTCTAGACTTAGAATCATAGAATTGTTATTTTCTAAAACAAAACTTTAGGGGTTTGAATCATAGTTATTTTGCAAAACTAGCTTGACCGGATTTTGTGGGTAGTATCCGCTGAAAACCCTCAGGAGACAACACTCCTCCTACTAGGGACATCTAGAGGTTTAACGGCTTGTTGCACATGCTCAGTGCAATCGCGTTCCCTGTGAAAGTGAGGTTAGGAAATTTTTTGTGAATAAATTGGTTTTGCTCGGGTCGAGCAAATGATAAGTTTGGGGGTATTTGTTCATATCAGATTTTTGCATTTTTATACCGCCCAATTTTTATCACATTGCATATCGGTAGGTACTCTTGAGCCGTGTTTGCTAGTCAATTGCAGGATACAGGTTCTCGGCTCTGAACGGTGAAATTCATGGAAAAACACGACAAAACTCGGGTTCCTGCCAACCACAGATAAAACACGGATCTCCGCTCTTTATCCGTCTGTTGCCACACACCAGTTTAAGAGACAAAATGGCAAATCAATGTCATTTTCATGCACAAGGCTCAATGGCAACACAAGATCCAAGAAATCTACGCGGAGCTCGAGGAAATCATGACAAAAAGATCCACATCAAATCACCTTTTGCTCAACAGAAATTCTGGAAAAATCGTGAAGCAGTTCTGAGAAAAATCATATACCAGACTAATGGGAACAGCAAAACAGGAAAAGCCACCAAATACGATGAACCAATTCCTCTAAAGTGCCGCGGTTCCTCGGCAATAGCAGGCTTAGGCCGCGGAACCGCGGCCGTACAGTGGCAACAGAATATGGGCTTTTAGGGTTATTTTGGTCTTTTTATATTGAGGCAGAATTTTGCCCTAGATTTTCAGTTCACTGCCTATAAATAGCCCAGAACCTTGTGAAGCCAAGGGTGCTTAATCTTGTATTTTTCTAGGTTTTAGAATACTTGTTCTTCTTCCTCTTCTCATCTCTTCTCCAATGAAAAACTTGTAGTGAGCTTTTGTGAGTGAAGAATGATGAATAAAGAAGTTCCTTTTGTTATTATACTTGTCTTGTTCTCTTATTATTGCTTGTAATTTTCATTTATTAACTTAGTTGTTGTTATTTGTGTTTGTTTCTTTCTTTTCTCTTTTCCTTTATCATTAAACAACCATGATGCTTACGCTTGATCCTTGCCGAGGTGAGGTCGCAAATAGCTAGTTGTTATCTTCTAATCTCCTTCTTTCTATCTTCCTCTTTTGTTTTATTTTCTTTTCCGTATAATGGGTGAGTAGTTTCATACTTGTTAGGGTAGGATAAGGGAAGTTTGAGAGAAGGAAATCTCTCTCACTCTTTCCTTGCCCAACATCTTAATTCGACTCCTGTTAATTGAACCACAATCATTCCCTTCGGCACCCTATCCTACATGATAGCGGTGATTCCGTAGTGAGATCGGTTGTGGTTGAATTAACCGGAGGTTATGGCTAAGAGCCAAGAACAGACAGACAAGCACCAAAAGGAAGAACTTAAGCATTGGAAAGCCTAGCTTATCCTTGCAAGTTCCTTCCTAGTCGTGCTAATCCCCGTTGTTGCCGATTACCGTAACACCGATATTAAGAGTGGCAACGAAAGAAGTGAGCGACTCCTAACTCAAACTAACCTAATCCTAACCCTAACAAGCTCTCTTTATATATCATTTTAACACTTAGTTAATCATAAACAAACCTGGAAAATTGGACTTAACTCGTTAAAGCACATAGAAAAAGATTCCCATCTCCCTGCGGACGACCCGTACTCAACCGGCTAGCTACAAGCGAAACCGTTTTGATTGCGGTAATTAACTAAACTTGAACACGCAGAATCTCTACCAATCAAGGGTAGTCTTCATTTAACTATTAGTTTACCCCTATTTCTGTCTCTCCTCAAGTCTACAGGTCTATGCTCTCAAAGGACAACATCAGTGAGGACACTGCTGAAAACAGGTTTGGGGGGAAGGTTTATATTCACTAAATTATCTTTGGCACTGGGCATAAATTTTTTTTTATAATAAAACAATAGAAAGTGAAAAATTATTTATGAAAGTTATGAATAAGAAATACAAGAAAGTTAGAGGTTTTCTTAAACGAAACTAGTAATAAGTAGTTATGAGCTGTTGTCCCAAGGGTTAGTAAGATGAAGGAAATCACTAATCTGAGGATAAAAATAAGTCTGAAAAATAGTCCCTATTCTTGAGGCCAAACATTTGAATGTTGATACCTTACGATACGCACTTACACACATCTTAAAACATGGGTTAGTAGAGGATACCTTGAAGTGCTCTTGTCTAAAAGCCAAATAAAATAAAATATAAAGTGGTGAAGCAAAGAAAAAAAAATGAACACTGGTTTTGTAATTACTTAAGGCAGCATAAAAAAAATATAGCGATGGTGCTTTATCACCTAGTGCCTTAGACCAACTGGTTTGGGAGCCACTGCTAAGCCTTAGGTTTTGCGAAACGAGGAATTACGTCTAAAATACGCAAGAACATTTTGTAATCGGTTGGTTAGTACCTCAAGAAGTATTAACGTCTGCATGAAGAATGTGTGAGCAATTCATCTAAAATATTCACCAACTAAAAAGTACTTTGGAAAATGGACAAGAGTATGATAGCTTGAATTGAATTCTCTAAGTGTAGGGATGTCTTTTACACACACGTAGGGGTATATGGTCAATATTTGGATGAAAGATACGGAGCAAGACTAAAGGCGATGTTTCATTGAGGGGTGATGTGATTTCTAACATTTTTTCATGACCATTAAGATAGGGCTCATAGCAACTGAAAAGCTGGTATAGTTGGAAACTCTTATTTTCAAGTTTTTTCTTTTATAGTTCTTATCTTTATATGTAACTTTCACCATCTTTTTTTTATTATAGGATTTTGTCTGTGTAATTCGCTGAAAACCCTCAGGAGACAACACTCCTCCTACTAGGGACACCTAGAGGTTTAACAGCTTGTTGCACGTGCTCAGTGCAATCGTGTTGCCTACGAAAGTGTGCTTAGCCTTTTTTCTCTTGAATAACTAGTTTGTTCGGGACGATCAAAGTTAAGTTTGGGGGTATTTGTTCAGTTGATAAAACTAATATGACATTTTTCCTTCTATTTCTATATAAAAAAGGTGTTTATTATAATATATGACACATATGAGGTTTTATCTGTAAAAATACTATTTTCATGTGTTTATATATTATAACTAATATTATGAAGGAAAAAGTAAGCATATAATATCCATGTAACATTTAGCCCATTTAATATGCTTACCTTATTAAATACCTTTGACCAATTCTCTTAAAACTAAAATATCATGACAAATGGTTAAAGATAACATCTCAATAAAAACAAATTCTACTAATATCATTTATTGAGATAATTGTGTAGGAATTATATCATGACTGAAATCAAGGAAATCCGAGTTGGCAAGATCAAATCTGCCGAAGATATTCAAGTAAATTGAAGAAACTAATTCTGGAAGAAACGTAGAGAAGATTTTCAAAGTCTAAATACTCAAAATATCACCAAGGGTTGCAAATATGAAGCTAGAAAAATTAGTGGCCATGATCTCACTAAAAGGCGGCTGATCCGTGGCCAAACCTATCCAATGGCCGCGGTTCTGCCGCACTTCTAAGGATTTAGGGTTCGGGATTTTGGTGGTTGAGATCCTAACAACTAGTTTCCATATTAGGAAACTAGGGTTCTGGCTTTGTGACTATAAATAAGGACCGAGATCCTCTTGGAAAATCATCAAATCGACACGATCACGAAGTCCACGACGACTAAGGAATCCTGGTTGATCATCAACAGTTCATCTACCTCCTTAGAAGATATTGAGAAGCAAACTGTCATTTTGTAATCATTTTCTAAGGGAACAAAGTGTAATTGATCTTGTTGATTAATAAAGCTAGTTGTTTTCTTATTTTATTTCATTGTAGTTCTTCAATATGATTTCCCTCTCTATCTTTTCTTTTCCAAACATGCGCGAGTAATTCTTTCCTTGTTAGGGTTCATAGGATTATGGTAGATTAATGGATGATAAAGATACTTAAACTCTTTTTACATCCTATAAAGTTTATAAATTTTACCAAAAGAATAGTTACATCCTAATTGGGCGCGCTGTCAATTCGTTGATAATCACGACCACAATTAGATATTAGATTAACAATTTTTTGGGTAAAGGCTAGACATGAACGGAGATCCATGTCGAGATAGGGGTTAAGAGTGGGAACCCCTTTTCCCTCCAGGAACCCTAATCTACATGCATCACTGTCGATCTAGTTTTAAATCTATTAAAGGATATAAGGAGTAATCTTTAATTAATCATCCATGACTACTAAATCTTAATGAACCCTACTAGCCCCCTTTTATATAAAACCTACATCCATAGTTAATCTAGATCTATATTCTGCATCCGTGTTTAACGTAGATCTAGAATCTACAACCATTCTTCACCATTCTTTATTCTTCCTCCTTTCTTTCTCAACACGCCTAAACTAAGATTAAAAGCTTCAACGTTTCCCAGAGGACGGCCCGTACTCATCTCGGTCTAGCTACACGCGGCACCGTTATTGATTGCGGTTATTCTATAAATACAACACTTTTTCAACCAATCATCCCTCCATCGAAGATGATCCACCCGAAAGTCTATGCAAAGAGCTCCAACCTCATATCCGAGGCAATGAGGGCACCTAGATCGCTACTCTAGATACCGTAGATGAAGTAGAGAGTGATGAAGGATTATTTTGTCTCAAGACATCCAAGAATTCTCAACTCATGAGAGGGTATGGGTGGAGCTAGAGGATGAAGAAGATACCATGAGAATGAGGTGTTGAGAGAAACTCAAGAGAGAGAAAAAGAAAATGAATAATGGCTTGTGTTTTTGGTTTTTGTGTGAGTGTGATAAGAAATAATGGAGCCATCACATAAATGTCCATGTCTCCAAAATATCTTAGTCAACAAAAAATATCTCAAGTCAACATAATCTCACAACAAACAAAAACCCTAAGCATGCTACAATAGTAACCGTGGGTCACTAATTAGCCATGCCTCAAAAATGCGATAAACACCTCATCCTACACCTCAATAACCTTTTAATCCAAAAATTTCTAAACCATGATGATTTGTAATATTCTAAAAGTAATCTTCTAATAAATTACAAGAATACCCCTCAACCGTATATACATACCCGTATCCGTATTCAGAAGAATACGAATATAAAGAGACGAAAATAATCCAAGAAATATAATACTAGGATCCGGCTTAAACCAAAGCCCACTAGTATTATCCGTCCGAACATCATCTGTGCACAAGTACACGTATGTGATCGAACCTTGCCGTAAAACCATACGGCCTCTACAACGTTTCCCCCGAAGCAGGGAAACCCTCTGTATGGGACTTTAAAGACTCGTCAATACGTTGGTGTAGGGTGTTTTTCGTCACCACATTGAGATGGGAATACGCGCGCGCTTGTCAGGCATACTACAGATTCCCCCTGCCTAGGATAGGCCGGGATTTAATGATTGTGGGTATCCGAATCTCTGGCAGCCGCGGACTAAGCTGCCGTTAATTACCCCTCGCCTTTGGAGCGAGGGAACCTCCGATTGATGGGTTAAACTGGTCATGCGAACTCAATGTGCAGTGTGCGTGTGTTGTGTTTTGAAAGGCGGGTTTTGGATATATTAGGAGCCACGCAGAGTTTTTACGGGGGTCCCGCTGTATGTGTCGTGTTGTATGTGTGTGTGCACATATGTATATATATGTATATATATGTATATATATAAGAAGAAAAAAAGGAAGAAAAGGCATCCAAAGGATGCGTGGGGGCAGCACCTTGGGCGCTGTGCGCCCAGGTGCTGTGCGCTCAGGCGAAAGAGTGCCACGTGTCGGCACGTGGGCGCTCTGCGCTTGAGCGCTGGACGCTTAAGCGCTAGGCGCGTAAGCGCAAGCGCGCCACGTGTCGATACGTGGGCGCTTTGCGCTTCAGCGCCTGACGCTCGAGCGCAAGTGCGCCACGTGTCGGCACGGGGGCGACTTGCGCTGGAGCGCAAGCGCGCCACGTGTCGGCACCGGGGCGACTTGCGCTCGAGCGCTTGCCCTTGAGCGCAAGAGCGCTACGTGTCGGCACTGGAGCGACTTGCGCTCGAGCGCTTGCACTCGAGCGCAAGCGCGCCACGTATCGGCACGTGGGCGCTTTGCGCTTGAGCGCAGGGCGCTGTAGTGCAAACGCGCCACGTGTCGGCACGTGGGCGCTTTGCGCTCGAGCGCTGAGCGCAAGCGCGCCATGTGTCGGCACGCGGGCGCTCTGCACTTGAGCGCCGGCGAGAAAAGGAGGCTTTTAGCCTAAGAAACAGAAGCTATGCTTCAGAAAGGAAATATTTGTTGTTATATATATATATATATATATATATATATATATATGGAGTTAAAACTCCTAAGATGTTTTGAAGCTGATGAAGGGGGTTCTTTTTCTTCCTCCTGTTGTTTGGCCGGATCTTGATGATCAAGAAGTAGGAGATTTTAAAAATCACTCCCTTTTGAGATCTGATGGGAGATCTGAGTTCCCCTTTGTGGGTTTTTTGGTGGAAAACTACTTAGTTTTGGAAAAGGAAGAGTAAAACTCTTGATTTAATTCAAAAGAAATGAGAAGGTTTAGAACCTTGGAGAAGGAGCAGGAGGCACAAAGAACCCTAATTTTGGAGGGAATGAAAAGTGTTACTTTTTTTATTCATCATGTTGCCTTTTATAGGCTTACATATTTATATATAGCCCCTTGGGCTTTACAAAATGGCGTTTTGCCTATCCCATGGCTCACGTGCCATTTATTTTTGCACATAAGTCATGGGTTTACAAAAATTTGGCTTTCTGCCCGTTTTGTATACATTCATGTATAAAAAAATTACATAGAAATTATTTATTACATGATTTTGTTGTTTGCATGAGGAGGCTGGCCGTGGGCTCGACTTGGGCATAAGCCCGCTTGACCTGGGCTTGGGCCCACCTGGCTTGGGGTTGACCTTGACTTTGACTCGGTCAACCGGGGTATAAATTTTACCCCAACAAATTGCCCCCATCAATAAATGCACACCGCATATGTGAGTCGTGTGCATGAAATTGATGGATCTTCTTTCATGTGGAGGCGACTTTCTTTGGTTCCCACTTTTTGGGATGCACTGCCCTTTTTACAACGTGGACGGTCGACGCTTGACGCGTCTCCGAGATAGAGTGTCCGTGGTAGACGTTTCCCTAGCCCGGAGTGATTTCGTTGACGTGCCCCCAGCGCGGAGTGTCGCTGGTCGACGTTTCCCCGAGGCGGAGTATCGGCTGGTTGACGTGTCCCTGAGACGGAGTTTCTGCTTGACGTTTCCCCGAGACGGAGTGCCGCTGGTCGACGTGTCTCCGGCGTGGAGTGTCTGCTGGTTGACGTATCCCCGAGACGGAGTGTCGCTTGTTGACGTGTCCCCGGCACGGAGTGTCTGCTTGACGTTGCCCTGGCACGGAGTGTCGCAGTCCAACGTTTCCCTGATGCGGAGTGTCTGTGTTGGACGTTTCCCCGATACATAGTGTCGCTTATTGACGTGTCCCCGGTACAGAGTGTCTGCTTGAAGTTTCCCCGGCACGGAGTGTCATTGTCGGACGTTTCCCTGATGCAGAGTGTCTGTATTGGACGTTTCCCCGATACAGAGTGTCTCTTGTTGACGTGTCCCCGGCACGGAGTGTCTGCTTGTCGTTTTCCCGACACGGAGTGTCGTTGTTGGACGTTTCCCTGATGCGGAGTATCTGTGTTGGACGTTTCCCCGATGCAGAGTGTTGCTGTTTGACGCAAAGGCCGATGTTGGAATTGGTTGGTTTGATTTGTTTGATTTGAGTTGACATCAGCATTGCTATACTGGAATATGGTACCAGGAGCGAATCATCATTTTTCTTTGAGAGGATTTGGGAATTGGTTTTCTGTCGGCATCTGCATTGTTGCACTGGAATAATGCCAGGAGCAACTCATCATGTGCCCCGGGAGGATTTGGGAATTGGTGGCTTAGGAGACAGGTTTAGATCCCTGTCACCTAAGGCTTTTCGATTTTGTGAGCCGTAAGGGTCTCACAAATCATTTTCTCCCTACAGGTCATAAGGATCCCGTAGATGTATTTTCTCCTTAGGAGTCGTAGGGACTCCTAAGTGTGTTGCTCCTTTGTGAGTCGTAGGGATCTCACGCGGGAATTTTCTCCTCACAAAGTCGAGAGGACTTTGCGAATGAATTTCATTTCTTCATTTTTTTACGAGTTTGCGCCCTTTCCGGTTTTCACAAACTCGTCGGCAGTCCTGCTGTTTTTACTCACGGAGCCATTTCGAGTTTTCATCCGTGCCCATTTTGCTTGTGGACATACCGTTCTTTTTTTCCTTTTTTTTTGGAGAGATCGGGATTGTTTTACGCCCGTGGATTGTATACGGTTTCGTAGGAGGTATGATCCAGACCGTAGGGCCGAAAAATTTTCGAGACTTTATCAGCGTCTGCATCGCTGCACTGGAATATGGTACCAGGAGCGACTCATCATTCGCCGTTGGCGTATGGGTGTTGGAATTTGGTTGGCGTCTGCATCGCTGCAATGGAATATGGTACCAGGAGCGACTCATCATTCGCTATTGGGGTATGGGATTTGGAATTTGGTTGGCGTCTGCATCGCCGCACTGGAATTTGGTACCAGGAGCGACTCATCATTCGCCATTTGGGGTATGGGATTTGGAAAGCGATGGCTTAGGAGACAGGTTTAGATCCCTATCACCTAAGACTTTTCAATTTTATGGGCCGTGAGGGTCCCATAAAAGTATTTTCTCCCTACGAGTCGTAAGGATCTCGCAGGTGTATTTTCTCCTTAGGAGTCGTGAGGACTCCTAAGTGTGTATTTCCTTTGTGCGTCGTAAGGATCCCATAAAGGTTTGTTCTCCTCATGTATCATGAGGACACATGACTGGGTCTTCTCAATGGAGCATAATTCCAAAGGCGGAGACCAGCCGCGTAACTGGTGGTTGCGGTGGGGCATGGGTATGCTGAGAATTATTTGAGCCCGTGGATTGTATACGGTAGTCAATTTAGGGACTGGCCGTAGGGCTGGGAGAACTTTGGAAATTTGAATTTTTGTTGGCGTCTGCATCGCTGCACTGGAATATGGTAGCAGGAGCGACTCATCATTCGCCTTTGTTTTGTTTGTTTTTTGTTGTTTTTCTTTTACCACGATTGCTCTATCATTTCAGCTTTTATTATCGCGAAAATCGCGATTGACCTATCATTTCGGCTATTTATTTGCGGTTGCCCCATCATTTCGGCTTTATTTTCATTTTTATTTTACTCGCTGATTTTTATTGCGAGTTGCCCCATCATTTCGGCTTTTCTTTATTTTTCTTTTATTTACACATTTTTTTATTTACACATTTTTTTACATTCCCAGTTTAACGACTTAGAGGTCGACTGTTCCCAGTTTAATAACGTGGTGGTCGATTGTTCCCAATTTTATGACGTGGTGGTCGATTGTTCCCAGAAAAAGGCGGGTGTTTGAGAGAATCAGGTCCCTGAAGGACTTCGATCCCCGTTTGTATGAAATTGGCGGTCGCAGCTTGATTATTTGTTAACACTCCAGGGGACAATGATATTTCTCCTGCCTTGTATTGTTTCTCGACCCAATCCTTGAAGATGCAACAGTCTTCAATAGTGTGCCCCAGCACTCGGTGGTATAGGCAAAAGTTGGGATGATCAGTCTTGTTCGCTTCACTTAGCCTTTTCGGTTCTGGTAGACCTTGTCCCTTCGGAATGAGTAGACCTTATTTCTTCTTTCCTCCAAAGTTGGCTCTCGAGACTGGCCAGTTTTTGCTCCGCCCGTTCTCTGCATATTTGGAGAATCGGCGATGTTAGAACTTCCGCCTTTTCGGTTGTCGTCTCTCCAAGGTTTTGGTCTGTTTGTGAACTGAAGATCCTGAGCGGACTCGGGCTTTGAGCGTTCCAACGTTTGGACCTTTTTGGTCAGCTCTTGGAATGTTTTGAGACCCGCGGTACATAGAAACGGGGCCATCCAGTTGTTGAGATTTCCGACAAGAAGACTGACAGATTGGTCCGGCTCTATCGGCGGTTCGCATTTGACGGAGAGATTATGCCATCGGGTTATAAAATCCATGTTGCTTTCATCACTCGTGGGCTTGGTCCTTACGAGCTGCAATGGTAATCTTATCGCTGACGCTCATGAACCTCTGCCGAAACAGAGACTCCATTTGGACAAAAGTTATGACGGAGCCATCCGGTATGCTCGCGTACCAATCAAAAGCAACATCGGTCAGGCTATTAACGAACTGGCGGAGGAGAAGCACATCATTGCCCCCAGTATTCCCACATGAGGCTTTGAAGTGGGCGATATGCTGATTCGCGTTTCCCGTCCCATCGAATCTTCCGAATTTGGGGATGACATAGCCGCTAGGGAATTCCACCAGATCATATTGATCAGGATATGGTCTCCCACTACTGCTGATATCCTTTTGCGCTTCGGCTTCGGCTTCAGCTACCAATGTTTTGACTTTGCTGGCAACTAAATCCATTATTTGATCTTGAGTTAGCGGGTTACTGTCATCGGTAGCCAAAACATTCCCCGAGATAGGATGCGACTGATTTTCATGTAGTTCGCCCACTTTTGGATTTGAGGGAATAGGCGTCGGCTGCTTTGGGACACCATTTCCCAGATCACGAGCAGAGCCCTCCGCTTGATTGGGCGGCTGAGAGGCAAGTCGGGCCGTGAGCTGCATCACGACATTCGTCAAGTCATCGATTTTGGAGTAGAGTTTGGCCATTTCCTTGTCTTTGTCTCTGAGCTGCTTTCGGAGCTCTTGAAGCAGCTCTTGCTCTGCGGTCCTGGGGCGGAAAGTCGGCTCTTCTTCGCTGTCCGAGCTCGACTCCTCATGGACTGAAGGGTCTTTTTGCTTATCAGCCTCACTGGGAAGGTCTTCATTACCTTCCAGAGGAGGCTGGCCTTAGGATGTGGCAGCCATATTCACGCCAGATTGCATTTGGGATGTGGTGGCCCCGTCCTTGCTCTTGCTGCGCGTGCCCACCATGTAGACAGTGTGGACCTCATATCCAGTCATCTCTTTCTCATTGGCGGGGAGCTTAAAGAAGACACCCGATCGAGCAGTGGTCAAGAGCACCGCTGGAGATTTATCGGGACGCGTTGTAGCTTTGTTGGTGTTGATGGCCTTGCCCCCAACTGGGGCCAAGGAAAGTCGTTCAGACACCGACTTGCGTTTGGGTTGGGACGCCTTTGAGATCACCACATTTGGTCTCCTGCCTTTCGAGACCGGTTTATCTGCCACCGAGGCTTGAGGAGCTGGGATGGCGCTAACTGGCATGAACATAATAGAGCCAAATGGTAGCAGCGGCTCCTCCTATTGTCGCCCGAGACTGGGCGGAAGGACCGTCCTAAAGTCTATCCTCCTCGTGTAGGAGACGGAAGCTGAGTTCATCATCGAAGACATCGTCGGAAGGTGATTGCTTGAAAATCTACATGAAAAAGCATTATTTTTAGTATAAATACAGGTATGTATATTGATTGAGTTCGCATGAACGCTTAACCCGAAATATGGGAGGAGAGATTGTCCCACCGGGCGTGCCAGAATCTGTAGGGTGTTTTTTGTCACCCCATTGAGATGGGAATACGCGCGCGCTTGTCAGGCGTACTACAGATCCCCTGCCTAGGGTAGGCCGGGGTTTAATGATTGTGGGTATCCGAATCTCCGGCAGCCGTGGACTAAGCTGCCATTAATTACCCCTTGCCTTTGGAGCGAGGGAACCTCCGATTGACGGGTTAAACCGGTCATGCGAACTCAATGTGCAGTGTGCGTGTGTTGTGTTTTGAAAGGGGGGTTTTGGATATATTGGGAGCCACGCAGAGTTTTTACGAGGGTCCCGCTACCCGGATAGCGGGCTGGGGGTCAAGGGGTGCGGGGTGCGGGGCAGCGCCCCGTTAGAAATTTATTTCTAACAGGGACAGTGTCGTGGTGTATGTGTGTGTGCACATATGTATGTATATATATATGTAAATATATAAGAAGAAAAAAGGGAAGAAAAGGTATCCAAAGGATGCGTGGGGTTAGCACCTTGGGCGCTGTGCGCCCAGGTGCTGTGCGCTCAGGCGCTAGAGTGCCACGTATCGGTACGTGGGCGCTCTGCGCTTGAGCGATGGGCGCTTGAGCGCAAGCGTGTCACATGTCGATACGTGGGCGCTTTGCGCTTCAGCGCCTGACGCTCAAGCGCAAGTGCGTCACATGTCGGCATGGGGGCGACTTGCGCCTGAGCGCTTGCGCTTGAGCGCAAGTGCGCCACGTGTCGGCAATGGGGCGACTTGCGCTCGAGCGCTTGCGCTGGAGCGCAAGCGCACCACGTGTCGGCACCGGAGTGACTTGCGCTCGAGCGCTTGCGCTGGAGCGCATGCGCGCCACGTGGTGGCACCGGAGTGACTTGCGCTCGAGCGCTTGCGCTGGAGCGCAAGCGCGCCACGTGTCGGCACCGGAGCGACTTGCGCTCGAGCGCTTGCGCTGGAGCGCAAGCGCGCCACGTGGGCGCTTTGCGCTGGAGCACAGGGCGCTGTAGTGCAAACGCGCTACGTGTCTGCACGTGGGCGCTTTGCGCTCGAGCGCTGAGCACTTGAGCGCAAGCATGCCACGTGTCGGCATGCGGGCGCTCTGCGCATGAGCGCCGGTGAGAAAAAGAGGCTTTTAGCCTAAGAAACAGAAGCTATGCTTCAGAAAGGAAATATTTGTTGTTATATATATATATATATGGAGTTAAAACTCCTAGGATGTTTTGAAGCTGATGTAGGGGGTTCTTTTTCTTCCTCCTGTTGTTTGGCCGGATCTTGAAGATAAAGAAGTAGGAGATTTTAAAAATCATTCCTTTTTGAGATCTGATGGGAGATCTAAGTTCCCCTTTGTGGGTTTTGTGGTGGAAAACTACTTAGTTTTGGAAAAGAAAGAGTAAAACTCTTGATTTAATTCAAAAGAAATGAGAAGGTTTAGAATCTTGGAGAAGGAGCAGGAGGCACAAAGAACCCTAATTTTGGGTGGAATGAAAAGTGTTACTTTTTTTATTCATCATGTTGCCTTTTATAGGCTTAAATATTTACATATAGCCCCTTGGGCTTTACAAAATGGCGTTTTGCCTATCCCATGGCTTATGTGCCATTTATTTTTGCACATAACCCATGGGCTTACAAAAATTTGGCTTTCCGCCCGTTTTGTATACTTTCATGTATAAAAAAATTACATAGAAATTATTTATTACATGATTTTATTGTTTGCATGGGGAGGCTGGCCGTGGGCTAGACTTGGGCATAAGCCCGCTTGACCTGGGCTTGGGCCCACCTGGCTTGGGGTTGACCTTGACTTTGACTCGGTCAACCGGGGTGTAAATTTTTACCCCAACAGCTGGCAGTGGGTTTAACCACAAGCACGTCAGCGGCACTAGCTGTACGTAACGGTGTTCATATCATAATTTTGCATTAATATATTCCCCATTCTTAATCATTTTACAAATAAATAGGTGCTTTTGATCCATGTCTGTTGAATAGTTGCAGGTTATAGGTTCTCGGAACAAAACAGTGAAAATGTTGAAAAGACGTTACAAAAGCAAGACTACGACCAACAAATAAAAGAATCTTGATCATGCTTACAGTTTGAGGGACAAACGAAGATCAATGAACAATTTCACAAAGGACAAAGGCAGCGTAAGATTCAAGACTTCAACACGAAGCAAGCGGTAAAAGTCCACAACATTCTACACTGTGGAAATCTGGAAGAAACTAGAAGACATTCTGAAGAACCAAGTGAAGAAATAGAAAGAAAAAGCAACAGAATGAAGCCCTGAAGAAATTATGCATCAAGACCACCATATGGCCGCGGAACCACGGCCAAACTATGCTTACGGCCGCGGAACTGCGACCGTGCTGTGCACGTGCGGTGCGTGTCGGTGCGTCGGTGCATTGACTCGGTTTTCTTAAGGGTATTTTTGTAACTCTAGACATGGATCAGATGTAAACCCTAGGGTTTCTATTCTCTATAAATAAAAATCCTACAGCTCTTTTTGGGTGTGCCTCTTTTTGGGTGCCTCTTTAGAGACGCCTCTTTTAAATTCCAATCTTAGATTTTCAATTCAATGTAATCGTCAAAGAGTGCATCAATAAAGAAGTAAGTTTTTTAAGTTAATTTCTTTTCTGCCCTAGTTATAAATTTTATTTATCTGCCGTAATTGTTAATTTTATTTATCTACCGTAGTTGTTAAATTAAAATCACAAAAATGAACTCTTAGATCTTAAAATAAAAACACCATTTTTTTGGATTAACTCGTTAGAACACAAAGATAAGGAATCAATCTCCCTGTGGACCGACCCGTACTCAACCGGCTAGCTATCAAGCGACACCGTTCTTGATTGCGGTTAACTATTCTTTGATTTCTAAAAGCGTAAGCGCACATAAAATCCCATACAATCAAATGGCGCCGTTACCGGGGAGACGGTAGTCTCTTTCTTTGTGTAATTTCGGGTTAATAAAAAAATTTATAAAAAATTTAAAAATTATAAAAAATGGATTTTTTTTAAAACAAACAATTTTTAAAAAAAAATAAAATTCATCTTCATCATTTTGAGAGGTATTGTGTGAATTGTGCAGGATCGAAAAGACGAACAGATTCAGATCTGAAAAAATCAAGTGAGCAAAACAGCAATTAGCAGATCTGAACAAACAGAGGAAAACCACAACAGAGAAACAGAAGAATTTTGAAGATCTGAATCGCCATGTCAATCGCGGAATGCCGCAACATAGTGCCTTTGACCGCGGATCCGTCGCGGCTTGCTGACGTCAGCAAGCAAAAACCACTCTGTAAGCTTTCTTGTCTTCTCTGTAACCCTCTGATCTCCTCTGAAAAATTTTCCTGAAGGGTTCTTTGCGCAAAATCTTTCTCCCTCTCCAATAAATTGTTTTTGTGCAGGATTCTTTGCGCTGCAAAATAATTTTTTTTTTTGAAAGTGTTTTAGATTTTTGTGTGTTTACTGCTTTGCATTTTTAAAACGGACTTTTAAGGGGCTATAACACCAATCCAGATTGGGTGGGGATTTCATTACCCTTCCTATGACCCCAAAAATCACAAAAAGCATTTTGCATCAACCCTCGAGTTAAATTAAAAAATATTAGACTCAGCCAACTAAGGACTGTCGTGCTCATTAGGACAAAGGAAAGGTTGTAGGCATCGGTCGTTTATCTAAACCTGACTTTGTGGTGCCTAGGCTAGACAAGTAGGAAATGTAATTTTAAAAGGCCCGTCTCATGGTGATTCGTGAGCGGATCCCTCCTTTCTTTACTTGTGCTTACCTGGCCACAATTGGCGGTGAAGAGGCGATTTGATGATCTCACAACTTGCCCTTTGGAACAGTGAGGAGAAGTCTAGTTGACTTAGGAGACCCTAGCTTTAGGCTTGATTGTGAATATATAAATTGTAATTGTGTCGTAGTTCCGTACAAATTTTTGCAAAACTATTTCTAAAAAAAATTTTCAAAAATTCCAAAACTCCAAAAACAAACAATTTTTTTAAAAATAAATAAATAAATAAAAAAATTTAAAAAAAAATCATCATCACATTCTTTTTCTTCTCCTTTCTCACATCATGGGTACCCCACCTCCCAAAACTCTTGCCGAACTTTGGTACCTTGAACCAAACTTTGCTTCCTACGCGAATTGTATTGGTCGAATTACGGACGACCCGTCCATACCCAAAATTTCTTTGAGAGGTCGAATAGAAGCGTCTAGGAGAAACAGTTGGACTCCGCAATCCACTGTGTATCAACCGTTTCAACTTTCACCACCTTCTTACGTTGATACTCCTTTTTTGAGTCCTGTTGTAACTCCGAAACCCATGTCTATTGCTGAACATATAGAACAATCTCGTAACCGATCTTTCACTCCTTTCAACAATTCCAGCTCTTGGGATCAACAAGTCCATTCGCATTTTTATCCAAATGTTGATCCTACTCCTGTCCAACCATTCAATTCCTACCAGTCCTACCCGACTTTCGCACCTTCCCTAGACATTGCTTCTACACAGCCATTTGGGAGTTTCCAGTATCCAAACAACTATGAATCATTTACTGCAACCCCGTCACAACCCATGTCTAGTCTGGAACAGTCGTTGGAATCTTATATAGTAGCGACAAACCGAAAGATGAGGAATTTGGATGCGTCCATAGCCGCACTTATACAACCTAGTGAACCGGTAGTTAGTTCCCAACTAGCTCTAAAAATTCCAATGTATGATGAGTAGGTTGGACAGAGTGAGAATTTGAGTGGTGAGAGTGAGCTGTACACACTTTCCAATCAAACCTACCCATCCCTAATTGAATCCCACAACTCCGGTTTTCAAACAAGTGTCCTAAATGATTCACTAGTTAAAGATAAAACGAGTAATGAGTTGTGCGACTTTGTAGTGTTTGATTTACCTAATTGTGAAGAGCGCTTTTCGAGTGAACCCACACCTAATCCTTTTAAACTTTACACCTCCAATCTAGAACCTGAATTGATTGATATCCATGCTTTAGATGAGGTGTCTGAAAAAATTGATTTTCACTTGATTGAGGATATTGACGCTGGGAATATTTTGGATGATGAACCCGCAGATTTGACTGAATTTTTCTCTCCAATTCATCATCCCGAGTCATTAAATGTTTTTCCCAAACTTCATATGCGTCTTGATTTTGATGAGAATGGCATGGATAAGCTAAATTTTGAGGAGAATATTGAGGAAATTATTGAGGATGAACAAGTTTTGTTTGATGAGTCAGATTTTCCAATTCATCATGTCCCTTCCACTGATTGTGTACACCCTCCTGGATCTTTAACCGATACCCTTCCTCACTCACTTCCCTCCATCATCGTTCTGACCACGCAAGAGACCGTATCGCTTTCATTTCCAATGTCTGGTTCACCAAGTTCGACGTACCCATGTTTGCTCATGAATCTTGAGGGATTTGACCTCATTTCTCAGTGGGTTGATAGATTAGCACAATCGCTTTTTATACATCGGTCATTACAAAATGTGCTAATATATACACTCCATTTCCACCCTCAAGTTCGTATTCCACTTCTTTCTCCCACTTTCTTTTGTTCTTCTTCTAATCTTCCTTTAATGATACCGAGTGTTAATGAATCACAATCCGATATTTTGAGTTTAATAATTCTAGAAAAACAACTTAATTTAAACTCTTTTGAAAATAAGGTAGATGAGCCTTACGAGTCTCCTACCTCCGTAATTTTTGAAAAATCAAGTGTGTTGAATTCTGGCCTGACACTTATTGACATTGAAACGTTCAATCGGACCTTCGATGAAAATTTCGAAGATATTTTTGACGACGAACTCTCATTCTTAAACGACACGGAGTTTGTGATTAATCAACCTCCACTTGAAGAAGTCGAACCATCACCATTTCTTTTTCCCTTCCGCCATTCTTCTCCTCCACCGAGACCGTATACTGCTTCTATCTCCACACGGTCTTGTGTGCTTCTCATCTCTTTTCTCTACACTCCATTCTTTCACCAACCCTACCATTATAACGATAAATTTTTTGAATGGTTGGTGCTAACCTTTGGCCTGTGTAAGGTCTTGTATAGTTTGATTTTTTTCCTCCCTAACTATGAACTTTAAACGCTTAAAACAGTGGAAACACTGTCTCACTTAAGTTTCGGGGAACCTTTTTGTATATATATTTTGTTTTTTTTATTTTTTTACAATAAAAAAACTATATAAAAAAAATAAACAGGGGAGTGCCGACAATTTTGACCCTCTTGGTGTAGCCTGACAGTGAGGACACTGCCAGGTTTAAGTTTGGGGGTGTGCTCGGTAAGCCTTCTTCCTTCGCATTCATGTGTATATTTTTTGCATTTGCATACATATTTTAAAAACCCATTAAAATTGAAACTTTTTTTAAAAAAAATTATATAAATTAAAAAGTTCAATTTTAGCCATAATTGACTTAAGTTTGACAAGACGGTTAACTAGCTAGGAAAAACTAGATCCTACACTCAGTAAATTAAAAACCGTAAAAATAACCTTTCTTAAAATTTAACGGTAGAAAGTATATGTGCTTGTAGTTTACTTAGAAATAGGCAAATTTTGAGTCCACTTCTTGGGCTAAGTCAAAATAAAGGATGAGGATTGAAATTTTTATTAAAGTGTAAGTCTGAAAAATAAACCCTAAGCTTAAGTCTAAACTCTGAAAATATATACCCTACTACTTGCACACACACGAACCTTGAAATATGGAATAGTAGAGGATACCTTGAAATGCTATTGTCTAAAGTCCTTAGTATGAAGGAAAATAAAATAAAAATATAAGTTTGAATAAAGAGATATAAAAAATGAACACTGGTTTTGTAATTACAAGTGTGAATAAATAAACCAGTTGGTCTAAGGTACTCGGTGATAAAGCACCCTTGCTATATATTTTTTTCTACACGAAGCAAGCGGTAAAATTCCACAACATTCTACATTGTGGAAATCTGGAAGAAACTAGAAAACATTCTGAAGAACCAAGTGAAGAAAATAAAAGGAAAAAGCAACAGAATGAAGCCCTGAAGAAATTATGCATCAAGACCACCATATGACCGCGGAACCGCGGCCAAACCAAGCTTATGGCCGCGGAACCGCGGCCGTGCTGTGCACGTGCGGTGCGTGTCGGTGCGTCCGTGCATTGACTCGGTTTTCTTAAGGGTATTTTTTTAGTTCTAGATATGGATCAGATGTAAACCCTAGGGTTTCTATTCTCTATAAATAGGAATCCTACAGCTCTTTTTGGGTGTGCCTCTTTTTGGGTGCCTCTTTAGAGATGCCTCTTTTAAATTCCAGATCTTACATTTTCAATTCAATGTAATCGTCAAAGAGTGCTTCAATAAGGAAGTAAGTTTTTTATCTTTCCCTAGTTAATTTCTTTTCTGCCTTAGTTATATATTTCTTTTCTGCCATAGTTATAAATTTTATTTATCTGCCATAGTTGTTGATTTTATTTATC
Organism: Agapanthus africanus; assembly: GCA_030015575.1. Taxonomy (NCBI): domain Eukaryota; kingdom Viridiplantae; phylum Streptophyta; class Magnoliopsida; order Asparagales; family Amaryllidaceae; genus Agapanthus; species Agapanthus africanus. The sequence continues at coordinate 676,828,501 of JASDDO010000019.1, read as the reverse complement.
TACCGTAGTTGTTAAATTAAAATCACAAAAATGAACTTTTAGATCTTAGAATAAAAACACCATTTTTTGGATTAACTCGTTAGAACACAAAGATAAGGAATCCATCTCCCTGTGGACCGACCCGTACTCAACCGGCTAGCTACCAAGCGACGCCGTTCTTGATTGCGGTTAACTATTCTTTGATTTCTAAAAGCGTAAGCGCACATAAAATACCATACAATCAAACGACTACCCAGGTATTGAGCGAAAGGGAGGCCGACGAGCAAACTCATCCTGAAACCCCTACTGAGCCTGATAGTGATAATATCCATATAGTCCGGTCCGTCCGTCTATGAGTATCGCATATCGAGTCTAGGGGGGCGGATAAAGTCAGACCCCTAATAATGCGACATTTAGTGTCGGTATGAAGCCCATCACCAACTGAGAAACTACCGATCCTAGATCAGTAATTCTCGACTATCTTGGCCAAGGATTTCTGGTGATGGTCACCCGTGCACACCGCGACATCAACCCCCAATACCGGGAGAGACAAATCCCCTGACGATCCGCTCACTGCCTCCATGTGGTCGGGACTGTACCCAACTAAAACCTGTTTGCACGACTCCTTTGAGCCGTGGTAGGGTAGTAATCAAAGCACAATGGGAACTCACACGAGACAAATGACGATCTTAAGTCGATAGTCTAACCTGTACACATGTTACCTGGGAACTGCTATCTGATAATAGGTATAATACCAACTAGCATGTTCCCGGCGAGTCCGTCCGGTGTACTCATAACCCAATGAGCACCTGTATACATCTTAGGTGAACCAACTAACACTAATGGCTTGTGAGACCAGCCACCGCCCCTCATTGGGGTCTCGATAAGTATACACTAGTCTACTCTTAGAGTATCGATGCCCAGTCTCGAAACTCCCACAACTAGGGATGTTCACTGCCGAACGACGCGACCAGGACGTTGGGACGTCCGGCCTGTATTTGGGGGCAGATGCTATTTGGTGCTATCCGTCCACCTCTCCAAAGAAGCCAAGTTGATTTATGACACCATGTATCGAAGGTTTAGGCGGATGCGGCCGATGTAGCAGACTTCGTCAGATTCCCCCTCGCTGTGAGGGGTTTTTGATTGTGGGGACACTCTTCCCTGCAGGCGTAAGCCCCTGCAGTTAATCACACTACCGCATCGCAGTAACCACTTTCTCCTACTCCAGATGGTCACTTCGTGTCGTGTGTGTTTGTTTTGTTTTTGGTTTCCCGTGGATTGTATATGGAGACTAATTTATGTTATCTCCCATAGGGCGTGGATTAGTCCAAATTCGTATTTTCTTAGATTTAGGTTTGGGTTGGTTTAAGGATCGTTAACCTCATTTGAGATTAAGAACGACTCAAACGTTTGTTAAGGATACATTAGTCTAAGTTCTAGACTAAGATCTACTCAACAGGATTTTGGGATCATTTCGATCCAACAAAAGAGCAATTGGACTCTATTGTTTTAGTTTAGAGACATTATGGTCCATAAGTTTAAGGACATCATAGTCCATGGAATTTAAGGACATCATAGTCCATAGTTTAAAGACGTCATAGTCTATGGAGTTTAGTTTAGGGACGTTGTGGTCCATAAGTTTAAAGACATCATAGTCCATAGAGTGTCTGGTTGTCAGGACCCGTCACCTCTCTGAAGACGTTGAAGAATTACAACGACACATATCAGAGGAATGAAGAGATGTACCCTTGAACCAATGTTGGTTGGAAGTGTTGGATATAGTGCCCTCTAAGTCAATTATTGGATTGCAGGCACGTGATTGCAATGATTGAGGGAGGACCTATACCGGTTGGACAGTCTTACTCTAGATGATAATATGCTATCTGGTTTATCTTTATCAAACGTGTACTGCTTTAGGTGACATGATATATCACTGTTGCACGTTGATAGAGCCCATAGGATTCTTGCTTGACTACCAACAGTATGATGGCGATCATATACGTGAGAGTTGGGTAGTCTATAAGCACATCCTTAAAAGTGGTCCCTAGTCGTGGGAGTTTCGAGATAGGGCATCGATACTCCGGAGTAGACTAGTGTATACAGTCGAGAACTTGACGACGGGCGGTGGCCGGTCTCACAAGCCATTGGTGTCAGTTGGTTTACCTAAGATGTATTCAGTTGCTCATTAGGTTATGAGTACACCGGACAGGACTCGCAGGGAACATGCTAGCTGGTTATTAAAACCTGTCGTCAGATAGCAATTCCCAGGTGACATGTGTACATCTTAGTCTATTGACCTAAGATCGTCATTTGTCTCGTGTGAGTTCCCACTGTGCTTTGATTATTACCCTACCATGGCTCAAAGGAGTCGTGCAAACAGGTTTTAGTTGGGTACAGTCCCGAGCCACATGGAGGCAGTGAGCAGATCGGCAGGGGATTCGTCTCTCCCAACATTGGGGGTGAGATCGCGCTGTATCTAGGAGAGCCATTACACAAAGTCCATGGCCATGGCAAGCGAGATTTAATGGTAGATATTCCGGTAGTATCTCAGGTGTTTTAGGCTACACTCCGACACGACTTATACCGCTTTTAGGGGTCTGACGTTTACCAGCTCCCTAGGCCCAATATGCGATACTCATAGATGAACAGACCGGACTGTACCGATATTGTCACGCATAGGCTCGGTAGGGTTCCAGGATGAGTTCGCTCATCGGACTCCCTTTCATGGGCAGCCGTTACGTACAGCTAGTACTACTGACGGCTTGTGGTTATACCTACTGCCAGAGTATTGACGAGTCTTTAGAGTCCCCCACAGAAAGTTTCCCAGTTCGGGCGAAACATTATAGAGGCTGTATGGTTTTATGGCAGGGTTCGAACATACGCGTGCACTTGTGCACGTGTCATGGTTCGGATGGATAATACTAGCGGGCTTTGGTTTAAGCCGGATCCTAGTATTATACTGTGAAGATTTTGTCTCATTGCATTTGTATTTGGTCGGAATACAAATGCAGGTATGTATATACAGTTGCGGGGTTATCCTGTAATTTGTTACGGGATCACTTTTTGAGGTTGCCAGTTTTTCTGCGTCCGGTTAAACGTTGTTTTTTAATGTTTAATGTGTAGCTTCATTTTTGGCCACCTTTTCCATTCTTGTTCCTTGGCCGAAATGGGGAAAGGGGGATTCATTTGGATGTGTCATCTGGATGGTTCTAGTTATGCATGTGTCATCCTTTGCATTGAACGCTTCTTGGATTTGTTAGGATATTTTGCTAAGTGATTGTGCTTAAGGTTACCTCTTCTTGCTCCTACACCCACTCTCTCTTTTGAAAATTCCAGCAGCTCAATTTTGGGTGTGGCCGAGAGCAAAAAATAGAGGGGTTGAATTTTGAGCATGGTTGATTTCTTTTTGATGCACACAAAATTTCCTTTGCACAAAAATCCTTTGCTCATTTCATCAAAGTTCCAAAAAGGCAACTTCATATTACTCGAGAAAAAATATTCTACACTATCTCTACTTCAACCTTGGACATGTCGGCTAGCAAACTTCGTGTCTGAGTTTCCTCGGTTCTGAGGCGGGAGCCCGTATAAAGACTCGTTGACGTGGCATAGCTTTCGGCGATGAGGAGATCGGAGATCGTGCGAGATCGGAGAGCGAGCTTCGTCGGTGCATCCGCAACATGCTTGGGGATGAGGTTAAAGACCGAAGGACTCGGATCGATCTGTATAATCTCGAAACCCAATTTACAGAAAACTAGTTTACGGTTAATAGAACAATCCGGATTTTAAGTTTGCATTAGCGCCAGTTCGTAAAAAGTTTTTTGTTCCGCCTTTGGCCTCGGAAAGATGGACGGGGCGCTGGCGTAGACTTACAGGAAGATCTGTAGTCAGGTTTGGGACTAAGATCAATTAAAAGATTATGAGCACATGGGCTCAGTTAATCTGAATTAGGAATTTGTGGCCAACTTGGGCTCAAGCCACTCAGTTTTGAATAGAATGTTGAACATTTATTTGGGCTCAGTCCCTTTTTTTTAAACAATGCTGAGCATTGATTTGGGTTCTGACACTCTTTTTCTTTTTGTCTTTTGCTGAGTGTTGGACATTTTTTTATGGCACCGAGGCTTTATTTAAAGAACACTTTGTGTTCCTTCTGTGCCCACGTGAGGAGCACGTAGAGCGCGTGGCACTGAGCACCAGACTTGGAGCGCTAAGGCGCTTCTTGTGAAATAGCGCACACGTGAGGAGCACGTGGTGCGCTTGGCGCTGAGTGCCAGACTTGGAGTGCTGAAGTGCTCCTTATGAAATAGCACACACGTGAGGAGCACGTGGCACGCTTGGCGCTAAGCGCCAGATTTGGAGCGCTGAAGCGCTCCTTATACATTTCCGATCAGTTCTGTGCTCTGAGAATTAAATTCTCATTTATAAGAGACTGTCTCGTGGATCTAAGAACTGAGTTCTCATTTTAATAGGAGTTGTTACGATCTTTTCTATTTTTTTTTGAAAGACTTTGTCTTTTTGGATATAAGAACTAAGTTCTTCTTTTTTAAGGAGGGGGACTTTATCTCATAGATCTAAGAACTAAGTTCTTATTTTTATGAAGAGATTCTATGGCGTCTCTTCTTTTTATTTACGTTGAAGAGGGTTCTTCTTCTCAGAGCTTGCTCTCCGTTTTTCTGATGTTTATAGAGGGGTTCCTCTCTGCAAGACTTGAAGTCTTGGGTCCTTTATATAAGGGAGGCTGATTTGTTGAATCAATTAAGGAAATCTTTTCTTTGATTGATTTGGTGATTTCCCCACCGTTGGATCTTTGATCCTAGAGTTTCTGTTTTACAAAAGACATCTTTATTGTTATTAACAAGATTGGGAAAGTATTTTCCCACCTAGAGCTAATTCTGTATCTTGGTGATTTTTAATCACCATGGATGTTTGATCCAACGGTGCTCTGATTTACAGAGCACAATATTTCTTGTTTAGTAAGATTTGAGGAGTATTTCCTCAACAGAATTTAATTATGTAATTTGATGATTTATTCATCTTTGTTGGATCTTTGATCCAAGGGTGGAGAAAATTTAGTTCTAACACTGGCGCTCTCGTGCTTTGCACGTGAGGCACTGCCTCAGAGTCTTTGACTCTTAATGCCAGTGCTCTTAGCGCTAGCGCTCTCGTGCTTTGCACGTGAGGCGCTGCCTCAGAGGCTTTGACTCTTGGCGCTGGCGCTGTGGCGCTATCGTGCTTTGCACGTGAGGCGCTGCCTCAGAGTATTTTAACTCTTGGCGCTAAGGCATTTGTTACATTCTTTACATGTGGAGTTTTCCCTTTATTTTTTTATTTGATTGTTATTATTTATAAGGGAGCAAGTTTTGAGCCAAAATTTTGGCGGGAACAAATGCCCCCACTACTTTGCCCACGTAAGTATGTACGTGGGTGAAGTAGTGCAGAGTTATGCATGGCCACAGAATTGAGGGCTTAGGAGACAAGTTTAGGGTCCTTGTAGCCTAAGAGGTTTTTTCTTCTTCATGAGCCGTAAGGGTCTCAAGGAGGTTATTTCTCCCTACAAGTCGAGAGGATCTCATAGGTGCATATTTTCCTTAGAAATCATGAGGATTTCTAAGTATTCATCGCCTCTGTGAGTCGTAAGGATCTCACTCGGGTATTTTTCCTTACGAATCGTGAGAATCTGTAAGTAGCTTCTTTATTTCATCGGCGAATGTGGCTTTGGCAAATGTGGACCGTAGATAGTCCATCTTGACTTCCTTGTAGGGCAACGATGGCTTAGGAAGCAGGTTCAGGTCTGCTGCCTAAGACTTTTCAACTTTATGAGCCGTGAGGGTCTCATAAAGACGTTTCTCCCTACGAGTCATGAGGACCCCGTAAGTGTCTTTTCTTCTTAGGAGTCGTGAGGACTCTTAAGTGTGTTTTCTCTTGAGAGTCGTAAGGATTTCACAAGAGAATTTTCACCCTTACAAGTTGAGATGACTTGTAAGTGATTGTTTCCCTCCATGTCGATGTTCGACTTCGGAGAGTGTGGCCCGTAGATAGTCTATCTTGACCTCCCTGGCAATGATGGCTCAGGATGTAGTGTTAGGATCTGCCACTTAAGACTTTTCAACTTTACGAGCCGTGAGGGTCTCATAAAGGCTTCTCTCCCTACGAGTCGAGAGGATCCCACAGGTGTATTTTCTACTTAGGGGTCGTGAGGACTCCAAGGTTAGTTTTCTCTTGAGAGTCGTAAGGATCTCACAAGAGAATTTTCTTTTCATGTGCGGGGACACTAATTTCCCTGCCGGTCGAGACGAATCGAGATTCATGTAAAGACACTGATTTCCTTGCGGGTCGTAACGAATCGAGAGGTTCTCGCCAAGGACACCGATTTCCCTGAATCGAGATATTTTGCCAAGGACATTGATTTCCCTGGGGTTGAGACAAATTGAGAGATTCCTGCAAAAACGCTAATTTCCTTGCGGGTCGACTCGAATCGAGGTTTTCCTCAAGGACACTGATTTCCCTGGATTGAGATATTTTTCCATGGACATTGATTTCCCTCGAGATATTTTGCCAAGGAAACTGATTTCCCTGAGGTTGAGATGAATCGAGAGATTCCTGCAAGGACGCTGATTTCCTTACGGGTCGACGCGAATCGAGGTTCTCGTCAAGGACGTTGATTTCCCTGAATCGAGATATTTTGCCAAGGACACTGATTTCCCTGGGGTTTAGACGAATCGAGAAATTCCAGCATAGACGCTAATTTCCTTGCGGGTCGACGCGGATCGAGGTTCTCGTCAAGGACGCTGATTTCCCAGAATCGAGATGTTCAGCCAAGAACACTGATTTCCGTGGGGTTGAGATGAACCGAGAGATTCCTGCAAAGACGTTGATTTTCTTGTGGGTCGACACGAATCGAGGTTCTCGTTAAGGACGTTGATTTCTCTAAATTGAGATAGTTTGCCAAGGACACTGATTTCCCTGGGGTTGAGACGAATCGAGAGATTCCTGCAAAGACGCTGATTTCCTTGCGGGTCGACGCGAATCGAGGTTCTTGTCGAGGACGCTGATTTCCCTAAATCGAGATAGTTTGCCAAGGACACCGATTTCCCTGGGGTTGGGACGAATCGAGAGATTCCAGCAAAGACACTGATTTTCTTGCGGGTCGACGCGAATCTAGGTTCTCGTCAAGGACGCCGATTTTCCTGAATCGAGAAGTTTGTCAAGGACACTAATTTACCTGAAGGTTGGTTGACTTGTTTCCGAGATGAGGTCATTGGCTGATGTATTTCCGCTACGGGGTCATTGGCTGACGTATATCCGCGACGGGGTCATTGGATGACGTATTTCCGAGACGGGGTCATTAGAGGACTCTAGGTTGTCTGTAAACCGTAGAGTCTTGGAACTGGGGACTTTTTCGTGGCTCCGATTGGTTGTGTCGCATCCGTACCCTGGTGGCATGAGGAAGGAAACCGTTGCTGATTTCTAGGCTGTAGATGTTACCGTTGAGATCTGGAACTAGGGACTTTGCCATGGCTCCGTTTCGTTGTGACCCTGAGGTCGGTTGTCGACGTTACGTTTGCATTCGATTGGAGTGAGAAGAAACATCGTGGTGATCTTTAGGCTGTAGGTATTGTCATTGGGATCTGGAACTAAGGACTTTGCCATGGCTCCGATTGGTGGTGTGGCGTCCGTATCCTGCTGGAATGAGGAAGGACACCGTTGCTGATTTCTAGGCTGTAGATGTTGCTGTAGAGATCTGGAACTAGGGACCTTGCCATGGCTCCGTTTTGTTGTGACCCTGAGGTCGGTTGTCGACGTTACGTCTGCATTCGATTGGAGTGAGAAGAAACATCGTGGTGATCTTTAGGCCATAGGTATTGCCCTTAGGATCGGAACTAAGGACTTTTCCATGGCTCCGATTGGTGGTGTCACGTCTGTATCCTGCTGGAATGAAGAGGGACACCGTTGTTGGTGTAAGTCCACGGCAGCGCCCCGACAGTCTAATAGACGCCAATATGCGGAACAAAACATTTTCGACTGGCGCTATCGCGTACTATAACCCGGATCTTCCATTAAAGCTAAACTAACAAATTGTAAAGAGGGTAGAATTGTTATACCGAACGATCCGAGTCCTTCCGTCTTTAACCATCATCCCACCATTTGTTGCGGCGGCTTCGATCTTCTGAAACTCCAGTCTCGTCGTCCAGGTGGCACCACGTCGACGGATCTTTAAACGGGCTTCCGCCTCTGAACCGAGGCAACTCGATCGTCAAGTTTGCTAAAAGAGATGACCAAGATGAAGTAGAGAATGAGTAGAATGCTTTGTCTCGTTACATCCAAGGCTATGGACGAACGGTTAATAGAAGTTGCCAATTGGAATCGGGTGAATGGAAATTGAACTCGGAAATTTCCATACCCTAAACTATCAAAATCTTTTTCTCTCAAGCAAATGAAAAAACCCATCAAAAATCCCATACCATCCTCACAAGAGGGGGCCGGCCACTATATACAGGAGGGAGGGTGAGTGTAGGAGAGGGGAGGGTGAGCTTAAGAGAAAATATCTAGTGTGAACACAAAGTGTGAACACAAAGTATGAACACAATAAATGCACCATTAATGAACAAGTGAGTCACAAGCCTAACCACTCTCTCTAGAACCTTCTAGAACACTGACTCACCTCATCAAGAAAAGATAAATCTGTATTTAACCGAATGTCAAAATACGGCTGATAGAAAACTGGAAACTAGCATCTTCCAAAAGTGATCCTGAAACGAATTTCAGGATAACCCCGTAATGGTATAAACATACCCGCATTTATATTACGACCAAATATAAATGCAACTGAGACAAAGATATTATATCTATACAGTATAATACTGGGATCCGGCTTAAACCAAAGCCTACCAGTATTATCTGCCCGAAAAAAGACGTGCGAAAACGCACGTGCTTTTTCCGAACCCTGCCATAATACCATACGGCATCTACAACGTTTCACCCGAACTTGGGAAAGTGTCTGTGGGGGACTCTAATGACTCATCAACATACTGGCACTGGGTATAACCACTAGCATGTCAGAGGTACAAGCTGTACTTAACGGTTTGCCTATATATTGATTGGAAGGGAAGCTGACGAGCGAACTCATCTATAAACCCTACTGAGCCTGACAGTGACAATATCCATACAGTCCGGAACGTTCGTCTATGAGTATCACATATTAGGCCTAGGGGGTCGGTAAACGTCAGACCCCCAATAGCTGCATAAGTCGTGTCAGAGAGCAGCCCAGAACACCCTGAGAGACTACTGGTATACCTACCAGTATATCTCGATTACCCTGGCCAGGGATTTCATGTAATGGCTCTCCTAAACACACCCCGATCTCACCCCCAATACAGGGAGAGACGAATCCCCTGCCGATCCGCTCACTTGCCTCCAATGTGGCTCGGGACTGTACCCAAAATATACCTGTTTGCACGACTCCTTTGACACGTGGTAGAGTATAAATCAAAGCACAGTGGGAACTCACATGAGACAAATGACGACCTCAGGTCGATGAACTAACCTGTACACATGTCACCAAGGAACTGCTATCTGACGATATGTATAATACCAACTAGCATGTTCCCGGCGAGTCCTGTCCGGTGTACTCATAACCCAATGAGCACATGTATACATCTTAGGTGATCCAACTGACACCAGTGGCTTGTTAGACCAGCCACTTCCCCTCGTCGGGGTCTCGACTGTATACACTAGTCTACTCTGGAGTAATGATACCCTGTCTCGAAACTCCTACGACTAGGGACATTTTAAGGATGTGCTTATAGACCCCAGCTCCCACATATATGATCGCCATCATACTGCTGGTAGTCAAGCAAGAATCCTATGGGCTCTATCAACATCTACATGATGATAAAGACAAACCATATAGCATACTATCATTTCAAGTAAGACTGTTTATCGGTATAGGTCCTCCCTCAATCATTGCAATCACGTACCTGCGATCCAATAATTGACTTAGATGGCACTATATCCAACAATCTCCCACTTGCACTTAAGGCTAATTATTGCGATGTCGTGTACTCACAGCTCGTGTGATACCGAGAATCCAACTCCTCTACTAATCAGTTTCACAAAGCTCGTTTGTAAAACTCTTGTGTTCGAGAAATAGCCTCAGTGAGTAAATCCGCTTCGGTGTTTCTTTCTGTATCTCTCTATATCTCAACTTCGCGGAGAAAACCATCTCCCGAATTGAGTAATACCTGTCTTAGAATATGTCTGGATATCTGATGGGACTTAGTTCATAAATGAACTCCAAATCCAAACTTCTTAGACTGTATCAATCACTGAAAACTAATCAGTGCCCAGTACCATGCCTCCCATAGTATCTCCTTGGACCACCTGTCCATAATACTGTCCCTCGTCTGAGGGAAAACTATAACTCTGACAATCGCTCTGTCATCCAGGTCACCTGTGAAGCCTGGAATAATAACCGTCTCCTAAAGGAGGCTGCCGTCATCAAATCCATAGAACATTCACTTATGTTCTATAACTGCTTTCGTATGTTTCTTCAGGATTGGATTAATATAAACTTCTCGCATCTAGTGCAAAAACGACATCTGGTGTGGTACTTGATATCTCATGATTGACTCAATTGCCCAAGCAAGTGATCTGTCAATCATGTACGTCCCTCTCCCCTTTAGTCTGTAAGACACCTTTAAAGAGGGTGACTCCATCACATGCAGGTATATCACCATGCCAGGAGTCAACTATTCTAAAATACTATTAGAATAATGTCAAAGTACCCATATTGGGAAACTACCCAAATCTAGATCTAAAACCATAGATCTAGTAACCAGAATGTCAGATATTATATCCATATCCTTTGTGGAGAAACAACTGTGTGACGACCATAGTATAACCGATCGTAGTATAGGAATTTTACTTCCTACTCTGTGTATGTCATCCAAATACCAAGACATCACTACCTACTACCTTCTCTACAGATCCATCCCATATTCTGATGATGTCAAACCTATGACTGTCACATCAAAAATTAGATGATCTATCTCGGCTATTGTAGGGTTCCTAGGCACTCCAAAGAGGTCTCACAAGTAATCAAACATGCACAAATCAAAAATTCTTTGTGCCTACAAACCCTAATACGGATCGTTAACTAGATATATAGGCGAAGCAAGCATGTAATCGAATTAAATGCTAAGGGAAAGTGACTACAACCTTTGTAGATCCGGTCCACCACTTCCTAAGCTCCGCGATGATGTCCCTCCGCTGTCTAAATCGAACCCTTGACTCTAGCATTGGCATCATCGAAGAATGGGCGAGCTTGATCGTCGGTTGGATGCCGAAGATGATCTACGTCGAGGCATCACAAGAACAAGCTCCAACTTCACCAAGCCTTGAAAACTTGTGAAGGAAACACCCTATACAACTTGGCAAGAGGTAGAGGATGAAGAAATAGGAAGTGGGTAGACTTTAGATTTGGATTTCTCACTCATTTTAGCTAGTTGCCATTGATGATGCAAGCTTTCTTCAAGTTGAAGATGAAGAAGAAGATGATAAAGAATATGATAAGTGTTATGTAAATGATAAATAAATCAATACTTATCATTTACTAACCCTTGGTTAGTTGTAGAGAATGGACCATGGTTAACTTGAATGGTTAAGGTTAAGGATGAGACAAGAATGGTGACTTAGTCAAAGTTTCAAGAAACTTCAACTACAAACAAATCAAGCCACCATTCCATTTTCATTATCATTTCCTTTTTCCAAAATAAACAAAAAGAATAAATAAATGAATAAGTAATGAAAAAGAAAACCCTAATCATAAACCTAACCATGGTCTAATTCTTTACACTAACCCTAGCTTGCATGTATCATCAAACATGATACAATCATATGCACAAAATATATCACATATACAGTGTGCACAAACCAAGTGAGTAAATCCATTTAAAGTGAACCAATACTAGTTAATGCAAAGTAATATATCAAATATATAATTATACATTAAATCATTAAATCAACACTTGATTCAATGATCCGGTCATATCGCATATAACCGGCTGGTATCCAATGTATCGGCTTATCGAATCAATCCTTGATTCGATAACTAGGTTATATCGCATACAACCATTCGACACATTCATCGCGAGAATGAAATACAGTATCACATACACGCATTATTCTCGGTCCCGCACATATCTTATATGCGCTCCTATTTCGTTTCGCTTGAGCCAGGAAACCTCTGTGTAGGACTCTAAAGACTCGTCAATACGCCGGCAGCGGATGATGATCATATCAAACATCCACAAGCCGCAAGCGGTCTGCTAAACGTAACGGCCACCCGGGTATTGAGCGATCAGAAGATCGACGAGCAAGCCCGCTCACACTCCTGTGAATCCAACCAGTAAGACTTACCGCACAGTCCGGTCTGTTCGTCTGATATGTCGCATATCTCGCCTAGGGGTGGTAAACGTCAGACCCCAATAGCTCGATAAGTCATGCCGACGTGAAGTCCATGACATGTGTGAAACTACTGATAACACTTACCAGTAGGTCACTGCAACCCTGGCCAGGGATTTCCTGTTATGGCCAGTCGAGCATAGCGCAACATCAACCCCCAATACCGGGAGAGACGAATCCCCTCCTATCGCTCATTGCCTCCATGTGAATCGGGACTGTACCCAAAAACCACCTGTTTGCACAACCTAGTAGAGCCGTGGTAAGGTGGAAATCAAAGCACAGTAGGAGACACACAAGACTCTATGACGATCTCGGGTCAACAGACTAAGCTGTACCAGTGTCACCAGAGAACTGCCATCTGACGTGAGGTATAATACCATCTGGGAGTTCTCGGCGAGTCCGTTCAGTGTACCCAGTCTCCACTGAGCACCCGTATACCATCTCTGATGTCAAACACCAATGGATATGGGATCATCCATCGCCCATCGCATGGGTCGAGAAGATATACGCTAGTCTACTCTGGAATATCGATGCCCCGTCTCGATATTCCCTCGACTAGGAACAATGAAGGATGTACTCATTGACTACCCAGGCCCCACTTGTATGATCTACATCATAGTCCTGGAAGTCGAGTACACATCCTAAGGGCTTTATCAACATGTAATCAGAGAGAGACAGAAAGAATACATGTTAAGATAAAGTGCAACCAGATAGCGTACTATCATGTCGAGCAAGAAAGTCCTACCTATATATGTCCCAGCATCCACTACAATATACATCCAATGTACAGTAATGGCCTCTAGGGCATACATATAACTAACAATCTCCCACTTGCACTAGGGCCATCTGTAGCAGTGGTGGCAGTATCATATACTCAACCATCCCCTAAAAGTCTCTCTTTGGGAAAAGGCATTCGTGAGTGGATCCGCCGTGTTGTCCTCTGAGTCTACTCTCCTAACCTCGATCACCCCAGAGATCAACTATCTCCATGATCAGGTGATGCTTCCTCGGAATATGTCTGGGTCACTGATGGGACCAGGGTTCCAGGGCCTAAGCCACACTTCCATTGTCATACAATGGCAGGAACCTAGTTCATCTTATGAACCAATATACACCCAAACTGCCTCTTTGGTAGTATCTTTAATAGCGATGTTACCAGCCTTTATCGTCTAGTTTGCCACGGTATCTAGCTTGGAACTCTTCCAACATACCATCCCTCTACTGAGGGTAAAGACAATGCCCGTGACTGACATTCAGTCGTCTTTATCACCCTGAAACTCTTCCAGTGATTCTCCCCAGGATCGATTGATACCATCTCACTACATCTAGTGAGAATCCTAGCATCCAATTACATCTATCTCATAGATGAAAACTCAGGATTTAGGAGGTATCACTTTGATCTTATTTGGAGAATCCTAGTGATAATAGGAGATTGACCGATCGTAGTATAGGAAACTCTTTTCCTATCAAGAGTATGTTGTCTACGTACAATACGAAGATGACCACCTTACTCTCTACTACCCTTTTGTATATACAAGGTTCGTCTACCATTTTGATGAAGTCAAACACTTTGACTATCACATCAAAACAGACGTTCCAACTCCGCGATGCCTGCTTCATTATGTAAAGCAACTTGCACACGTTTCCGCTGCTCCCACTGTTTACGAAGCCCTCTGACTGTGTTCTTATAGACGTTCTCTTCTAAATCATTATTTAGAAAAGTAGTCATGGCACCCAACCACCAGATATCGCAGTCATGGTATGTAGCCATAGCAAGTAGGATCTGGATGGACTTAAGCATATTCCATGGAAAAGGTTTCATCATTATCCGTGCCTGGTCGATGACGAAAACCTTTAACAAGTCTAGCATTGAAAGTCTCAACTTTTCCATCTAAACCAAGTAATCTTCTCAAGATATACTTGCTCCTGATGGGGATTTAACCCTTCAGATATAGCAACCAAAGTCCATACTTTGTTGGTGTATAAGGATTCCATCTCAGATCGCTAAGCATCCAGCCATTCTTACAGAGTCCCTACTCTCGATGGCCTGCTCGAAACTAGTTGGGTCATCATCTCATGATGCATTCCTCGCTCCCACTGTCATCGAGAAACCGAGGTATCTCTCAGGCGGATGAGGAACCCTACTAGATCGGCGGAGAGGCTGAGGTTCGTCGGGAACTATAGAATCCTTTGGTTCTGTCAAATCATCAACTACAGTTTTGTATAGCTGGAACCTTTCCAGTTCTACAGAACTGATCCTGCCTCGATCTTGTCCGGATTTTGCTTTAAACATAGGCCGGACTACCCCAAATCTTAACTCGCTTAAGAGATGGGTTCTTCCCATACCATATCTTATATGGAGTGGTAGGCAGTGATTTGATTCAAACCTAATTCAATAGGTATGCAGCTTCTTAAGTGCATAACCCTAAAAGGAAATAGGTAACTCAGTAATACTCATCATAGAGCACACCATATCTAATATTGTGCAATTGCTCCGCCCTGATACACCGTTGTGCTGTGGTGTATTCAGAGGAGTAACACTGAGAGAGAATCTCATTCTCCTTTAGAATAGTCCAGGAATTCTATGCACAAGTATTCTCCTCCCTGATCTTATCATAGGACATAATACTTATACCCGTATTTTGGTTCTCCACTTCTAACTTACATTCTGTGAATATGTCAAAAGGTTCGGACTTATGTTTCAACAGGAACATATGACTGAATCTTGAGAGATTATCAGAGAATATAATGAAGTATAAAGAACCAGTCCTGGCATGTGTAGACAGGAGACCTTACATACAACATAATGTATCAGTCCCAAGAGTTTACTAACTCTTTCTCCGTTTCCAATAAACAGAGCTATGGTCATCTTATCTTTGTGACATGACTGGCAAGTTTCACAAGATGTAAATTCAAACTGATTTAAATATGCATCTAAATGTAACTTCAGCTAGTCGGGTCGCATTGATATGACCTAGTCTACAATACCTCAAGAAGAATTTGTTCATTTCCGAACTCTTCCTCTTGTGTGTGTTCAGTATACTAGGAACTGTAGTTTGATTTAGAACGTCAATGCTTTTCGATAACGTGCCTGAACCGATCAACTTTTGATATAGGAAATGTTCAAAACATTATCCAACAATACAAAATTATATCATTTCTTTACTAATAAAGAGACTGATATGATTTTGTATATCAGGTTCGGTATCTAATAGCATTTGTTCAGAATCAATGTATTGGTAATACAGGGTGACAGTGACCAACAGACCTGGCTGCAACACTTGCCCCGTTTTCTGTCTCATGAAACTTATCACCCGTTCTCAGTTTTCTACCTTTTTGTAGCCCTATGTAACAGCTTACATATCTGGGATCCTGATCCGGTATCATATACCCAGGATTCAGAGGATACTGAGAATCAGTTCTTTGTAATGAACATACCCGAAGGAGATGCATCATATGCACTTTCTTCGTTTGGGCGGCATAGGAAATCTGGTATTCCCCTATTTCCTGCTCTGTCTTATAACAATTCTAAGTTGGAGCGGGACCCACTTTCTCCAGCTCAGTATAACAAGCGGGTTTGGTCAATACATCCATATTATTATCTTGATTAAGGCGTGATATGGTCGCTACCTGAAGAGAGAGAGAAGAAAACACTCTGCGTGCGCTCTTGCAAGATCAGATTGGTTATATATTTTATCTAATCAGGATGGCTCCCACTGTTTTTATCAAATCTTCCTTCAAACCTTAAAAGGAAAGACTAGCCGGGATTAATTACACTCTACAAGTTCGCCAATCTTTCAGCCAGGCTAGTGTCGGTACTTTGAGGGAGGTTCCCCGTGCTTTCGCACGGACCTAATTACTGTAAACCTCGTTTTCCCAGAGGCGTAACCCCGTTGACACCTTTCTAGACACCTACTTGATCGGCTAATTGCAAAGTGCAAAACTCTCCCAGGAGTAACAATTACTCGCAGTGGGTATCGGGATCCAACTATCATATAGAAGGTATGCAATCTCATTGCAAATTTCAACACTTGAAACTCCCGATAATGGTTTTTACCCCTAGCACTTATGACCTTAACTAAGGTCAACAAATCATAAGTACTAGTCAAGTTCTACCCGTCATTTCGTGATTAATTAGACCCACCCACATGACCCTTAACTAAGGTCAACAAAGTCACGCGACTGTCCTAACTAATCGCATCATATGCGGTGTAGGAAGACATCACTTAGCTACCGTACACTGTGCCTTGACTATGGTCAACAAACACAGCACGAATACTAAGTACTCTACTTCCTAAAATGATGGAGGGTTGCGGCTGGTTTTTATGAAAACCTTTAACGCTTTGAACTTGATCTCGTTGCGGAATCAAATGGTTTTTAAATGGAATGTTTTTGAGGCTTTTCTAGTTTTGCTAAAGGGGTCACTCCCGGTGAAGGGATCGTCGGCCCTTTCCTCGTCGAATGAGGTGCGGGATATATCATATATATCACTGTGCAAAGCGGAAACTATAGAAGCTATCAAAAGACAAACCGAGTGATGTAGCATCTGCCAGTTATTGCTAAAGGAGTCACTCCCGGTGAAGGGATCTCGGTCCTTTCCCTATCGAATAAGGTGCAGGATGTTCTACAAGGAACACCGCGATACAAAGCAAGAACTGTAGCTACCTGTTTTTATTTTGAAATTCGATTCCACAACATCAATTAGGTTTATTTTCTTTCATTAATCTCATTAATGAATATCCCATCATTTAAGTCCACCTAATCATCACAGATAAATATAACGTACGCTTATACCATCCGCATTCGCCTCGATGTCCCGTCTACACCGTTAGGTTAGGTAACTAACGGCAGAGCGAGGCAGGGCTAGCGCGGGTGTAAAACATAAGCAACGTCTATATAATATATCATATATACTATATACTACATCTATCTGAACAGAGCACAGAACATCGCATGATCACATCACAGATAACGCAGCAGAAAGAATCATATGAAATATTTGATATACTAGGACGTCCGTGTTTTCAATACGAGCCAGTATAAAACACGGATTCCACGGTCGTGATGAATAGCCAATCCCACACCCCTAGACCCCTAAGAGAACGGCAAGCAACCCTACCAATTCTAGGGTTAGGAGACTCGGACTCGACTCCTCGAGTTGGTCTCCCACTGGACCCCAGAACCCGGTTACTTGTGCTCCCCTCCTTGGGTCTATCCTAGTGCAGAAAAGTAAATAATATACATCAACGGTGACAACTTCCGCAACCTGGAAGTGCCCCAATAAAAGAATATTACATACAAGTTTTTACATGAATGAAAATGGAAAAACACTCATCTCACATAAAACCCCCCCGGCTATTCAAACATGACGATCCAATATAACATATCCAGCAACACATAACATCACATGTCATCAACGTAAGTAAATATGTCCATCCCAATTGTCGTTGACATATAGCAACGAAACCGGCGATATCACATATTATACTTACGGTCACAGAAAAGAAAGTATAAAACTACAACAGTTGGAATCCGCAACCTCCTCAGACATCGCATGCCTGACCAAATGAATTCCTTAGACATCACATGCCTAACAATTATAAACCCCGCATTTTAGTCTCATTATCGAAAACACTTTTCAACACCAAGTCGGGCAATTCAACAGGATTCCCGACATTTTGATCGAATGCTCGTCGCAAACTTTAGTAGGCGGACGCACCCCCGACGCCATCGACAAAGTGCACCAAGGCGGAACACCGCTGCCGTGAGCACCCGAACGGATGCTTTCGGCGGCGGGGTTCTCCTACAGTCACTTGGTCGGGGCTATGGAGTGAGGCTGTCTATTAAGTTTACCCGGCGAGTATCCGCGTACGCTACGTGATTGCGACGGACTTTTGATCACATCAAAATTCCGTGGCAACCGATCAAGTGAGACTAAACTGCTATGTTTATAACATTCATTCCGTTATCTCATAACTACTTGTGAATTCCAATTATTGTATCACATTCCGGATAAATAGAAAACGCCAAACTTTTCGATCGAACAATCGAACACCCAATTTTTCCCGATACAGCTCAACACATGAAATAAGTCTAACAGCATTCAGTTCGTGCCTCAGTACCAACGGTCCAGCCGTAGAAGGGTCAAGCCAACGCCTCACATGTGGCACACCGTACTGCCCCAAACCCGAAGGTTCAAAGGGCAGTTCAAGACGGTCACATAATCGAGTTAAGGTTTGTTGTCTTCTAGAGGGTCCATCGCGTTACTTGCACTACTTAGAACGTCGTTAAACTACGGAAAAATCCAACAATTGGAAATTTCCCGGAAGGGGAAAAAGTGGGTATTTATATCCGGTCGAACTTTTTAACATATTCTAAGATTATCCGGAAAAGCACACAGACAGAATTCGACAATCCGATCGATACACCGAGTCCCCAATACAACCCAGAAAATGCAACTCTGGAAAAAATTATTAAAAATCCCCAGGAAAACCAGCACAGAAAACTACGAATTACTGTGTAAAATTGGATGCACAAAATGACAAAATGGCCGCGGATCCGCCGCATGAGCATGCTCATGCCGCGGATCCGCGGCGCCTTTATGGAATCAGGCCCTCGAATTTTACAGTAACCCTTATATCTCCCTGCTGATTTTTCTGAATATTTTTAATCTACAAAAATCCACATTTTACAGAATTGTCCAGAGAGCATTTTTCAAGTCGGGGTTTTGGGTCGATCGGACTTCTAACTCCGTCGGGACTTCGCCTAAGGCTCTAGCTAGGCTCTGATACCACTGTAGGGTTCCTAGGCACTCCAAAGAGGTCTCACAAGTGATCAAACATGCACAAATCAAAAATTCCTTGTGCCTACAAACCCTAATACGGATCGTTAACTAGATATATAGGCGAAGCAAGCATGTAATCGAATTAAATGCTAAGGGAAAGTGACTACAACCTTTGTAGATCCAGTCCACCACTTCCTAAGCTCCGCGATGATGTCCCTCCGCTGTCCAAATCGAACCCTTGACTCTAGCATTGGCATCATCGAAGAATGGGCGAGCTTGATCGTCGGTTCGATGCCGAAGATGATCTACGTCGAGGCATCACAAGAACAAGCTCCAACTTCACCAAGCCTTGAAAACTTGTGAAGGAAACACCCTATACAACTTGGCAAGAGGTAGAGGATGAAGAAATAGGAAGTGGGTAGACTTTAGATTTGGATTTCTCACTCATTTTGGCTAGTTGCCATTGATGGTGCAAGCTTTCTTCAAGTTGAAGATGAAGAAGAAGATGATAAAGAATATGATAAGTGTTATGTAAATGATAAATAAATCAATACTTATCATTTACTAACCCTTGGTTAGTTGTAGAGAATGGACCATGGTTAACTTGAATGGTTAGGGTTAAGGATGAGACAAGAATGGTGACTTAGTCAAAATTTCAAGAAACTTCAACTACAAACAAATCAAGCCACCATTCCATTTTCATTATCATTTCCTTTTTCCAAAATAAACAAAAAGAATAAATAAATGAATAAGTAATTAAAAAGAAAACCCTAATCATAAACCTAACCATGGTCTAATTCTTTACACTAACCCCTAGCTTGCATGTATCATCAAACATGATACAATCATGTGCACAAAATATATCACATATACAGTGTGCACAAACCAAGTGAGTAAATCCATTTAAAGTGAACCAATACTAGTTAATGCAAAGTAATATATCAAATATATAATTATACATTAAATCATTAAATCAACACTTGATTCAATGATCCGGTCATATCGCATATAACCGGCTAGTATCCAATGTATCGGCTTATCGAATCAATCCTTGATTCGATAACTAGGTTATATCGCATACAACCATTCGACACATTCATCGCGAGAATGAAATACGGTATCACATACACGCATTATTCTCGATCCCGCACATATCTCATATGCGCTCCTATTTCGTTTCGCTTGAGCCAGGAAACCTCTGTGTAGGACTCTAAAGACTCGTCAATACGCCGGCAGCGGATGATGATCATATCAAACATCCACAAGCCGCAAGCAGTCTGCTAAACGTAACGGCCACCCGGGTATTGAGCGATCAGAAGATCGACGAGCAAGACCGCTCACACTCCTGTGAATCCAACCAGTAACACTTACCGCACAGTCCGGTCTGTTCGTCTGATATGTCGCATATCTCGCCTAGGGGTGGTAAACGTCAAACCCCAATAGCTCGATAAGTCATGCCGACGTGAAGTCCATGACATGTGTGAAACTACTGATAACACTTACCAGTAGGTCACTGCAACCCTGGCCAGGGATTTCCTGTTATGGCCAGTCGAGCATAGCGCAACATCAACCCCCAATACCGGGAGAGACGAATCCCCTCCTATCGCTCATTGCCTCCATGTGAATCGGGACTGTACCCAAAAACCACCTGTTTGCACAACTCAGTAGAGCCGTGGTAGGATGGAAATCAAAGCACAGTGGGAGACACACAAGACTCTATGACGATCTCGGGTCAACAGACTAAGCTGTACCAGTGTCACCAGAGAACTGCCATCTGACGTGAGGTATAATACCATCTGGGAGTTCTCGGCGAGTCCGTTCAGTGTACCCAGTCTCCACTGAGCACCCGTATACCATCTCTGATGTCAAACACCAATGGATATGGGATCATCCATCGCCCATCGCATGGGTCGAGAAGATATACGCTAGTCTACTCTGGAATATCGATGCCCCGTCTCGATATTCCCTCGACTAGGAACAATGAAGGATGTACTCATTGACTACCCAGGCCCTACTAGTATGATCTACATCATAGTCCTGGAAGTCGAGTACACATCCTAAGGGCTTTATCAACATGTAATCAGAGAGAGACAGAAAGTATACATGTTAAGATAAAGTGCAACCAGATAGCGTACTATCATGTCGAGCAAGAAAGTCCTACCTATATATGTCCCAGCATCCACTGCAATATACATCCAATGTACAGTAATGGCCTCTAGGGCATACATATAACTAACAGCTATATCTGCTCAAGTCTATAAATAGAGATAAGCTACTTGCCCACTATGCTTCTGCTGCTCCCACTGACTATGACAACCCTCTGGTAGAATAATATATATACGTACATTTCTAAAACTAGTTTAGAACGATGCCATACATATCCTCCTGCCAGGTCTCATAGTCTGGAACAACAGCAGTGTCAAGTTTGGGTAAACAAGAACCTCCCTGCCACCTTCCTTGAGGCTACCGGAGTACCTCTCGGGTGTCTGAGGTTACCCACCATATCTGCGGAGTGGCTATTTGAATGTCAAACCTGATTTGAATATATAGGTCCTATTAAACTTTCCGTAATCGTTTGTGGTTCTGGAATCACTTCCAGTTCTACCGTACTCCCACTAATGTTTTCTGAAAAAATCCATTTTACTAAAACTGTGGCGAGTCAAGAATAATATCACTATTGATCTTCCAGATGGTAGAAAATCAACCCTCGTCAAAACTAGGGTCAACCCACAAACTGTCATTACAAAAACGTGCCTTGAGTTTTCCAGAGTCTGTTTTTAAGCATAAGCTGGACAACTCCCCTTACCTTAACATCGTTAAGATATGAAGCAATCTATATCCAATATAGAAACATAGGCACTTATTTTAATTTGGAACCAAATTCTAATCATGCAGCTGTCTCCAGTGCATATCAACTTAATGGAGAGAGGCTAATCAGCATTATTGAACTTAGGAATCCATCCAATTACGAGTAACTTGAAAGAGAAACAAGTTTCTCAAAACCATTACTATCAACTGAATACTAATCACAAGAATCTACATCTTCGATTTCTTTGAAGAATCCCGATACTTGCGATACATGGTTCTCTACTATTCCTATACCCACAACTTCTCAATACTTAGACATTGTATTTCTACGAAACACTTGTCTATAAACTAGAGAAGTCATAAGTAAATAGAATATAGTACGAGGACCAACCCCTTTGTCCTGATGGACACTGGACAACATACAATACTCTGTATAAGTCCGCTGAGTTTGAATAACTTAAAACCTGTGCGTCGTAGGTTAAAAACTGTCCCCAGGCGATTTCCTCAAATATCACCAATTTCAACGAATTCTGATATAATGAGGATGATCACCTAATTCCCAATAACTTGCTCCCACTCAACATCTGTAAAACCATACAGATGTGAGAATCATATCTGGTAAATACATACCCTGGAGTAAGTATCTAATCGGGAAATCAGATTTCAATTAACAATGCACAGTGTAACTGAAACATGAAAATGTTTCGAAGGGGTGTCCTGGTATTCTTTATTAATGCCTTTTCCATAATCAAATTCATGACTTTAACTGTGTATTTTCCTGCCATCATTCCAATTCCCTTTGTCTATCTTTTAGTCGTTACCTTCTGTATACCATCATTAGGCTAAATGGTTTTCTTCCATCCCTACCGTTCGGCACCAGCCTATGGTTTGGAAGAAGACTATCAAGTAAGCATAATAGGTGTACTCTCCTAAACCTAGGAGTACTCGTAACTTGAGAGAAGGTGATGATAAAAGACAACTGAATAAACCTTATTCCTGTTTCTCCTGAACCTGAATCCATCCTCGAAAAAATATCCTTCGAGTTCGTATATAACCATATGATGGATTTATCCAATGGAATTGGATGTTCGTAGTGATACGGGTTGTTCTGGAGAAATTAAAGGTGAAGTAGGAGTGGCGATGAAGTACGCGGTTTGGTCGTGAATGATAATTGTCAGAATTTACTTTGCCCTCTTTCTAATCCCTTTATTTTTGTTTTTATTTATTACCTTCTGTACACCCGGCTTAGGCTAATGGTTTTCTTCATTCCCTACCTTTCGGCACCTACCTATGGTTCGGAATAAGACTATCCAATAAGCGTAATATGTGTACTCTCCTAAACCAAGGAGCCCTCGCAACCTGAGAGAAGGCGATAATAAAAAACGACCGAATAAACTAATTTTATTTCTCCTGAACCTGGATCCATCCTCGAAGAAGTCCCTTCGAGTTCGTATATAACCATACGATGGATCTATCCAATGGAAGTGGATATCCGTAGTAATACGGGGTGTTCTGAGAAATACAAAAGGTAAAATAAGGAGCCAGTATATTAAGAGCCAAAAGCCAAAAGCCAAAAGAGAGAGAGAGAGAAAAGAAACACTCTGCGTTATAGTCTAGGGTCGGTTAAAGCCAGTATATTAAGAAGATTCGGTCAACTTTGGTCACTGAGTTATAGTCTAGGGTCGGTCAAAGGTCGCTGCCAAAGAGAGAGAGAGAAAAGAAACACTCTGCGTGCACTCTAACCTAGATCAGAATGGTCATCATTTATCTAATAAGGAAAACTCCCACTGTAATCTCAAATTCTCCTCCAAACCAAAAAGAAGAATTAGTCGGGGTCACCCGAAGAGTAAACCAACTCATCAGTGAGAATCGGGATACAACTATCATCGCATGATAACTTGATGGAAGCCACTCAAGTTAACACACTCCAGAAGGTATGCGCAAGTCTGGCAAGTTTCTTATATGTTTGAAACTCCCGATATAATTTTTATCCCATGCTCTTATGACCTTGACGTAGGCCAACAAATCATAAGCAACATGTCAAGTTCTACCCGTCGTTGTCCTGATTAACTTAAGTCATCGTACATGCCCTTGACGTAGGCCAACAAGGTTGTACGTCTGACTTAAACTAATGCATCTATCTGTGCAACAAATGAATACCCAGCAGCTACCAAACACTACGCCTTGACGTAGGCCAACAAACATGGCTTGAATACTACTGACCATCCATAAGAAACGACGGAGGATTACGGCTGGTTTTTGGCGAAAAACCTTTAACGTAATAAACTTGATCTCGTTGAAGGAACTTGATAGAATTTTATAAAAAATATAGTAGCGAAAACCTTTTGCTAAAGAAGTCATTCCCGGTGAAGGGATCTCGGCTCTTTCCTCGTGGAATGAGGTGCAGGATATTCCAACTGAATACCGCGATGCATAGCAACTTGTAATCGAGTATATAGAAGTTATTACCCTGACGCAAACTTCTGCCCAAGGGGTCACTCCCGGTGAAGGGATCTCGGCCCTTGCCTCGTCGAATGAGGTGCAAGATATTCTAACTGAATACCGATATGCAAAACAAAAGGAAACGTCTTTGTAATAACTCCCTTTTAAAATTTGTTCCAACAACATCAAATATAGGTTTGTTTTATCTTGCATTGATAAGAATCAACGCAGTCCCATCAATCAATCACACCAGAAAAGAACGAAAATAAAATGTACGTATATGTCATCCGTATTCGCCTCTGGGTCCCATCATCACCCGTTAGGTTACTTAACTAACGACAGAGCGGGGGCTGGACTAGCGCGGGTGTAAAACATATACAACATCTAATAGTATATATACTAATATACAATAATCGCTCCAGGTGTGATAATATGCAACATTACAGAAAAGTAATAAGCATCACAGAACAATTCAGATAATCTGGGATCCCCGGGTTTCACAGAGCCGCTGCTGAAACCTGACATTCCCCTGGTCGTGTGGATAGCATGTGCAATGAAACCTAGACCCCTACGGGTGCGGCAAGTTACCCGCCAAAACCTGAAGCGAGGTAGTCCCCACAACATAGTGAATGGAACACCCGGCACTTCACGGAATCCAGTAAATTGAGCACCCCACCTTGGGTCAACCTGTACCCCCTACGAGTGCGGCGAATAGTCTTCCAATTCTAGAGTGAGGTCCCTTTGCCCCTCAATACCATGAGATACGGACCCGTTGCCCTCCAGAACCCGGCTATCCATGCACTCCTTCGCGGGATAAACCTAGTACAGAAATAAAAATATGTACAACGGGTATATCGATCTCGACCCGGTCGTGCCCCAAAAGAATATTATACAACAGACAGTGACGGCAGTCCACATGTTGGACGCTCACCCCGCAATATCAAATGTACAAATAAATCCAAACTGCATTATCACTGCACCCTGCTATCCACCACGACAAATCTGCAACATCACAGCACAATACAGAACATCAACGCGAATGTCACGTTCGCAAACCCGTCTAAAAGAACTATAGCAATCAGACGCGGTTTACCGATCAAATGACATTCCCGGTCGGAGATATAAAGTAAGTACTGAAAACTAACATGCTTAAAATTTCGATCGACAAAATTTCCCGAAGTGGGCCCCACGAAAATATGCTGTACAGTAACAAATACTGGGCCCAAAAGAACAATACTAGAAACCACAATTCCCTGCAAAGAAGCCACTGTACAAATTTCGTTCACTGTTCCCACTAAACCGCCGCGGATGCGCGGTCAAACCCTAGGTTTGACCGCGGATCCGCGATGCTTTAGTGAGATCACGTGACCAAATTTGTACGTATTGCTTTAAAAAGCCTGCTTGTTTTTCTGAAGTGCTCAAAATGAATTTTAGAACAGATTTAAAATCAACAGAAACTTTTTGTGCAAAAAAATGTAGTTTCGGAAATTCCGTTCGATCGATCTTTTAAACGCGTTAGCACAAGTTAGTATAGCTTAATGGTGAGGCTCTGATACCACTGTAAGTCCACGGCAGCGCCCCGGCAGTCTAACAAACGCCAATATAAGGAACAAATCTTTTTCGACTGGCGCTATCGTGTACTATAACCCGGATCTGCCATTAAAGCTAAACTAACAAATTGTAAAGAGGGTAGAATTGTGATACCGAACGATCCGAGTCCATCGGTCTTTAACCATCATCCCACGCTTTGTTGCGGCGGCTTCGATCTTCTGAAACTCCAGTCTCGTCGTCCAGGTGGCACCACGTCGACGGATCTTTAAACGGTCTCCCGCCTCTAAACCGAGGCAACTCGATCGTCAAGTTTGCTAAAAGAGACGACCAAGATGAAGTAGAGAATGAATAGAATACTTTGTCTCGTTATGTCCAAGGCTATGGACGAACGGTTAATAGAAGTTGCCAATTGGAATTGAGTGAATGGAAATTGAACTAGGAAATTTCCATACCCTAAACTATCATAATCTTTTTCTCTCAAGCAAATGAAAAACCCATCAAAAATCCCATACCATCCTCACAAGAGGGGGCCGGCCACTATATAGAAGAGGGAGGGTGAGTGTAGGAGAGGGGAGGATGAGCTTAAGAGAAAATATCTAGTGTGAATACAAAGTGTGAACACATAGTGTGAACACAAAGTATGAACACAATAAATGCACCATTAATGAACAAGTGAGTCACAAGCCTAATCACTCTCTCTAGAACCTTCTAGAACACTGACTCACCTCATCAAGAAAAGATAAATCCGTATTTAACCGAATGTCAAAATACAGCTGATAGAAAACTGGAAACTGGCAACTTCCAAAAGTGATCCTGAAACGAATTTCAGGATAACCCCGTAATGTTATAAACATACCCGCATTTATATTACGACCGAATATACATGCAACTGGGACAAACATATTATATCTACACAGTATAATACTGGGATCCGGCTTAAACCAAAGCCTACCAGTATTATCTGCCCGAAAAATGACACGTGCGAAAACGCACGTGCTTTTTCCGAACCCTGCCATAATACCATACGGCATCTACAACGTTTCGCCCTAACTTAGGAAAATGTCTGTGGGGGACTCTAATGACTCATCAATATACTGGCACTGGGTATAACCACTAGCACGTCAGAGGTACAAGCTGTACTTAACGGTTTGCCTATATATTGATTGGAAGGGAAGATGACGAGCGAACTCATCTATAAACCCTACTGAGCCTGACAGTGACAATATGCATACAGTCTGGAACATTCGTCTATGAGTATCACATATTAGGCCTAGGGGGTCGGTAAACGTCAAGCCCCCAATAGCTGCATAAGTCGTGTCAGAGAGCAGCCCAGAACACCCTGAGATACTACCGGTACACCTACCAGTATATCTCGATTACCCTGACCAGGGATTTCGTGTAATGGCTCTCCTAAACACAGCGCGATCTCACCCCCAATACAGGGAGAGACGAATCCCCTGCCGATCCGCTCACTTGCCACCAATGTGGCTCGGGACTGTACCCAAAATATACCTGTTTGCACGACTCCTTTGACCCGTGGTAGGGTATAAATCAAAGCACAGTGGGAACTCACACGAGACAAATGACGACCTCAGGTCGATGAATTAACCTGTACACATGTCACCAGGGAACTGTTATCTGACGATATGTATAATACCAACTAGCATGTTTCCGGCGAGTCCTGTCCGGTGTACTCATAACCCAATGAGCACCTGTATACATCTTAGGTGATCCAACTGACACCAGTGACTTGTGAGACCGGCCACTGCCCCTCGTCGAGGTCTCGACTGTATACACTAGTCTACTCTGGAGTATCGATACCCTGTCTCGAAACTCCTACGACTAGGGACATTTTAAGGATGTGCTTATAGACCCCAGCTCCCACATATATGATCGCCATCATACTGCTGGTAGTCAAGCAAGAATCCTATGGGCTCTATCAACATCTACATGATGATAAAGACAAACCAGATAGCATACTATCATTTCAAGTAAGACTGTTTATCGGTATAGGTCCTCCCTCAATCATTGCAATCACGTACCTGCGATCCAATAATTGACTTAGAGGGCACTATATCCAACAGTTGGTCCCTAGGCTTTAGACGTTGCCGTCGAGATCTAGCTTCCCTTTGGAAGAGTCCGTTGGGAAATGTTGTTCCCTTTTCATTTATGCCCATCGATTGTATACATGGGTCAGCGTGGAGTTACCTGCAGGGCGAAAGTTTCATTCTTTCATTTTTTTATTTCTTTCCACGACACTCTACCATTTCAGCTTTTTATATCGTGAAAGTCGCGATTGCCCAATCATTTCGGCTATTTCTAGCGGTGCCCAATCATTTCGGCTATTTTTGTTTTTACTCGCTCCTTTTTATTGCGAGTTGCCCAATCATTTCGGCATTTTTTTCTTTTTTTTTTGTATGCATATCTTTTACTTTCTGATTTTGTTGCAAGTTGCCCTATCATTTTGGCTATTTCATATGCATTTAAAACTCGCTGACTTTTTGCTGCGAGTACGAAATTTGGGACCTGATACCAATCTTAGCATCAGCATCGCTTCAACTGGTATATTGCCATGAGCGAATCATCATTTCCTTTGTCGGTTCGAACAAAGGCGGCTTAGCAAACAGGGTTAAGATCCTGTCGACTATGCCTTTTGACTTCATGAGCCATAAGGGTCTCATAAAGGTATTTCTCCCTACGAGTCGTGAGGATCTCGCAGGTGCGTTTTCTCTTTGGGAATCATGAGGATCCTTAAGTGTGTGTTCCCTTATAAGTTTTAAGGATCTTATAAGAGTGCTTTCTCCTCATAAGTCGAGAGGACTTACAAGTGTTTGTTCACCGAAT
The DNA here is from genome assembly GCA_030015575.1 of Agapanthus africanus. Classification (NCBI taxonomy): domain Eukaryota; kingdom Viridiplantae; phylum Streptophyta; class Magnoliopsida; order Asparagales; family Amaryllidaceae; genus Agapanthus; species Agapanthus africanus. Next base: position 676,799,634 of record JASDDO010000019.1, on the reverse strand, counting down.
AGGGGAATTTCACGCTGTTGGTGGAAATTGGTGGAGGAGAAATTTATTTGTGCCCGTGTATTGTATACAAGGGTCAGTATTGAACTGCTTGTAGGGCAAATTAGGGTGTATGATGGCTTAAGAACAGGTTCAGATCCCTGTAGCTTAAGGCTTTCGAATCTTATGAGCCGTGAGGGTCTCATAGGGGGAATTTTCCTTACAAGTCGTGAGGATCTCGTAAGTGTAACTTCTCTCTAGGAATCGTGGGGATCCCTAATTGTGTTGCTCCTTTGTGAGTCGTAACTATCTCACGCAGGTATTTTCTCCTTACAAGGTTGAGAGGACCTTGCAAGTGTCTTTTAACGAGATTGCGCCCTTTCGGGTTTTCACAAACTTGCCTGTAGCCCTGCTGTTTTTACTCACGGAGCCCTTTCGGGTTTTCATCCGTGCCCATTTCGCTTATGGACATACCATTTTTTTTGCGTCAGCCTTCGGATGCAGTTTGTAGTCGTTTAAAAACATTTCGGTTCGTAGCTAGTTTAAGGACATTACGGTCCATAGTTAGTTTTAGGAAATTTCGGTCCGTTGTTATTCCTGTATGCACGTGTATTTATCACGTGACGGGATACACAACGATAAAGTGGGATACACCAATTTAGGGTGTGATTTGATTTGGTTGGGGTGTTTTGTGATCCATCCCTACCGCGACTTCTTCAGCTTGATGCCGACGCATGGTCTTTTCGAATATGGCCATTTTGCATTCTCGATCAACTTTTCTCTTCTGACGGGCTTCGTTTAGCAGCACGTCAATCAGCTCATCGGACGATTCCAAGGATTTTGGTGCCAATTGTAGGGTTGCTAGGCACGCTCACAAGGTTCTACGAGGCATCAACCATGCCCGATTATCAAATTAGCCGTGCCGAACAACCCGAAGCCGGATCTTTAAACTAAGGTTTAGGCGAAAACATGCATGTTAAACTCTTTAACACAAAGTGAGAGGGATTACAACCTTTGTAGATCCCGTCCTTTACTTCTTAAGCTCCATGTTGAGGTCCCTTCGCTGCGATCATCGTGTTCTGGACTCTCGAGAGGCTTCACAAAGAGAATGATGCAACCTTTGCTTCCGATCTTCGATACAAAGATGATCTACCTTGAAGTTTCGTTAACACAAGCTAACACTCATAATATGAAGTGAACACCCTCATCTAAATAGCAAGGATAGATGAGGATGACGAAGTAGGATTTTTTCTCTCATTCATAATCTTTTTCTCACTCATTTTCATCACAAAAGAAAGCTTTTTCATGAAGAAACTCAAGGAAGAAGAAGAAGAATGAATATGTTAACCTTAATCCTTTTGTGACGAACAATGAATTATTGTAGTGGTTACAAATCTAACCAAGGGTTAAGCATGAGAAGAGTTAACCCTTGTAGAGAGTTAACTAGGGTTAATGGTTTGGATTGGGTTAACATAATATCTCACAAAAATATCAGGCAACCACAAAGTCAAAGCTTCATGAAGCATCATGGAAGCTTCTGCAAAAGCTAACCCTAATCCAAACCCTAACCAAGTTTAAACCCTAATCCATTGTTAAATTTGTAACCCTAACATGTTACAATATTATATATCGCATATACAATATATTTTGTAACAATAGAAAATAATTCAATTAACATATATCACATATATATCAATGTATTATCCCGTGAGAAAATGAATCTTTTAGTGAGCTAATATTAGTTAATGTAATTTAATATATCATATATATTATTATACATTAAATTATCGAATCAACACTTGATCCGATAATCCGGCTATTTCACAAATAACCGACTAATACGATGACCCGGCTATATCACATATACCCGGCCGATATCTCATATCGCGAGAATCCAATACGGTATCATATACCGCATTATCCTCAGTCCCGCACATATCACATATGTACTCCTACTCCGTTTTTCCTGAGTCAAGAAACCTCTGTGTAGGACTCTAAAGAATCATCAATACGCCGGCAGTAGGTGATGATCATATCAAACACCCACAAGCTGCAAGCGGTCAGCTAAACGTAATAGCTACCCAGGTATTGAGCGCTCAAAAGATCAACAAGCAAGCCTGCACATTCTCCTGTGAATCCAAACAGTAACAATCCCGTACAGTCCGTTCTCGTCGTCTGATATGTCGCATATCTCGCCTAGGGGTGGTAAACGTCAGACCCCAGTAGCTCTATAAGTCATGTCGATATAAGGTCTATAACAGTTCGAGAAACTACTGATAACACTTACCAGTAAATCTCAGCAACCCTGCACAGGGATTTCCGGTTATAGCCAATCGAACACAGCGCAACATCAACTCCCTATACCGGGAGAGACGAATCCCCTCCTATCGCTCATTGCCTCCATGTGATTCAGGACTGTACCCAAAAGCCACCTTTTTGCACGCCCTCTTGGACGTGGTATGATGGAAATCAAAGCACAGTGGGAATAACACAAGACTCTATGACGATCTCGGTTCAACAGACTACTCTGTACCAGTTTCACCGGAGAACTGCCATCTGACGTAAGTTATAATACCATCTAGGAGTTCTCGGCGAGTCCGTCCAGTGTACCCAGTCTCCACTGAGCACCCGTACACCATCCTTGATGTCAAACACCGATGGATATAGGATCATCCATCGCCCATCATATGGGTCAAGATGTGTATACGCTAGTCTACTCTGGTGCATCGATGCCTTGTCTCGATACACCCTCAACTAGGAACATTTATAGGATGTACTCGTCGACTGCCGTGGCCCCACTAGTATGATCTCATCATAGTCCCAGTAGTTGAGTACATATCCTAAGGGCTTTATCAACATGTAACATAGAGACAATCATAGTACATGTTAAGATAAAATACAACCAGATAGCATAATATCATGTCGAGCAAGAAAGTCCTCCCTATATATGTCCTAGCATCCACTACAATATACATCGTATGTACAATAATGGCCTCTAGGGCATGCATATAACTAACAATCTCCCACTTGCACTAGGGTCATCTGTTGTGGTATCATATACCCAACAGTTAGCTGCGGTTGAAGTATCTCATACTCAATCATTCCATAAATGTCTCTACTGGGAAAAAGGCCTTTGTGAATGGATCCGCGCTGTCGTCCTCTGTGTCTGCTCTCCTAACCTCGATCTCCCTGGAGATCAACCATCTCCATGATCAGGTGATACTGCCTAAGAATTATATCTGGATTTCTGATGGGACGGTAGTTCCTTGGCCAAAGCCACAACTCCATTGTCACACAATGGTAGGAACGAAGTTCATCTCATGAACTTATAGATATCCAGACCGCCTCTTTGGTAGCATCCTTGGTAACGATGTATCTTGCCTTAAATCATCTAGTAAGTCCCGGTATCTAGCTTGGAACTCTTCCAACATACCATCCCTCTACTGAGGGTAAAGACAATGCCTGCGACTGACATTCAGTCATTCTTATCACCCTGGAACCTTTCCAGTGATTCTCCCCAGGATCGATTGATACCATCTCACTACAACTAGTGAGTATCCTAACATCCAATTAGATCTATCTCATAGATCCAAAATCCAGGATTTAGGAGGTATCACTTTGATCCTATATGGAGAATCCTTGTGATAAGCGGAGATTGACCGAGCGTAGCTTAGGAAACTCCTTCCCTATCAAGAGCATGTCATTCACGTACTCTACGAGGATCACCTCCATACTCTCTACTACCTTTTTGTATATACAAGGTTCATCTACCATTTTGATGAAGTCAAACTCTTTGACTACCACATCAAAACAGATGTTCCAACTCCGCGATGCCTGTTTTATCACATAAAACATCTTGCACACGTTTCCGCATCTCCCACTATCTACGAAGACCTCTGGCTGTGTACTTATAGATGCTCTTTTCTAAAACATCACTTAGAAAAGCAGTCATGACACCCAACCGCCAGATATCGTAGTCATGGTATGTAGCCGTGGTAAGTAGGATCTGGATGGACTTAAGCATGGCTTTGAAAGTCTCAACTTTTCCATGTACACCAAATAATCTTCTCAAGATATACTTGCTCCTGATGGGGATTTAAACCTTCAGATAGAGCAACCAAAGTCCATACTTTGTTGGTGTATAAGGATTCCATCTCAGATCGCTAAGCATCCAGCCATTCTTACAGAGTCCCACTCCTGATGGCCAGCTCGAAACTAGTTAGGTCATCATCTCATGATGCAATCCTCGCTCCCACTGTCATAGAGAAACCAAAGTATCTCTCAGGTGGGTGAGGAACCCTACTAGATCGGCAGAGAGGCTGAGGTTCGTTGGAAACTATTGAATCCTTTGGTTCTACAAAATCATCAGCTGCAGTTTGTATAGCTGGAACCTTTCCAGTTCTACATAACACACCTTGCCTCAAGCTTGTTCGGATTTTGCTTTTAGACATAGGCCGGACAACCCCAAATCTTAACAAACTTAAGATATGGGCTCTTCCCTTTCCATATCACATATGAAATGGTAGGCAACTGATTTGATTTGAACCCTGTTCAATAGGTATGCAGCTTCTCAAGTGCATAACTCCCAAAAGGAAATAGGAAACTCAGTAGTATTCATCATAGAGCACACCATATCACATAGGGTGCTATTGCTCCGCCCCGATACACTGACGTGCTGTGGTGTATACGGCGGAGTAATGCTGAGAGAGATTCTCATTCTCTTTTAGAATAGTCCAGGAATTCCGTGCTCAAGTATTCACCTCCTTGATCATATCAAAGGATATAATATTTATACCTGTATTTTGGTTCTCTACTTCTAACTTATATTCTGTGAATATCTCAAAAGCTTCGGACTTGTGTTTCAACAGGAACATATGTCTGAATCTTGAGAGATCATCAGAGAATGTAATGAAGTACAAAGAACCGGTCTTGGCATGTGTAGACAGGAGACTTTCATACATCAGCATGTATCAATCCCAAGAGTTCACTAACTCTTTCTCTGTTTCAAATAAACGGAGTTGTGGTCATCTTATCTTTGTGACATGACCGGCAAGTTTCACAAGATGTAAATTCAAACTAATTTAAATATGCATCTATATGTAACTTCAGCTAGTCGGGTCACATTGATATGACCTAGTCTACAATACCTTAAGAAGGATGCGTTCATTTCTGAACTCTTCCTCTTGTGTGTGTTCCGTATACTAAGAACTGTAGTTTGATTTAGAACGTCAATGCTTTTAGATAACGTGCCTGAACCGATCAACTCTTGATATAGGAAATGTTCAAAACATTATCCAACAATACAAAATTATATCCTTCTTTACTAATAAAGAGACTGATATGATGTTGTATATCAGGTTCGGTATCTAATAACATTCGTTCAGAATCAATGTATTCTGGTAATACAGGGTGATAGTGACCAACAGAGATGGCTGCAACACTTGCACCGTTTCTATCTCATGAAACTTATCATCCGTTCTCAGTTCTCTACCTATCTGTAGCCCATGTAACAGATTACATATGTGGGATCCTGATCCGGTATCTCATACATAGGACGTAAAGGATACTGAGAAACAGTTCTATGTAATGAACACACCCGAAGATGATGCATCAGCATGCACTTTCTTCGTTTGGGCGGCACGGGAAATCTGGTATTCCCCAATTTCCTGCTCTATCTTATAACAATTATAAGTTGGAGCGGGACCAACGTTCCCCGGCTCAGTATAACAAGCTGGTTCGGTCAAATACATCCGTATTATTATCTTGATTAAGGCGTGATATGGTCGCTACCAGGAGAGAGAGAAGAAAACACACAGCGTATGCTCTTTCAAGATAAGATTGGTTATCTAATATATCTAATCAGGATGTCTCCCACTGTTTTAATCAAATCTTCCTTCAAACCCTAAAAGGAAAGACTAGCCGGGATTAATTACACGCTACAAGTTCGCCAATCTTTCAGCCAGGCCAGTGTCGGTACTTTGAGGGAGGTTCCCCGTGCTTTCACACGGACCTAATTAAAGTAAACCTCATTTTCCCAGAGGCTTAACCCGTTAACACATTTCTAGACACCTACTTGATCGGCTAATTGTAATGTGTAAAATTCTCCCAGGAGTAACTCTTACTCGCAGCGGGTATCGGGATCCAACTATCTCGTAGAAGGTATTCAATCTCATTGCAAATTTCAACACTTGAAATTCCCAATAATATTTTACCCCTAGCGTTGATGACCTTGACAGAGGTCAACAAACCATAGGCTGCTAGTCAAGTTCAACCCGTCATTTCCTGATTGAAATAAAACCCACCCGCACGACCCTTGACAGAGGTCAACAAGGTCGCACGACTACCCTAAATCAATCACATCATATGTTTATACAGATAAGCATTAATCAGCTACCGCACACTATGCCTTGACAGAGGTCAACAAACACAGCACGAATACTAAATACTACTTATCTGAAATGACGGAGGGCTACGACAGGTTTTTAAGAAAACCCTTTGCGTAATGAACTTGATATCTTTGTAGAATCGAGTGATTTTAAATGGAGTGTTTTTGAGGCTTTTCTAGTTTTGCTAAAGGGGTCACTCCCGGTGAAGGGATCGTCGGCCCTTTCCTCATCGAATAAGGTGCAGGGTATATCATATATACCACTATGCAAAGTAGGAACTATAGAAGCAATCAAAAGACAAACCGAGTTTGTAGCATCTTCTAGTTTCGCTAAAGAGGTCACTCCCGGTGAAGGGATCTCGGCTCTTTCCTTATCGAATAAGGTGCTGGATGTTCTGCAAGGAACACCGCTATGCAAAGCAAGAACTAGAGCTACCAGTTTTTAAACAAGTTTCTACAACATCTTTAGGTTTCTTTTATTTCATTAATCTCATTAATGAAGTCCTATTTTATTATGCTTCGCAAGCATTGCATTTGAAACGAAATCTGCAATATAACATATATCTCATATATATAATATAAACATTCGTCTCAGGCAGTAATATGATCTCATCACAGAATATTGCAGCAGAAGAACATATATGAAATATTGGATATACTAGGACATCCGTGTTTTCAATACGAGCCTGTATAAAACACGGATTCCACGGTCGCGATTAATAGCCAAACCCATATCCCTAGACCCCTACGAGAGCGGTAAGAAACACTGCCAATTCTAGGGTTAGGAGCCCCGGTCTCGACTCCTCGAGATGGTCTCCCACTGGACCCAAGAACCCAGTTACTTGTGCTCCCCGCCTTGGGTCTACCTAATGCAGAAAAGTAAATAATATACAATGGTGACATCATCCTCAGCCCGGAAGAGCCCCAATAAAAGAATATTACATACAAATGAATTTTACATGAATGAAAAAGAAAAAATCTCATCTCATATAAAACCCCCGGCTATTCAGAACGCGACGATCCAATAAAACATATCACAGCAACACATAATTTCTCATATCATCAACGTAAGCAAGTATCCGTATCCCGATTGTCGTTGATATATAGCAACGAAGCCAGCGATACACCACATACTACGCTTACGGTCACAGAAAAGAAAGTGTAAAACTACAACAGTTGGAATCCGCAAGCACTTTAGACATCGCATGCCCAACCAAATGAATTCCTTAGACATCGCATGCCTAACAATTATAAACCCTGCATTTTAGTCTCATTATCGAAAACTCTTTTCAATATCAGGTCGGGCAATTCAACAAGATTCCCGACATCCTGATCAAATGCTCGTCGCAAACTTTAATAGACGGCCGCACCCCCGGATGCCGTCGATGAAGTGCACTAAGGCGGAACACCGCTGCCGCGAGCACCCGAACGGATGCTTTTGGCGACGGGGTTCTCCTACAGTCACTTGGTCAGGGCTATGGGGCATGGCTGTCTATTAAGTTTAACCGGCGAGTATCTACGTACGCTACGTGATTGCGATGGACTTTTGATCACATCAAAATTCCGTGGCAACCGATCATCTGAGACTAAATTGCTATGTTTATGACATTCAAATTAGTTATCTCATAACTTCTTGTGGATTCCAAATATTGTATCACATTCCAGATAAATAGACAATGTTAAACTTTCCGATCGAATAATCAAACACCCAAGATTTCCCCAATATATCTCAACACTTGAAATCAGTTTAAAAACATCCATCACATGCCACAGTACCAATGGTCCAGCCGTAGAAGGGTCAAGCCAACGCCTCACATGTGGCACGCCGTACTGCCCCAAACCCTAAGGTTTAGAGGCAGTTCAAGACGGTCATATAATCGAGTTAAGGTTTGTTGTCTTCTAAAGGGTGCACCGCGTTACTTGCATGACTTAGAAAGTTCTTAAACTCGATAAAAAATCCAACTTTTTAAAAAATTTCCGACTGGGGAAAAAGTGAGTTATTGATATCCGTTCGAACTTTTTAACAGTTTCTAAAATTATCCGGAAAAACAAAACAAAGTTAAAATATCCGATCGAATCATTAATTCCCTAATACAACCCTAGAAAACTCAACACTTCAGTGAAATTAAAAAATTCCCAGAAAAAATAACAAGAAAGGACCTAAGAATAATTACATGAAATTTCAGGGACTAAGTCACAATTTTTGCCGCGAAACCGCCGCCAAACCCTTGGTTTGGCCGCGGTTCTGCGGTCAAATTTGCGAATTAGAGGGCCGTACTTCACAGTAATTCTTCGTTTTTCCTGCTTATTTTTCTGAGCATTTTTAATTCATAAAAAACCACATTTTTGAAAAATGTACAGAGAAGGGTAAACATCGGGGTTTTCGGGTTCGATCGGACTTTAAACTTCGTCTAGACTTCGCCTAAAGCTCTAGCCAGGCTCTGATACCACTGTAGGGTTGCTAGGCATGCTCACAAGGTTCTACGAGGCATCAACCATGCCCGATTATCAAATTAGCCGTGCCGAACAACCCGAAACCGGATCTTTAAACTAGGGTTTAGGTGAAAACATGCATGTTAAACTCTTTAACACTAAGTGAGAGGGATTACAACCTTTGTAGATCTGGTCCTTCACTTCTTAAGCTCCATGTTGAGGTCCCTTCGCTGCGATCATCATGTTCTGGACTCTCGAGAGGCTTCATGAAGAGAATGATGCAACCTTTGCTTCCGATCTTCGATACAAAGATGATCTACCTTGAAGTTTCGTTAACACAAGCTAACACTCATAATATGAAGTGAACACCCTCATCTAAATGGCAAGGATAGATGAGGATGATGAAGTAGGATTTTTGCTCTCATTTATAATCTTTTTCTCACTCATTTTCATCACAAAAGAAAGCTTTTTCATGAAGAAACTCAAGGAGGAAGAAGAAGAATGAAGATGATAACCTTAATCCTTTTGTGATGAACAATGAATTATTGTAGTGGTTACAAATCTAACCAAGGGTTAAGCATGAGAAGATTTAACCCTTGTAGAGAGTTAACTAGTGTTAATGGTTTGGATTGGGTTAACATAATATCTCACAAAAATATCAAGCAACCACAAAGACAAAGCTTCATGAAGCTTCATGGAAGCTTCATGCAAAAGCTAACCCTAATCCAAACCCTAACCAAGTTTAAACCGTAATCCATTGTTAAATTTGTAACCCTAACATGTTACAATATTATATATCACATATACAATATATTTTGTAACAATAGAAAATAATACAATTAACATATATCACATATATATCAATGTATTATCACGTGAGAAAATGAATCTTTTAGTGAGCTAATATTAGTTAATGTAATTTAATATATCATATATATATATTATTATACATTAAATTATCGAATCAACACTTGATCCGATAATCCGGCTATTTCACAAAAAAACGACTAATACGATGACCCGGCTATATCACATATACCCGGCCGATATCTCATATCGCGAGAATCCAATATGGTATCATATACCGCATTATCCTCGGTCCCGCACATATCACATATGTGCTCCTACTCCGTTTTTCCTGAGTCAAGAAACCTTTGTGTAGGACTCTAAAGAATCGTCAATACGCCGGCAGTAGGTGATGATCATATCAAACACCCACAAGCTGCAAGCGGCCAGCTAAACATAACAGCTACCCAGGTATTGAGCGCTCAAAAGATCAACAACCAAGCCTATACATTCTCCTGTGAATCCAAACAGTAACACTCCCGTACAGTCCGGTCTCGTCGTCTGATATGTCGCATATCTCGCCTAGGGGTGGTAAACGTCAGACCCCAGTAGCTCGATAAGTCGTGTCGATATAAGATCTATAACAGTTCGAGAAACTACTGATAACACTTACCAGTAAATCTCAGCAACCCTGGCCAGGGATTTACGGTTATAGCCAATCGAACACAGCGCAACATCAACTCCGTATACCGGGAGAGACGAATCCCCTCCTATCGCTCAGTGCCTCCATGTGATTCGGGACTGTACCCAAAAGCCACCTTTTTGCACGCCCTCTTGGACGTGGTATGATGGAAATCAAAGCACAGTGGGAATCACACAAGACTCTATGACGATCTCGGGTCAACAGACTACTCTGTACCAGTTTCACCGGAGAATTGCCATCTGACGTAAGGTATAATACCATCTGGGAGTTCTCGGCGAGTCCGTCCAGTGTACCCAGTCTCTACTGAGCACCCGTACACCATCCTTGATGTCAAACACGGATGGATATGGTATCATCCATCGCCCATCATATGGGTCAAGATGCGTATACGCTAGTCTACTCTGGTGCATCGATGCCCTGTCTCGATACACCCTCGACTAGGAACAGTTATAGGATGTACTCGTCGACTGCCATGGCCCCACTAGTATGATCTCATCATAGTCCCAGTAGTGGAGTACATATCCTAAGGGCTTTATCAACATGTAACATAGAGACAATCATAGTACATGTTAAGATAAAGTACAACCAGATAGCATACTATCATGTCGAGCAAGAAAGTCCTCCCTATATATGTCGTAGCATCCACTACAATATACATCGTATGTATAGCAATGGCCTCTAGGGCATACATATAACTAACACCAATTCTTCCCCCATCTTCTCTATGTTATCTTCTAATGCCGAGTGAGCTTCTTCATCGTTTGGTGACGAATGGGAGATCATGTGACAACTTGCCACGTAATCCTCAGGTTCTTCTGACGCGTCGTCTCCCTCATCATTGTCATTGCCTCTGTTCTCAAGGATATGGTTGAGAAACTCATGGAATATGACAGGGGTCCGCGCCTTCTGGTTGTATTCCTCCACCGTGTCAATATGCTTTTGCAGCTCCGTGCGCTTGTCGTTGGGCTTCACGGGCTTTTTGGTCTTCTTTTTCTTCTTTGAAGTCTTTGACGGCTGGGCTTGGGATTTTTGCCTTTCGCTCTCAACTCCCGATGTTGGGCGCGGTTTCAGCATCCCCTCAATGATTTCCGGCTCTAACGGGCTTCTCCATCTGATTGCCTGGCATGCTTGAAGATCCTTCAGCATTCTTTTAGTTTTTGCCGAGAGGACAACTTCCCATTGAGTTTCCTCTATAAACGAGCATGATGCCCCAGGCGTGTCTACCCTTTTAGGAGTGTGCTGTTGTGGCAGATTTACCTTCCAGTTTTCGATCAGCTCGAACTTGCCCTGTTGGTACTGGTCTTCAACCCAGTTTTTGAAGACATAGCAGTCTTCGATTGGATGGCCCAATACTCGTGGTAGGGGCAATAATTGGTATCGTTGACGTCGTTTGGTTGAAGTGGGTATCTCGGCTCTGGTAGAGTAATAAGCCCGTTGCGCGCTGCCAGTTCGAACAGTCTGCTTATTTTTTCCCGGGGGAATGAGTAAGGGTGTCTCAACTTCTCATCGAGGGGTCACGATTTGTTGCCTTGGCGAGCAGCCGGTTTCGGATTGCTCGGCTGTTGCTAAGCATTGGCGACGAAGATCGCTTTCCCTTTCCCCTTTTCACTCCGAAAATCTGTTTTCGAAGAGGACGGTCTATGGCCCACCTATTCCATTTGGGCCCGCTTGTCGATCAGGGCCTGGAAAGTGATTGTCTAGAAGAACATCATAAATTGGGAAATGGTTTCCTGAGGGTCGAGGGTCCCTATGAACATGCCCACGGCAGGAGCTTCCTCTATGCACTGTTCGCACTTTGACCACAGGTTTCTCCATCGAATGGCGTATTGAACCCAGGTTTCTCCCAGCTTCACTCTGGCGTTGATGAGTGCCATGATCGGGGTGCGTTCTCTAGCGTTTGCGAAACGCTGGGTGAATAGCAACTCCATTTCTGCAAATGTCTTGACAGAGTCGTTCAGGAGCTCGGAGTACCATTCGAATGCTGTCTCCGATAAGCTGCCAACAAACTGGTGAAGCAGCAGTTTGTCATCACCTCCAGTATTACTGCACAAAGCTCTGAATTGAGCAACTGCTGATGCGGATTACCCATCCCTTTATACACGTGGAATTTAGGGATCGTATATCCCGGCGGGTACTTTATTTGATCGTACCAACCCGCATAGGGTCGTCCAGTCTTGACGACTTGGCCAGTGGCTTCGCTTTCCTAATGAGCTCGTCTCTGTTGAGCTATATAGTCATCAAGTGCATCTTTCGAGATCGTTTCCTCCTTTGCAGTTGAAGAGGCCGGAAGAGGGTTTGATTTCTCTCCTCTATCGTCTTCAATTATTACTGAAGGCTCTTCGGCTGGAGAGTCCGGCTGGATCATCATGCCCACCATATCTTGGAACAGGAGCGCCATTTGTTTTATGTTGGCCGCTTGTTCCGCGGCCTCTTTATCCTTCTTCTCAAGCATTCTTCGAAGGAATTCGGCATCAGTTTCCTATTCTCGGCGTTGTTCCGACGATGTCTCAGGGCTTACTTTTGGCCCAATGAGTGCGGCCATGGTCGTCAACATCTCTTGGAGCTTTTGTTGTTGTTGCTCCTGAGCCTTAGTTACTGACCGCGTGAGTGGTCGATGGCCCATGGAGATACGGCTATCCTCTTTCCCGGAAGCCATGTAAATGGTGTGCACCACCATGACCCCAGACTTGGGGCGTCTAGGTTCAGTGCCCTTGAGATTCATCGCAGACACGGGGATTTTCTCCGGCCTTCTTCTTTTTTGAGCGGTCGAAGTTGAGGGGCCCGTTGCAGCGGGCACCCAAATAGACGACACCTTCTGTGGTACGACAGGGTGGTCCTTCTATTACCGAACCTTCATCTTCTTCGGTTGGCGTGAGTAGTCTTGGTTAACGACAGAGTCTTGGACTTTTCGCCAGACCCTATGAATTTTGGAGGATAGCCGCTGAGGGGGCTACTCTGGCTTTGCCTCTGTAACGTTCTCCAGAGGTGGAGGAGATCTATTCAGCACAGCAATCAGAGAGTTCTTACGCACCCTCCTGAGTAGTTCAAAGTTGTTCCCAGTTGGAACAACAGCATCGACTTCTACTGTTGGAGCTGGTGAAGTTAGTCCAGAAGGGGAACTGCCAACAGCTTTCCTCACTCGGCACCAGTGGTGACGTCAAGCATGTCTCGTAGATGGGATCACCTCCATTGTCGAGGTAGCTTCGTCATGCCCCCTGCTTTGAGGAGAGGCTGTTATTGGCGCTAGCCTGTCGAAGACTGACGTCCATTGAGAGGGACCGTCTAATCTGTCGAAAACCAATTTCTGGGCAGGGGAAGCAGCCTTGGTGACTTTGCTCGAAGCGGGAGTTGGAACGGCCAGTCTTGTGAAGACCGATCCCTTAGGAGAAGCCGCTTTGACGACTTCAGGAGCAGGAATGGATATCCTCTTTAGGATAACCCCTTCAGGTATTGCGGGCTTCTTCACGGGCCTACCTGAGCTTTGGCCTAGTCTGTTGAAAACTGAGGCACTGGATTCGGACGACCCGCTAAGAGGGGCCGCAGTTGTTGTAATCCGATCAAAGACCGACTTCTTCAGAGCTTCTTGCGACGGCAGTGGGGCGTTGAAGCTCATTGGTGAGAGCATGGTCCCAAAGAACAACCCAGTGGTGGCTTGCGTCATCTTTTCCACTGGCATCATGAAAACGGAGGCCGCTTGAGGCCCGTAGGTCACTCCTCCTGCGAGGGCAGAGCGGGAGTTGTTGCAATCGTTGCAGTTGCAGCAGTTAGAATCCATTGATCTTCTTTTTCTGCACAAAGCGAAACATCAAATCTTAGTACCTCGAATCTAAGGGCAACCACATTAAACCGCGATTCATTCACGAACACGACATACGAAGTGTGGAGTGGAAAGAGGAAAAGGTCCCACTGGGCATGACAGAATCTATTAACCGCCGAAAGACATGATCGGGACGTTGGGACGTCCGGCATGTATTTGGGGGCAGATGCTATTTGGTGCTATCCGTCTACCCCTCCGAAGATACCAAGTTGATTTATGACACCATGTATCGAAGGTTTAGGCGGATGCGGCCAATGTAGCAGACTTCGTCAGATTATCCCTCCTGTGAGGGGTTTTTGATTGTGGGGACGCTCTTCCCTGCAGGCACAAGCCCTTGCAGTTAATTACGCTATCGCATCGCGGTAACCACTTTCTCCTTCTTTAGATGGTCACTTCGTGTCGTGTGTGTTTGTTTTGTTTTTGGTTGCCTATGGATTGTATACGGAGAGTAATTTATGTTGTCGCCTGTAGGGCGTGGATTAGTCCAAATCCATATTTTCTTAGATTTGGTTTTGGGTTGGTTTAAGGATCGTTAAACTCATTTGAGAGTAAGATCGACTCAAATGTTTGTTAAGGATACGTTAGTCTAAGTTCTAGACTAAGATCTACTCAACAGGATTTTGGGATCATTTAGATCCAACAAAAGAGCATTTGGACTCTATTGTTTTAGTTTAGGGACATTGCGGTCCATAAGTTTAAGGACATCATACTCCTTGGAGTTTAAGGACATCACAGTCCATAGTTTAAAGAAGTCATAGTCTATGGAGTTTAGTTTAAGGACATTGCGGTCCATAAGTTTAAGGACATCATAGTCCATGGAGTGTCTGGTTCTCGGGACCCATCACCTCCCTGAAGACGTTGAAGAATTACAACGACACATATCAGAGGAATGAAGAGATGTACCCTTGAACCAATGTTGGTTGGGAGATCTGTAGTCAGGTTTGGGACTAAGATTAATTAAAAGACTGTGAGCACATGGGATCAGTTAATTTGAATTAGGGATTTGTGGCCAATTTGGGCTCAACCCACTCAGTTTTGAATAGAATGTTGAACATTTATTTGGGCTCGGTCCCTTTTTTTAAACAATGCTCAGCTTTGATTTGGGTTCTGACACCCTTTTTCTTTTTGTTTTTTGCTGAGTGTTGGACACATTTTTATGGCACCGAGGCTTTATTTAAAAAACACTTTGTGTTCCTTCAGCGCCCATATGAGGAGCACGTGGAGCACTTGGCGCTGAGCGCCAGACTTGGAGCGCTAAGGCGCCTCTTGTGAAATAGCGCACACGTGAGGAGAAGGTGGTGCGCTTGGCGCTGAGTGCCAGACTTGGAGCGCTGAAGTGTTCCTTATGAAATAGCACACACGTGAGGAGCACGTGGCGCGCTTGGCACTGAGCGCCAAATTTAGAGCGCTTAAACGCTCCTTATACAGTTGTGATCAGTTCTGGGCTCTGAGAATTAAATTCTCATTTATAAGAGACTTTGTCTCGTGGATCTAAGAACTGAGTTCTTATTTTAATAGGGGATGTTATGATCTCTTCTATTTTTTGTGAAAGACTTTGTCTTTATGGATCTAAGAACTAAGTTCTTCTTTTTTAAGGAGGGAGATTTTGTCTCATAGATCTAAGAACTAAGTTCTTATTTTTTTGAAGAGATGATATGGCCTCTCTTCTTTTTATTTACCTTGAAGAGGGTTCTTCTTCTCAGAGCTTGCTCTCTTCATTTTTCTGAAGTTTATAGAGGGGTTCCTCTCTGCAAGACTTGAAGTCTTGGGTCCTTTATATAGGGGAGGCTGATTTGTTGAATCAGTTAAGAAATTCTTTTTGCTGATTGATTTGGGGGTTTCCCCACTGTTGGATCTTTGATCCTAGAGCTTCTGTTTTACAGAAAACATCTTTCTTGTTATTAACAAGATTGGGAAAGTATTTTCCCATACGGTGCTTATTCAGTATCTTGGTGATTTTTAATCACCATTGGATCTTTGATCCAACGGTGCTCTGATTTACAGAGCACAATCTTTATTGTTTAGAAAGATTTGAGGAGTATTTCTTCAACAGAATTTAATTCTGTAATTTGATGATTTACTCATCTTTGTTGGTTCTTTGATCCAAGGGTAGAGAACAATTAGTTCTAGTGCTGGCGCTCTCATGCTTTGCAAGTGAGACGCTGCCTCAGAGTCTTTGACTCTTAATGCCGGCACTCTTGGCACGAGCGCTCTCGTGCTTTGCACGCGAGGCGATACCTCAGAGTCTTTGACCCTTGGCGCTTGCGCTGTTGGCGCTTTCGTTCTTTGCACGTGAGGCTCTGCCTCAGAGTGTTTTAACTCTTGGCGCTGAGGCATTTGTTACATTCTTTGCATGTGGAGTTTTTCCCTTTATTTTTTATTTTCTTGTTATTATTTTATAAGGGAGCAAGTTCTGAGCCAAAATTTTGGCGGGAACAAGGGACATTTTAAGGACATGCTTATAGACCACCGAGCTCCCACGTATATGATCGGCATCATACTGTCGGTAGTCAAGCAAGAATCCTATGGGCTCTATCAACATGTAATAGTGATCTGTAATGTCACATAAAGCATGTACACGATGTTGAAGACAGACCAGATAGAAAACTATCTTCTCGAGTAAGACTGTTCAACCGGTATAGGTCCTCCCTTAATCATTGCAATCACGTGCCTGCGATCCAATAATTGACTTGAAGGCACTATAGCCAACAATCTCCTACTTGAACTTAAGACTAATTATTGCGGTGTCACATACTCACAGCCCGTGTGATACCGAACACCCAATTTCTCTACAAATCAGTTTCACAAAGCTCGTTTGTAAAACTATTGCGTTCGAGAAATAGCCTCAGTGAGTGGATCCACTCCAATGTTTCTTTCTATGTCTCTCTATATCTCAAGTTCGCGGAGAAAGCCATCTCTCAAAATGAGCAATACCTGTCTTAGAATGTCTGGATATCTGATGGGACCCAGTTCACAAATGAACTCCAAATCCAGCAAACTTTTTAGACTGTATTGTCCACTGAATTTAATCCGTATCCTGCACCATGCCTTCCTTAGTATCCACTTGGATCACCTGTCCAAACAACTGCCCCTCAAAAGAGGGAATACTATAACTCTGACAGTCACTCTGTCATCCAGGTCACCTTGGAAGCCTGGAATGATAACTGTCTCCCGAAGGAAGCTGCAGTTACCAAATCCCTAGAACATCCACTTATGTTCTTCCCAACGTTTCTCCAGTATTGGATCAATATATAAACTTATTGCAGCTAGTGCAAAAGCAACATCTGATTTGGTACTTGACATATCATGATTGACTCAATTGCCTAAGCAAGTGATATGCCAATCATGCACATCCCTCTCCCCTTTAGTCTGTAAGACACCTTTAGAGAGGGTGACTCCATCACCTGCAAATACACCACCATGCCAGGAGTCGTCCATTCTAAAACACTTTTAGAATACTGTCAAAGTACCCTGATTGGGAAACTATCCAAATCTAGATCTAAAACCATAGATCTAGTAACCAGAATGTCTGATACAATATCAATATCATATGTGGAAAAACTAATGTGTGACAACCACAGTATAACTGATCGTAGTATAGGAATTTCACTTCCTACAAAGTGTATGTCATCCTAACAGCAGGACATCACACTCTACTACATTCTTAACAGATCCATCTCCTATTCTGATGAAGTCAAAGCCTATGACTGTCACATAAAAAAATAGATGATCTTTCTCCGGTATACATGCTTTAGTCTATTAATAGACACAAGCTACTTGTCCACTATGCTTCCGCTACTCCCATTGACTATAACAACCCTCTGGCAGAGTCATATACACGTGCACTTCTAATGCTAGTTTAGAACGACGCTATACTCATCCTCCTGCCGGGTCTCATAGTCTAGAACAACAGTAATGGCAATTCTGGGTAAACAAGAACCTCCCTGTCACCGCCTTTAAGGATACCGAAGTACCTCTCGGGCGCCTGAGGTTACCCACCATATCTGCGGAGTGGCTAATGGAATGTCAAACCCGATTGAATCTTTAGGTTCTATTAAATTTTCAGAAATCATTTGTGGTTCTGGAATCACTTATAGTTCTACCATACTCCCACTAATGTTTTCTGAAAAAGGCCATTTTGCTAAAACTGTGGTGAGTCAAGAACAATATCACTATTGATCTTCTAGATGGTAGAAAGTTATCTCTCGTCATAGCCCGGGATAACCCACAAACTGCCATTACTTAAACGTGCCATGAGTATGTCCAGATTCTGGTTTTAAGCATAAGCCGGAAAACTGCATATACCTTAACATAGTTAAGATATGAACCATTCTATATACAATATAGAAACAGAGGCACTAATTTAATTGGAACCAGATTCAAATCATGCAGCTGTCTCCAGTGCATGTCAACTAAATGGAGAGAGGCCGATCAATATTACTCAACTAGGAGTGCATCCAGATATGAGTAACCTGAAAGAGAAGCAAGTTCTCAAAACCATTACTATCAATGGAATACCAAACACAAGTATCTACATCTTCGATCACCTTGAAGAATCCCGATTGTCACATCCTGAAAGTACGGAACAAGACCGGCACTTAAACTACGAAACGTCTCGAGACGTACGTAATCTAAGTAAACCGAAAACCCAGAAATCCAAACCAAGAAAAGTACTAGAGTGAAGGAAAACCAATTTAAATCAAGTAGTTTTAATAGCATAAGCCGAATTATACGTTTTAAAAAAACATCAAATATTTACTGAAAATTTCGGCAGAGTCTCCTTTGTAAATACTGGCCCCCAAACGGGATACAACATGAATAGTATACGAAATCAATAAAAGGCATCCCCAAGTGGGAGCTAGCTCTTCGTCAATCGACGGTCACAACCACACAAGAAATATAATATATAACGCCAATGGCGAGGATCAAAACTCAAAGCAACATGAAATGCACAGAAATACAATGCGCGACTCTAGGGTCGAAAGAATAACATCACTGGTCTCTATCTCAGAAATAAATACACGTTTGGTTGATGGAATTTACTAGATACAACTGAATAATATTATACAAAGTAATATGATTAGTACGATACCAATAAACCCACCTACTACCAAGTCACTGAAAGAAGCAGTGCCAGCAAAGCCGTAATGAAACCTGTACGGCAAAACCTGCAAGAAACTGTGGCACAACGGGGGTGAGTTTCCAACTCGTGAGTAGAAAAACATCTACGAACAGAAACCGCATGAACAACGCAATCCTAGGTCAACGATCATAATATATCCTCAAATATATAACATGCAGCCTATAACAAAGGCTAGGGTACATATCTAACTCGAGTGTAATCCCATGTGCCCGTGTCAATGCCTCAGGTAGAAATTTATCATATGGATGATGTATGAATACATGAAACAGAATGCATGTACTGAAGAAAATTGCTTTCATAAATTAGTGAGATTTCTGTATCTTTATAAAACGAGGTATCATAATATAATCAGCATGAACAGTGCCTAGCATCGACACAAAACAAATATCTAAATATCTCGATATCTCTGTGTCGCAATCTCTGTACCTCAATATCTCAATCTCACTATCTAGGGCGCCGTCAGTCCAGACCGGCCCCTACCATCAATCTCAAGACCACGACGGTATCCTCCGGATATCCGACGCGTCGGGTAAAATCACCGGTTGGTAGTGCTCCCCTGCCAGGCTCAACGTCAACAACACGATCCTCTTGCCCCGGGGTATCGCACCAAGCCCACCATGTACCAGAAACGGTTCCTCCACTCCTCGAATCGGGTCTCGAAATCCATCAGCAAACTCATGGTGGACGACTCATACATCATGGGAAAAAACCGCACTTTTTATTTAAAAAGAGAGAAAGCAGTTTATATAAGTTTTGCGGTTCCCCCCCTAAATCCAGAAAATCTCAAGGAAATCCGAATCCAAATCATCAATAGCATGTAAAACCATGAATGCGGCATAACAATGAATAACAGTATGCATGAAGTGACAAGTAATAACTACAATGTTAAGCTGGCATATGTAAGGCAGGTACACTAATATCATGTCAAATTACTAACTAACAAGCTAAGTCAAGCAATAATATTTTCTAAGGTGTACGTGACATGGCAATTACTGATGAAGATGTGTGTGAGCCGGCAAGTAAGTGTATGTGGTACATACGCATCATCGGTAATGGTGCTGGTGTCCTAACAGTATGATATCAACAATGCAATAAGAAATTATAATATAAGTATGTGATGCGGAGCGAACAACAATAATGAGCGGGAGCTGAATACTAAACACAATGATACTATAAGTCAACAGTAGTGCCTTTTGAAATAACACGAATCGCGGTGTTTTGAAAATAAGGGCTACAGTATTTTTAAGAAAAGATACTTCTTTTGAAATATCCGTAGAATCCCTTGACCTGTCTTTTAAAATACCCACGATCCGTTAGTTTTGAAATAGGTAGGAGTCTAATCTAGTCTAATAACTACACTAAACTATACGGCTGAACTAACAAGCTGAACTACAGGTAAGGAAACCGCCTAATATCTGAGTCGATACATATACATACCTTTATATATATTAGTCGGTGATCCCGCCTCAATAACATCATATCCGATACCATATCTTTAATCAGACATCCAAGTCAAGAGTGCGGATCAAACATCAATATATAGCTCGTACGTAAATCCGTCGTACGACATCCCCAAATCTGGGTACCGGTCAATATCATACTCAACCATTCTATGCATATCACTATTCACATGGTATTGTCGTCCAAAGATCCGCTATAAACATCAGGACGTATCTCAAGTACGAATCCAGCCATATCACCGATATCATAATCTCAAATCAAATCTCATTGACTCATCTCAATCCCAAGTATCATACTCAAATCCAGTATGTGAACACATAGTCCCATACCCATGTGAACACATAACAATATAACCCCATATAAGCACATATGAAAGAAGAATGTATGCAAGTATGGGTGTGTGTGTAAATGTGGTGCAACCTCTACTCTAGGGTCTCGCAACACTAAACCTATCCAATCACACTTAAAATCTATCTTTAAACAATAAACTCAACAATATATAATCAATATATATGTGTGTATACGTATTCGTATACATCACCATGAACTGCGGGGGTGCTATACGCCATCCACCCGACTTCTCCCCTAGATATAAATCTACTCACCTGGTCCTCGCTCGCCGGTGCCAACGTCGCCACGCGCTTGCTTGTGTCTCGAAGTCTTCGTAAGCGTACCTACATATCATAACGCACCGTATCGCATTAAAATCCGACTCATGACTAAAACGACACACGAATCCCGTATAGGTCAAAACCTATGGCTGCTTTCACAAATCAACCTAAAAACCCTCGACGTCGGCGTACAAACGCCAAACCCTCGAGAAAAACCCAAACAAATTCATTTGCACGATCACAAGAACTAATTATACTATAAAATGAGTTAAAATTCACAAAAACCCCAAACTCACTTTAAAAGCCATTTTTCCGAAAATCTAGTAAGCAAATATTACCCATTTTATTACAAAACCCGACGTTTAAATAAATCTAGCGGCCATAATACATATTAAACATCTCAAATAAGTCATAAAAACAATTTCCACAATTTAATCTCATTAAATTTCATTAACCCAAAAATTCTAGTTTACAATATACCCAATCTTAACAATTTTATAGCAAAAACGCACAACAACAATTTAGCTTGGATTTCCATGAACTAAAGTATTAAACTACACTTTATAATGTTAATGAAGTCAAGAAAAACCTAATTACATTTTTAATCCCAATTATTTAACCAATTTAAAAAACCTAGTTAGCAAATTAGCGTAATTATCAAAAATTTTAAACTAACAATTAACAACTAGCTACAAACATTGTTTTAACATGTCATAAGGGCCTAATTACAACACACAACCATACACCAAATTCACAAAACCCTAACTTGCATTCAATCCCTTTCTAGAATTTCCAAACTTGCAACAAAAGCCTAATTTACACTTAAATAAATTAGCTTTAAGGAATTAACTAACAAATTAAGCAAAAGGTTTAGAAATTATACCCAAAACATTTGAAGATCCATAAGCACCCATAGCCTCCCAAATTGAAATCTTGTTCCCTAGATCCATGCTAGATAGGAAAATGAGAAATGGGTAGGAGTTGGATTTTGATTTCGGTGAGCTTTTACTTGATTTTTGAAGAAGTTTTTGAAGGATTTTGGAGATGAGATGAGGTGTTGAAATGGCGGGAATGAGGTGCATAATTTCGGCCAGAGGAGAGGAGAGGGAGAGGTGAGGGGATTTGTGTGGAAATTCCAAGGTCAATGCCCTCACAAATTACCATAATACCCCTACCCTTTTAATATATATAAAAAAAACCTTTTTACACCATTTCCTTCACATGAATTGAAGGCAAAGGAGGGGGGAGGGAGTGTCATGCTGCCAAGGTGGTGGTGGGGCCGGCCATGTGAGTGGGTGAGGATGTGTGTGAGGTTGCAAAGAAAACTCCATGCAAAAAGAACCCATCAAGTTACCAAATTGCAAGTTCTAGTTCAATTTATTTAAATTTTAATTCCCCTTGATTATAACCAACTAGAAGTTGAAATAAATTGCTAAATATTTATATTACTAACTATATTTTAGTTTTCATGATTCTAAAGTATATAATTAGCTCATTCAAATTTGTATTTATCGCTAATTTAATGTATTTTTATCAGCAAAAAAAAATATTAAAATAATTAATTTCGGAAAATTTTTCAGAAAATTTGAAATTTCACCAGTGGCTCAATAAACACCAAACACTAGCAATTACATAGTTAGAATATGTATTTTTAATTTTAAAATAAAGATATTTGCATTTTAACTTTTTACAGAAAACCCCCTTATTTTACCGATTTTTCCGAAATTTCACCGAAACGATTTTCAAAACGTTACAATCTTCCCCCTTAAAGAAATTCGGTCCCTGAATTTAAATTAAGACTCACCCTAAATACTAAAACATCTCCGCAAAACCATCAAGTCGTCGGGGCTCCGAAATTATAAATACATAAAATAAATCGTAGCGCAGCGCATGCGCATGAAAAATGAGCATATAACTCAAAATCAAAACTCCGTCAAGCATCCCGCAATCATCGGAGTCATGGTGAAGACACAATGTCTAAATCCAAAAGGAAAATCAATATGATATACATCATTAAAACATCTGGAAGCAATGCATGCCAAATCTTTTTCAAATCGCTGTGCGATGCTCGCAGCACTGCACAGTGGCGGACGTCTATTGTAAGAAAATTACTACATATATATATATATATATATATATATATATATATATATATATATATATATATCCTTTGTTTAATATGTACGTTCCGCCGTTTTGGAAACAATTTAGAAGGGTCTCCTTGTTTTAAACATTTCGTGTCATATTAGACACGTAGGTAAATACTGAGACTATAGCTCGCTTTTTAGAATTCCCTTCGATAGCTATCAATGCATGCAAAATACATTCAGGTACTGTCCTCTGATTAGTCCTACTCAGTACGAAAACACATAGCAAATATCATAAAAACGTACTGCTCTATAAAAAAACCAATCCCAAAATACGCCTACGTGCGTCTGGTGCGCACGGAAATCAAAATCCATATACGTGCCATACAAGTGCACAGAAACAAGACCTAAGTGCATCGGGTGTGCACAAAGCATCTATCGTAGGCAACGTGTGTGCCTGACAGCAAAATCAGGCGCATTTGACATGAACGAAAATGCTCGATTTAGTGCATCTGGTGTGCACCAAAATCACATCTCAAAACATGCGCTCAACATGTGCAAAAATCCAAGGCAGGTGCATCTATCATGCACGAAATCATGAAATCCAATATCAAGTGCCGAACATGCGCAAAATCCAATCAGGTGCACAAGGTGCACAAAACCAATATCGAGCATCACAATCGAAATCGAAGTTCAGTGCACCTAAGTACACAAAAGGCGTATCACTTCACTGCAAGCATATGTGAACTATACTGAGTGCAAAAACCAAATCGTATGCGTACATACGCACAAATCAACTCCACTGTATGAAATCCATATGATCACAAGAATGAGAAACCAAGGCACGGAAACTATCTCAAGTGCAACGACTGTGCAAAAATCATAAATACCCAGTAGGTGCAACCATGGTCCATGAAAATAAATATCACGAAACTCAATCATGTGAATAGATCGCCCAAAACATCGAAATCAAGTATGGCGGAATAGTCCCGCTCAAGCACATCCTCCAAGAATCTCTGGCCAACTGTTGTGGTCACTCATAGCATGTCTCGTCGACGATCCTGAACTCTGGCCTGCCGGTGTGCGTAACATGACAACTCCTGGGTCCAAGTCTTCTCGTAATTCATCCCAGAAAGGTCCTGTCGAGATCTCTCCCAAATCTCGTCTCTGCCGAACTGTCCGGAAGTCATCGTCCCTTACTAGATCTGTTCTCGTTCCGGAACGGCTACATACTCATCGTGACTCCTTCTAGAAGGTATATCGAAGTACAATGCCTCGGCATGCGTATCGCATATCTGATGTCGGCGGAGTGGAACGTCGTATCATCAAGACCTCGTACGAACCTCTTACTCCACTTTTCTATGATGTCGACTGCTTCGGACTCGTCTCGTCGTGGCTGCATGGACTGAGCTCCAACGGCTACCCTCGTATCTGGAGTCTCCCAAGAATGCATCTCACCACCTAGCATCCGAATGAAATCGAACCATCCGATCGATCTGTCAAAACCTCATAATCCCCCAAGAGCTCAACATCTTTGGTACAGTTTAAGAGTATCGAGTACGTACCACAGCATCGATGGTCCAGCCATAGAAGGGCAAACCCAAGCCTCACTAATGGCGCCGCGGAACTGCCGCAAACCCTAAGGTTCAAAGGCTTTCACACGGTCATTAAGTCGAGTTAGGGTTTCATTCTTCTAGAGGGTCCATAGAATTGCCTGCATGTCTTTACGAATACTTTAAACTTGGAATAATAGGTTGCTGACATTCGATCGTCTTTGTCGACTCTCAACGCCTCCGCGTGAAGTCGTCTCTAGCTGGAATCAATCTATCTGATGACCTCGCATCGGGGTAGTGAACGAACCACATGTCCTAGTCATTCATCCTCGGTGACTAGCGACCTTCTATCATCTCTTAGTACAATCTCATACTGCAATAGCTCCAACATCTGGGGAGATATCCCGTCGTCCGTAGCAACAACTGGCTCACTCGTCCATACGCTGAACAGTGCCTCAATCATCATGAGTAAGCAATACACTAACGGTCATCAAAATCTGGCTGTCCTCTGTCAGTGGCTCAATCCTCTAGTGTTGATCGGCACGTCCAAGTAATCTCATACAGCGATCCATCCAACGCTCGTGGCGCGAAAGCACAATCAAAAGATACATTTCTACAATCGTGTGTCGCCGGAATTATGCTCCGGTCAGTCCTCGTTCGTAACGAGCTCATGCTGACCGCAACTCTAGCCGTAGCTCTCCATGCCCGTAATCGTGGCAGCAAAACCATAACTGGTACTGATAGGGCAAGATCGGAATGAATATAATACTGAGCAAAGAAATGTACATCCTAAGGCTCCTTAAGTGGAGTGGCGTGTCATAAGTATGCCGCGAAACATACCCACGGTACGTCACTCTACTTTAGTCACCTATTCCATCAACCAAGGGTCATCCTACGCTCCGAAGGTAAAACCTAACGCTCTGATACCAACTTTGTCACGTCCCGAAAGTACGCAACATGACCGGCACTTAAACTACGAAACGTCTCGAGGCGTACGTAATCTAAGTAAATCGAAAACCTAGAAATCCAAACCAAGAAAAGTAGTAGAGTGAAGGAAAACCAATATAAATCAAGTAGTTTTAATAGCATAAGCCGAATTATACGTTTTAAAAAAAACATCAAATATTTACTGAAAATTTCGTCAGAGTCTCCTATGTAAATACTGGCCCCCAAATGGGATACAACATGAATAGTATACGAAATCAATAAAATGCATCCCCAAGCGGGAGCTAGCTCTTTTTCAATCGACGGTCACAACTGTAAGTGCACGGCGGCGTCCCGGCCGTCAATCCGATGCCGGAATGCAGAAACGAAACTTTTTACAAAACTTTTGAACCGGCACCACGGCGCACTTTAAACCCGGATCGGGCCATTAATCTAATCTATGCTAACTAGAGAAAGGGTAGAGAGATATACCGAGTGATCTGTGTCCTTCGGTCTTCTCGTCATCGTCCCGATCTCCCCGCGGAATCTCCGGTCTTCACCTCCTCGCCGGAAGGGCACCACGTCGCCAGCTTCTTTTACGGGCTCCCACCTCTGGACCGAGGCAACTCGGGCATGAAGTTGGCGAGCCGACGTGCCCAAGGATTGCTGTAGAATACGTGTAGTGCTCAATGTCTCATTTGGGGTTACTAGAAGTTGCCTTTGGTGGAGGATTGATATGATAACATTTTGGAGATGAAGTTGGGGATTTTTGCAAGCATAAGAGAACCAAAAATCCCCACCAAAAATATTGGGCAGCCCCTCCCTGAAAGTGGCCGGCCTCCTCATGGGCCATGAGAGAATGAAAGAGAGAGGGAGAGAGTGTGTATCAAAAATGAGTGAGACAATATCATGCAAGAGAGAGAAAGGAGTGATGATGTGAAGAAATGATCACAAGCAAATCCAACACACCATCTGAAGGGTTCCTAGGCACACTAATGAGGTCTCACAAGTGATCAAACATGCCCAATTCAAATTTTTCATGTGCCTACAAATCCTAATACGGATCGTTAACTAGATAATGAGGCGATGCAAGCAAGTGAATAACTTTATTGCTAAAGGAAAGTGACTACAACCTTTGTAGATCCGGTCCTCCACTTCCTTATCTCCATGATGAAGTCCCTCCACTGTACCTTTCGGATCCCGGACTCTCGCGGTGGTTTCATCGAAAGAATGATCGGGCTAGGTCGTCGACTTCGATGCCGAAGATGATCTACGTCGAGGCAACTCAAGATCAAGCTCCAACTTCACCAAGTCATGAAACTTGTGAAGAAAACACCCTATACTACTTGGCAAGTGGTAGAGGATGAAAAAATAGGAAGTGGGTTCACTTTAGAATTAGATTGCTCACTCTTTTTCTCAAGTTGCTATTGATGGAGGCAAGGTTTCTTCTTGTTGATGATGAAGAAGAAGAAGAAAA
Source organism: Agapanthus africanus (assembly GCA_030015575.1). Lineage (NCBI taxonomy): Eukaryota > Viridiplantae > Streptophyta > Magnoliopsida > Asparagales > Amaryllidaceae > Agapanthus > Agapanthus africanus. The sequence goes on along the minus strand of JASDDO010000019.1, from coordinate 676,772,278 downwards.
GAATATGATAAGTCTTTGAAAATAGAAAATAAAATGATACTTATCATATTTTCAGCCATGGTTAAGTGTAGAGACTAAACTACGGTTAGGTTGAATGGTTAGGTTAAGGCAAACAAACAAAATGGTCAAAACTTCAAAGCTTCAAAGCTTCATGAAGTTTCAAGGAAAAAACAAAACAAGCCACCCTTTTGTTTCTTGCCTTAAAATTAAATAAATAAAAGAAATAGTTAAGAAAATGAAAACCCTAACCATTACATAACCATGGTTTAATCATACACACAAACATTCATGTATCATCAAACATGATATAATCAAGTGCACAAAAATATATCACATATACAATGTGCACATCAAGTGAGAAAATCCTTTTTAAGTGAACCAATACTAGTTAATGCAAAGTAATATATCAAATATATAATTATACATTAAATCATTAAAATTAACACTTGATTCAATGATCCGGTCATGTCACATATAACCGACTAGCATCCAATGTATCGACTTATCGAATCAATCTTCGATTCGATAACTAGGTTATATCGCATACAACCAATCGATACATTCATCGCGAGAATGGAATACGGTATCACATACACGCATTATTCTCGGTCCCGCACATATCACATATGCGCTTCTATTTCGTTTCGCTTGAGCCAGGAAACCTCTGTGTAGGACTCTAAAGACTCGTCAATACGCCGGCAGCAGATGATGATCATATCAAACTCCCACAAGCCACAAGCGGTCTGCTAAATGTAACGGCCACCCGGGTATTGAGCGATCAGAAGATCGACGAGCAAGCCCGCTCACACTCCTGTGAATCCAACCAGTAACACTTACCGTACAGTCCGGTCTGTTCGTCTGATATATCGCATATCTCGCCTAGGGGTGGTAAACGTCAGACCCTAATAGCTTGATAAGTCATGCTGACATGAGGTCCATAACATTTGTGAAACTACTGATAACACTTACCAGTAGATCACTGCAACCCTGGCCAGGGATTTCCTGTTATGGCCAGTCGAGCATAGCGCAACATCAACCCCCAATACCGGGAGAGACGAATCCCCTCCTATCGCTCATTGCCTCCATGTGAATCGGGACTGTACCCAAAAACCACCTGTTTGCATGACTCAGTAGAGCCGTGGTAGGGTGGAAATCAAAGCACAGTAGGAGACACACAAGACTCTATGACGATCTCGGGTCAAAAGACTAAGCTGTACCAGTGTCACCAGAGAACTGCCATCTGACGTGAGGTATAATACCATCTGGGAGTTCTCGGCGAGTCCGTTCAGTATACCCAGTCTCCACTGAGCACCCGCATACCATCTCTGATGTCAAACACCAATGGATATGGGATCATCCATCGCCCATCACATGGGTCGAGAAGATATACGCTAGTCTACTCTGGAATATCGATGCCCCATCTCGATATTCTCACTACTAGGAACATTGAAGGATGTACTCATGGACTATCCAGGCCCCACTAGTATGATCTGCATCATAGTCCTGGAAGTCGAGTACACATCCTAAGGGCTTTATCAACATGTAACAGAGAGACAGAAAGTATACATGTTAAGATAAAGAGCAACCAGATAGCGTACTATCATGTCGAGCAAGAAAGTCCTACATATATATGACCCAGCATCCACTACAATATACATCCAATGTACAGTAATGGCCTCTAGGGCATACATATAACTAACAATCTCCCACTTGCACTAGGGCCATCTGCAGCAGTGGTTGCAGTATCACATACTCAACCATCCTATATAAGTCTCTCTCTGGGAAAAAGCCTTTGTGAGTGGGTCCGCCGTGTTGTCCTCTGAGTCTTCTCTCCTTACCTCGATCCCCTAGAGATCAACTATCTCCATGATCGGGTGATGCTGCCTTAGAATATGTCTGGGTCACTGATGGGACCAGGGTTCCTGGGCCGAAGCCACACTTCCATTGTCATACAATGGTAGGAACCTAGTTCATCTTATGAACCAATATACACCCAAACTGCCTCTTTGGTAGTATCTTTAATAGCGATGTTACCAGCCTTAATCGTCTAGTATGCCACGGTATCTAGCTTGGAACTCTTCCATCATACCGTCTCTTTACTGAGGGTAAAGACAATGCCTGTGACTGACATTCAGTCATCTGTATCACCCTGGAACCCTTCCATTGATTCTCCCCAGGATCAATTGATACCATCACTACAACTAGTGAGTATCCTGGCATCCAATCAGATCTATCTAACAGATCCAAAACCCAGAATTTAGGAGGTATCACTTTGATCCTATATGGAGAATCATTGTGATAAGCAGAGATTGACCGATCGTAGCATAGGAAACTCCTTCCCCATCAAGAGTATGTCATCCATGTACTCTACGAGGATCACTACCTTACTCTCTACTACCGTTTTGTATATACAAGGTTCATCTACTATTTTGATGAAGTCAAACACTTTGACTACCACATCAAAACAGACGTTCTAACTCCGCGATGCCTGCTTTATTCTGTAAAGAAACTTGCACACGTTTCCGCTGCTCCCACTGTTTATGAAGCCCTCTGGCTGTGTTCTTATAGACGTTCTTTTCTAAATCATTATTTAGAAAAGTAGTCATGGCACCCAACCACCAGATATCCCAGTCATGGTATGTAGCAGTGGCACGTAGGATCTGGATGGACTTAAGCATCGTCCCTGGGAAAAGGTTTCATCATTATCCACGCTTGGTCGATGACGAAAACCTTTAACAAGTCTAGCTTTGAAAGTCTCAACTTTTCCATCTACACCAAGTAATCTTCTCAAGATATACTTGCTCCTGATGGGGATTTAACCCTTCAGATATAGCAACCAAAGTCCATACTTTGTTGGTGTGCATGGATTCCATCTCAGATCGCTAAGCATCCAGCCATTCTTACAGAGTCCCTACTCTCGATGGCCTGCTCGAAACTAATTGGGTCATCATCTCATGATGCATTCCTCGCTCCCACTGTCATCGAGAAACCGAAGTATCTCTCAGGCAGGTGAGGAACCCTACCAGATCGGCGGAGAGGCTGATGTTCGTCGGGAACTATTGAATCCTTTGGTTCTGTCAAATTATCAGCTGCAGTTTTGTATAGCTGGAACCTTTCCAGTTCTACAGAACTGACTTTACCTCGATCTTGTCTGGATTTTGCTTTTGACATAGGCCGGACAATCCCAAATCTTAACTTACTTAAGAGATAGGCTCTTCCCACACCATATCTTATATGGAGTAGTAGGCACTGATTTGATTCGAACCCTATTCAATAGGTATGCAACTTCTCAAGTGCACAACCCTAAAAGGAAACAGGTAACTCAGTAGAACTCATCATAGAGCACACTATATCTTATATGGTGCGATTGCTCCGCCATGATACACCGTTGTGCTATGGTGTATTCATAGGAGTAATACTGAGAGAGAATCTCATTTTCTTTTAGAATAGTCCAGGAATGCCATGCACAAGTATTCTCCTCCCTGATCTTATCATAGGACATAATACTTATACCCGTATTTTGGTTCTCTACTTCCAACTTATATTCTGTGAATACCTCAAAAGCTTCGGACTTATGTTTCAACAGGAACATATGACTGAATCTTGAGAGATTATCAGAGAATATAATGAAGTACAAAGAACCGGTCCTGGTATGTGTAGACAGGGGACCTTACATACATCATCATGTATCAGTCCCAAGAGTTTACTAACTCTTTCTCTGTTTCCAGTAAACGAAGCTATGGTCATCTAATCTTTGTGACATGACTGGCAAGTTTCACAAGATGTAAATTCAAACTGATTTAAATATGCATCTAAAATGTAACTTCAGCCAGTCGGGTCGCATTGATGTGACCTAGTCTACAATGCCTCAAGAAGGATTCGTTCATTTCTGAACTCGTCTTCTTGTGTGTGTTCTGTATACTAGGAACTGTAGTTTGATTTAGAACGTCAATGCTTTTAGATAATGTGCCTGAACCGATCAACTTTTGATATAGGAAATGTTCAAAACATTATCCATCAATACAAAATTTTATCATTTCTTTACTAATAAAGAGACTGATATGATTTGTATATCAGGTTCGGTATCTAATAGTATTTGTTCAGAATCAATGTATTGGTAATACAGGGTGACAGTGACCAACAAACTTGGCTGCAACACTTGCCCCGGTTTCTGTCTCATGAAACTTATCATCCGTTCTAAGTTTTTCTACCTTTTTGTAGCCCTATGTAACAGATTACATATCTGGGATCCTGATCCGGTATCAAATACCCAGGATGCAGAGGATACGGAGAAACAGTTCTTTGTAATGAACACACCCGAAGGAGATGCATCTCATGCATTTTCTTCGTTTGGGCGGCATGGGAATTCTGGTATTCCCTTATTTCCTGCTCTGTCTTATAACAATTATAAGTTGGAGCGGGACCAACGTTCCCCAGCTCAGTATAACAAGCGGTTTCGGTCAATACATCCATATTATTATCTTGATTAGGGCGTGATATGGTCGCTACCTGGAGAGAGAGAGAAGAAAACACTCTGCGTGCGCTCTTGCAAGATTAGATTGGTTATTTATTTTATCTAATCAGGATGGCTCCCACTGTTTTTATCAAATCTTCCTTCAAACCATAAAAGGAAAGACTAGGCGGGATTAATTACACTCTACAAGTTCGCCAATCTTTCAGCCAGGCCAGTGTCGGTACTTTGAGGGAGGTTCCCCATGCTTTCGCACAGACCTAATTACAGTAAACCTCGTTTTCCCAGAGGCGTAACCCCGTTGACACCTTTCTAGACACCTACTTGATCGGCTAATTGTAAAGTGCAAAACTCTCCCAGGAGTAACAATTACTCGCAGTGGGTATCGGGATCCAACTATCACATAGAAGGTATGCAATCTCATTGCAAATTTCAACACTTGAAACTCCCGATAATGGTTTTTACCCCTAGCACCTATGACCTTGGATAAGGTCAACAAATCATAGGTACTAGTCAAGTTCTACCCGTCATTTCGTGATTAATTAGACCCACCCACATGACCCTTGGCTAAGGTCAACAAAGCCACATGACTGTCCTAACTAATCGCATCATATGTTGTGTAGGAAGACATCACTTAGCTACCGCACACAACACCTCGGCTATAGTCGACAAACGTAGCACGAATACTAAGTACTCTACTTCCTAAAATGACAGAGGGTTGCGAATGGTTTTTATGAAAACCTTTAACGCTTTGAACTTGATCTCGTTGCGGAATCAAATGGTTTTTAAATGGAATGTTTTTTAGGCTTTTCTAGTTTTGCTAAAGGGGTCACTCCCGGTGAAGGGATCGTCGGCCCTTTCCTCGTCGAATGAGGTGCGGGATATATCATATATATCACTGTGCAAAGCAGAAACTATAGAAGCGATCAAAAGACAAACCGAGTGTGTAGCATCTGCCAGTTATTGTTAAAGGAGTCACTCCCGGTGAAGGGATCTCAGTCCTTTTCTCATGGAATAAGGTGCAGGATGTTCTATAAGGAACACCGCGATGCAAAGCAAGAACTGTAGCTACCTGTTTTATTTTGAAATTCGATTCCACAACATCAATTAGGTTTATTTTCTTTCATTAATCTCATTAATGAATATCCCATCATTTAGGTCCACCTAAACATCACAGATAAATATAACGTACGCTTATGACATCCGCATTTGCCTCGATGTCCCGTCTGCACCGTTAGGTTAGGTAACTAACGCCAGAGCGAGGCAGGGCTAGCGCGGGTGTAAAACATAAGCAACGTCTATATAATATATCATATATACTATATACAATATCTATCTGAACAAATCACATGATCACATCACAGATAACGCAGCAGAAAATATCATATGAAATATTGGATATTCTAGGACGTCCGTGTTTTTAATACGAGCCAGTATAAAACACGGATTCCACCGTCGTGATGAATAGCCAATCCCACACCCCTAGACCCCTACGAGAGCGGCAAGCAACCCTACCAATTCTAGGGTTAGGAGACCCGGACTCGACTCCTCGAGATGGTCTCCCACTGGACCCTAGAACCCGGTTACTTGTGCTCCCCTCCTTGGGTCTATCCTAATGCGGAAAAGTAAATAATATACAAATGGTGACAACATCCGCAACCTGGAAGTGCCCCAATAAAAAAATATTACATACAAGTTTTTACATGAATGAAAATGAAAAACACTCATCTCACATAAACCCCCCGGCTATTCAAACACGACGATCCAATATAACATATCCAGCAACACATAACATCACATGTCATCAACGTAAGTAAACATGCGTATCCCAATTGTCGTTGACATATAGCAACGAAACCGGCGATATCACATATTACACTTACGGTCACAGAAAAGAAAGTGTAAAACTACAACAGTTGGAATCCGCAAACTCTTTAGACATCCCATGCCTAATCAAATGAATCCCTTAGACATCACATGCCTAACAATTATAAACCTCGCATTTTAGTCTCATTATGGAAAACTCTTTTCAATATCAAGTCGGGCAATTCAACAAGATTCCCGACATCCTGATCGAATGCTCGTCGCAAACTTTAGTAGGCGGCCGCACTCCCGATGCCGTCGACGAAGTGCATCGAGACGGAATACCGCTGCCGCGAGCACCCGAACGGATGCTTTCGGCGACGGGGTTCTCCTACAGTCACTTGGTCGGGGCTAAGGAGTGAGGCTGTCTATTAAGTTTATCCGGCGAGTATCCGCGTACGCTACATGATTGCGATGGACTTTTGATCACATCAAAATTCCGTGGCAACCAATCAAGTGAGACTAAACTGCTATATTTATAACGTTCATTCAGTTATCTCATAACTGCTTGTGAATTCCAATTATTGTATCACATTCCGGATAAATAGAAAATGTTAAACTTTCCGATCGAACATTCGAACACCCAAGTTTTCCCAAAACAGCTCAACACATGAAATAAGTTTAAAAACATTCACTTCGTGCCTCAGTACCAACGGTCCAGCCGTAGAAGAGTCAAGCCAACGCCTCACATGTGGCACGCCGTACTGCCCCAAACCCTAAGGTTCAAAGGGCAGTTCAAGACGGTCACATAATCGAGATAAGGTTTGTTGTCTTCTAGAGGGACCATCGCATTACTTGCACTACTTAGAACGTCGTTAAACTACGGAAAAATCCAACAATTGGAAATTTCCTGCCAGGGGAAAGAGTGGGTATTTATATCCGGTCGAACTTTTTAACATATTCTAAAATTATCCGGAAAAACACATAGACAAAGTTTGACAATCCGATCGAATCTAAGAACTCCCAATACAACCCAGAATACTCAACTCTTGAGTAAGATTTAAAAAATCCCAGAAAATCCAGAACCAAAATGTAGGAATTACTGTGCAAACATTATTGAGAGAGACGACCGTACGGCCGCGGAACCGCCGCACGAGCCATGCTCGTGCCGCGGAACCGCGGCGGTTTAGATGATTCAGGAGCTCCGTTTTGTACCATAATTCTTATAACTTCCTGCTGAATTTTTTAAGAATTTTTAATCTGGAAAAAACCCAGTTTTTAAAAAATGTCCAGAGAGCATTTTGGAGTTAGGGTTTCGGTTCGATTGGACTTCTAACTCCGTCTATGCATCGCCTAAGGCTCTAGCTAGGCTCTGATACCACGGAAGGGTTCCTAGGCACACTAATGAGGTCTCACAAGTGATCAAACATGCCCAATTCAAATTTTTCATGTGCCTACAAATCCTAATACGGATCGTTAACTAGATAATGAGGCGATGCAAGCAAGTGAATAACTTTGTTGCTAAAGGAAAGTGACTACAACCTTTGTAGATCCGGTCCTCCACTTCCTTAGCTCCACGATGAAGTCCCTCCGCTGTACCTTTCGGATCCCGGACTCTCACGGTGGTTTCATCGAAAGAATGATCGGGCTAGGTCGTCGATTTCGATGCCGAAGATGATCTACGTCGAGGCAACTCAAGATCAAGCTCCAACTTCACCAAGTCATGAAACTTGTGAAGAAAACATCCTATACTACTTGGAAAGTGGTAGAGGATAAAGAAATAGGAAGTGGGTTCACTTTAGAATTGGATGTCTCACTTTTTTTCTCAAGTTGCCATTGATGGAGGCAAGGTTTCTTCTTGTTGATGATGAAGAAGAAGAAGAAAAGAATATGATAAGTCTTTGAAAATAGAAAATAAAATGATACTTATCATATTTTCAGCCATGGTTAAGTGTAGAGACTAAACTAGGGTTAGGTTGAATGGTTAGGTTAAGGCAAACAAACAAAATGGTCAAAACTTCAAAGCTTCATGAAGTTTCAAGGAAAAAACAAAACAAGCCACCCTTTTGTTTCTTGCCTTAAAATTAAATAAATAAAAGAAATAGTTAAGAAAATGAAAATCCTAACCATTACATAACCATGGTTTAATCATACACACAAACATTCATGTATCATCAAATATGATACAATCAAGTGCACAAAAATATATCACATATACAATGTGCACATCAAGTGAGAAAATCCTTTTTAAGTGAACCAATACTAGTTAATGAAAATTAATATATTAAATATATAATTATACATTAAATCATTAAAATCAACACTTGATTCAATGATCCGGTCATGTCACATATAACCGACTAGTATCCAATGTATCGACTTATCGAATCAATCTTCGATTCGATAACTATGTTATATCGCATACAACCAATCGATACATTCATCGCGAGAATGGAATACGGTATCACATACACGCATTATTCTCGGACCCGCACATATCTCATATGCGCTCCTATTTAGTTTCGCTTGAGCCAGGAAACCTCTGTGTAGGACTATAAAGACTCGTCAATACGCCGGCAGCAGATGATGATCATATCAAACACCCACAAGCCGCAAGCGGTCTGCTAAATGTAACGGTCACCCGGGTATTGAGCGATCAGAAGATCGACGAGCAAGCCCGCTCACACTCCTGTGAATCCAACCAGTAACACTTACCGTACAGTCCGGTCTGTTCGTCTGATATGTCGCATATCTCGCCTAGGGGTGGTAAACGTCAGACCCCAATAGCTTGATAAGTCATGCTAACGTGAGCTCCATAACATGTGTGAAACTACTGATAACACTTACCAGTAGATCACTGTAACCCTGGCCAGGGATTTCCTGTTATGGCCAGTCGAGCATAGCACAACATTAACCCCCAATACCGGGAGAGACGAATCCCCTCCTATCGCTCATTGCCTCTATGTGAATCGGGACTGTACCCAAAAACCACCTGTCTACATGACCCAGTAGAGCCGTGGTAGGGTGGAAATCAAAGCACAGTGTGAGACACACAAGACGCTATAACGATCTTGGGTCAACAGACTATGCTGTACCAGTGTCACCAGAGAACTGCCATCTGACGTGAGGTATAATACCATCTGGGAGTTCTTGGCGAGTCTGTACAGTGTACTCAGTCTCCACTGAGCACCCGCATACCATCTCTGATGTCAAACACCAATGGATATGGGATCATCCATCGCCCATCACATGGGTCGAGAAGATATACGCTAGTCTACTGTGGAATATCGTTGCCCCGTCTCGATATTCCCACGACTAGGAACATTGAAGGATGTACTCATGGACTATCCAAGCCCCACTAGTATGATCTGCATCATAGTCCTGGAAGTCGAGTACACATCCTAAGGGCTTTATCAACATGTAACAGAGAGACAGAAAGTATACATGTTAAGATAAAGAGCAACCAGATAGCGTACTATCATGTCGAGCAAGAAAGTCCTACCTATATATGACCCAGCATCCACTACAATATACATCCAATGTACAGTAATGGCTACTTGGGCATACATATAACTAACACCATCATCCATCATCACACCTAAAGTCAAGCAATCATGAAGTCATGGAGTCAATGAAAGCTACACCCATCATGAAGCAAAAGAATGTCAAGGGTGGGAGAAACATCATGATACAACAATATGCAAAGACAACCCTCCAAAATGCTTATTTGCACAAATGCAAATAAGCCCTCCTCCACCAATCTTCAGCCAATTAATGATACAAAGAAATTTGGCCGAAACGGAAAGCAAACTGGCAACTTCATAAAACTGATCCCCTAATAAATTACAGGAAACCCCGCTACTGTATATACATACCCGTATTTGTATTCTGACCGAAATACAAATGCAAAGAGACAAAATCTACATTGTACTATACTAGGATCCGGCTCAAACCAAAGCCCGCTAGTATTATCCGTCCGATCACGATCCGTGCAATACCGCACGCATCTGATCGAACCCTTCCATATCTCTATACGGCCTCTACAGCATTTCGCCCGAAACTTGAGAAACTGGTCTGTGGGGGGGCTCTAAAGACTCGTCAATACTTTGGCTGTGGATTTAACCACTAGCACGTCACGTAACGGGCTACCAGGTATTGACCAAAAGCGACGTCGATGAGCGAACTCATCTTGACACCCTACTGAGCCTGTCAGTGACAATATCCGTACAGTCCGGTCCGTTCGTCTATAAGCATCGCATGGCGGGCCTAGGGTGTTGGTAAAAGTCAGACCCCCAAAAGCGGTACAAGTCGTGTCGGAGTGTAGCCCAGAACACCCTGAGATACTACTGGAATACCTACCAGTAAATCTCCTGCCTTGCCCAAGGACTTCGTGTAAGGGCTCTCCTAGACACAGCGTGACCTCACCCCCAATACCGGGAGAGACGAACCCCTGCAGATCTGCTCACTACCTCCATGTGGCTCGGGACTGTACCCAACTAAAACCTGTTTGCATGTCTCCTTTGAGTGTGGTAGGGTAGTAATCAAAGTACAGTGGGAACTCACACGAGACAAATGAAGATCTCAGGTTGATGAACTAACCTATACACATGTCACCAGGGAACTGCTATCTGACGTCAGGTATAAGACCAACTAGCATGTTCCCGGTGAGTCCTGTCCGATGTACTCATAACCCAATGAGCACCTGTAGACATCTTAGGTGAACCAACTAACACCAGTGGCTTGTGAGACCGGCCACCGCCCCTCGTCGGGGTCTCGACTGTATACACTAGCCGACTCTGGAGTATCGATGCCCTGTCTCGAAACTCCCACGACTAGGGACCTTTTAAGGATATGCTTATAGACTACCAGCTCCCACGTATATGATCGCCCTCATACTGCTGGCAGTCAAGCAAGAATCCTAGGGGTTCTATCAACGTGCAATAGTGACCTGTAAGGTCACCTAAAGTAGTACACGATGATAAAGGTAAACCAGATAGCATACTATCATCTTGAGTAAGACTGTCCTACTGGGACAGGTCCTCCCTCAATCATTGCAATCACATGCCTGTGATCCAATAATTGACTCTGAGGGCACTATCTCCAACAATCTCCCACTTGCACTCCAGGCTAATTTTTGCGATGTCGCATACTCATAGCCCATGTGATACCGAACACCCAACTCTTCTACTAATCAGTCTCACAAAACTCGTTTGCGAAACTATTGCGTTCGAGGAATAGCCTCAGCGAGTGGATCCTCTTTGATGTTTTTTTCTATGTCTCTCTATATCTCAAGTTCGCGGAGAAAACCATCTCCCGAAATGAGCAATACTTAGAATATGTCTGGATGTTTGATGGGACCTAGCTCATAAATGAACTCCAAATCCAAAATTTTTAGACTGTATCGTCAACTGAACTTAATCAGTATCCTGCGCCATCCTTCCCTCAGTATCGACCTGGACCACCTGTCCAAAATACTGCCCCTCGTCAGAGGGAAAACTATAACTCTGACAACCTCTCTGTCATCCAGGTCACCTTGGAAGCCTGGAATGATAACTGTCTCCCGAATGAGGCTGTTGTTATCATATCCCTAGAACATCCACTTATGTTCTAAAACTGCTTCCGACTGTTTCTCCAGGATTGGATCAATGTCAACTTATTGCATCTAGTGCAAAAACAACATCCGGTGTGGTACTTGACATCTCATGATTGACTCAATTTCCTAAGCAAGTGATCTACCAATCATGCACATCCCTCTCCCCTTTAGTCTGTAAGACATCTTTAGAGAGGGTGACTCCATCATCTGCAGGTTCACCACCATGCCAGGAGTCGTCCATTCTGAAGCACCTCTAGAATGCCGTCTAAGTACCCTGATTGGGAAACTACCCAAATCTAGATCTAAAACCATAGATCCAGTAACCAGAATGTCTTATATAATATCCAAGTCCCATGTGGAGAAACCACTGTGTGACAACCAAAGTATAACCGATCGTAGTATAGGAATATTACTTCCTACTCTGTGTATGTCATCCAAATACCAGGACATCACACCCTACTACCTTCTCAACAGATCCATCCCCTATTATGATGAAGTCAAACCTATGACTGTCACGTCAGAAATGGATGATCTATCTCTGCTATATCTGCTTTAGTCTATAAATAGACACAAGCCACTTGTCCACCAATGCTTCCGCTGCTCCCACTGACTTCGACAACCCTTTGGCAGAGTCATATACACATACACTTCTAAAGATAGTTTAGAACGACGCTATACTCATCCTACTGTCGGGTCTCACAGTCTGGAACAACAGCAATGGCAAGTCTGGGTAAACAAGAACCTCCCTGTCACCGTCCTTGAGGCTACCGGAGTACCTCTCGGGTGGCTGAGGTTACGCACCTTATCTGTGGAGTGGCCAATTGAATGTCAAACCAGATTGAATCTTTAGGTTCTTATCAAATCTTCAGTAATCGTTTGCGGTTCTGGAATCACTTCCAGTTCTACCATACTCCCACTATTGTTTTCTGAAAAAATCCATTTTACTAAAACTTTGGCGATTCTAGAACAATATCGCTATTGATCTTCCAGATGGTAGAAAGTCAACCCTCGTCATAGCCTGGGTCAACCCACAAACAGCCATTACAGCAATGTGCCTTGAGTTATCCAGAGTCTGGTTTTAAGCATAAGCCGGACAACTCCCCGTACCTTAACATCGTTAAGATATGAACCGTTCTATATCCAATATAGAACCAGAGGCACGGATTTAATTGAACCAGATTCAAATCATGCAGCTTTCTTCAGTGCATATCAACTAAATGGAAGGAGGCCTATCAGCGTTACTCAACTTAGGAATGCTTCCAATTACGAGTAATCTGAAAAAGAAGCAAGTTCTCTTAATCATTACTATCAACTGAATACCATACACAAGTATCTACATCTTCGATCACTTTGAAGAATCCCGATACTTGCAATACCTGGTTCTCTACTTTATTCATATACCTATAACTTCTCAAAATTCGGACCCTGTGTTTCTACGAAACACCTGTCTAAAAAATAAAGATGTCATAAGTAAACCGAATATAGAACGAGAACCAACCCCTCTGTCCTCATGGACGCTGGACAACATACAATACTATGTATAAGTCCCTTGAGTCTAATAACTCATTCCTTGTGTGTCGTAGGTTGAAAACTGTACTTATGGTTAAGAAGAATTACACCGCTGTTCAATACTCCTTACCTAACCATCTACTGGTATAGGTAAATGTCATAGACATAATTTCAAAAAGGTATATTTCACTCTATAAAAATAGACATACAGATATATCAATTTGAAATTGGTGCATAACAGCGGATATTCAAAACCAAATATTTGTCGTCCGGCAAACAACCCAGGTGACTTCCTCAAATATCACCGATTACAACGAATCCCGATATAATGAGGATGATCACCCAATTCCCAATAACTTACTCCCACTCATCATCTGTAAAACCATACAGATGTGAGTATCATACCTGGTAAATGCCTACCATGGAGTAAGTATCTAATTGGGAAATCAGTTTTCCTTTAACAGTACACAGTGAAACTGAAACATTGAAATGTTTCGATGGGTATCCCGGTATTCCTAGTAATGCCTCTTCCATTATCCAGATTCACAACTGTAACCGTGTAATTCTTTGCCATCTTTCCAAATCCCTTTATATGTCTTTAGTCATTACCTTCTGTACACCCCTTTAGGCCAAATGGTTTTCTTCCTTCCCTACCGTTCGGCACCAGCCTGTGGTTTGGAAGAAGACTATCCAATAAGCATAATGGGTGTACTGTCCTAATCCTAGGAGCACTCGCAATGCGAGAGAAGATGAAGATAAAAGACAACCGAATAAACCTTATTCCTATTTCTCTTGAACCAGAATCCATCCCCGAACTGGAACAAGTTCCTTTCGAGTTCGTATATAACCATACGATGGAGTATCCAATAAACTGTGGATCTTCGTAGTGATACGGAGTGTCCTGGAGAAATACAAAGGTGAAGTGGGAGTGGTAATGAAAAACTTGGTTTGGTCGTGAATAGCAGTCGCAGTTTACTTTGCCCTCTTACTAATCCCTTGATATGTCTTTACTTAATACCTTCTATACACCATCGTTAGGCTAATTGGTTTTCTTCATTCCCTACCAGTTGGCACCTGCCTTTGGTTTGGAAGAAGACTATCCAATTTGCGTAATAGGTGTACTATCTCCTAAACCAAGGAGTTCTGGCAACCTGAGAGAAGGTAGAAGGAAAAGACAACTAAATAGTCCTATTCGTTTTCTCCAGAACCGGAAACCATCCTCGAATAAATTCCTTCGAGTTCGTATATAACCATATGATGGTTTTGTCCAATGGAAGTAGACGTTCGTAGTAATACGGGGTGTCCTGGAGAAAAGGGTAAAAGTAAGGGTGGCAATGAGGTTTGCAACTCTGACAATCCAAAAGCCAGTGTTTTAAGAAGGTTCGGTTAATTTTGGTCACTGAGTCATAGTCTTAGGGTCGGGTCATGGTCGCTGCCAACGAGAGAGAGAAAAGAAACACTCAGCGTGCACTCTAACCTAGATCAGAATGGTTAACAATTTATCTAATCTGGAAACCTCCCACTATACCGTCAAATTCTCCTCCAAACCTGAAAGAAGAATTAGTCGGGATCACCCGAGGTGTAAACCAACTCATCAGTGGGAATCGGGATCCAACTATCATCGTATGATAACGTGACGGAATCCGCTCACGTTATCCTACTCCAGAAGGTATGCGCATATCTGGCAAGTTTCAGTTTCTTTAGAAACTCCCGATGTGATTTTTACCCCATACTCTTATGACCTTGACTTTGGCCAACATATCATAAGTCACATGTCAAGTTCTACCCGTCATTCTCCAGGTTAATTTGAACCCACCCGTACATACCCTTGACTTTGGCCAAAATAGTAGTACGACTGTCCCAAACCAACGCATCTATCTATGCTGCATATGAATACCCAATAGCTACCAATCATTGTGCCTTGACTTTGGCCAATATACACAGCTTGAATACTTATTGACTATCCATATGAAACGACGGAGGGCCACGAATGGTTTCTGGCGAAAACCTTTAACGTAATGAACTTGATATCGTTGAAGGAACCGGATAGCTTTTATAAAAATATAGTGACGAAAACCTTTGCTAAAGAGGTCACTCCTGGTGAAGGGATCTCGGCTCTTTCCCCATAGAATGAGGTGCAGGATATTCCAACTGAATACCACGATGCAAAGCAAAAGTAATCGGCTATAGTGAAGTTATTGCCCAGACGCAAACTTCTGTCCAAGGGGTCACTCCCGATGAAGGGATCTCGGCCCTTGCCTCGTCGACTGAGGAGCAGGATATTCCAACTGAATACCACGATGCAAAACAAAAGTGAACGTCCTTGAAAAAACAGCTTTTTGAAAAGTGTTCCAACAACATCAGAATAGGTTTGTTTAACTTGCATTGATCCGGATCAACGCAGTCCCATCAATTGATCACACCAATAAAGAACGAAAATAATGATGTACGTATATGCCATCCGCATTCGCCACTGGGTCCCGTCATTACTCGTTAGGTTACTTAACTAACGACAGAGCGGGGACTGGACTAGCGCGGATGCAAAACATATACAACATCTACTAGTATATATATCAATATATAATATTTCGCTCAAGGCGTGATAAAATGCAACATCACAGAAATGTAATAAGCATCGCATAACAATACAGATATCTGGGATCCCCGGGTTTCATAGAGCCGCTACTGAAACCCGACGTTTCCCTTGTCGTGAGGATAGCCTGTGCATTGAAATCCCAGACCCCTACGGGCGCGGCAAGTTACCCGCCAAAACCTGAAGCGAGGCAGCCCCCTTCAGCAACGTGAATGGACCACCCAGCACTTCACGGAATCCGGTAACTTGGGCACCCCTCCTGGGTCAACCTGTACCCCCTACGAGTGCGGCGAATAGCCCGACAATTCTAGAGCGAAGCCCCCTCCATCTCAATGCCATGAGATGCGGGCCCGTTGCCCTCTAGAACCCGGCTATCCGTGCACCCCACCTTGGGGTAATCCTAGTACAGAAAGTAAAATATACATACAACGGGTACATCGACCTCACCCCGGTCGTGCCCTAAAAGAATAATATACAAACAGGTAGTGACGGCAGTCCACATGTCGGACGCTCGCCCCTCAATATCAAATGTACATAATACAACCAAAACTGTACTAGCACTGCATCCAGGCTATCCCCCAAGACCAATCCACAACATCACAGCACAACACAGAACATCAACGTGAATGTCACGTTCGCAAATACTTCTAACTGGGCTATAGCAGTTAGACAGGATTTACCGATCAAGTGACATTCACGGTCGCAGATATAATGTAAATACTGTGAACTAATGTGTTTAAAATTTTCGATCGATCAAATTTTCCTAAGTAGGCCCCCAAGCACTACTGTAGCACTTAAAGAAATTCTGGGCCCAAAAAGAATATTCCAAAACCCATATTTTCAAGTCAGATGGCTACTGTGCAAATTTGGTGCAGAGAGGAGTCAAGGTAACGGCGGAACCGCGGCCAATGCATGGGTTTGGCCGCGGTTCCGCGGTGGAACTATGACGTCATGCAACCAAATTTCTACAGAAGTCTTAGAATTCCATGCACATGTTTCTGCAACAACCTAAAAAAATTTTCAAGCCAAAAATATTTCGACAGAAACTGATGCTTTTGAAAACGCGGGTTTCGAAATTTTGTTCGATCGAAAGTGTAAACACATTAGACCAAGCTAAACTAGGTTAATAGCATGGCTCTGATACCATGTAAGTGCACGGCGGCGCCCCGACCGTCAATCCAACGCCGGAATGCGGAAACGAAACTTTTTACAAAACTTTTGAACCGGCACCACCGCGCACTTTAAACCCGGATCGGGCCATTAATCTAATCTATGCTAACTAGAGAAAGGGTAGAGAGATATACCAAGCGATCCGTGTCCTTCGGTCTTCTCGTCATCGTCCCGATCTCCCCGCGGAATCTCCGGTCTTCACCTCCTCGCCGGAAGGGCACCACGTCGCCGGCTTCTTTTACGGGCTCCCACCTCTGGACCGAGGCAACTCGGGCATGAAGTTGGCGAGCCGGCGTGCCCAAGGATTGCTGTAGAATACGTGTAGTGCTCTATGTCTCATTTGGGGTTACTAGAAGTTACCTTTGGTGGAGGATTGATATGATAACATTTTGGAGATGAAGTTGGGGATTTTTGCAAGCACAAGAGAACCAAAAATCCCCACCAAAAATAATGGGCAGCCCCTCCCTCAAAGTGGCCGGCCTCCTCATGAGCCATGAGAGAATGAGAGAGAGAGGGAGAGAGTGTGTATCAAAAATGAGTGAGCCAATATCATGCAAGAGAGAGAAAGGAGTGATGATGTGAAGAAATGATCACAAGCAAATCCAACACTCCATCATCCATCATCGCACCTAAAGTAAAGCAATCATGAAGTCATAGAGTCAATGAAAGCTACACCCATCATGAAAACTATCATGAAGCAAAAGAAAGTCAAGGGTGGGAGAAACATCATGGTACAACAATATGCAAAGACAACCCTCCAAAATGCTTATTTGCACAAATGCAAATAAGCCCTCCTCCACCAATCTTCAGCCAATTAAAGATACAAAGAAAATTGGCCGAAACGGAAAGCAAAATGGCAACTTCATAAAACTGATCCCTTAATAAATTACAGGAAACCCTGCTACTGTATATACATACCCGCATTTGTATTCCGACCGAAATACAAATGCAAAGAGACAAAATCTACACTGTACTATACTAGGATCCGGCTCAAACTAAAGCCCGCTAGTATTATCCGTCCGATCACGATCCGTGCAATACCGCATGCATCTGATCGAACCCTGCTATATCTCCATACGGTCTATACAGCGTTTCGCCCGAAACTTGAGAAATTGGTCTGTGGGAGACTCTAAAGACTCGTCAATAATTTGGCTGTGGATTTAACCACTAGCACGTCAGAGGTATTAGCCATACGTAACGGGCTACCAGGTATTGACCAAAAGGGACGTCGATGAGCGAACTCATCCTGGCACCCTACTGAGCCTGAGTGACAATATCTGTACAGTTCGGTCCGTTTGTCTATGAGCATCGCATGGCGGGCCTAGGGGGTTGGTAAAAGTCAGACCCCCAAAAGCGGTACAAGTCGTGTCGGGGTGTAGCCCAGAACACCCTGAGATACTACTGGAATACCTACCAGTAAATCTCCTGCCTTGGCTAAGGACTTCGTATAAGGGCTCTCCTAGACACAGCGCGACCTCACCCCCAATACCGGGAGAGACGAACCCTTACAGATCCGCTCACTGCCTCCATGTGGCTCGGGACTGTACCCAACTAAAACCTGTTTGCACGTCTCCTTTGAGTGTGGTAGGGTAGTAATCAAAGTATAGTGGGAACTCACACGAGACAAATGACGATCTAAGGTAGATGAACTAACCTGTACACTTGTCACCAGGGAACTGCTATCTGATGTCAGGTATAAGACCAACTAGCATGTTCCCGGCGAGTCCTGTCCGGTGTACTCATAACCCAATGAGCACCGGTATACAACTTAGGTGAACCAACTGACACCAGTGGCTTGTGAGACCGGCCACCGCCCCTCGTCGGGGTCTCGACTGTATACACTAGTCTACTCTGGAGTATCGATGCCCTGTCTCGAAACTCCCACGACTAGGGACCTTTTAAGGATATGCTTATAGACTACCAGCTCCCACGTATATGATCGCCCTCATACTGCTGGTAGTCAAGCAAGAATCCTAGTGGCTCTATCAACGTGCAATAGTGACCTGTAAGGTCACCTAAAGCAGTACACGATGATAAAGGTAAACCAGATAGCATACTATCATCTTGAGTAAGACTGTCCTACTGGGACAGGTTCTCCCTCAATCATTGCAATCACGTGCCTGTGATCCAATAATTGACTCTGAGGGCACTATCTCCAACAACAACCACACAAGCAATATAATATACAACGCCAAGGGCGAGGATCAAAACTCAAAGCAACAAGAAATCCACAGAAATACAATGCGTGACTCTAGGGTCGAAAGAATAACATCACTGGTCTCTATCTCAGAAATAAATACATGTTTGGTTGATGGAATTTACTAGATACAACTGAATAATATTATACAAAGTAATATGATGGGTACAATACCAATAAACCTACATACTAGCAAGTCACCGAAAGAAGCAGTGCCAGCAATGCCGTAATGAAATCTGTACGGCAAAACCTGCAAGAAACTGTGGCACAACGGAGGTGAGTTGCCAACTCGTGAGTAGAAAAATATCTACGAACAGAAACCGTATGAACAACGCAATCCTAGGTCAACGATCATAATATATCCTCAAATATATAACATGCACCCTATAACAAAGGCTAGGGTACATATCTAACTCGAGTGTAATCCCATGTGCCCGTGTCAGTGCCTCAGGTAGCAATATATCATATGGATGATGTATGAATGCATGAAACAGAATGCATGTACTGAAGAAAACTGCTTTAATAAATTAGTGGGATTTCTGTATCTTTTTAAAACGAGGTATCATAATATAATCAGCATAAGCAATTCCTAGCATCGACACAAAACAAATATCCAAATATCTCGATATCTCTGTGTCGCAATCTCTGTTCCTCAATATCTCAATCTCACTATCTAGGGCGCCGTTAGTCCAGACCGGCCCCTACCAACAATCTCAAGACCAAGACGGTATCCTCCGGATATCCGACGCGTCGGGTAAAATCACCGGTCGGTAGTGCTCCCCTACCAGGCTCAACGTCAACAACACGATCCTCTTACCCCGGGGTACCGCACCGGGACTACCATGTACCCGAAACGGTTCCTCCACTCCTCGAATCGTGTCTCAAAATCCATCAGCAAACTCATGGTGGACGACTCATACATCATGGGAAAAAACCGCACTTTTTATTTAAAAAGAGAGAAAGCAGTTTATATAAGTTTTGCGGTTTCCCCCGCCCCCCAAATCCAGAAAATCTCATGGAAATCCGAATCCAAATCATCAATAGCATGTAAAACCATGAATACGGCATAACAATGAATAACAGTATGCATGAAGTGACAAGTAATAACTACAATGTTAAGCTGGCATATGTAAGGCAGGTACACTAATATCATGTCAAATTACTAACTAACAAGCTAAGTCAAGCAACAATATTTTCTAAGGTGTATGTGACATGGCAATTACCGATGAAGATGTGTGTGAGCCGGCAAGTAAGTGTACGTGGTACATACGCATCATCGGTAATGGTGCTGGTGTCCTAACAGTATGATATCAACAATGTAAAAAGAAATTATTGTAAGTGCACGGCGGCGCCCCGGCCATCAATCCGACGCCGGAATGCGGAAGCGATGATTTACATTAACTTTTCAAACTGGCACCACCGCGCACTATATACCCGGATCGTGCTACTAATCTAGTCCTAGCTATCTAGAGAAGGGGTAGAGAGATATACCAAGCGATCCGTGTCCTTCGGTCTTCTCGTCGTCTCCCCCCCCCCCCCCCGCGGAATCTCCGGTCTCCACCTCGTCGCCGGAAGGGCACCACGTCGCCGGCTTCTTTTACGGGCTCCCGCCTCTGGACCGAAGCAACTCGGGCACGAAGTTGGCGAGTCGACGTGCCCAAGATTTGCTGTAGAATGAAGTGTAGAGAACTAAGTCTCATTTGGGGTATTTAGAAGTTGCCATTTGGTGGAGGAAATGATATATGAACTTTTGTGGAGCAACTTGGGGATTTTTCAAGCTTCAAGAGAACAAAACCCCCACTACAAGAATTTGGACAGCCCCAAAACCCTTTGGCCGGCCATGCAAGGTGGGAATGGAGAGAGTAACACCAGGGGGGTGGATCAAAATTGAAAGGTTCCTAGGCACCCTAATGAGGTCTCACAAGGCATCGAACATGCCATTATAAAATTTTACGGGTGCCGAGAGACCCGACTACGGATCGTTTGCTAGATTTCTAGGCGAAAAAACTAACTAGTTAACACTTGACTAATGGGATATCGGAAATACAACCTTTGTTGATCCGGTGCTCCACCTCCATAGCTCCGCAACGAAGTCCTCTCCGCTGTCCAAAAAGAATCCGGGCTCTAGCGTCGACTTCATCGGAGAATAAGCGAGCTAGGTCGTCGATGTCCATGCCGAAGATGATCTACGTCGAGGCATCGCTAAATCAAGCCCCAACTTCACCAAGTCCAAAAACTTGTGAAGAGAACACACTCTACTACTTGGCAAGAGGTAGAGGATGAAGAAATAGGAAGTGGGTAGACTTTAGAATTGGATTTCTCACTTGTTTGCTCAATTCACCATTGATGAAGAAAGCTTTTTCTTCTTGAGTTCAAGGAAGAAGAAGAAGAATGTTATGATAAGAATTAATTAAAAAAGAAAAGAATAAAATCCATTCTTATCATAACATAACCCAAGTTAAGTGTAGAGAATTGACCAAGGTTAAAGAATGGTTAGGGTTAAGGAGATGAGACAAAAATGGTTGCATCATAAAAGCTTCATGAAGCTTCAAGTGCAAACAAAATAAGCCACCATTTTTCTCTCATTTCTTTTCCTTTTTCCAAAAATAAAAAGACTAATTAATGAATAAGTAAAACCCTTAACCATTTAAATAACTTTGGTTAAATTCTTTACACATAACCTAGCAATCATGCATCATCAAACATGATACAATAAAGTGCACAAAATCATATCGCATATGCAATGCGCACACCCGAGTGAGAAAATCCATTTTAAAGTGAACCGATACTAGTTGATGCAAAGTAATATATCAAATATATAATTATACATTAAATCATTAAATCAACACTTGATTCAATGATCCGGTCATGTCGCACATAACCGACTGGTATCATTAGTAACAACTTATCGAATCAACACTTGATCCGATAACCCGGCTATATCGCATATAACCGATCAATGTCACATCGCGAGAATCGAATACAGTATCACATACTGGTATTATTCTCGGTCCCGCACATATCTCATATGCGCTCCTATTTCGTTTCGCTTGAGCCAGGAAACCTCTGTGTAGGACTCTAAAAACTCGTCAATACGCCGGCAGCGGATGATGATCATATCAAACATCCACAAGCCGCAAGCGGTCTGCTAAACGTAACGGCCACCCGGGTATTGAGCGATCTGAAGATCGACGAGCAAGCCCGCTCACACTCCAGTGAATCCAACCAGTAACACTACCGTACAGTCCGGTCTGATCGTCTGATATGTCGCATATCTCGCCTAGGGGTGGTAAACGTCAGACCCCAATAGCTCGATAAGTCGTGTCGATATGAGGTCTATAACAATTCGAGAAACTACTGGTAACACTTACCAGTAAATCTCAGCAACCCTGGCCAGGGATTTCCTGTTATAGCCAATCGTACACAGCGCAACATCAACACCCTATACCGGGAGAGACGAATCCCCTCCTATCGCTCATTGCCTCCATGTGATTCGGGACGGTACCCAATAACCACCGTTTTGCACGCCCTCTTGGACGTGGTAAGATGGAAATCAAAGCACAGTGGGAACCACACAAGACTCTATGACGATCTCGGGTCAACAGACTACTCTGTACCTGTGTCACCAGAGAACTGCCATCTGACGTGAGGTATAATACCATCTGGGAGTTCTCGGCGAGTCCGTCCAGTGTACCCAGTCTCTACTGAGCACCCGTATATCATCCCTGATGTCAAACACCAATGGATATGGGATCATCCATCGCCCATCTGTATGGGTCGAGAAGGTATACGCTAGTCTACTCTGGTATATCGATGCCCCGTCTCGATACACCCACGACTAGGGACTTTGAAAGATGTACTTATAGACTACCATGTCCCCACTAGTATGATCTGCATCATAGTCCAGGTAGTCAAGTACACATCCTAAGGGCTTTACCAACATGTAACAGAGAGACAATCAGTGTACACGTTAAGGTAAAGAGCAACCAGATAGCATACTATCATGTCGAGCAAGAAAGTCCTCCCTATATACGTCCCAGCATCCACTACAATATACATCCTATGTACAGTAATGGCCTCAAGGGCATACATATAACTAACAAAAATGATACAAGAGAGAGAGAGAGAAAAATAGTGATCATGATCAAGAATCATTAGAACCAAATCCACACTCCAAAACCTCATCATGACACCAAAGGTCAAGCCATCATATCTCCACAAATCAACCATGATGACTAAAAGAAAATCAAATGAAATCAAATGATGGTGTAGTCATCATGACACAACAAAATGCAAAGACAACCCTCCACAAAGCTTATTTACACAAATGCAAATAAGCCCTCCTCCACCAATATTCGGCCAATGAAAGATACAAAGAAATATGGCTGAAACGGAAAACAAACTGGCAACTCCAAAAAACTGATCCCGTAATAAATTACAGGAAAACCCCGCTACTGTATATACATACCCGCATTTGTATTCTGACCGAGATACAAATGCAATGAGACAAAATCTACACGGTACAATACTAGGATCCGGCTTAAAACAAAGCCCACGAGTATTAACCGTCCGATCCTGATCCGTGCAATACCGCACGTATCTGATCGAACCCTTCCATATCTCCATACGGCCTCTACAGCATTTCGCCCGAAAACTTGAGCAACTGTCTATGGGGGACTCTAAAGACTCGTCAATACTATGGCTGTGGATTTAACTACTAGCACGTCATAGGTATGGCCATACGTGTCGGGCTACCAGCTATTGACCAAAAGGGACGTCGATGAGCGAACTCATCCTGACACCCTACTGAGCCTGTCAGTGACAATATCCGTACAGTCCGGTCCGTTCGTCTATGAGCATCGCATGGCGGGCCTAGGGGGTTGGTAAAAGTCAGACCCCCAAAAGCGGTACAAGTCGTGTCGGAGTGTAGCCCAGAAACTCCTGAGATACTACTGGAATACCTACCAGTAAATCTCCTGCCTTGTCCAAGGACTTCGTGTAATGGCTCTCCTAGACACAGCGCGACCTCACCCCCAATACTGGGAGAGATAAACCCCTGAAGATCCGCTCACTGCCTCCATGTGGATCGGGACTGTACCCAACTAAAACCTGTTTGCACGTCTCCTTTGAGTGTGGTAGGGTAGTAATCAAAGTACAGTGGGAACTCACACGAGTCAAATGACGATCCTCAGGTCGATAAACTAACCTGTACGCATGTCACCAGGGAACTGCTATTTGACGTCAGGTATAAGACCAACTAGCATGTTCCCGGTGAGTCCTGTCCGGTGTACTCATAACCCATTGAGCACCTGTATACATCTTAGGTGAACCAACTGACACCGGTGGCTTATGAGACCGGCCACCACCCCTCGTCGGGGTCTCGACTGTATACACTTGTCTACTCTGGAGATTCGATGCCCTGTCTCGAAACTCCCACGACTAGGGACCTTTTATGGATGTGCTTATAGACTACCAGCTCCCACGTATATGATCGCCCTCATTCTGTCGGTAGTCAAGCAAGAATCCTAAGGGCTCTATCAACGTGCAATAGTGACTTGTAAGGTCACCTAAAGTAGTACACGATGATAAAGGTAAACCAGATAGCATACTATCATCTTGAGTAAGACTGTCCTACCGGGACAGGTCCTCCCTCAATCATTGCAATCACGTGCCTGTAATCCAATAATTGACTCTGAGGGCACTATCTCCAACAATCTCCCACTTGCACTCAAGGCTAATTATTGCGATGTCGCATACTCACAGCCCGTGTGATACCGAACACCCAACTCCTCTACTAGTCAGTCTCACAAATCCCATTTGCGAAACTATTGCGTTCGAGGAATAGCCTCAGCGAGTGGATCCGCTTTGATGTTTCTTTCTATGTCTCTCTATATCTCAAATTCGCGGAGAAAACTATCTTCCGAAATGAGCAATACCTGTCTTAGAATGTGTCTGGATGTCTGATGGGACCTAGCTCATAAATGAACTCCAAATCCAAACTTCTTAGACTGTATCGTCAACTGAATTTAATCAGTATCCTGCGCCATGCCTCCCTTAGTATTGCCTTGGACCACCTGTCCAAAATACTGCCCCTCGTTAGAAGGAAGAACTATAACTCTAACAGCCACTCTGCCATCCAGGTCACCTTGGAAGCCTGGAATGATAATTGTCTCCCAAATGAGACTGTCGTTATCTTATACCTAGAACATCCACTTATGTTCTAAAACTGCTTCCGACTGTTTCTCTAAGATTGGATCAATATCAACTTATTGCATTCACTGGAAAAACAATATCTGGTGTGGTACTTGACATTTCATGATTGACTCAATTGCCTAAGCAAGTAATCTGCCAATCATGCACATCCCTCTCCCCTTTAGTCTGTAAGACACCTTTAGAGAGGGTGACTCCATCACCTGCAGGTACACTACCGTGCCAGGAGCCGTCCATTCTAAATACTCTAAGAATGCTGTCTAAGTACCCAGATTGGGAAACTACCTAAATCTAGATCTAAAACCATAGATCCAGTAACCAGAATGTTTGATATGAAATCCATTTCCTTTGTGGAGAAACCACTGTGTGACGACCAAAGTATAACCGATCGTAGTATAGGAGTTTCTTTTCCTACTCTGTGTATGTCATCCAAATACCATGACAACACACCTTACTACCTTCTTAACAGATCCATCTCCTATTCTGATGAAGTCAAACCTATGACTGTCACATCAGAAATAGATGATCTATCTCCGCTATCTCTGCTTTAGTCTATAAATAGACATAAGCCCCTTGTCTACCAATGCTTCCGCTGCTCCCACTGACTACGACAACCCTCTGGCAGATTCATATACACGTACACTTCTAAAGCTAGTTTAGAATGATGCTATACTCATCCTCCTGCCGGGTCTCGCATCCTGGAACAACAGCAATGGCCAGTGTGGGTAAACAAGAACCTCCCTGTCAACGTCCTTGAAGCTACCGAAGTACCTCTCGAGTGCCTGAGGTAACCCATCTTATCTGCGGAGTAGCCAATAGAATGTCAAGCCAGATTGAATCTTTAGGTTCCTATGAAATCTTCAGTAATCGTTTGTGGTTCTGGAATCACTTCCAGTTCTACCATACTCCCACTACTGTTTTTCTGAAAAAAATCCATTTTTAATAAAACTGTGGCGAGTCTAGAACAATATCACTATTGATCTCCCAGATGATAGAAAGTCAACCCTCGTCATAGCCTGGGTCAACCCACAAACAGCCATTACAGAAACGTGCCTTGAGTTATCCAGAGTCTGGTTTTAAGCATAAGCCGGACAACTCCCCGTACCTTAACATCGTTAAGATTTGTTCTATATCCAATATAGAACCAGAGGCACTGATTTAATTGAACCAGATTCAAATCATGCAGCTGTCTCCAGTGCATGTTATCTAAATGGAAAGAGGCCGATCAGCGTTACTCAACTTAGGAATGCTTCCAATTATGAGTAGCCTGAAAGAGAAGCAAGTTCTCTTAATCATTACTATCAACTGAATACCATGCACAAGTATCTACATCTTCGATCACCATGAAGAATCCTGATACTTGCAATACCTGGTTCTCTACTTTACTCATATACCTATAACTTCTCAAAATTCGGACCCTGTGTTTCCACGAAACACCTGTCTAAAAACTAGAGAAGTCATAAGTAAACCGAATATAGTACGAGGACCAACCCCTCTGTCCTGATGGACCCTGGACAACATACAATACTCTGTATAAGTCCCTTGAGTCTGATAACTCATTCACTGTGTGTCGTAGGTCGAAAACTGTACTTATGGTTAAGAAGAATTACACTGCAGTTTAATGCTCCTTACCTAACCATCCACTGATATAGGTAAATGTCATAGACATAATTTCAAAAAGGTATATCTCACTCTATGAAAATAGACGTACAGATATATCAATTTGAAATTGGTGCATAACAACGGATATTCAAAACCAAATATTTGCCGTCCGGCAAACAACCCAGGTGACTTCCTCAAATATCACCGATTACAACGAATCCCGATATAATGAGGATGATCACCCAATTCCCAATAACTTACTCCCACTCATCATCTGTAAAACCATACAGATGTGAGAATCATACCTGGTAAATACATACCCTGGAGTAAGGGCTAATTGGGAAATCAGTTTTCTTTTAACAGTACACGGTGAAACTGAAACATTGAAATGTTTCGATGGGGTATCCTGGTATTCCTAGTAATTCCTCTTTCATTATCCAGATTCACGACTGTAACCGTATAATTCTTTGCCACCTCTCCAAATCCCTTTATATGTCTTCAGTCGTTATCTTCTGTACACCCCTTTAGGCCAAATGGTTTTCTTCCTTCCCTACCGTTCGGCACCAGCCTATAGTTTGGAAGAAGACTATCCAATAAGCATAATGGGTGTACTGTCCTAATCCTAGGAGCACTCGCATTGTGAGAGA
This sequence comes from Agapanthus africanus, assembly GCA_030015575.1. NCBI lineage: Eukaryota > Viridiplantae > Streptophyta > Magnoliopsida > Asparagales > Amaryllidaceae > Agapanthus > Agapanthus africanus. The sequence continues at coordinate 676,744,483 of JASDDO010000019.1, read as the reverse complement.
AGGTGAAGATAAAAGACAACCGAATAAATCTTATTCCTATTTCTCCTGAACAAGAATCCATCTCCGAACTGGAACAAGTTCCTTTCGAGTTCGTATATAACCATACGATGGAGTATCCAATAAACTGTGGATCTTCGTGGTGATACGGAGTGTCCTGGAGAAATACAAAGGTGAAGTGGGAGCGGTAATGAAATACCTGGTTTGGTCGTGAATATCAGTTGCAATTTACTTTGCCCTCTTACTAATCCCTTGATATGTCTTTACTTAATACCTTCTGTACACCATCGTTATGCTAATTGGTTTTCTTCATTCCCCACCGTTCGGCACCAGCCTAAGGTTTGGAAGAAGACTATCCAATTTGCGTAATAGGTGTACTATCTCCTAAACCAAGGAGTACTCGCAACCTGAGAGAAGGTAAAAGGAAAAGACAACTGAATAGTCCTATTCGTTTTCTCCAGAACCGGAAACCATCCTCGAATAAATTCCTTCGAGTTCGTATCTAACCATACGATGGTTTTGTCCAATGGAAGTGGACGTTCGTAGTAATACGGGGTGTCCTGGAGAAAAGAGTAAAAGTAGGAGTGGCAATGAGGTTTGCAACTCTGACAATCCAAAAGCCGGTGTTTAAGAAGGTTCGGTTAATTTTGGTCACTGAGTCATAGTCTTAGGGTCGGGTCAATGGTCGCTGCCAAAGAGAGAGAGAAAAGAAACACTCAGCATGCACTCTAACCTAGATCAGAATGGTTACCAATTTATCTAATCTGGAAACCTCCTACTGTAACCTTAAACTCTCCTCCAAACCTGAAAGAAGAATTAGTCGGGGTCACCCGAGGAGTAAACAAACTCATCAGTGGGAATCGGGAGCCAACTATCATCGCATGATAACGTGACAGAATCCTCTCACGTCATCACAGTCCAGAAGGTATGCGCATATCTGGCAAGTTTCAGTTTCTTTAGAAACTCTCGATGTGGATTTTTGCCCCATGCTCTTATGACCTTGGCGTGAGGTCAAAATATCATAAGCTACATGTCAAGTTCTACCCGTCATTGTCCAGGTTAATTTGAACCCACCCGTACATACACTTGACGTAGGCCAAAATAGTAGTACGACTGTCCCAAACCAACGCATCTATCTATGCAACAGATAAATACCCGGCAGCTACCAATCACTATGCCTTGGCGTGAGGTCAAAATACATAGCTTGAATACTATCGAATATTTAACTGAAATGACGGAGGGCTACAAATGGATTCTGGCGAAAACCTTTAACGTAATGAACTTGATATCGTTGAAGGAACTGGCTAGCTTTTATGAAAATATAGTGACGAAAACCTTTGCTAAAGAGGTCACTCCCGGTGAGGGGATCTCGGCTCTTTCCCCGTAGAATGAGGTGCAGGATATTCCAACTGAATACCACGGTGCAAAGCAAATGCAATCGGCTATAGTGAAGTTATTGCCCTGACGCAAACTTTTTGTCCAAGGGGTCACTCCCGGTGAAGGGATCTCGGCCCTTGCCTCGTCGACTGAGGAGCAGGATATTCCAACTGAATACCACGATGCAAAACAAAAGTGAACGTCCTTGCAATAACAACTTTTTGAAAAGTGTTCCAACAACATCAGAATAGGTTTGTTTTTTAACTTGCATTGATCCAAATCAACGCAGTCCCATTAATTGATCACACCACAAAGAACGAAATATAATGATGTACGTATATGCCATCCGCATTCGCCACTGGGTCCCGTCATTACCCGTTAGGTTAGCTAACTAACGATAGAGCGGGGACTGGACTAGCGCGGATGCAAAACATATACAACATCTACTAATATATATCAATATATAATTTTCGCTCAAGGCGTGATAAAATGCAACATCACAGAAATGTACAGCATCACAGAACAATACAGATATCTGGGATCCCCGGGTTTCACAGAGCCACTACTGAAACCCGACGTTCCCCTGGTCGTGTGGATAGCCTGTGCAATGAAATCCTAGACCCCTACGGGCACGGCATGTCACCCGCCAAAACCTGAAGCGAGGCAGTCCCCTTCAGCACCATGAATGGACCACCCAGCACTTCACGGAATCCGGTAACTTGGGCATCCCTCCTGGGTCAACCTGTACCCCCTACGAGTGCGGCGAATAGCCCGCAAATTCTAGAGTAAAGCCCCCTCCGTCTCAATGCCATGAGATGCGGGCTTGTTGCCCTCTAGAACCCGGCTACCCGTGCACCCCTCCACGGGGTAATCCTATTACAGAAAGTAAAATATACATACAACGGGTACATCGACCTCGACCTGGTCGTGCCCCAAAAGAATAATATACAAACAGGCAGTGACGGCAGTCCACATGTCGGACGCTCGCCCCGTAATATCAAATGTACATAATACAACAAAAACTGTACTAGCATTGCATCCAGGCTATCCCCCACGACCGATCCGCAACATCACAGCATAATACAGAACATCAACGTGAATGTCACGTTCGCTAATCCGTCTAACCGGGCTATAGCAGTTAGACAGGATTTACCGATCAAGTGACATTCACGGTCGCAGATATAATGTAAATATTGTGAACTAATGTGTTTAAAATATCCGATCGATCAAATTTTACCAAGTGGGCCCCAAGCATTACTGTAGCAGATGAAGAAATTCTGGGCCTAAAAATAATATTCCAAAACCCCTATTTTCCATTCAGGAGCTCTCTGTAAAATTTTGGTGCCATGAACAGTCAATATTGCGGCGGAACCGCGGCCCAAGCATGGATTTGGCCGCGGTTCCACGGTGGAAAAGTGGGATCATGCAACCAAAATTTCACAGAATGCTTAGAACTCCCTGCACATCATTCGGTAACATACTGAAAAAATTTTGGAGCCAAAAAAATTTCGACAGAAAACTGATATGCATGAAAAACACGGTTTTGGGATTTTTGCTCGATCGAAACTTTAAACATACTAGACCAAGCTAGACTAGTTTAATGGCGAGGCTCTGATACCACTATAAGTGCATAGCGGCGCCCCGGCCGTCAATTCGACGCCGGAATGCGGAAGCGATGATTTACTTTAACTTTTCAAACCGGCACCACCGCGCACTATATACCCGGATCGTGCCATTAATCTAGTCCTAGCTATCTAGAGAAGGGGTAGAGAGATATACCGAGCGATCCGTGTCCTTCGGTCTTCTCGTCGTCGTCCCAATCTCCCCGCGGAATCTCCGGTCTCCACCTCGTCGCCGGAAGGGCACCACGACGCCAGCTTCTTTTAAGGGCTCCCGCCTTTGGACCGAGGCAACTCGGGCACGAAGTTGGCGAGTCGACGTGTCCAAGATTTGCTGTAGAATGAAGTGTAGACAACTAAGTCTCATTTGGGGTATTTGGAAGTTGCCATTTGGTGGAGGAAATGATATATGAACTTTTGTGGAGGAACTTGTGGATTTTTCAAGCATCAAGAGAACAAAACCCCCAATACAAGAATTTGAACAGCCCCGAAACCCTTTGGCCGGCCATGCAAGGTGGGAATGGAGAGAGTAACACCAAGGGGGGGTGGATCAAAATGATACGAGAGAGAGAGAGAAAAATAGTGATCATGATCAAGAATCATTAGAACCAAATCCACACTCCAAAACCTCATCATGACACCAAAGGTCAAGCCATCATATCTCCACAAATCAACCATGATGACTAAAAGAAAATCAAATGAAATCAAATGATGGTGTAGTCATCATGACACAACAAAATGCAAAGACAACCCTCCACAAAGCATACTTACACAAATGCAAATAAGCCCTCCTCCACCAATCTTCGGCCAATGAAAGATACAAAGAAATATGGCTGAAACGGAAAACAAACTGGCAACTCCAAAAAACTGATCCCGTAATAAATTACAGGCAAACCCCGCTACTGTATATACATACCCGCATTTGTATTCCGACCGAAATACAAATGCAATGAGACAAAATCTACACTGTATAATACTAGGATCCGACTTAAACCAAAGCCCACTAGTATTAACCGTCCGATCCTGATCCGTGCAATACTGCACGTATCTGATCGAACCCTGCCATATCTCCATACGGCCTCTACAGCGTTTCGCCCGAAAACTTGAGCAACTGTCTTTGGGGGACTCTAAAGACTCGTCAATACTATAGCTGTGGATTTAACCACTAGCACGTCATAGGTATGGCCATACGTGATGGGCTACCAGCTATTGACCAAAAGGAACGTCGATGAGCGAACTCATCCTGACACCCTACTGAGTCTGTCAGTGGCAATATCTGTACAGTCTGGTTCGTTCGTCTATGAGCATCGCATGGCGGGCCTAGGGGGTTGGTAAAAGTCAGACCCCCAAAAGCGGTATAAGTCGTGTCGGAGTGTAGCCCAGAACACTCTGAGATACTACTGGAATACCTACCAGTAAATCTCCTGCTTTGGCCAAGGACTTCGTGTAATGGCTCTCCTAGACACAGCGCGACCTCACCCCCAATACCGGGAGAGACGAACCCCTGAAGATCTGCTCACTGCCTCCATGTGGCTCGGGACTGTACCCAACTAAAACCTGTTTACACGTCTCCTTTGAGCGTGGTAGGGTAGTAATCAAAGTACAGTGGGAACTCACACGAGACAAATGACGATCCTCAGGTCGATGAACTAACCTGTACACATGTCACCAGGGAACTGCTATCTGACGTTAGGTATAAGACCAACTAGCATGTTCCCGGCGAGTCCTGTCCGGTGTACTCATAACCCAATGAGCACCTGTATACATCTTAGGTGAACCAACTGACACCAGTGGCTTATGAGACCGGCCACCGCCCCTCGTCGGGGTCTCGACTGTTTACACTAGTCTACTCTGGAGAATCGATGCCCTGTCTCGAAACTCCCACGACTAGGGACCTTTTAAGGATGTGCTTATAGACTACCAGCTCCCACGTATATGATCGCCCTCATACTGCCGGTAGTCAAGCAAGAATCCTAGGGGCTATATCAACGTGCAATGGTGACCTGTAGGGTCACCTAAAGCAGTACACGATGATAAAGATAAACCAGATAGCATACTATCATCTTGAGTAAGACTGTCCTACCGGGATAGGTCCTCCCTCAATTATTGCAACCACGTGCCTGTGATCCAATAATTGACTCTGAGGGCACTATCTCCAACAATTATAATATAAGTATGTGATGCGGAGCGAACAGCAATAATGAGCGGGAGCTGAATACTAAACACAATGATACTAGAAGTCAATAGTAGTGCCTTTTGAAATAACACGAATCGCGGTGTTTTGAAAATAAAGGCTACGGTGTTTTTAAGAAAAGATACTTCTTTTGAATTATCCGTCGAATCCCTTGACCTGTCTTTTAAAATACCCACGATCCGTTAGTTTTGAAATAGGTAGGAGTCTAATCTAGTCTAATAACTACACTAAACTATATGGCTGAACTAACAAGCTGAACTACAGGTAAGGAAACCGCCTAACATCTGAGTCGATACATATACATACCTATATATATATTAGTCGGTGATCCCGCCTCAATAATATCATATCCGGTACCATATCTATAATCAGACATCCCAAGTCAAGAGTGCGGATCAAACATCAATATATAGCTCGTACGTAAATCCGTCGTACGGCATCCCCAAATCTAGGTACGGGTCAATATCATACTCAACCATTCTATGCATATCACTATTCACATGGTATCGTCATCCAAAGATCCTCTATAAACATCAGGACGTATCTCAAGTATGAATCCTACCATATCACCGATATCATAATCTTAAATCAAATCTCACTCATCTCAATCCCAAGTATCATCCTCAAATCCAGTATGTGAACACATAACAATATAAACCTATATAAGCACATATGAAAGAAGAATGTATGCAAGTATGGGTGTGTGTGTGTAAATGTAGTGCAACCTCTACTCTAGGGTCTCGCAACACTAAACCTATCCAATCACACCTAAAATCTATCTTTAACCAATAAACTCAACAATATATAATCAATATATATATGTGTGTATACGTATTCGTATACATCACCACGAACTGCTGGGGTGCTATACGTCATCCACCCGATTTCTCCCCGTAGATATAAATCTACTCATCTGGTCCTCGCTCACCGGTGACGACGTCGCCACGCGCTTCCTTGTCGTCTCGAAGTCTTCGTAAGGGTACCTACATATCATAACGCACCGTATCGCATTAAAATCCGACTCATGACTAAAACGACATACGAATCCCATATAGGTCAAAACCTATGGCTGCTTTCACAAATCAACCCAAAAACTCTCGACGTCGGCGTACAAACGCCAAACCATCGAGAAAAACACAAACACACTCATTTGCACGATCACAAGCACTAATTATACTATAAATTGGGTTAAAATTCACAAAAATCCTAAACTCACTTTAAAGCCATTTTTCCGAAAATCTGGCAAGCAAATATTACCATTTTAGTACAAAACCCGACGTTTAAACAAATCTACCGGCCATAATACTTATTAAACATCTCAAATAAGTCATAAAAACAATTTCCACAATTTAATCTCATTAAATTTCATTAACCCCAAAATTCTAGTTTACAATATACCCAATTTTAACAATTTTATAGCAAAAATGCACAACAATTTAGCTTGGATTTCCATGAACTAAAGTATTAAACTACACTTTGTAATGTTAATGAAGTCATGAAAAACCTAATTACATTTTTAAACCCAATTATTTAACCAATTTTAAAAACCTAGTTAGCAAATTAGCGTAATTATCAAAAATTTTAAACTAACAATTAACAACTAGCTACAAACTTTGTTTTAACATGTCATAAGGGCCTAATTACAACACACAACCATACACCAAATTCACAAAACCTTAACTTGCATTCAATCCCTTTATAGAATTTCCAAACTTGCAACAAAAGCCTAATTTGCAGTTAAATAAATTAGCTTTAAGGAATTAACTAACAAATTAAGCAAAAGGTTTAGAAATTATACCCAAAACATTTGAGGATCCATAAGCACCCATAGCCTCCCAAATTGAAATCTTGTTCCCTAGATCCATGCTAGATAGGAAAATAAGAAATGGGTAGGAGTTGGATTTTGATTTCGGTGAGGTTTTACTTGATTTTTGAAGAAGTTTTTGAAGGATTTTGGAGATGAGATAAGGTGGTGAAATGGGGGGAATGAGGTGCAGAATTTCGGCCAGAGGAGAGGAGAGGGATAGGTGAGGGGATTTGTGTGGAAATCCCAAGGTCAATGCCCTCACAAATTACCAAAATACCCCTACCCTTTTAATATATATAGAAAAAACCCTTTTTACACCATTTCCTTCACATGAATTGAAGGCAAAGGAGGGGGGAGGGAGTGTCATGCTGCCAAGGTGGTGGTGGGGCTGGCCATGTGAGTGGGTGAGGATGTGTGTGAGGTTGCAAAGAAAACTTCATGCAAAAAGAACCCCTCAAGTTACCAAATTGCAAGTTTTAGTTCAATTTATTTAAATTTTAATTTCCCTTGATTATAACCAACTAGAAGTTGAAATAAATTGCTAAATATTTATATTACTAACTAGATTTTAGTTTTCATGATTCTAAAGTATATTATTAGCTCATTCAAATTTGTATTTATCGCTAATTTAATGTATTTTTAACAGCTAAAAAAATATTAAAATAATTAATTTCGGAAAAAATTTCAGAAAATTTGAAATTTCACCAGTGGCTCAATAAACACCAAACACTAGCAATTACATAGTTAGAATATGTATATTTAATTTTTAAATAAAGATATTTGTATTTTGACTTTTTACAGAAAACCCCCCTTATTTTACCGATTTTTCCGAAATTTCACCGAAACGATTTTCAAAACGTTACACCCATACTTGCAACACATGGTTTTATACTTTATTCTTGTACCTATAACTTCTCAAAACTTGGATCTTGTATTTCTACGAAATACGTGTCTAAAACTGGAGAAGTCACAAGTAAACGGAACATAGCACGAGCACCGACCCCTCTGTCCTAATGGACACTGGAAAATATACAATACTTTGTATAAGTCCCCTTAGTTCAATAACTCAAACCCTGTGCGTCGTAGGTTGAAAACTGTACTATGGTTAAGAAGAATTATACCGTTGTTGAATGCTTCTTACCTAACCATCAACTGATATAGGTAAATGTCATAGACATAATTTCAAAAAGTTATATCTCATTTTATAAAATAAACGTACAGATATATCAGTTTGAAACTGGTGTATAACTACGGATATTCAAAACCAAATATTTGCAGTCCGGCAAAAACCCAGGTGATTTCCTTAAATATCACCAATTACAACGAATTCTGATATAATCACCTAATTCCCAATATCTTACTCCCACTCATCATCTGTAATACCATACAGATGTGAGAATCAAACCTAGTAAATACATACCTTGGAGTAAGAATTTAATTAGGAAATCAGTTTTCAATTAACAACTCACAGTGAAACCAAAACATGAAAATGTTTCCTAGGGTAGCCGGCTATTCCTAGTAATGCCTCTTCCATTATCCAGATTCATGACTGTAACTGTATATTTCCTTGCCATCTCTCCAAATCCCTTTATTTGTATTTTCTCATTACCTTCTATACACCTCAATTAGGCTATATCGTTTTCTTCCTTCCTTAATGTTCGACATCGGCCTATGGTTTGGAATAAGACTATCCAATAAGCGTAATAGGTGTACTCTCCAAATCCTAGGAGTCCTCGCAATCTGAGAGAAGGTAAAGATAAAAGACAACTGAATAATCCTTATTATATTTCTCCTGAACTAGAATCCATCCTCGAACCGGAATAAGTTCCTTCGAGTACGTATGTAACTATACGACGGATTATCCAATAAATATGGATCTTCGTAGTGATACGGGATGTTCTGGAGAAATTCAAAGGTAAAGTACGAGTGGCGATGATATACGTGGTTTCGTTATGAATGATAGCAGTCGCAATTTACTTTGCCCTCTTTCAAATCCCTTTATTTGTCTTACTTTTTACCTTATGTACACCACACTTAGGGTAACTCGTTTTCTTCTTTCCCCACCTTTCGGCACCTGCCTATGGTTTGAAAGAAGACTATCCAATAAGTGTAATAGGTGTACCCTCTCCTAATCCTAGGAGCCCTCACTATCTGAGAGAAGGTAAAAGGAAAAGACAACTCAATAGTCCTATTCAATTTCTACAGAACCGGAAACCATTCTCGAATCTGAAACAAGTTTCTTCGAGTTCGTATGTAACTATATGATGGTCATATCCAATAAATGTGGATCTTCGTAGTGATATGGAATGTTCCGGAGAAAAGCAAAGGGTAAAAGTAAGAGTGGCAATGAAGTATGCAACTCCGACAATCCAAAAGCCAGTGTGTTTTAAGAAGGTTCGGTTAACTTGGTTCATGAGTTCTAGTCTAGGGTCGGGCCATGGTCGCTGTCAGAGAGAGAGAGAGAGAGAGAAAAGAAACATTCAGCGTGCACTCTAACCTAGATCAGAATGGTTAATCACTTTATCTAATCCGGATGGCTCCGACTGTTTCCTCGAATCCTCCCCCAAACCCAAAGGAGAATTAGTCGGGATCATCTAAAATCACCTGAGAAGTAAACCAACTCATCAGTTGGAATCAGGATCCAACTATCATCGCATGATAACTTGATGGAATCCACTCAAATCTAGAAGAAAGTAGAAAAGATTCTGAAGAACCAAGTGATGAAGACAGAAGAAAAAGGCAACATGAAGCAACCCTGAAGAATCTAGCAAGAAAGACCACAAGATGACCGTGGAACCGCGGCCAAACATGCCTTCTCGCCGCGGTTCCGCGGTCATATAGTGCACGTGTCGGTGCACGTGTGTCGGTGGGTGTCGGTGGTTTGACTCGGTCTTTGGGGTCGTTTTGTAATTTCATGTATGGATCGGATGTAAACCCTAGGGTTTTCCCTATGTATAAATAGGAAACCCTAAAGCCTAATTAGGCGTGCCTCTTTTGGGTGCCTCTTTTGAGATGCTTCTTTTAATTTCTAAATCTTAGATTTTTAATTCCTTGTAATCGTCAAAGAGTGCATCAATAAAGAGTAAGTTTTTTTATCTTGAATTTCTTTTCTGCCCTATTTATTTCTCTGCAATTTTTTTAATCTGCCGTAGTTATTTTCCGCAAGTTAATTAGGCTATTAAAAGAAAATCACAAAAAATGAATTCCATTGTTAATTCCCTAATGAGTTAGTAGTTCCTCACTTGTTAGGGTTCAGAGAGGGAAGGTTTGAGAGAAGGATATCTTTCTCCCTCCTTTTCTTGCCCCGATAATTTTTAATTAGGACTCTATGCAAATCAAACACACACCGCTCACTACGGCACCCTATCCCACGAGATAGCGGTGATACCCTAGCTAGACCGGTTGTGATTGATTTCCATAGAGGTTAGGGATAAGAATTAAGAAAGGACGGACAAGGACCAAAAGGAAGAAACTACGTTTCTTCCTTGACGTGCTAATCCCCTTTGTTAATTATTACCCTAACACCTCAAATCCTAACTAGGGCATTAAAAGCAGCGAGAAGAATCCATATTTTGAACTGACCTAACCCTAACCCTAGCAAGCCTTTTTATCAATTTATTCTCATTCTTAGATCTAAAACAAAACCCGACTTGATCGAATTAACTCGTTAGAACATAAAGAAAAGGAATCCATCTCCATGTGGACCGACCCGTACTCAACCGGCTAGCTACCAAGCGACACCGTTATTGATTGCGGTATTCTTAACTTTGATTTCGAAAACGCATACGCAAAACTGCTCCCAATCAAATGGCGTCGTTGCCGGGGATAACGGTAGTTATTTTCTTTTTGTAATTTCGGGTTAGTTAAAAAATTAAAAATCATAAAAACTGAAAAATATAAAAACTATAAAAAAAATCATCTTGTTCTTTTTGAAGGGTTTTCGTGTGAATTGTGCAGGAAAGAAAGATGAACAGATTCAGATCTGGAAAAATCCAGTGAACAGAACAACAATCAGTTGATCTGAAAAGACAGAGAAGGACCACAACAGAAAACAGGAAAAGTTTGACGGCATGATCCAACATTCCCACCGCGGAACCGCCGCTCTTGCCTACATTTGACCGCGGATCCGCGGCGCTTTGCTGACGTCGGCACATCAAATCCCTCTGTGAGTATTTCTTTTCCTCTCTTCTGCCATCTGTAGTCCTCTGAAAAATTTTCCTGCAGGGTTCTTTGCGCAAAACTTCTCTCCCTTCTCCAATAACTTGATTTTGTGCAGGATTCTTTACGCCGCAATAAAAAAAATTGGCAACTTTTTTGGATTTTTGTGTGTTTACTGCTTTGCATTTTTAAAACGTACTTTTAAGGGGCTTTAACACCAATCCAGATTAGGTGGAGATTTCATTACCCTTCCTAGGACCCTAAAAATCACAAAAAACATTTTGCATCAACCTTCGAGTTAATTAAAAAAGATTAGACTCAGCCAATAAGGACTGTCGTGCTCATTAGATGTAACATTTCAAAAAAAATAATATATTATTTTTGGGGAATTTTTAAAATTTAATAATAAAATATTGAATATTTTAATAAGGCGGTATAATTAAATACCGATAAATTGGGAAAATTTTTGAAAATTATAGAAATTACTTTAAAAAGGGTTTTTTATGTGAATTATGTAAATTTTAAGTTTTTATGATTAATTATACGCTAATTTAGTGCTAATCGCGATTAAAAATCGTTAATCGGGCCTTAAGCGTATTTTGTGCAAACATATCTTTTATTTTTGCACTTGTTACACTTTCTTATGGCTTTCTTACATGTTTTATATCATGGTTGTTGAATTATTAGATAGGGGAAAAGAAAAGAAAAGGGAAAAAGGAAAAGAATATAATAACAAGTATGGGCACAAGAGAGAATGAGAGGGTAAGGGGGTCAACACCTTAGACCAAGCCCCCATCACTTTACTCTTCACCATTTCCTCTCCTCTCCTCTTCATTTTTTGCTACTGCTGCTGCCCCCTCCTCCTCCCCCTCTTCAACCCACAAAACTCCATGAAAAAAAACTCAAAACCTAACACCCATTTCATAAAAAAGGTACACAAGCCCTCTAGCTACCCAATGGATCAAGAAAAATATGATTTTTGCGCTGTAGAGGGTTCATGAGAGCTAAATGAGGTAAACCCTTTCACAATTATTATAGTGTTTCAAGTGCCTTAGACTCATTTCAAGTTTAAAATCGTCTTGGCGAAGTTTGGTGAACTTTGAAGTTTTCTTGAAAGAGTTAGGGCTAAATTGAGTTGTGGTGGTTCAATTGAGTCCTAGTAGTGACCATAGAACCCCTGATATGATGCAAACCCAGACCCAAACACAATATAGAACCTGGAACTGAAAACAGAAACTGTGAATGTCGGTTTGTGAAGGAATTGAGCGTGCAGGAAAATCTGGGATGACCCGGGGAAGTTCTGGGACAAATAAACAACATCAGGAGCTCAGATTGACTACCAGGAGACCACCCTACCAATACGAAACGATTCCACCCTAACCAAATCGGCCTGGCCGGAATTTTGTAGGATGTGGCCGGCCCCCCTGATGAGATAGGTGCCCATGTTTCTTCTGTAGGTTATATGTACCCTATATATCTTCCCAGTGTTGTTTATTTACCTTGTTTTGGCCTGAGTCAAAATCTGGGACCACTTTCTCTAGTTGCTGCTTTGATTTGAGTTATGGTTTTCCGTATTTTAAATTCTGGATTTTTGTATTGTGCTTTATCTCGATTATGTGACGTTTGTACGTCTATCTCGAGTGATATCGGGTTGTTTTGCGAGAGCTAACCATAGGTTCTAACCTATAGGCTTTTAAGCGTATCGTTTTGGTTTTCGTGTGTCGTCTTGGTTTCGATTTGGTTTTAATGCGACCCCCACGATGATTCGAGACGATGAAGAAGGTGGTGGAGACATCGACATTGGAAAGCAAGATCAAGGTGAGTAGATTATATCTACGGGGGAAGTCGGGTGGATGGCGTATAGCACCCCCGCAGTTCGATATTTAGTATACTAGATATGTACTATATATATATATATATATATATGATAGCGTTATGTGTGACATGGATATTCTAGATGTGTTTAGGTGTATTATGGATATATTAGGGTTTAGAAGTAAACTAGTATAGATTCCTAGTTGTGAACCCTAGAATAGGTTTACACCCACACACACATATGCTTGTTTGTTATACTTATACCTGGATGATGAGGATAGTGTATGATATTTGGAGATGAGTCGACGAGATTGGACATAGTGACATGAGATCGGTGATGTAATGTGATTCGTATTTGGGATACGACATGAGATTTTAGCGGGCCTTTAGATGTGTGTTTCACACACGCATTTATATTTATACAGATGGTATTAATTTGTACTAGACTTAGATCAATACCCCAGATCATGAGATATGATGATAAGGATACCGTATAATTGATGAGATGGATGTGATATTGACCCGTACCCAGCTTTTGGGATGTCGTACGATGATTTACCGTACGAGCTATATATTGATGATAGATCCGCACTCATGACTCGAGGATGTCATATGATATTGTATCATACGCGGTACCTTTGAGGCGGGATCACCGACTATTATATATATTCATATATATATATATATATATATATATGTGTGTGTGTGTGTGTGTGTGTGTGTGTGTGTGTATGTATGTATGTATATATGTATATCGACTCAGATTTAGGTGGTTTCCATACCCCTCCTGATTGACTTGTTAGTTAGAGGTGTAGTTTTGCTAGTAGATGTTAGGCTAGGTCGATGTCATACCTATTTCAAAAGCTTACGAATCGGGAGTATTTTAAAGACAGGCAAAGGGATTCTACGGATATTTTCAAAAGATGCATCTTTTCTTAAAAACACTGTAGCCCTTATTTTCCTAAAAACCCCGATTTGTCTTCTTTTAAATGGCAAAACAGTATGACATAGATACATTGATGTAGATTCTACACTGTTGTGTTTATTATTCATTTACCGCATATTCTTACTGTTTGCATCGCATTGCATGTTAAATATGTTTATTATTATATCAAAACCATGCTGTTAGGACACCAGCACCATTATCGATGATGCATATGTTCCACGTACACCTGCTTGCCGGCTCACACACTTCATCATCGATAATTGCCATGTCACTACATTGTAGGACTGTTGCATTCAGGATATGACCCCTTGCATGGCATACTTGTGTACTTACATATTGTACACTCATACTTGTGCACATACCCATTGTATACTCATACTTGTGTACTTACCTATTGTACACCCATACTTGTGCACATACCTATTGTACACTCATACTTGTGTTCTTACATATCGTACACTCATACTTGTGCACATACCTATTGTACACTCATACTTGTGTACTTACATATTGTACACTCATACTTGTGCACATACCAGTTGTACACTCATACTTGTATACATACGTAATTGCATATACATAAATGATTCTGGCTTGATTTGGGGATTTGGGAACCGCAAGATACTCTTTAAAACTGATTCATTTTAAAAGAGCGGTTTCCCTCAATATGTGCATATTACTATTCCATGTTGCATGATATACCGATATGCTTACATTTCTTTTACATGTCGCATACATCATGCTTTATGATTATATGCATTGAGATATGTTGTTTCCATGATATTTCTGGATTTAGGAACCGTGGATATTTCAAAAGAGAGTATGTATTGTTTTAAAAACCCGGTTACCCTTGATATGATATTTCAGTGCGTCCACCATGTGTTTTCTCGATTCTGAGAGCGACATGTGAAACCCGATTCGAGGAGAGGTAGGCACCGTTTGCGGGTACATGGTGGACCCGGTGAGGTACCCCAGGGCAAGAAGACTCGTATATGTTAGACGGTGAGCCTGGCAGGGGAGTACTACCTACCGGTGATTGTATTTGAGCTCAGCGGATATCTGGGGGATACCGACCGGAGTTGAGAGATGATGCAGGCCGATCCGGACTGACGGAGCCCTATATATATATATATATATATATATGAGGATTTACGTT
Source organism: Agapanthus africanus (assembly GCA_030015575.1). Lineage (NCBI taxonomy): Eukaryota > Viridiplantae > Streptophyta > Magnoliopsida > Asparagales > Amaryllidaceae > Agapanthus > Agapanthus africanus. The sequence goes on along the minus strand of JASDDO010000019.1, from coordinate 676,729,414 downwards.
CCGATGCTAGGCACAGGTTTCATGATGTTTTCAAGTGTCGATGCTTGACACTCAGGTTCCATGATTTGATATGCCGCGAGCGACACATGTTGATTTACATCCTCATACTTCCATGCATATGCTTTATATGCATGATGTTAGTTATATGTATGCCCTAGAGGCCATTACTGTACATAGGATGTATATTGTAGTGGATGCTGGGACATATATAGGGAGGACTTTCTTGCTCAACATGATAGTATGCTATCTGGTTGCACTTTACCTTAACGTGTACACTGATTGTCTCCCTGTTACATGTTGGTAAAGCCCTTAGGATCTGTACTTGACTACCTGGACTATGATGCGGATCATACTAGTGGGGACATGGTAGTCCATAAGTACATCCTTCAAAGTCCCTAGTCGAGGGTGTATCGAGACGGGGCATCGATATACCAGAGTAGACTAGCGTGTACCTTCTCGACTCATACAGATGGACGATGGATGATCCCATATCCATTGGTGTTTGACATCAGAGATGATATACGGGTGCTCAGTAGAGACTGGGTACACTGGACGGACTCGCCGAGAACTCCCAGATGGTATTATACCTCACATCAGATGGCAGTTCTCTGGTGACATTGGTACAGAGTAGTCTGTTGACCCGAGATCGTCATAGAGTCTTGTGTGGTTCCCACTGTGCTTTGATTTCCATCTTACCATGTCCAAGAGGGCGTGCAAAACGGTGGTTTTTGGGTACAGTCCCGAGTCACATGGAGGCAATGAGCGATAGGAAGGGATTCGTCTCTCCCGGTATAGGGGGTTGATGTTGCGCTGTGTTCGATTGGCTATAACAGGAAATCCCTGGCCAGGGTTGCTGAGATTTACTGGTAAGTGTTACCAGTAGTTTCTCGAAATGTTATAGACCTCGTATCGACTCGACTTATCGAGCTATTGGGGTCTGACGTTTACCACCCCTAGGCGAGATATGCGACATATCAGACGATCAGACCGGACTGTACGGTAGTGTTACTGGTTGGATTCACTGGAGTGTGAGCGGGCTTGCTCGTCGATCTTCAGATCGCTCAATACCCGGGTGGCCGTTACGTTTAGCAGACCGCTTGCGGCTTGTGGATGCTTGATATGATCATCATCTGCTGCCGGCGTATTGACGAGTCTTTAGAGTCCTACACAGAGGTTTCCTGGCTCAAGCGAAACGAAATAGGAGCGCATATGAGATATGTGCGGGACCGAGAATAATACGAGTATGTGATACTGTATTCGATTCTCGCGATGTGACATTGATCGGTTATATGTGATATAGCCGGGTTATCGGATCAAGTGTTGATTCGATAAGTTGTTACTAATGATACTAGCCGGTTATATGCGATATGACCAGATCGTTAAATCAAGTGTTGATTTAATGATTTAATGCATAATTATATATTTGATATATTGCTTTGCATTAACTAGTATCGGTTCACTTTATAATGGATTTTCTCACTCGGATGTGCGCATTACATATGCGATATGATTTTGTGCACTAGATTGTATCATGTTTGATGATGCATGCCACATTGGTTAGTGTAAAGAATTAAACCTAGGTTAAGTATATGGTTAAGGTTTCTATTTATTTGTCCATTCATTTATCTTTTTATTTGGATTAAAATGAAATGATAAAAGAAAACAAAATGGTTATCATTCTTTCTTTCTTTCATGAAGCTTGATGAAGCTTCATGAAGCTTTGACCATATGACCATTTTGTCTTTTAGCTTAACCCTAACCATTGCACTTAACTATGATTGATTCTCTACACCTAACCATGGTTCTAATATGATAAGTATTCATTTCTTTTCTAATTTTAATTAACTTATCATAATTAGCTTCTTCTTCTTCTTCATTTCTTCACATGAAGAAAGCTTGCTCCATTAATGGCAAGTGATGAAAAAGAGTGAGAAATCCAAATTTAAAGTCTACCCACTTCCTATTTCTTCATCCTCTACCTCTTGCCAAGTAGTAGAGTGTGTTTCCTTCACAAGTATCTTGACTTGGTGAAGTGAGAGCTTGATCTTTCGATGCCTCGACGTAGATCATCTTCGGCATGGACATCGACGACCTAGCTTGCCCATTCTCCGACGAAGCCGACGCTTGAGCCCGGATTTGATTTGGACAGCGGAGAGGACCTCGTTGCGAAGCTATGGAGGTGGAGCACCGGATCTACAAAGGTTGTATTTCCGTATCTCTTAGTTAATTGTTAACTTGTTCATTTTTCGCCTAGACATCTAGCTAACGATCCGTAGTTTAGAGTTTCTCGGCACTAGATTTTTTGAAATTGGCATGTTCGATGCCTTGTGAGACCTCACTAGAGTTCCTAGGAACCCTACAGTGGTATCAGAGCCTAGCTAGAGCCTTAGACGAAGTCTAGACAGAATTTGAAGTCCGAACGAACCCGAAACCCCGAATCAAACATGCTCTCTGTACTTTTTTGAAAACAGTGAGTTTTTCCATATTAAAAATATGCAGATAAATCAGCAGGCTAAAATAAGAAATACTGTGAAATTCGATGGACTAAATCCATCAAAGAACCGCGGATCCGCGGCACGAGCTTGGCTCGTGCGGCGGATGCGCGGCGACTTTGTCGTTTTGTGCATTTTAATTTTCACAGTAATTCTCATTTTTCTGTGTTGGTTTTTCTGGGAATTTTTAATATTTATTCAAGAGTTGAATTTTCCAGGGTTGTTTTGGGGATTCGGTATTTCGATCGGATTATCAAATTTCGTCTTTTGTGGCTTTCCGGATAAATTTTAGAATATGTTAAAAAGTTCGACCGGATATAAATACCCAATTTTTCCCCTGTCGGGAAATTTCCAAGTGTTGGATTTTTCCGTAGTTTAACGACGTTCTAAGTAGTGCAAGTAACACAATGGACCCTCTAGAAGACAACAAACCTTAACTCGATTATGTGACCGTCTTGAACTGCCCTTTGAACCTTCGGGTTTGGGGCAGTACGGCGTGCCACATGTGAGGCGTTGGCTTGACCCTTCTACAGCTGGACCGTTGGTACTGAGGCACGAACGGAATGTTGTTAGACTTGTTTCATGTGTTGATCTGTATCGGGAAAACTTGGGTGTTCGATTGTTCGATCGGAAAGTTTGACATTTTCTATTTATCCGGAATGGGATACAATAATTGGAATTCACAAGATGTTATGAGATAACGGAATGAATATTATAAACATAGCACTTTAGTCTCACTTGATCGGTTGCCACGGAATTTTGATGAGATCAAAAGTCCTTTGCAATCACGTAGCGTACGCGGATACTCGCCGGGTAAACTTAACAGACAGCCTCACTCCATAGCCCCGACCAAGTCACTGTAGGAGAACCCCGTCGCCGAAAGCATCCGTTCGGGTGCTCCCGGTAGCGGTGTTCCGCCTTGGTGCACTTCGTCGACGGTATCGGGGGTGCGGCCGCCTACTGAAGTTTGTGACGAGCATTCGATCAATATGTCGGGAATCTTGTTGAATTACCCGACTTGATATTGAAAAGTGTTTTCGATTTTGAGACTGAAATGCGGGGTTTATAATTGTTAGGCATGCGATGTCTAAGTAATTCATTTGGTCAGGCATGCAATGTCTGAGGTGGTTGCGGATTCCAACTGTTGTAGTTTTACACCTTTCTTTTCTGTGACCGTAAGTGTAATATGTGATATCGCCGGTTTCGTTGCTATATGTCAACGACAATTGGGATGCGCATATTTACTTACGTTGATGACATGTGATGTTATGTGTTGCTGGATATGTTATATTGGATCGTCGTGTTTGAATAGCCGGGGGTTTTTATGTGAGATGAGTGTTTTTTATTTTCATTCATGTAAAAACTTGTATGTAATATTCTTTTATTGGGGCGCTTCCAGGTTGCGGAAGTTGTCACCGTTTGTATATTATTTACTTTTCTGCACTAGGATAGACCCAAGGAGGAGGGCACAAGTAACCGGGTTCTGGAGTCCAGTGGGAGACCAACTCGAGGAGTCGAGTCCGGGTCTCCTAACTCCAGAATTGGTAGGGTTGCTTGCCGCTCTCGTAGGGGTCTTGGGGTGTGGGTTTGGCTATTCATCACGACCGTGGAATCCGTGTTTTATACTGGCTCGTATTGAAAACACGGACGTCCTAGTATATCCAATATTTCATATGTTTCTTCTGCTGCGATATCTGTGTTGTGATTCTGTGATGGATATAATATATAGTATATATGATATATTATATAGACGTTACTTATGTTTTACACCCGCGCTAGCCCTGCCCCGCTCTGCCGTTAGTTACCTAACCTAACGGTGACGAGAGGACATCGAGGCGAATGCGGATGGCATAAGTGTACGTCATATCTATCTGTGATGTTTAGGTACATTAAATGATGGGACTTCATTAATGTGATTAATGAAATAAAAGAAACCTAAGATGTTGTAGAATCGAATTTCAAAATAAAATAGGTAGCTACAGTTCTTGCTTTGCACAGCGGTATATGCGATATATCCTGCACCTTATTCGATGAGGAAAGGACCGAGATCCCTTCACCGGGAGTGACTCCTTTAGCAATAACTGGCAGATGCTACACACTCGGTTTGTCTTTTGATTGCTTTTAAGAGTTTTTGCTTTGCACAGCGATATATATGATATATCCCGCACCTCATTCGACGAGGAAAGGACCGACGATCCCTTCACCGGGAGTGACTCCTTTAGCAAAACTAGAAAAGTCTCAAAAGCACTCCATTTTAAAATCATTCGATCCTACAACGATATCAAGTTCATTACGCAATAAGTTTTCAGAAAAACCTGTCGTAGCCCTCCGTCATTTCAGATAAGTAGTAGTTAGTATTCGTGCTACGTTTGTTGGCCTGCGTCAAGGCGTAGTGTGCGGTAGCTAACTGGTATTTATCTGCTTATGCATATGATGCAGATTGGATTAGGGTAGTCGTGCGACTTTGTTGGCCTGCGTCAAGGGTCGTGCGGGTGGGTTTAATTCAATCAGGAAATGACGGGTTGAACTTGACTAGCGGACTATGGTTTGTTGGCCTGCGTCAAGGTCATAGGACGCTAGGGGCAAAATATTATCGGGAATTTCAAGTGTTGAAATTTGCAATGAGATTGCATACCTTCTATGAGATAGTTGGATCCCGATACCCGCTGCGAGTAAGAGTTACTCCTGGGAGAGTTTTATACATTACAATTAGCCGATCAAGTAGGTGTCTAGAAAGGTGTCAACGGGGTTACGCTTCTGGGAAAACGAGGTTTACATTAATTAGGTTCGTGCGAAAGCACGGGGGACCTCCCTCAAAGTACCGACACTGGCCTGGCTGAAAGATTGGCGAACTTGTAGTGTGTAATTAATCCCGGCTAGTCTTTCCTTTTAGGGTTTGAAGGAAGATTTGATAAAAAGCAGTGGGAGCCATCCTGATTAGATAAAATAATAACCAATCTATTCTTGCTAGAGCGCACGCTGAGTGTTTTCTTCTCTCTCTCTCCTGGTAGCGACCATATCATGCCTTAATCAAGATAATAAAACGGAATTTTGACCGAACCCGCTTGTTATACTGAGCTGGGGAACGTTGATCCCGCTCCAACTTATAATTGTTATAAGACCGAGCAGGAAATTGGGGAATACCAGATTTCCCATGCCGCCCAAACGAAGAGAGTGCATGCTGATGCATCATCTTCGGGTGTGTTCATTATACAGAACTGTTTCTCAGTATCCTCCGATTCCTGAGTATATGATACCGGAACAGGATCCCAGATATGTAATCTGTTACATAGGGCTACAAAAGGGTAGAAAAACTGAGAACGGGTGATAAGTTTCATGAGACAGAAAACGGGGCAAGAGTTGCAGCCAAGTCTGTCGGTCACTGTCACCCTGTATTACCAATACATTGATTCTGAACGAATGTTATTAGATACCGAACCTGATATACAAAATCATATCAGTCTCTTTATTAGTAAAGAAAGGATATAATTTTGTATTGTTGGATAATGTTTTGAACATTTCCTATATCAAAAGTTGATCGGTTCAGGCACGTTATCTAAAAGCATTGATGTTCTAAATCAAATTACAGTTCTTAGTATACAGAACACACACAAGAGAAATTAGTTCAGAAATGAACGAATTTTTCTTGAGGTATTGTAGACTAGGTCAAATCAATGTGACCCGACTAGCTAGAGTTACATAAAGATGCATATCTAAATTAGTTTGAATTTACATCTTGTGAAACTCGCCAGTCATGTCACAAAGATAAGATGACCATAGCTCCGTTTATTGGAAACAGAGAAAGAGTTAGTAAACTCTTGGGATGATACATGTTGATGTATGTAAGGTCCCCTGTCTACAAATGCCAGGACTGGTTCTTTATACTTCATTACATTCTCTGATAATCTCTCAAGATTCAGTCATATGTTCCTGTTGAAACATGAGTCCGAACCTTTTAAGATATTCACAGAATATAAGATAGAAGTAGAGAACCAATACGGGTATAAGTATTATGTCCTATGACGAGATTAAGGAGGAGAATACTTGAGCACGAAAATCCTGGACTATTCTAAAGGAGAATGAGATTCTCTCTCAGCATTACTCCTCCGTATACACCATAGCACGATGGTATATCGGGGCGGAGCAATAACACCCTATATGATAAGGTGCGCTCTATGATGAGTACTACTGAGTTACCTATCTCCTTAAGGGAGTTATGTGCTTGAGAAGTTGCATACCTATTGAATAGGGTTTGAATCAAATCAGTGCCTACCACTTCATATGAGATATGGAAAGGGAAGAGCCCATATCTTAAGTTAGTTAAGATTTGGGGTTGTCCGGCCTATGTCTAAAAGCAAAATCCGGACAAGCTCGAGACAAGGTCTGTAATGTAGAACTGGAAAGGTTCCAGCCATACAAACTACAGCTGATAATTTGATAGAACCAAAGGATTCAGTAGATTCCAACGAACCTCAGCCTCTCCGCCGATCTAGTAGGGTTCCTCACCCACCTGAGAGATACTTTAGTTTCTCTATGACAGTGGGAGCGAGGATTGCATCATGAGATGATGACCCAACTAGTTTCGAGCTGGCCATCAAGAGTGAGACTCTGTAAGAATGGCTGGATGTTTATCGATCTGAGATGGAATCCATGTACACCAACAAAGTATGGACTTTGGTTGCTATATCTGAAGGGTTAAATCCCCATTAGGAGCAAGTATATCTTGAGAAGATTACTTGGTGTATATGGAAAAGTTGAGACTTTCAAAGCTAGACTTGTTAAAGGTTTTGGTCATCAACCAGGCGTGGATAATGATGAAACCTTTTCAAGTGCCTATGCTTAAGTCCATCCAGATCCTACTTACCACGGCTACATACCATAACTACGATATCTGGTGGTTGGGTGTCATGACAGCTTTTCTAAATGATTTGGAAGAAAGCGTCTATAAGTACACAGCCAGAGGGCTTCGTAGACAGTGGGAGCAGCGGAAACGTGTGCAAGATGTTTTATAGGATAAAGCAGGCATCACGGAGTTGGAACATCTGTTTTGATGGATTAGTCAAAGAGTTTGACATCATCAAAATGGTAGATGAACCTTGTATAAAAAAAAAGGTAGTAGGGAGTATGGTGGTGATCCTCGTAGAGTACGTGGATGACATACTCTTGATAAGAAAGGAGTTTCTTATGCTACGCTCGATCAATCTCCGTTTATCACAAAGATTCTCCGTGTAGGATCATAATGATACCTCCTAAATCCTGAGTTTTGGATCTATGAGATAGATTTAATTGGATGTTAGGATTCTCACTAGTTCTAGTGAGATAGTATCAATTGATCCTGGGGAGAATCACTGGAAGTGTTCCAGGGTGATATAGACGACTGAATGTCAGTCGCAGGCATTGTCTTTACCCTCAGTAAAGGGACGGTATGTTGGAAGAGTTCCAAGCTAGATACCGTGACATACTAGACGATAAAGGCAGGATACATCGCTACTTAAGATGCTACCAAAGAGGCTGTTTGGGTGTATATTGGTTCATGAGATGAACTAAGTTCCTCCCATTGTGTGACAATGGAGTTGTGGCTTGTGCCAAGGAACACCGGTCCCATCAGTGATCCAGACATATTCTAAGGCAGTATCACCTGATTATGGAGATGGTTGATCTCCAGGGATATCGAGGTTTAGGAGAGTAGACTCAGAGGACAAATACAGCGGATCCACTCACGAAAGGCCTTTTCCCAGAGAGAGACTTTTATGGGATGGTTCAGTATGAGATACTGCAACCACTGCTACAGATGGCCCTAGTGCAAGTGGGAGATTGTTAGTTATATGTATGCCCTAGAGGCCATTACTGTACATAGGATGTATATTGTAGTGGATGCTGGGACATATATAGGGAGGACTTTCTTGCTCAACATGATAGTATGCTATCTGGTTGCACTTTACCTTAACGTGTACACTGATTGTCTCCCTGTTACATGTTGGTAAAGCCCTTAGGATCTGTACTTGACTACCTGGACTATGATGCGGATCATACTAGTGGGGACATGGTAGTCCATAAGTACATCCTTCAAAGTCCCTAGTCGAGGGTGTATCGAGACGGGGCATCGATATACCAGAGTAGACTAGCGTGTACCTTCTCGACTCATACAGATGGGCGATGGATGATCCCATATCCATTGGTGTTTGACATCAGAGATGATATACGGGTGCTCAGTAGAGACTGGGTACACTGGACGGACTCGCCGAGAACTCCCAGATGGTATTATACCTCACGTCAGATGGCAGTTCTCTGGTGACACTGGTATAGAGTAGTCTGTTGACCCGAGATCGTCATAGAGTCTTGTGTGGTTCCCACTGTGCTTTGATTTCCATCTTACCACGTCCAAGAGGGCGTGCAAAACGGTGGTTTTTGGGTACAGTCCCGAGTCACATGGAGGCAATGAGCGATAGGAGGGGATTCGTCTCTCCCGGTATAGGGGTTGATGTTGCGCTGTGTTCGATTGGCTATAACAGGAAATCCCTGGCCAGGGTTGCTGAGATTTACTGGTAAGTGTTACCAGTAGTTTCTCAAAATGTTATAGACCTCGTATCGACACGACTTATCGAGCTATTGGGGTCTGACGTTTACCACCCCTAGGCGAGATATGCGACATATCAGACGATCAGACCGGACTGTACGGTAGTGTTACTGGTTGGATTCACTGGAGTGTGAGCGGGCTTGCTCGTCGATCTTCAGATCGCTCAATACCCGGGTGGCCGTTACGTTTAGCAGACCGCTTGCGGCTTGTGGATGCTTGATATGATCATCATCTGCTGCCGGCGTATTGACGAGTCTTTAGAGTCCTACACAGAGGTTTCCTGGCTCAAGCGAAAAGAAATAGGAGCGCATATGAGATATGTGCGGGACCGAGAATAATACGAGTATGTGATACTGTATTCGATTCTCGCGATGTGACATTGATCGGTTATATGTGATATAGCCGGGTTATCGGATCAAGTGTTGATTCGATAAGTTGTTACTAATGATACTAGCCGGTTATATGCGATATGACCGGATCGTTAAATCAAGTGTTGATTTAATGATTTAATGCATAATTATATATTTGATATATTGCTTTACATTAACTAGTATCGGTTCACTTTATAATGGATTTTCTCACTCGGATGTGCGCATTACATATGCGATATGATTTTGTGCACTAGATTGTATCATGTTTGATGATGCATGCCACATTGGTTAGTGTAAAGAATTAAACCTAGGTTAAGTATATGGTTAAGGTTTCTATTTATTTGTCCATTCATTTATCTTTTTATTTGGATTAAAATGAAATGACAAAAGAAAACAAAATGGTTATCATTCTTTCTTTCTTTCATGAAGCTTGATGAAGCTTCATGAAGCTTTGACCATATGACCATTTTGTCTTTTAGCTTAACCCTAACCATTGCACTTAACTATGATTGATTCTCTACACCTAACCATGGTTCTAATATGATAAGTATTCATTTCTTTTCTAATTTTAATTAACTTATCATAATTAGCTTCTTCTTCTTCTTCATTTCTTCACATGAAGAAAGCTTGCTCCATTAACGGCAAGTGATGAAAAAGAGCGAGAAATCCAAATCTAAAGTCTACCCACTTCCTATTTCTTCATCCTCTACCTCTTGCCAAGTAGTAGAGTGTGTTTCCTTCACAAGTATCTTGACTTGGTGAAGTGAGAGCTTGATCTTTCGATGCCTCGACGTAGATCATCTTCGGCATGGACATCGACGACCTAGCTTGCCCATTCTCCGACGAAGCCGACGCTTGAGCCCGGATTTGATTTGGACAGCGGAGAGGACCTCGTTGCGGAGCTATGGAGGTGGAGCACCGGATCTACAACGGTTGTATTTCCGTATCTCTTAGTTAATTGGTAACTTGTTCATTTTTCGCCTAGACATCTAGCTAACGATCCGTAGTTTAGAGTTTCTCGGCACTAGATTTTTTGAAATTGGCATGTTCGATGCCTTGTGAGACCTCACTAGAGTGCCTAGGAACCCTACACATGATGTTTATTGTCATTGGGTGACACGTGGACGAGATCCACACACACATACAGACATTGATCACATAGTTGGATGATATCCACATACATATAGTTGACATTTATGACATTGATCACATAGTTGGATGATATCCATATACTCATAGACTTCATGATATAGTCGACACTGATTACTTTGATCATACCTCATATTTATGATATGTTATTACCTGAGGCACTGGCGTGAGCACTTGGCACTATACTCATGTATAGATGTTACATTGCCACCTTATAATGCTTCAGACTTATTCACTTGAGGTTTATATATATATATATAATCGTATTGACCTAGGATTGTGTTATACACATGATTTCTGCTCTGTGATGTTTTTTATTCACGAATTGGCAACTCACCCCCGTTGTGCCACGGTTCTTGCAGGTTTTGCCATATAGGTTCCATTGCGGCTTCTGGCACACTGCTTCCCTTACGGGTGATTTGCTTTGGTAGGTGGGTTCTTTTGCATCAGAACCACCATTGTACATGTATTATTCAGTTGTATCTAGTAATTCCATCAACCAAACTTGTATATTGTTTCAGACTTAGAAAACCAGTTGTGTATTATTTCGACCTTAGAGTCGCGCGTTGTAGTATTATGGTTTTCATGCTGATTTTGACTTTCCTTTTGAGTTTTGATCCTCGCCCTTTGGCGTTGTATATTATACTGCTTGCGTGGTTGTGACCGTCGATTGACGAAGAGCTAGCTCCCGCTTGGGGATGCCTTTTATCATTGTGTATATATTATTCTTGTTGTACCCCGTTCGGAGCCAGTATTTACAAAGGAAACTCTGCCGAAATTTTCAAAAAAGACATGAGATTTTTAAAATGCATATTTGGCTTACTTATTTAAAAACCTTATTTTTTTAAAACATGTTTTCTTCACTTCTTTAAAACTAGTTTTCCTTCGTTTATTATTTAAATGGTTTTAGATTTCTGGGCTTTTGGCTTACTTGGATTAAATGCGGTCCTATAGACTTCATATGATTCAAGGGCCAGTCACGGGCTATTTCGGGTCGTGACATTAGGACAAAGGAAAAGTTGTAGGCATCGGTCGTTTATCTAAACCATACTTTGTGGTGCCTAGGCTTGACAAGTGGGAAAGATAATTTTAAAAGGCCCGTCTCACGGTGATTCGTGAGCGGATCCCTCATTTCTTTACTTGTGCTTACCTGGCCACAATTGGCGGTGAAGAGGCGATTTGAGGATCTCACAACTTGCCCTTTGGAATAGTTAGGAGCAGTCTAGTTGACTTAAGAGACCCTAGCTCTAGGCTTGATTGTGCATATTGTGATTGCTTGAAAGTGTGTCTAAGCTCCTTATAAAAATCTTTTTGCAAAAACTCCTTATATAAAAAAAACAAATTTGGAAAAAAACTTGCTAATTTGTCGCTAGAAATCCATTGCACCCCACTTTCTCTCATTGACATTTTCTTACCCCCACCTTCTGTTTTTACCTTTTGACTACACTACACCTCGTTAGTGTATGTCCAGTTGGACTAGGGACACTAGCGCCTGTTTAGTCCGCGTCTCGTTAGTGCCTACTGACGACACTTTCGAAGTCGAAATTACATCCACTTCTTTACCTTCATCTTCAAATTCATCCTCTTCTAAGGAGATGTCGGGATTCAATCCTAACAATCCTTTACCTCCTGTCGAAGCGCCCCAATGAATCGCGCTCCAGGATCTTTTCTATCCCGTCGGCACAGCACTTCCCACTTGTCTTTCACTTCCACTGGCTAATGAGGATAACTTTGAAATTAAACCCCACTTCATCAATATGTTGTCCAAATTTCACGGGCTGGAATCCGAAGATGCCTACATCTTCGTTAACAAATTCCAGAATGTTTGCGCAATGATGAAGACCACACAACTTTCTGATGATGCTATAAAGCTACGTGACATTCCATTCACTTTATGTGACCTAGCTGAAAAATGGTTATATAGCACAGCATCACACTCCATAAAAAATTGGGAAAAGTTTGTTAAGGCTTTTCTAAAAAAGTTTTACCCACACCACAAGACCGTGAGAATTCGCAATGAAATTATTCAATTTTCCCAGCTTCCTTCCGGACCTTTTTGGAAGTGTTTCGAAAGATTTAAGGACCTTATTTTTCAGTGCCCTCGCCACGGTATCGAGAATTGGCAACTTTGCCAAACTTTATACGAAGGACTGAACCCAGCAAGTAAGCAGTTGTTGGAAACCATTTGTCAAGGTCACTTTCTGAAAAACTCTAGCGAGGAAGCTTGGCAATTTCTCGACGATCTTGATGAACAAACACATCAGTGGGAAAGCAATAAGATCACTTCATCTACTTCATCAGGTCAGTCTAGGGCAGGCATACATCAACTTGATATGTCGATTGAAATGAAGGCCAAAATGGCTGCACACACGAAAAAACTAGAAGCAATTGAGAGAAAATTCTCATCGCCTTCTCATGCCCCAGTTTTACCCCCACGCACTGTTTGCGCTTGTTGTGTTAGTTATATGTATGCCCTAAAGACCATTACTGTATATGAGATGTATATTGTAGTGGATGCTGGGACATATATAGGTAGGAATTCTTGCTCGACATGATAGTACGCTATCTGGTTGCTCTTTATCTTAACATGTATACTTTCTGTCTCTCTGTTACATGTTGATAAAGCCCTTAGGATGTGTACTCGACTTGCAGGACTATGATGCAGATCATACTAGTGGGGCCTGGGTAGTCCATGAGTACATCCTTCAATGTTCCTAGTCATGGGAATACCGAGACGGGGCATCGATATTCCAGAGTAGACTAGCGTATATCTTCTCGACCCATGTGATGGGCGATGGATGATCCCATATCCATTGGTGTTTGACATCAGAGAAGGTATGCGGGTGCTCAGTGGAGACTGGGTACACTGAACGGACTCGCCGAGAACTCCCAGATGGTATTATACCTCACGTCAGATGGCAGTTCTCTGGTGACACTGGTACAGCTTAGTCTGTTGACCCGAGATCGTCATAGAGTCTTGTGTGTCTCCCACTGTGCTTTGATTTCCACCCTACCATGGGTCTACTGAGTCATGCAAACAGGTGGTTTTTGGGTACAGTCCCGATTCACATGGAGGCAATAAGCGATAGGAGGGGATTTATCTCTCCCGGTATTGGGGGTTGATGTTGCGCTATGCTCGACTGGCCATAACTGGAAATCCCTGGCCAGGGTTGCAGTGATTTACTGGTAAGAGTTATCAGTAGTTTCACGCTTATTATGGATCTTACATCGGCATGACTTATCAAGCTGCTGGGGTCTGACGTTTACCACTCTAAGCGAGATATGCAACATATCGGACAAACAGACCGGACTGTGCGGTAAGTGTTACTGATTGGATTCGCAGGAGTGTGAGCAGGCTTGCTCATTGATCTTCTGATCGCTCAATACCCGGGTGGCCGTTACGTTTAGCAGACCGCTTGCGGCTTGTGGGTGATTGATATGATCACCACCTACCGCCGGCGTATTGACGAGTCTTTAGAGTCCTATATAGAGGTTTCCTGGCTCAAGCGAAACGAAATAGGAGCGCATATGAGATATGTGCGGGACCGAGAATAATACCAGTATGTGATACTGTATTATATTCTCGAATTGTATCATCAGTCGGTTATATGAGATATAGCCGGGTTACCGAATCAAGTGTTGATTCGATATATTGATACACAAGATATTAGTCGTTTATATCCGATATGACCGGATCATTAAATCAAGTGTTGATTTAATGATTTAATGTATAATTATATATTTGATATATTACTTTACATTAACTAGTATTGGTTCATGATTGATCTTTATTTTCCGTTGTCGGTTTAGAAATTGAATAGAATCACAACCAAAAATATTTAACCGCAATCAATAACGGTGTCGGATGTAGCGCGTTAGTAAGTGCGGATCGTCCACAGGGATTGTGCGATTCGTTCGTACTTTGTTTTGTTTGAATCAAAAATTTAATGAAAAGAAAACAAACAATTCATGATTTATAGTTGAAGTTCAAGAATTAGAAAATCTAGATCTAATAACAAGAAAACGATAGAATCAAGAATTGAGAATTTGTTGATTTTCCAAACTAAATATCAAGAATCGAAATGAGGCTCGTAGGAATCGATCGGATCTATAAATGTGATGAAATCTTGCGATTACGTATTCTTATCCTTCGATAAATTGATACTAGATCGATGATGATCGACGAGAATTAGGGATTTCTAGTGAAACTAGGGTTTCATCATTTATCCATTGTTCCTTCGTCGATATCATTCACATTCTAGCCTCTAGTAAATTCAAGAATCGATCGTGGATCCCTAATTTCGATCGATAACAATCAAGAAAGCATCGCAACGAAACTAGGTCATCGATTCTTCAACTTGCTAGGGTTTACAAAACTCGTAGGACTTAAGAATCGTTTTAAGATTTGTTACATCATCATTCTATTGATCGTCTCGAATCCTTCACGAGCGGAGTTTTACTCAAACATCACAACAAGAACTACAATCACAAATTGAGATCGAATCATGATGCAAGAATTTAAAGAAAGCAAGATTAAAGAATTTCACCTTTTATTTATATCAACAATTCCGTTATAATCACTCAAGAACTGCAAGAGGAAGAACTCGATCGTCGATTTCGCTTCGCTCGGCTCCTTGAGTCGCGGATCGGCTTGGATCACTTGCTCGATTGAAGATCGGCTCCGCTCCTAAAAGGTTGAAGGCTTCTCGCTTGATTTGGTACTCGGTATCTTGAATTTGGCTTTCAATTAGGGTTAGGGTTTCGCACAAGCCGTGTCACTCAACTTGTGGATGGAAGAAGATGGTGATTAATGAACAACCCTTAACCCTAGATCTAGGCTCCTTTTTATAGACCTCAAAACCCTAGATCAAGGATTTCAAATTTGAATTTTCCTTCCAAAAGTTTGTTAAAGAGAGCCTTCTAGATGAAGTTTGTTAAGCCGAGCCTTCTAGATGTGCCACGTGGCGTTTCTACAGCGTTCTGGAAGCTTGGGCCGTTATTAGAGACACGTGTAAGAAATTGGAGCAGCTGAAGCCATCATAGCGTCGCGGATCCACGGCGCAAGCGGGCTCCCGCCACGGATCCGCGGCGCTATTGAAGCTTTGTGGCTTGCGTCTTTAACTGTGTACTTAGGCTGACATTTGGGCCTTTGTCTGATATTTTAAATTTTATTTGGCCTTCTATATTACTACCAGATCTCACATCTTGGAGTTGGTGTATTTTTTATCAGCTTCTTTTGGCTTTGTTCCTGCAATTTCCTGCACAGACTTCGAAACAAGTGTTGCGCAATACAAGGATGATGCGATGCCATGATAAACACACAATTTCCCTAAAAGTGCCGGTTTTAAAGTCTAACACATGCAATCTGGTATTTCAGAGATGTTTTGCTAATATGTGAAATATGAATACCGAACACTTCTAGATGAGTGAAAAAAATAGGGAAATTGCCGTGTTGAAAATGCGGTATTTTCGACTGATCAGTTCACTTAAGATTGATTTTCTCACTTGATGTGCACAAGTTATATAAGTGATATATGTTTGTGCACTAGTTTGTATCATGATTGATGATACATGCAAACATGGGTGGGTGTGTGACATACACCATGTTAATTATAATTTAGGTTTTTATTTATCTTAATTATTCAAAATGGTGGCTTCTTTTGTCATGGCTTGAAGCTTCATGAAGCTTGAAGCAACTTTGACAAAGTCTACTCGTTTTGTCTTGATTAAGATATTCATTAACCAAACCATTATAATTAACTATGGTTTAGTCTCTACAAAGGTTAGCTCACCCATGGTTGCATTATGATAGACTTCACTTGATTATTCTTTTAAAAAATTAATTAATTCATTTTTCTTTTCTTTCTTCTTCTTCTTTTTCAACAAGAAGAAAAGCTTGCTAGAAAATTATCAAGTGAAGAAACAAAGTGAGAAACCCAAATCCAAAGTGAACCCACTTCCTATTTCATCATCCTCTACTACTTGGCATTTAGTTTAGGGTGTTCTCTTCACAAATTTCTTGACCTAGTGAAGATGGAGATTGAATTTGAGTCTCCTCGACGTAGATCATCTTCGGCCTCGAAGTCAACGACCTAGCTCGCTCATTTTTCCGAGGAAACCATCGCCAGAGTCCGGGATCACGATGATCGTAGTGAAGGGACGTCAACACGGAGCTTTAGAAGTGAACGACCGGATCTACTAAGGTTGTAATCCCTTTCACTTAGTGTTAAAGTTGTTTACTTGCTTGTTTTCGCATAATCTCTAGTATACGATCTTGGTTAGGGTTGCTCGGCACGGCTAAATTTTTGAAACGGGCATGGTAGATGCCTTGTAGTATCAGAGCCTAGGAACCCTACAGTGGTATCAGAGCCAAGCTAGAGCTTTACGCGAAGTCTAGGCGAAGTTTAAAGTCCGATCGAACCCGTAAACCCCGACGAAAACCCTTCTCTGGACAATTTTCAAAAATGTGTTTTTTTATGAATTAAAAATGCTCAGAAAATAGAGCAGGGAATTCTAAGGATAACTGCAGAAAACGACAACCTAAATCCACTGTAGCGCCGCGGAACCGCTGCCTTACCCAACTTTTAGCGGCGGTTCCGCGGCCGTATGTGAAGATTAGGCACTCAATTTTCTACAGTTACCTCAGTAGGTGTTTCCTGATTATTCTGGGAATTTTTAATTCTTACTCAAGAGTTGAGTTTTCTGGGTTGTATTGGGGACTCATTGATTCGATCGGATAATTTAACTTCGTTTAAGTTTTCCCAGGTATTTTTTTAGAACATGTTAAAAAGTTCGAACGGATATCAATAACTCACTTTTTCTCAACCCGGAAAATTTCCAAGTGTTGGATTTTTCCGTAGTTTAAGAACGTTCTAAATCGTGCAAGTTACTCGATGGACCCTCTAGAAGACAACAAACCTTAACTCGATTATGTGACCGTCTTGAACTGCCTTTTGAACCTTAGGGTTTGGGGCAGTACGGCGTTGCCACATGTAAGGCGTTGGCTTGACCCTTCTGAGGCTGGACCATTGGTACTGTGGCATGTGATCGATGTTTTTAAACTCCCCTCAAGTGTTGAGCTATTTGTGAAAACATGGGTGTTTGATTATTCGATCGGAAAGTTTAACATTGTCTATTAATCTGGAATGTGATACAATATTTGGAATCCACAAATTGTTATGAGATAACTGATTTGAATGCTATAAATCTATCACTTCAGTCTTAAATGATTGGTTGTCACGGGATTTTGATGCGATCAAAAGTGCGTCGCAATCACGTAGCGTACGCGGATACTCGCCGGTAAACTTAATAGACAGCCACGCCCCATAGCCCCGACCAAGTGACTGTAGGAGAACCCCGTCGCCAAAAGAATCCGTTCGGGTGCTCGCGGCAGCGGTGTTCCGCCTTAGTACACTTCGTCGACGGCATCCGGGGGTGCGGCCGTCTACTAAAGTTTGCGACGAGCATTCAATCAGGATGTCGGGAATCTTGTTGAATTGCCCGACTTGATGTTGAAAAGAGTTTTCGATAATGAGACTAAAATGCGGGGTTTATAATTGTTAGGCATGCGATGTCTAAGGAATTCATTTGGTTAGGCATGCGATGTCTAAGGAGGTTGCGGATTCCAACTATTGTAGTTTTACACTTTCTTTTCTGCGACCGTAAGTTTAATATGTGGTGCATCTCCGGTTTTGTTGCTATACATCAACGACAATTGGGATACGCATATTTACTTACGTTGAAGACATGTGATGTTATGTGTTGCTGGATATGTTATATTGGATCGTCGTGTTTGAATAGCCGGGGGTTTTTATGTGAGATGAGTGTTTTTCATTTTCATTCATGTAAAAACTTGTATGTAATATTCTTTTATTGGGGCACTTCCGGGCTGCGGATGATGCCACCATTGTATATTATTTACTTTTCCGCATTAGGATAGACCCAAGACGGGGAGCACAAGTAACCAGGTTCTAGGGTCCAGTGGGAGACCATCTCGAGGAGTCGAGTCCGGGTCTCCTAACTCTAGAATTGGTAGGGTTGCTTGTCGCTCTCGTAGGGGTCTACGGGTGTGGGATTGGCTATTCATCACGACCGTAGAATCTGTGTTTTATACAGGCTCAAAATAAAATACGGACGTCCTAGTATATCCAATATTTCATATGATATTTTCTGCTGCGTTATCTGTGATGTGATATGTTCAGATAGATATTGTACATAGTATATATGATATATTATATAGACGTTTCTTATGATTTACACCCGCGCTAGCCCTGCCCCGTTCTGCCGTTAGTTACCTAACCTAACGGTGCAGACGGGACATCGAGGCGAATGCGGATGGCATAAGTGTACGTTGTATTTATCTGTGATGTTTAGGTGGACTTAAATGATGGGACATTCATTAATGAGATTAATGAAAGAAAATAAACCTAAATGATGTTGTGGAATCGAATTTCAAAATTCAGGTAGCTCTAGTTGTTGCTTTGCATAGCGGTGTTCCTTGTAGAACATCCAGCACCTTATTCGATAAGGAAAGAGCCGAGATCCCTTCACCGGGAGTGACCTCTTTAGCAATAACTAGCAGATGCTACAACCTTCGGTTTGTCTTTTAATTTATTTTATAGTTCTTACTTTGCATAGTGGTATTGTGAATATCATGCACCTCATTCGACGAGGAAAGAGCCGAGATCCCTTCACCGGGAGCGACCTCTTTAGCGAAACTAACAAAAGCCTCAAAAACACTCCGTTTAAAACTATTTGATTCCGCGGCGAGATCAAGTTCAAAGCGTTAAAGGTTTTCTTAAAAACCATCTGCAACACTCCTTCATTTTAGGAAGTAGAGTACTTAGTATTCGTGCTGCGTTTGTCGACCATAGCCGAGGCGTAGTGTACGGTAGCTAAGTGATGTCTTCCTACCCAGCATATGATGCGATTAGTTAGGACAGTCATGTGGCTTTGTTGACCTTATCCAAGGGTTATGTGGGTAGGTCTAATTAATCACGAAATGACGGGTAGAACTTGACTAGTGCTTATGATTTATTGACCATAGCCAAGGTCATAGGTGCTAGGGGTAAAAACCATTATCGGGAGTTTCAAGTGTTGAAATTTGCAATGAGATTGCATACCTTCTATATGATAGTTGGATCCTTATACCTACTGCGAGTAATTGTTACTCCTGGGAGAGTTTTGCACTTTACAATTAGCTGATCAAGTAGGTGTCAAGAAAGGTGTCAACGGGGTTACGCCCCTGGGAAAACGAGATTTATTTTAATTAGGTCCGTGCGAAAGCACGGGAAACCTCCCTCAAGGTACCGGCACTAGCCTGGCTGAAAGATTGGCGAACTTGTAGAGTGTAATTAATCCCGGCTAGTCTTTCCTTTTAAGGTTTGAAGGAAGATTTGATAAAAACAGTGGAAGCCATCCTGATTAGATAAAATATATTACCAATCTAATCTTGCAAGAGCGCACGCAGAGTGTTTTCTTCTCTCTCTCTCCAGATAGCGACCATGTCACGCCTTAATCAAGATAATAATATAGATGTATTGACCGAACCCGCTTGTTATACTGAGCTGAGGAACGTTGGTCCCGCTCTAACTTATAATTGTTATAAGAAAGAGCAGAAAATTGGGGATTACCAGAATTCCCGTGCCGCCCAAACGAAGAAAGTGCATGATGATGCATCTTCTTCGGGTGTGTTCATTACAGAGAACTGTTTCTCAGTATCCTTTACGTCCTGGGTATGAGATACCGGATCAGGATCCCACATATGTAATTTATTACGTGGGCTACAGATAGGTAGAGAACTGAGAACGGGTGATAAGTTTCATGACATAGAAACGGTGCAAGTGTTGCAGCCAAGTCTGTTGGTAGTTATCACCCTGTATTACTAGAATACATTGATTCTGAATGAATGTTATTAGATACCGAACCTGATATACAACATCATATCAGTCTCTTTTTATTAAAGAAGGATATAATTTTGTATTGTTGGATAATGTTTTGAACATTTCCTATATCAAGAGTTGATCGGTTCAGGCACGTTATCTAAAAGCATAGACGTTCTAAATCAAACCACGGTTCTTAACGTACAGAACACGCATAAGAGGAAGAGTTCAGAAATGAACGATTCCTTCTTGAGGTTTTGTAGACTAGGTCATATCAATATGACCCGACTAGCTGAAGTTACATTTAGATGCATATTTAAATTAGTTTGAATTTATATCTTATGAAACTTGCCGGTCATGTCACAGAGATAAGATGACCACAGCTCCATTTATTGGAAACAGAGAAAGAGTTAGTGAACTCTTGGGACTGATACATAGTGATGTATGAAGGTCCCCTGTCTGCAGATGCTAGGACCGGTTCCTTATACTTCCTTACATTCAATGAGAATCTCTCAACATTCGGACACATGTTCCTGTTGAAACAAATGTCTGAAACTTTTGAGAAATTCAAAGAATGTAAGATAAAAGTAGAGAACTAAAACCGGGTAGAAGTATTATGTCCTTTGATGTGATCAAGGTGGAGAATACTTGAGCACGGAATTCCTGGATTATTCTAAAGGAGAATGAGATTCTCTCTCAGCATTATTCCTCTGCATACACCACAGCACGTCGGTGTATCGGGATGGAGCAATCACACCCTATTTTATATGGTGCGCTCTATGATGAGTACTACTGAGTTTCCTATTTCCTTTTAGGGAGTTATGCACTTATGAAGTTGCATACCTATTGAATAGGGTTCCGATCAAATCAGTTGCCTACCACTTCATATAAGATATGGAAAGGGAAGAGCCCATATCTTAAGTTTGTTAAGATTTGGGGTTGTCCAGCCTATGTCTAAAAACATAATCCATACAAGCTCGAGAAAAAGTCAGTTCTGTAGAAGTTTATTGGATATCCTAAGCATGCGCAAGGGAATATCTTCTACCAAACCGAGGAACAAAAGATGTTTTGTTTCTCAATATGCCGCCTTTGTGAAAGGGAATTTCTTGTGAAGAAATTAATGGTCATAAGGTAGAACTGGAAAGAGTTCCAGTTATACAAACTACAGCTGATGATTTGGTAGAACCAAGGGGTTCAATAGTTCCCGACGAACCTCAGCCTCTCCGCCGATCTAGCAGGGTTCCTCATCCGCCTGAGAGATACTTCAGTTTCTCGATGGCAGTGGGAGCGAGGAATGCATCATGAGATGATGGATGAACTAGTTTCGAGCAGGCCATCGAGGGTAGGGACTCTGTAAGAATGGCTGGATGCTTAGTGATCTGAGATGGAATCCATGTACACCAACAAAGTATGGACTTTGGATGCTATATCTGAAGGGTTAAATCCCCATCAGGAGCAAGTATATCTTGAGAAGATTACTTGGTGTAGATGGAAAAGTTGAGACTTTCAAAGCTAGACTTGTTAAAGGTTTTAGTCATGGACCAGACGTGGATAATGATGAAACCTTTTCCAGTGGCTATGCTTAAGTCCATCCGGATCCTACTTGCCATTGCTGTATACCATAACTGCGATATCTGGTGGTTGGGTGTCATGACTGCTTTTCTAAATACTGGTTTAGAAGAGAGCGTCTATAAGTACACAGCCAGAGGGCTTCGTAGACAGTGGGAGCAGCGGAAATGTGAGCAAGATGTTTTTTATGATAAAACAGGCATCGCAGAGTTGGAACATCTGTTTTGATGTGGTAGTCAAAGAGTTTGACTTCATCAAAATGGTACATGAACCTTGTACATACAAAAAGGTAGTAGAGAGTAAGGTGGTCATCCTCGTATTGTACCTGGACAACATACTCTTGATAGGAAAGGAGTTTCCTATGCTACGCTCTGTCAATCTCCGCTTATCACAAGGATTCTCCATATAGAATAAAGGTGATACCTCCTAAATCCTGGGTTTTGGATCTATGAGATAGATCAAAATGGATATTAGGATTCTCACTAGGTGTAGTGAGATGGTATCAATCGATCCTGGGGAGAATCACTGGACAGATTCCATGGTGGTAAGGTTGACTGAATGTCAGTCACAGGCATTGTCTTTACCCTCAGTGGAGGGACAGTATGTTGGAAGAGTTCTAAGCTAGATACCATGGAAAACTAGAAGATAATGGTTGGTGACATCGCTATCAAAGATACTACCAAAGAGGCAGTTTGGGTGTATATTGGTTCATGAGATGAACTAGGTTCCTACCATTGTGTGACAATGGAAGTGTGGCTTTGGCCCAGGAACCCCGGTCCCATCAGTGACCCAGACATATTCTGAGGCAGCATCACCTGATCATGGAGATAGTAGATCTCCAGGGTGATCGAGGTTAGGAGAGTAGACTCAGAGGACAACACGGCAGATCGACTCACAAAGGCTTTTTCCCAGAGAGAGACTTTTATGGGATGGTTAAGTATGAGATACTGCAACCACTGCTACAGATGGCCCTAGTGCAAGTGGGAGATTGTTAGTTATATGTATGCCCTAGAGGCCATTACTGTACATGAGATGTATATTGTAGTGGATGCTGGGACATATATAGGTAGGACTTTCTTGCTCGACATGATAGTACGCTATCTGGTTGCTCTTTATCTTAACATGTATACTTTCTGTCTCTCTGTTACATGTTGATAAAGCCCTTAGGATGTGTACTCGACTTGCAGGACTATGATGCAGATCATACTAGTGGGGCCTGGGTAGTCCATGAGTACAACCTTCAATATTCCTAGTCGTGGGAATATCGAGACGGGGCATCGATATTCCAGAGTAGACTAACGTATATCTTCTCGACCCATGTGATGGGCGATGGATGATCTCATATCCATTGGTGTTTGACATCAGAGACGGTATGCGGGTGCTCAGTGGAGACTGGGTACACTGGACGGACTCGCCGAGAACTCCCAGATGGTATTATACCTCACGTCAGATGGCAGTTCTCTGGTGACACTGGTACAGCTTAGTCTGTTGACCCGAGATCGTTATAGAGTCTTATGTGTCTCCCACTGTGCTTTGATTTCCACCCTACCACGGCTCTACTGAGGCGTGCAAACAGGTGGTTTTTGGGTACAGTCCCGATTCACATAGAGGCAATGAGCGATAGGAGGGGATTCGTCTCTCTCGGTATTGGGGGTTGATGTTGCGCTATGCTCGACTGGCCATAACTGGAAATCCCTGGCCAGGGTTGCAATAATTTACTGGTAAGAGTTATCAGTAGTTTCACGCTTATTATGGACCTTACATCGGCATGACTTATCAAGCTGCTGGGGTCTGACGTTTACCACCCCTAGGCGAGATATGCAACATATCAGACGAACAGACCGGACTGTACGGTAAGTGTTACTGATTGGATTCACAGGAGTGTGAGCAGGATTGCTCATTGATCTTCTGATCGCTCAATACCCGGGTGGCCGTTACGTTTAGCAGACCGCTTGCGGCTTGTGGGTGATTGATATGATCACCACCTACTGCCGGCGTATTGACGAGTCTTTAGAGTCCTACATAGAGGTTTCCTGGCTCAAGCGAAACGAAATAGGAGCGCATATGAGATATGTGCGGGACCGAGAATAATACCAGTATGTGATACTGTATTATATTCTCGCGATGTATCATCAGTCGGTTATATGAGATATAGCCGGGTTACCGAATCAAGTGTTGATTCGATATATTGATACACAAGATATTGGTCGGTTATATGCGATATGACCGGATCGTTAAATCAAGTGTTGATTTAATGATTTAATATATAATTATATATTTGATATATTACTTTACATTAACTAGTATTGGTCCACTTAAGATTGATTTTCTCACTGGATGTGCACAAGTTGTATATGTGATATATGTTTGTGCACTAGTTTGTATCATGATTGATGATACATGCATACATGGGAGGGTGGGTGACATACACCATGTTAATTATAATTTAGGTTTTTATTTATCTTAATTATTCAAAATGGTAGCTTCTTTTGTCATGGCTTGAAACTTCATGAAGCTTGAAGCAACTTTGACAAAGTCCACTCATTTTGTCTTGATTAAGATATTCATTAACCAAACCATTATAATTAACTATGGTTTAGTCTCTACAAAGGTTAGTTCACCCTTGGTTGCATTATGATAGACTTCACTTGATTATTCTTTTAAAAACTTAATTAATTCATTTTTCTTTTCTTTCTTCTTCTTCTTCTTCAAGAAGAAGAAAAGCTTGCTAGAAAATTATCAAGTGAAGAAACAAAGTGAGAAACCCAAATCCAAAGTGAACCCACTTCCTATTTCATCATCCTCTACTACTTGCCATTTAGTTTAGGGTGTTCTCTTCACAAAGTTCTTGACCTAGTGAAGATGGAGCTTGAGTTTGAGTCTCCTCGACGTAGATCATCTTCGGCCTCGAAGTCAACGACCTAGCTCGCTCATTTTTCCGAGGAAACCATCGCCAGAGTCCGGGATCACGATGATCGCAGCGAAGGGACGTCAACACGGAGCTTTAGAAGTGAAGGACCAGATCTACAAAGGTTGTAATCCCTTTCACTTAGTGTTAAAGTTGTTTACTTGCTTGTTTTCGCAAAATCTCTAGTATACGATCTTGGTTAGGGTTGCTCGGAACGGCTAAATTTTTGAAACGGGCATGGTAGATGCCTTGTAGAACCTTGTTAGAGTGCCTAGGAACCCTACATGTTGTTCAAATCCACCCATCTTACTTAAGAGTGTCCCTACAATCCACCTATTCAAGGACAAGATCAAGTCAATGCTGCCATTCAGCAAAGAGAAAAAAATGATCCATACTCTTCAACTTATAATCCTGGTTGGAGGAGCCACCCAAATTTTACTTGGAATCAAAATCAACAACAATTCCAAGGCAATAACAATTTTCAGAGGCCTCCTCCACAACAACAAGCCCCTCAACAAACTCAATATCAGCAACCTTTCCAACCCCAACCTTACCCAAATCAAATGAACAATTTTTTACCTAACAACTCATATCCTCAAAAAAAATTTGTTCAGCAGAATAACAATAAGGTTTCCTCGCTAGAACGAAGTCTGGATGCGTTTTTAAAACAATCTACACAATCCACTGTTAGTTGTATGTATGTCCTAGAGGCCAGTATTGTACAGATGATGTATATTATATTAGATGCTTGGACATATATAGAGAAGACTTTCTTGCTCGATATGATAGTATGCTATCTGGTTGCTCTTTACTTTAACATGTATACATGTCTCTTTATACTGTCTTATAGTTACATGTTGGTAAAGCCCTTAGGATGTGTACTTGACTACCTGGACTATAATACGGGTCATACTAGTGGAGACATGGTAGTCCATAAGTACATCCTTCAAGGTCCCTAGTCGTAGGTGTATCAAGATGGGGCATCGATATACCAGAGTAGACTAGCGTATACGCTTCTCGACCCATAAGATGGGAGATGAATGATCCCATATCCATTGGTGTTTGACATCAGAGATGGTATACGGGTGCTCAGTGGAGACTGGGTACACTGGACGGACTCGCCGAGAACTCCCAGATGGTATTATACCTTACGTCAGATGGCAGTTCTCTGGTGACACTTGTGCAAGTTAGTCTGTAGACCCGAGACCGTCATAGAGTCTTGTGTGATTCCCACTGTTCTCTGATTTCCACCTTACCACATCCATGAGGGCATGCAAAACGGTGGTTTTTAGGTACAGTCCCGAGTCACATGGAGGCAATGAGCGATAGGAGGGGTTTCGTCTCTCCTGGTATTGGGGGATAATGTTGCGCTGTGCTCGATTGGCCGTAACAGGGAAGTCTCTGGCCAGGTCTGATTTAGGGATTTGCTGGTAAGTGTTACCAGTAGTTTCTCGACCCGTTATGAGCCTCACATCGGCACGACTTATCGGTTATTGGGGTCTGACGTTTACCACCCCTAGACTTGATATGCGACATATCAGACGAGAAGACCGGACTATACGGGAAGTGTTACAGGCAGGCTTTTACAGGAGTTGGAGCGGGCTTGCTTGCTGATCTTCTGATTGCTCAATACCCGGGTAGCCGTTACTGAAAGGTTCCTAGGCACGCTAATGAGGTCTCACAAGGCATCAACCATGCCAATTTCAAAATTTACGGTGCCGAGAAACCCTAGACTACGGATCGTTGGCTAGAAGTATAGGCGAAGCAAGCAAGTAAACGGAAATATAGCTAAAGGGAAGGGGCTACAACCTTTGTAGATCCGGTCCACCACTTCCTAAGCTCCGCGATGATCTCCCTCCGCTGTCCAAATCGAACCTTGGGCTCTAGCGTCGGCTTCATCGGAGAAAAGCGGGCTAGGTCATCGACGACGATGCCGAAGATGATCTACGTCGAGTCATCGCTAGATCAAGCTCCAACTTCACCAAGTCAAGAAAACTTGTGAAGGAAACACCCTATACTACTTGGCAAGAGGTAGAGGATGAAGAAATAGGAAGTGGGTAGACTTTAGATTTGGATTTCTCACACTTTTTCATCAATCACCATTGATGGAGTCAAGCTTTCTTCATTGAAGAAGAAGAAGAAGAAGATATGATAAGTTATTTAAAATATAAAGTAAAAAGATACTTATCATATCTTTAACCTTAGTTAGGTGTAGAGAATTGACTAAGGTTAGTTTGAAGGGTTAGGGTTAAGCATGAAGACAAAATGGTCACTTAGTCAAAGTTTCAAGAAACTTCAACTACAAACAAATCAAGCCACCATTTCATTTTCTTTATCATTTTCTTTTTCCAAAATAAACAAAAAGAATAAATAAATGAATAAGTAAATAAAATGAAACCCTAACCATTCATATAACCATGGTCAATTCTTTACACAAACCCAAGCTTGCATGTATCATCAAACATGATGCAATCTTGTGCACAAAAAAATATATCACATATACAATATGCACATCAAGTGAGAAAATCCATTTAAAGTGAACCAATACTAGTTGATGCAAAGTAATATATCAAATACATAATTCTACATTAAATCATTAAATCAACACTTGATTTAACGATCCGGTCATGTCGCATATAACCGGCTAGTATCCAATGTATCGGCTTATCGAATCAATTCTTGATTCGATAACCAGGTTATATCTCATACAACCATTTGACACATACATCGCGAGAATGAAATACGGTATCACATACACGCATTATTCTCGGTCCCGCACATATCCCATATGTGCTCCTATTTCGTTTCGCTTGAGCCAGGAAACCTCTGTGTAGGACTCTAAAGACTCGTCAATACGCCGGCAGCAGATGATGATCATATCAAACACCCACAAGCCGCAAGCGGTCTGCTAAACGTAACGGCCACCCGGGTATTGAGCGATCAGAAGATCGACGAGCAAGCCCGCTCACACTCCTGTGAATCCAACCAGTAACACTTACCGTACAGTCCAGTCTGTTCGTCTGATATGTCGCATATCTCGCCTAGGGGTGGTAAACGTCAGACCCCAGTAGCTCGATAAGTCATGCTGACGTGAAGTCCATGACATGTGTGAAACTACTGATAACACTTACTAGTAGGTCACTGCAACATCAACCACCTGTTTGCACGACTCAGTAGAGCCGTGGTAGGGTGGAAATCAAAGCACAGTGGGAGACACACAAGACTCTATCACGATCTCGGGTCAACAGACTAAGCTGTACCAGTGTCACCAGAGAACTGCCATCTGACGTGAGGTATAATACCATCTGGGAGTTCTCGGCGAGTCCATTCAGTGTACCCAGTCTCCACTGAGCACCCGTATACCATCTCTGATGTCAAACACCAATGGATATGGGATCATCCATCGCCCATCACATGGGTCGAGAAGATATACGCTAGTCTACTCTGGAATATCGATGCCCCGTCTCGATATTCCTACGACTAGGAACAATGAAGGATGTACTCATTGACTACCCAGGCCCCACTAGTATGATCTGCATCATAGTCCTGGAAGTCGGGTACACATCCTAAGGGCTTTATCAACATG
Source organism: Agapanthus africanus (assembly GCA_030015575.1). Taxonomy (NCBI): domain Eukaryota; kingdom Viridiplantae; phylum Streptophyta; class Magnoliopsida; order Asparagales; family Amaryllidaceae; genus Agapanthus; species Agapanthus africanus. The sequence continues at coordinate 676,700,881 of JASDDO010000019.1, read as the reverse complement.
TAATCAGAGAGACAGAAAGTATACATGTTAAGATAAAGAGCAACCAGATAGCGTACTATCATGTCGAGCAAGAAATTCCTACCTATATATGTCCCAGCATCCACTACAATATACATCTAATGTACAGTAATGGCCTCTAGGGCATACATATAACTAACAATCTCCCACTTGCACTAGGGCCATCTGTAGCAGTAGTTGTAGTATCTAATACTCAACCATTCCCTAAAAGTCTCTCTTTGGGAAAAGGCCTTCGTGAGTGGATCCGCCGTGTTCTCCTCTGAGTCTACTCTCCTAACCTCGATCACCCTGGAGATTAACTATCTCCATGATCAGGTGATGCTGCCTCAGAATATGTCTGGGTCACTGATGGGACCAGGGTTCCAGGGCCGAAGCCACACTTCCATTGTCATACAATGGCAGGAACCTAGTTCATCTTATGAACCAATATACACCCAAACTGCCTCTTTGGTAGTATCTTAAATAGCGATGTTACCAGCCTTTATCGTCTAGTTTGCCACGGTATCTAGCTTGGAACTCTTCCAACATACCGTCCCTTTACTGAGGGTAAAGACAGTGCCTGTGACTGACATTCAGTCGTCTTTATCACCCTGGAACTCTTCCAGTGATTCTCCCCAGGATCGATTGATACCATCTCACTACATCTAGTGAGAATCCTAGCATCCAATTACATCTATCTCATAGATGAAAACTCAGGATTTAGGAGGTATCACTTTGATCCTATATGGAGAATCTATGTGATAAGAGGAGATCGACCGATCGTAGCATAGGAAACTCCTTTCCTATCAAGAGTATGTCATCCACGTACTCTACGAGGATCATTACCATACTCCATACTACCCTTTTGTACATACAAGGTTCATCTACCATTTTGATGAAGTCAAACTCTTTGACTACCACATCAAAACAGATGTTCCAACTCCGCAATGCTTGCTTTATTCTATAAAGCAACTTGCACATGTTTCCGCTGCTCCCACTGTTTACGAAGCCCTCTGGCTGTGTTCTTATAAACTTTCTCTTCTAAATCAGTTATTTAGAAAAGCAGTCAGGGCACCCAACCACCAGATATCGTAGTCATGGTATGTAGCAATGTCAAGTAGGATCCGGATGGACTTAAGCATAGTCACTTGGAAAAAGTTTCATCATTATCCATGCCTGGTTGATGACCAAAACATTTAATAAGCCTAGCTTTGAAAGTCTCAACTTTTCCATCTATACCAAGTAATCTTCTCAAGATATACTTGCTCCTGATGGGGATTTAACCCTTCAGATATAGCAACCAAAGTTCATACTTTGCTGGTGTACATGGATTCCATCTCAGATCGCTAAGCATCCAGCCATTCTTACAGAGTCCCTACTCTCGATGGCCTGCTCGAAACTGGTTGGGTCATCATCTCATGATGCAATCCTCGCTCCCACTGTCATCGAGAAACCGAGGTGTCTCTCAGGCGGATGAGGAACCCTACCAGATCGGCGGAGAGGCTGAGGTTCGTCGGGAACTATTGAATCCATTGGTTCTGTTAAATCATTAGCTGCAGTTTTGTATAGCTGGAACCTTTCCAGTTCTACAGAACTGACCTTGCCTCGATCTTGTCCAGATTTTGCTTTTGACATAGGCCGGACAATGCCAAATCTTAACTAACTTAAGATATGGGCTCTTCCCATACCATATCTCATATGGAATGGTAGGCAGTGATCTGATTCGAACCTAATTCAATAGGTATGCAGCTTCTCAAGCGCATAACACCCAAAAGGAAATAGGTAACTCAGTAATACTCATCATAGAGCACACCATATCTAATATTGTGCGATTGCTCCGCCCTGATGCACCGTTGTGCTGTGGTGTATTCAGAGGAGTAATACGGAGAGAGAATCTCATTCTCCTTTAGAATGGTCCAGGAATGCCATGCACAAGTATTCTCCTCCCTGATCTCATCATAGGACATAATACTTATACCCGGTCATTGGTTCTCTACTTCTAACTTATATTCTGTGAATACCTCAAAAGGTTCGGACTTATGTTTCAACAGGAACATATGACTGAATCTTGAGAGATTATCAGAGAATATAATGAAGTATAAAGAGCCAGTCCTGGCATGTGTAGACAGGAGACTTTACATACATCATCATGCATCAGTCCCAAGAGTTTACTAACTCTTTCTCTGTTTTCAGTAAACGGAGCTATGGTCATCTAATCTTTGTGACATGACTGGCAAGTTTCACATGATGTAAATTCAAACTAACTTAAATATGCATCTAAAATGTAACTTCAGCCAGTCGGGTCGCATTGATGTGACCTAGTCTACAATACCTCAAGAAGGATCCGTTCATTTCTGAACTCTTCCTCTTTTGTATGTTCTGTATACTAAAGAACTGTAGTTCCATTTAGAACATCAATGCTTTTAGATAACATGCCTGAACCGATCAACTTTTGATATAGGAATTGTTCAAAACATTATCCATCAATACAAAATTTTATCATTTCTTTACTAATAAAGAGACTGATATGATTTTGTATATCAGGTTCGGTATCTAATAGCATTTGTTCAGAATCAATGTATTAGTAATACAGGGTGACAGTGACCAACAGACTTGGCTGCAACACTTGCCCCGTTTTCTGTCTCATGAAACTTATCACACGTTCTCAGTTTTTCTACCTTTTTGTAGCCCTATGTAACAGATTACATATCTGGGATCCTGATCCGGTATCCAATACTCAGGATGCAGAGAATACTGAGAAACAGTTCTTTGTAATGAACATACCCGAAGGAGATGCATCATATGCACTTTCTTCGTTTGGGCTGCATAGGAATTCTGGTATTCCCTATTTCCTGCTCTATCTTATAACAATTATAAGGTGGAGCGGGACCAACTTTCCCCAGCTCAGTATAACAAGCGGGTTCGGTCAATACATCCATATTATTATCTTGATTAAGGCGTGATATGGTCGCTACCTGGAGAGAGAGAGAAGAAAACACTCAGCGTGCGCTCTTGCAAGATTAGATTGGTTATTTATTTTATCTAATCAGGATGGCTCCCACTGTTTTTATCAAATCTTCCTTCAAACCTTAAAAGGAAAGACTAGCCGGGATTAATTACACTCTACAAGTTCGCCAATCTTTCAGCCAGGCCAGTGTCGGTACTTTGAGGGAGGTTCCCCGTGCTTTCGCACGGACCTAATTACTGTAAACCTCGCTTTCCCAGAGGCGTAACCCCGTTGACACCTTTCTAGACACCTACTTGATCGGCTAATTGTAAAGTGCAAAACTCTCCCAGGAGTAACAATTACTCGCAGTGGGTATCGGGATCCAACTATCATATAGAAGGTATGCAATCTCATTGCAAATTTCAACACTTGAAACTCCCGATAATGGTTTTTACCCCTAGCACTTATGACCTTAACTAAGGTCAACAAATCATAAGCACTAGTCAAGTTCTACCCGTCATTTCGTGATTAATTAGACCCACCCACATGACCCTTAACTAAGGTCAACAAAGTCACGCGAGTGTCCTAACTAATCGCATCATATGCGGTGTAGGAAGACATCACTTAGCTACCGTACACTGTGCCTTGACTATGGTCAACAAACACAGCACGAATACTAAGTACTCTACTTCCTAAAATGACGGAGGGTTGCGTATGGTTTTTGTGAAAACCTTTAACGCTTTGAACTTGATCTCGTTGCGGAATCAAATGGTTTTTAAATGGAATGTTTTTGAGGCTTTTCTAGTTTTGCTAAAGGGGTCACTCCCGGTGAAGGGATCGTCGGCCCTTTCCTCGTCGAATGAGGTGCGGGATATATCATATATATCACTGTGCAAAGCAGAAACTATAGAAGCGATCAAAAGACAAACCGAGGGTTGTATCATCTGCCAGTTATTGCTAAAGGAGTCACTCCCGGTGAAGGGATCTCGGTCATTTCCTCATCGAATAAGGTGCAGGATGTTCTACAATGAACACCGCGATGCAAAGCAAGAACTGTAGCTACCTGTTTTTATTTTGAAATTCGATTCCACAACATCAATTAGGTTTATTTTCTTTCATTAATCTCATTAATGAATATCTCATCATTTAATTCCACCTAAACATCACAGATAAATATAACGTACGCTTATGCCATCCGCATTCGCCTCGATGTCCCCTCGTGCACCGTTAGGTTAGGTAACTAACGGCAGAGCGGGGCAGGGCTAGCGTGGGTGTAAAACATAAGTAACGTCTATATAATATATCATATATACTATAATATCTGTCACAGAACATCATATGATCACATCACAGATAAATCACAGCAGAAGAAACATATGAAATATTGGATATACTAGGACGTCCATGTTTTCAATACGAGCCAGTATAAAACACGGATTCCACGGTCGTGATGAATAGCCTATCTCACACCCCTAGACCCCTACGAGAGCGGCAAGCAACCCTACCAATTCTAGGGTTAGGAGACCCGGACTCGACTCCTCGAGATGGTCTCCCACTGGACCCTAGAACCCGGTTACTTGTGCTCCCCTCCTTGGGTCTATCCTAGTGCAGAAAAGTAAATAATATACATCAACGGTGACAACTTCCGCAACCTGAAAGTGCCCCAATAAAAGAATATTACATACAAGTTTTTACATGAATGAAAATGAAAAACACCCATCTCACATAAACCCCCCCCCCCCCTCCCGGCTATTCAAACACGACGATCCAATATAACATATCCAGCAACACATAACATCACATGTCATCAACGTAAGTAAATTTGCGCATCCCAATTGTCGTTGACATATAGCAACGAAACCGACGATATCACATATTACACTTACGGTCACAGAAAAGAAAGTGTAAAACTACAACAGTTGGAATCCACAATCTCTTTAGACATCGCATGCCTAATCAAATGAATTCCTTAGACATCGCATGCCTAATAATTATAAACCCCGCATTTTAGTCTCAAAATCGAAAACACTTTTCAATATAAAGTCGGGTAATACAACAAGATTCCCGATATTCTGATCGAATGCTCGTCGCAAACTTTAGTAGGCGGCTGCACCCCCGACGCAGTCGACCAAGTGCACCAAGGCGGAACACCGTTACCGCGAGCACCCGAACGGATGCTTTCGGCGACGGGGTTCTCCTACAGTCACTTAGTCGGGGCTATGGGGTGAGGCTGTCTATTAAGTTTACCCAGCGAGTATCCGCGTACGCTACGTGATTGCGACGGACTTTTGATCACATCAAAACTCCGTGGCAACCGATCAAGTGAGACTAAAGTGCTATGTTTATAACATTCATTCAGTTATCACATAACTACTTGTGAATTCCAATTATTGTATTACATTCCGTATAAATAGAAAATGCTAAACTTTTCGATCGAACAATCGAACACTCAAGTTTTCCCGATACAGCACAACACATGAAATAAGTCTAACAGCATTCAGTTCGTGCCTCAGTACCAACGGTCCAGCCGTAGAAGGGTCCAGCCAACGCCTCACATGTGGCACGCCGTACTGCCCCAAACCCGAAGGTTCAAAGGGCAGTTCAAGACGGTCACATAATCGAGTTAAGGTTTGTTGTCTTCTAGAGGGTCCATCGCGTTACTTGCACTACTTAGAACGTCGTTAAACTACGGAAAAATCCAACAATTGAAAATTTCTCGGCAGGGGAAAAGTGGGTATTTATATCCGGTCGAACTTTTTAACATATTCTAAAAAATACCCGGAAAAGAACACAGACAGAATTAGACAAGCCGATCGGTACACCGAGTCCCCAATACAACCCAGAAAATTCAACTCTGGAAAAAATATTAAAAATTCCCAGGAAAACCAGCACAGAAAACTAAGAATTACTGTGCAAAAACATCTGTCTGAAGAGACCAACTTGCCGCGGAACCGTCGCATTAGGCATGCATATGCGGCGGTTCCGCCGCACTATTAACGATTCAGAGCCCCCGTTTTAAACAGTAATTCTTAGAATATTGTACTGAGGTTTCTGCATATTTTTAATCTACAAAAATCCACATTTTACAGAATTGTCCAGAGAGCATTTTAAAGTCGGGGTTTTGGGCCGATCGGACTTCTAACTCCGTCTACGCATCGCCTAAGGCTCTAGCTAGGCTCTGATACCACTGTAGGGTTCCTAGGCACTCAAATGGAGTCTCACAAGGCATCAACCATGCCAATTTCAAAATTTACGGTGCCGAGAAACCCTAGACTACGGATCGTTGGCTAGAAGTATAGGCGAAGCAAGCAAGTAAACGGAAATATAGCTAAAGGGAAGGGGCTACAATCTTTGTAGATCCGGTCCACCACTTCCTAAGCTCCACGATGATCTTCCTCCGCTGTCCAAATCGAACCTTGGGCTCTAGCGTCGGCTTCATCAGAGAAAAGCGGGCTAGGTCATCGACGACGATGCCGAAGATGATCTACGTCGAGGCATCGCTATATCAAGCTCCAACTTCACCAAGTCAAGAAAACTTGTGAAGGAAACACCCTATACTACTTGGCAAGAGGTAGAGGATGAAGAAATAGGAAGTGGGTAGACTTTAGATTTGAATTTCTCACACTTTTTCATCAATCACCATTGATGGAGTCAAGCTTTCTTCATTGAAGAAGAAGATGAAGAAGAAGAAGAAGATATGATAAGTTATTTAAAATATAAAGTAAAATGATACTTATCATATCTTTAACCTTAGTTAGGTGTAGAGAATTGACTAAGGTTAGTTTGAAGGGTTAGGGTTAAGCATGAAGACAAAATGGTCACTTAGTCAAAGTTTCAAGAAACTTCAACTACAAACAAATCAAGCCACCATTTCATTTTCTTTATCATTTTCTTTTTCCAAAATAAACAAAAAGAATAAATAAATGAATAAGTAAATAAAATGAAACCCTAACCATTCATATAACCATGGTCAATTCTTTACACAAACCCAAGCTTGCATGTATCATCAAACATGATACAATGTTGTGCACAAAAAAATATATCACATATACAATATGCACATCAAGTGAGAAAATCCATTTAAAGTGAACAAATACTAGTTGATGCAAAGTAATATATCAAATATATAATTCTACATTAAATCATTAAATCAACACTTGATTTAACGATCCGGTCATGTCGCATATAACCGGCTAGTATCTAATGTATCGGCTTATCGAATCAATCCTTGATTCGATAACCAGGTTATATCTCATAAAACCATTCGACACATACATCGCGAGAATGAAATACGGTATCACATACACGCATTATTCTCGGTCCCGCACATATCCCATATGTGCTCCTATTTCGTTTCGCTTGAGCCAGGAAACCTCTGTCTAGGACTCTAAAGACTCGTCAATACGCCGGCAGCAGATGATGATCATATCAAACACCCACAAGCCGCAAGCGGTCTGCTAAACGTAACGGCCACCCGGGTATTGAGCGATCAGAAGATCGACGAGCAAGCCCTCTCACACTCCTGTGAATCCAACCAGTAACACTTACCGTACAGTCCGGTCTGTTCGTCTGATATGTCGCATATCTCGCCTAGGGGTGGTAAACGTCAGACCCCAGTAGCTCGATAAGTCATGCCGACGTGAAGTCCATGACATGTGTGAAACTACTGATAACACTTACTAGTAGGTCACTGCAACCCTGGCCAGGGATATCCTGTTATGGCCAGTCGAGCATAGCGCAACATCAACCCCCAATACCGGGAGAGACGAATCCCCTCCTATCGCTCATTGCCTCCATGTGAATCGGGACTGTACCCAAAAACCACATGTTTGCACGCCTCAGTAGAGCCGTGGTAGGGTGGAAATCAAAGCACAGTGGGAGACACACAAGACTCTATCACGATCTCGGGTCAACAGACTAAGCTATACCAGTGTCACCAGAGAACCGCCATCTGACGTGAGGTATAATACAATCTGGGAGTTCTCGGCGAGTCCGTTCAGTGTACCCAGTCTCCACTGAGCACCCGTATACCATCTCTGATTTCAAACACCAATGGATATGGGATCATCCATCGCCCATCACATGGGTCGAGAAGATATACGCTAGTCTACTCTGGAATATCGATGCCCCGTCTCGATATTCCCACGACTAGGAACAATGAAGGATGTACTCATTGACTACCCAGGCCCCACTAGTATGATCTGCATCATAGTCCTGGAAGTCGGGTACACATCCTAAGGGCTTTATCAACATGTAATCAGAGAGACAGAAAGTATACATGTTAAGATAAAGAGCAACCAGATAGCGTACTATCATGTCGAGCAAGAAAGTCCTACCTATATATGTCCCAGCATCCACTACAATATACATCTAATGTATAGTAATGGCCTCTAGGGTATACATATAACTAACAGTTACGTCCAGCTAGTACCGCTGACGGCTTGTGGGTGCTTGATGTGATCATCACCTACTGCCGGCGTATTGACGAGTCTTTAGAGTCCTACATAGAGGTTTTACTGGCTCAGGCAAAACGAAATAAGAGCACGTATGTGATATGTGTGAGACTGAGAATAAATGCGTGTATGTGATACCGTATTCTATTCTCACGACTTTTTGTATCGGTCGGTCATATATGATATGACCGGGCTATCGAATCAAGTGTTGATTCGATAAGTCGATACGATAGATGTTAGCCGGTTATATGAGATATGACCGGATTATTAAGTCAAGTGTTGATTTAATAATTAAGTGTATAATTGTATATTAGATATACTAATTTACATTTGCTAACACTTATTCACTTTAGGGTTTTTCTCACATGAACACTTGAATATATGTGTGTGTGTGTGTGTGTGATATATATATATATATATATATATATATATATATATATATATATATTAAAAGTGTTTTCTTTGGTATCATGGTTGATGATATACTATACATGGGTGTGCAAGACATACACCATACTATTATGGATGGTGGTTAATATTTATTTAAAGTAATTACAAATTAGTGAAGCTTATGTCATAAGCATGAAGCTTGTAGAAGCTTTTGGATACTTTGACAAAGTCCACTTAATTTGTTTTACTTTAGATTTTTATTAACCTAACCAACTCGATTTAGCCATGGTTATGTCCCACCATGAGTTAGTATATGATACTCACTCACCATGGTTAGCATCCTCACTTAATCATTATCCTCCTCATTTTCTTTTGTTCATCATCTTCTTCATTGAACAAAAGAAAAAAGCAAGCTAGGGTTTGATCCAAAGTGAGAATCCTTGTGAGAAACAAAATTCTAAAGAGAACCCACTTCCTATTTCTCCATCCTCTACTAGACTAGCCCTTTAGTATAGGGTGTTTGCTTCACTAATTCTCAAGTTAGTGAAGTAGGAGCTTGAGTCGGAATTCCCTCGACGTAGATCATCTTCGGCCTTGGAGACTTCAAGCAAGGTCGCATCCCTCGCGTCGTGAAGCCATGCAAGAGCCTGGGAGAACCTTGATCACAGCGAAGGGACTTCATCAAGAAGCTTTAGAAGTGGAGGACCGATCTACAAAGGTTGTATATCGCATTCCCTTTAGTGTAAAGTTGTTTACTTGCCATAAGTTTCGCCTAAACTCCAGTTAACGATCTTGCTTAGGGTTGTGCGGCACATAAAATTTTAATTTTGGCATGGTCGATGCCTTGTAGAGTCTTGTTAGTGTGCCTAGTAACCCTACATCCACAGCAAGCATCCAGTCTTCCATTGAGTCTTTGGTGCAACACAGCGCTTCACATGATCAGAGCATCAAAACAATTGAGGCCTAAATTGCAAAAATGAATGCTGCGTTAAGCGAGCGAGAAAAGGGAAATCTTCCGTCTCAACCATTGCCAAATCCCGGTCATACACACAACGCATATGTTACGTATGAACAACAAAATCATAATGTAAATGCTGTGACTACGTTGAGATCTGAAAAAGTGTTGCACAATAATGTGGGTATTAGTGATGAAACCCCAGCCGCCGCTTCTTTTTCTTGTTCATCATCTTCTTCTTCATCTTCTTCATCATCTTCTTCTTTGTCAGAGCATTTTCTTCATTCTTCACAAGGCTCTACTTCTTCTAATTCGAACGGACCCACATCTCACTCCAAGATACCACCAACACTGGGATCCGTTCCAACTTCGCAATCTACTCCACAAACATTGGACTCAACAAATTTTCAAAATATTCCATTTCCAAACAGGTTAAAATCTAATAAACAAACTCCACAAATGGATAAGATTGTGGAGTTATTCAAACAGGTAAGCATTAACATACCTCTCTTAGATGCAATCCAACAAGTCCCTTCTTACACTAAAATCTTAAAGGACTTATTCACTACGAAGAGGAAATGCAGGTACCCAAGAAAGTATTCGTAGCTAGTGCCGTGAGCGATGCTCTTACCCAACCTTTGCCCCAAAAACGAAAGGACCATGGCTGTCCTACAATTTCAATAACAATTGGGGATAAGAACATCAATCGCGCACTTTTAGATCTTGGTTCCAGTGTTAACCTGCTTCCCTATTCCGTTTATGAGCAATTAGGTATTGGAGAGTTGAAACCCACTCATTGTACTCTCCAAATGGCCGATCGATCCATCACCCATCCTCGGGGTGAGTTAGAGGATGTGTTGATTAAAGTAGGGGACTTCATATTCCCCGTTGATTTCATTGTTATGGACACACAGCCTGTGGCTAACCCACGAAACCAAATTCCGGTGATCCTCGGTCGACTATTTTTGGCCACTTCCAATGATGTAATCAACTATCGTAACGGCTCTATGACTCTATCCTTCGGGAAGATGTCAAGTGAGTTCAACATTTACAAGATGGGAAGTCTGCCCTCCGAACCTTCTACTCATGCATGTTCTGTCGAATTAATGGATGTCGACAGCAGCGAATTTGATTAGCTTCAGGATACCGATCTAAATTCTATACATGCGTTGTTTGACCCAACTATGTATTATACACATACGGACTCTTCCATTAAGTTGTCCGGGTCAACATTTAATGCTGATTATGAATCTTTCATGGAGTCTAAAGATCGCCCCACTCTTTCTGATGACAATATTCTTCGGGGTATCGATGAAAGCTTTGAGGAAATTTTCGCTGATGAGCTCGCATTTTTAGCGAACACGGGTGTTGAGATGAATCAACTCCAAAAAGAAATTGAACCTCCGCCCCTTCTTCTTGACAATCACACAAATGCGAGTAATCTATCGTTACAATCACATTGTCGTCTCTTCAAATTGAGATGCAATCCATTTCTGTTACACCACTTATCTCTTTCCCACTTCTTCGTGATTCCAGACAACATACTCTTCCACCAACCGCTGTGTTTCACTGATAAATTCTTCGAATGGTTGGTATTGACTTTTGGCCTTTGCAAAGCTTGGCATTGACTTATAACATTGTTTAATTCAAGTTTGGGGGAAATTATGTTGACTCTAGAAAGAAAACGATTTTTAGCCAACCGTATGATTGGGGGTACGTTTACCACTTGTAAATATAAAAAATATATATATAAAAAAATGGGTATTTTTGTAAGTTTCCAGATTTAATAAAATAAAAAAAATTATTTACAAATAATTTCCTCTTTTTAAGAGGGGTTTTTTGCAAATACCCATCACACTTCCCCCTATATATAGAACCCGACCCTCACTGCGAAATATCAAACCCTAATTTCATCTCTCTAAAAAGAACCCTAGCCGCTGCCAAAGTTCTGCAGCTCGAACTCGCTGCGCCGCCGCGCTTCCGCCGCCCAAACCCCCTTCCCACCGCGCAACCGCCGCGCCCCTGCTGCGTCACCCTCTGAAATTTTCAGAGGCGGTTCAATCTCTAAACTCCTCTATGTTTAAATTTTTTTTGATCTGTATATTAATTATGATGGCACCAAATATGCAGTTAGAACGTGATTTCTCACAGATTTTTTCACACACGATATATGGAAGTTATTTTGCTGATGAAATCGCACGAAGGGGCTGGAATTTTTTAATCTATAATCACCCAAATGCTTACGCCCTTCCAGATCTTGTCACTCATTTTTACGAGTGCATGGAAGAAGGGTTCCTTGCACAATACAGATTTATCAAGTTACTATGGGGCGATAGGGAAATAATTATTGACAGAAACTTCATCCATGAAGTCACTTTAATCCTTAGGTTACCTGTTCATGATCAACCCCTTCAGTTTGAGGATTACATACCCTTAATGGGTAATGATTGCTCGAGGGAACCGAGGAAGGGAATACAAGCGAGAACCCTTTTTCGCTAATGTTTTAACTGTGCGCCGGTGGGCACAAAACAATATTTTTGGGAGTCCCATAACACCACATTTTTCACCCCATCACTGCATATCGTACACACACTAATGACAAGGAACCCTAGATTCGACATGTGCACATGATCGGTCGAAAATATTGCATTTTTAACACATCAATTTCCTTACTTTTTGCAATCGTCTAAAGGTGTTCGGTATGAATATAGCACATATTAGCAAATTGTCCGTAAAATACCAAATAACATGTGTTATACATTATAACCGACATTTTGAGGGAAATTGAGTGTTTATCATTGCACGCATGATCTTTTGTATAGCGCAACACTTGTCTCGAGAATCTGTGCAGGAAACTCCAGGAAAAGAGCCAAAACAGCTAAAAGTGCTGAGAAAAGTACGCCAAGTCCAAGACTTGTGATCTGGCAGTGAACAAGACATTATAAAAATATTCCAAACATCATAAAAACACCATGAGGCCACACAAAGCAGCACAGCAAAATTCATGCACAGAGGCCATTAAAGGGCCGCGGATCCGCGGCCGTAGGGCCCTATTGGCGGCGGATCCGCGGCCGCGTCATCATGACGTCAGCAGTGCACATTGTCAGGTTTCTCCTTTCAAATGGCAAACTTCTTCAAGCCATTTCTTTCTCCAGAAATCTCCAGAAGCTTCCGTCCTAACAGCCAAGCTTCTTGCACAAGAAAAATACATCCAAGCTTATCAAGGAAGCTACCTAGCTAACTAATTCTAGAAGCTTCTACTCAAATACCAAGCTTGTAAGAGAAGCTAAACCTAGCTTAGCTTCTAAAGGAAGCTAATCCTAATCAAGCTTCTAGGGGAAGCTAAAGGAGAGGGGTATAAAAGGGGACCCAAGGCTTCTTCTCAAAGGTTGTTGAAGGTTGTTCATCAATTTCCAACACAAGTTGAGTAACACAACTTGTGCATCCAAACCCTAATCCAATTCCAAAAGCCAAATTCAAGATCTCCGAGTACAAATCAAGCAAGAAGCCTTCAACCTTTTAGAAGCGACGCCGATCTTCAACCGAGCAAGTGATCCAAGACGATCCGTGACTCACGGAGACGATGCGAAGCTAATTCGACGATCGAGTTCTTTCCTCAATTATTGTAGTTCTTGAGCGAATTGTAACGGAATTATTGAATAATAAAAGGTGAAATTTCTTAAATCTTGCTTTTCTTTAGATTTGAGCATTATGATGAGATCTCAATTCTTGATTGTTTTCTTTGTTATGATGCTTGAGTAAAAACTCCGCTCGTGGAGGAATCGAGACAATTGATAGTTGACGATGATTGAATTCTTGAACGATTCTTAAGTCCTATGAGTTTTGTAAACTCTAGTAAATTGAATCATCGACAACCTGGTTTCAAGCGAGATGCTTTCTTGAATGTTTTCGCTCTTAATTAGTGATCAACAATCGATGCTTGAATTTCCTAGAGGCTGGAATTTGAACGAAAATCAACGAAAGGATAAGGGATAGATGATGAAACCTTAGTTTCCACAAGAGATCCCTAATCCTTGTTGATCGTCATCGATCTAGCAACAAATCATCAATAGATAAGAATACGTAATCACAAGTTTTATCCTCACTATCGATTCGATCGATTCCTACGAGCCTCATTACAAATCTTGATAACTAATTCAAATTGGACGATTCTTGATTCTTGATTTTTAGTATTCTTGATGTTAGATCTAGATTTTGATAATTCTTGAAATTCACTTTTATAAATCTTGAATCGAGTTCTCTTTTCTTTTCTTCTTTAATTTTCGACTCAACTAAAACAAATACGAGCAAATCTCACTTTCCCTATGGACGATCCGCACTAGCTAACGAACCTACAATTGACACCATTATTGATTGCGGTTTACAAATTTCTTTGGTTGTGATCTTTACACATTTTCAAAACACGATACACAAAGAATACGATTTCAATCAAATGGCGCCGTTGCCGGGGATAGTGTGCTAATTTGTTCGTTTTTAAAATTTGAGTTGAAAAATTTATTCCATCAGAATTTTTAGATCAAAATTCGCACAAACACTAAATGATTCGTTGTGATTTGTTGTGAGGAAATCTAGAATCTATGGAGTAAGAGGAAAAATATTGTGAATATTCCAGAAAGATCAGCAAGTGAACAGGAGCTTCTGCACAAAATTTTGTGCAGTGATCTTAACAACTGACCGCATTTCCGCGGCAAATAGGAGCATACCGCGGCGGATCCGCGGTGGGGCTAGGGCTTCGCTGCACGAAATTTGCTCGGTGAATTTCTGACTTTCTTATCTCCTCCTCGATCTGCTCCAATAACCAATTTCTGCAGGTTTCTTTGCAAAAATTCGCAGCGTCGCAAAAACATAAAAAAAAATATGCGTGTTTGATCTTGGTTGTTTACATTTTTAATACGAAAATTAAGGGAAAAAGACCAAATTCAGATTAGATAGGGAGTTCATTACCCTTCCTAAGCCCCAAAAATCACAAACTTGCATCCGCATCACCCTCATTAACTAAAAAATATCTAGGCATGACTCTAAGGACCGTCGCGCTCAATTAGGACAGAAGGAGGTCGTGGGTAATCTATTGCTTATCCGCGTTTCTTTTGTGGTGTCTAAGGAAAGTGTGTCTAAGGCAAGTGGTTACTTAATTAGGCCCAATACTTACGTAGTGGAGAACCTCCCACTTACCCGGCACTTACCTGGCCACAGGAGGGACAAAGAGGTAGTAGAGGATTTATCCTGCGATTTGTCTTCTGGCAGTTAGGAGTGGTCTAGAGACTTGATCTAGGTAACCGCTAGATTTAGGGTTGCTTGTGCATTTTGTGTGATTTGCATTTTTCAAAAATCCGTATCTTTTTCAAAACAAACACCACTTCACATTTTACTTAATTATCACAACGCTGCCACTTGTGATAAACCCTTTAGTGCAAGCTCGGCTGGACACGGGATTCTAGTGCCCGACTTGTCCGCGTTCCTCCGAGCGACTCCGAAGTCGGTATTTCTACATATACTTCTTCTTTACCCACCACACCCACTTCGATGGACAGTTCTCCATCGAACTTCTTTACCACTACTTTGCCGCCATCCGCAGGTGCGCAGAATCCACCCCGCATCTCTCTTCAAGAGAGATGATATCCTATGCGAGGTCCTCTTTCGACCTGTCTCACCATTCCACCAGCCAACGGGGACAATTTTGAAATAAAACCCTAATACATCAATCTTCTACCCAAATATCACGGTCTCGAGTCCGAAGACGCATATGTCTTTATTACCAAATTTGAAAATGTATGCGCTATGATGGGTACTTCACAGCTTTCTGTAAATGCTATGCGTCTACGTCTTCTTCCATTTACCTTGTGCAACATAGCCGAGAAGTGGCTTTATAACACAACCGCACATTCCATTTCAAACTGGGAAGAATTCGTAAAAGCATTCCTTAAGAAATTCTACCCCAATCATAAAACAGTTCGAGTCCGTAGCGAAATAAATCAATTTACCCAGCTTCCAAATGAACCATTCTCGAAATGTTTTGAACGCTTCAAGGATCTATTAGTTCAATGTCCACATCACGGAATCCCTAGATGGGATCTGTGCAGAATCATATATGAGGGCATTAATCCTACAACAAAACAGACCCTTGAATCCATGTGTCAAGGCACCTTCATGACTAAAGATGATGGCGAAGCTTGGAAATTCATAGAAGATTTCGCTGAAAGATCTTTACAGTAGGAGGGTGTAAGTCAATCGTCTAGGGGTGGCAATAACCAATCTGATGTTTCCATAGGAGTTAGAGCTGAAATGTCAGCAATGCAAAAGAAACTCAAGACTATGGAAAACAAATTTTTAGCTGCCGCCCTAAATCAAATGTCACTCCCCAAAACTGTATGTGGATGCTGTTCTGATCCATCCCATCTTACAGAAGAATGTCCACTGAATTCTCCGTTTCAAGGTCAAGAGTATACCAATGCTACTTTTCAAAGACCTAGAAACGATCCGTATTCTTCCACATATAATCAAGGTTGGAGGAATCACCCTAATTTTGCTTGGAACCACTCACAAACTCAAAACACGGTTCCAAACCAAAACAACTTTCAAAGGGCTCCTATACCACAACAACAACCACTTCAATTGAGTCAGCACCCCTACCAATCACAAAACTTTCAAAATCCGGCCAACACTTCTGCACCATATGAAAATTCTTTGCAATTGGCCGGTACAGATAATACCTCTGCACTCGAACGAACCTTGGATACTTTCATGAAACAATCCATCCAAGGGACGGCAAATATTCAATCTTCCTTCGATAATATGATAAAGATCATTGTCTCTCAAAATGAAAATATTAAATCGATGGAAGCACAAATTGCTCGTATAAATGTTGAAATGAGTGCAAGAGAGAAAGGGAAACTTCCAGCTCAACCTTTACTAAATCTTGGCTATTCACATCATGTGAGCGCTATCACCACGTTGAGATCTAGAAGAGTGCTTGACAATCATGTTGGTGAGGAGATTGATAAAAATGAAGAATCAATCGATGATACCCCGGCTGAGACTTTTCCTTCCACTTCTGCTTCTACTTCTGACCCCAGTTCATCTACCCCACCATTTTCTTTCGAGCCTATTCTCCGTTTTCCCCAAGGCTCGACACCTCAACAAACCTCTTCTAGTCCACCGAAAACGATCCCCACTCCTATTCTTATATCGTTCTTACCCACACGATCTTCTCCAATGTTGGACCCCGACCTTATTGCTCGATCTCCTTATCCGAATCGGTTAAGAGGAAACACACCAAGTCAGCAAATGGAGAAGATCACGGAAATCTTTAAACAGGTTAACATCAACATCCCTCTCCTAGATGCTATCCAACAAGTCCCCGCTTATGCAAAAGTTCTCAAAGACTTGTGCACTAGGAAGAGGAAGACTCAAGTGCCCAAGAAGGTATTCATGTCAAAGACTGTAAACACGGCTTTTCCCCAACAATTGCCTAGAAAACGTAAGGATCCTGGTTATCCTACTATTTCTATTTCTATTGGGGATAAACACATCAACCGTGCTCTACTTGACATTGGCGCAAGTGTTAACCTGCTTCCTTTTCTCGGTTTACGAGCAGTTAGGGATCAGAGAGTTGAAACCAGCTCACTGCACGCTCCAGATGGCCGACCGATCTGTCACCAAACCTAGGGGTGAACTAGAGGATGCGTTAATAAAAATCGGGGAATTTGTATTCCCTGTGGACTTTATTGTACTTGATACACGGCCTGTAGCGAACCCACGGAACCAAATTCCGGTGATTCTAGGTCGCCCCTTTTTGGCCACTTCCAATGCTATAATCAACTGTCATAATGGCTCTATGACCCTATCCTTCGGAAATAGGTCAATTGAGCTCAACATTTACAAGTTGGAAAGTGTACCCTCCGAACCTACTGCTCAGGTCTGTTCTATCGAATTAATGGATGTCGACAGCAGCGAATTTGACGATCCTCATGATACTGATCTTGACCCTTTTCATAGGTTATTGTTTGACCCAACTATGTATCATATACATACGGACTCTTCCACCGAGTTGTCCGGGTCAACAACTAACACTGATTATGAACCGTTTTTGGAGTCTGAAGATCACCCCGCGTTTTTTGATGACATTATTCTTCGGGGTATTGATGAGAATTTTGAGGAAAACTTCGCTGATGAACTCGCATTTTTAAAAGACACGGGTGCTGAGATGAATCCACCTCAATACAAAGAAATTGAACCTCCACCCCTTCTTCTGGACTGTAAAAAGGATGCGAGTAATCCATTACAATCACTAAGTCATCTCTCCAAAACGAGACGCAAACACATTCTATTCGACCACTTACATTTTCCCCGCTTCTTCTTCCACCAACCGATGCACTGCATTGATAAAATTTTCGAATGGTTGGTGTTGACCTTCGGCCTTTGCAAAGCTTGGCATCAACCAATAATCTTGACCCCCTCTTGTGATTTTCAAAAGATTAACATTGTTTAACTCAAGTTTAGGGGGTATAATCTGGCTCCTGAAAAGAAAATTTTTACCCAAATATTTTGAGCCAAAAATAAGTTTGGGGGAGGATTTTCACGATCATATTTATTGCCCCTATTAATAAATTTCCTCCCAGGCTTACAGGTTTTTGTGATCTAGCAAAAAGCAACAGTGAGGACACTGTTGAAAACAAGTTTGGGGGAGTTTTGTGCTTATTTTCGCTTCATTTGCATATCACTTTGCATAAGCACAAAACATTTAAAACCTATAAAAAAATTTTAAAAATTCAAAAGATAAAAATACTTAATATTTAATTTTCTACATAAATAAGATAATAAAAGATTAGATATTGAAAAATTACATCCAAAAGATTGGAAAAATTTAACAAAACCAAGAAAATTAAAAGTTTTCTTAAACGAACTAGTAATAAGTAGTTATGAGCCGTTGTCCCAAGGGTTAGTAAGATGAAAGAAGTCACTAATCTGAGGATAAAAATAAGTCTGAAAAATAGTTCCTATTCTGGAAGCCAAACATTTTGAATGTTGATACCCTACTATTCCGCACTCACACACGTCTTGAAACTCGGGATAGTAGAAGATACCTTGAAATGCTCTTGTCTAAAAGACAAAGTATGAAGGAAATAAAAAATGAAGAAAATATAAAATGGTGGAGAAAAAATGAACACTGGTTTTGTTATCGCCAAGGAAGCAATAAAAAAATATAGCGAGGGTGCTTCATCACCTAGTGCCTTAGACCAACTGGTCTGGGAGTCACTGCTAAGCCTTAGGTGGTGAAAGAAGAGGAAAATACTAAAACACCTAATAAGAAAGCACATGAGTAATCGGTCGGTTAGTACCTCAAGAAGTATTAATGGTCGCATGAAAAATGTGTGAGCAAAATCCATCTAAATATTCATCAATTAAAAAGTACTGAGGCAGATGGACAAGCGTATGATAGCTTGAATTGAATTCTCCGAGTGTAGGGATGTCTTTTACACACACGTAGGGGTATATGATCGATATTTGGAGGAAAGATAAGAATAAAGAATAAAGACGATGTTTTATTGAGGGATGATGTGATTTCTAATATCTTTTCATGACTATTAAGATAGGGCTCATGACAACCGAAAAGCTAGTATAGTTGGAAGCTCTAATTTTCAAAGTCTTTCTTTTACAATTCTTATCTTTATATGTAACTTTCACGGTCTTCCTTT
This sequence comes from Agapanthus africanus, assembly GCA_030015575.1. Lineage (NCBI taxonomy): Eukaryota > Viridiplantae > Streptophyta > Magnoliopsida > Asparagales > Amaryllidaceae > Agapanthus > Agapanthus africanus. Next base: position 676,681,423 of record JASDDO010000019.1, on the reverse strand, counting down.
TATTATTGGATTTTATGGGTGCAATCCGCTGAAAACCCTCAGGAGACAACACTCCTACTAGGGGCACCTAGAGGTTTAAAGGCTTGTTGCACGTGCTCAGTGCAATCGTGTTGCCTACGAAAGTGTGCTAGTTAGTTTTTGTTTTTCTTATATTTTCTCCTTCTCTTTCTAATAAAACAGTTTGCTCGAGACGACCAAAAATATGTTTGGGGGAATTTGATCAGTCGAAAATATTGCATTTTTAACACATCAATTTCCCTAATTTTTGCAATCATCTAAAGGTGTTCGGTATGAATATAGCACATATTAGAAAATTGTCCGTAAAATACCAAATAACATGTGTTATACATTATAACCAGCATTTTGAGGGAAATTGAGTGTTTATCATTGCACGCATGATCTTTTGTATAGCGCAACACTTGTCTCGAGAATCTGTGCAGGAAACTCCAGAAAAAGAGCCGAAACTGCTAAAAGTGCTGAGAAAACTACGCCAAGTCCAAGACTTGTGATCTGGCAGTGAACAAGACATTATAAAAATATTCCAGACATCATAAAAACACCATGAAGCCAACACAAAGCAGCACAGCAGAATTCATGCACAGAGGCCATTAAAGGGCTGCGAATCCGCGGCCGTAGGACTCTATTGCCGGCGGATCCGCGGCCGCGTCATCATGACGTCAGCAGAGCACGTTGTCAGGTTTCTCCTTTCAAATGGCAAACTTCTTCAAGCTACTTCTTTCTCCAGAAATCTCCAGATGCTTCCGTCCCAACAGCCAAGCTTCTTGCACAAGCCAAATACATCCAAGCTTATCAAGGAAGCCAGCTAACTAAATAATTCTAGAAGCTTCTACTCAACTACCAAGCTTGTAAGGGAAGCTAAACCTAGCTTAGCTTCTAAAGGAAGCTAATCCTAATCAATCTTCTAGGGGAAGCTAAAGGAGATGGCTATAAAAGGGGACCCAAGGCTTCTTCTCAAAGGTTGTTGAAGGTTGTTCATCAATTTCCAACACAGTCGAGTGACACAACTTGTGCACCCAAACCCTAATTCAATTCCAAAAGCCAAATTCAAGATCTCCGAGTACAAATCAAGCAAGAAGCCTTCAACCTTTTAGAAGCGATGCCGATCTTCAACCGAGCAAGTGATCCAAGACGATCCGCAACTCACGGAGACAATGCGAAGCTAATTCGACGATCGAGTTCTTTCCTCAATTCTTGTAGTTCTTGAGCGAATTGTAACGGAATTGTTGAATAATAAAAGGTGAAATTTCTTAAATCTTGCTTTTCTTTAGATTTGAGCATTATGATGAGATCTCAATTCTTGATTGTTTTCTTTGTTATGATGCTTGAGTAAAAACTCCGCTCGTGGAGGAATCGAGACAATTGATAGTTGACGATGATTGAATTCTTGAACGATTCTTAAGTCCTATGAGTTTTGTAAACTCTAGTAAATTGAATCATCGACAACCTAGTTTCGAGCGAGATACTTTCTTGAATGTTTTCGCTCTTAATTAGTGAGCAACGATCGATGCTTGAATTTCCTAGAGGCTAGAATTTGAATGAAAATCAACGAAAGGACAAGGGATAGATGATGAAACCCTAGTTTCCGCAAGAGATCCCTAATCCTCGTTGATCGTCATCGATCTAGCAACAAATCATCAATGGATAAGAATACGTAATCACAAGTCTTCATCCTCACTATCAATTCGATCGATTCTTACGAGCCTCATTACAAATCTTGATAGTTCATTAGATTTGGACATCTTCTAGAACTTTATTGATTCTTGATCTTTAGATCTAGTTCTTTACTTTTCTTGAAACTAAATTTCAAAATTCTTGAATCAATTTTCTTGCAATTCTTCTTTATTCTTTTCATTTCAACTCATCTAAAACAATAGCGAGAAAAACATACATCTCAGTGGACGATCCGTATTCATTAACGCGCTACAATTGACACTGTTATTGATTGCGGTTTACAAATTTCTTTGGTTGTGATTTCTATACATTTTCTACCTACACACCGAGAATCATTCAATCAGCACGGTTCTGCTTAACTCAATTGGTGCGGGCAAAAGGGCCGCGAACTACCCATACCCCATGCTAGTGACACAACTGTGTCGCTATTTCCTCCCTGTGGAGGAATTTGAATTTTACATGCATGGAGGTATACCCATCAGGCCTCTCATTGAGGGCGTATCTACGTCTTATACACGCTTGACTGATGTTTGGTCATGAACAGAACCGGCGGAACACGTGCCCGCCAGAACACCTAGCTCCAGCTCAACCGCGAGTGAGAAAGAGCTCAACCCCTTAGAACATGCACGTTTAATGAGAAGAACCGTTAGGGGGATTGGCGAGTTGAGGGGGATGATGAGGGAGCATGATCGGCATCTCATAGAGGTAGAGCATGGGGTCAGATCCTGCTAGCTAGGGAGGAGCGTTCCCGTTCATGCTCAAAGGCATGGCGAGGGGGCCGAGCAGTGAGGACACTACTTTTGGTAAGTTTGGGGGAGGAGGTGGTTGTAAATAGTTATCATTGCATTGCATTTTTTTTAATTTTTTTTATTTTTTTTATATATATTTTTTTTCTTTTGCATGTTTAATTCTGCATTGCATCTTTATAAAAAATTATAAAAATTGAAAAAAAATGAAAAATATATATATATATAAAAGAAAAAAATTGAATTTTTTTTAAAATTATAAAAATTGAAAAATTCAATTTTGGCCATAATTGACTTAAGTTTGACAAGACGGTTAACTAGCTAGGAAAAACTAGATCCTACACTTAGTAATTAAATACCCTAAAAATAACCTTTCTTAAAAATTTAACGGTAGAAAATATATGTCCTTGTAGTTTACTTAGAAATAGGAAAATTTTGAGTTCACTTCTTGGGCTAAGTCAAAATAAGAGAAGAGTATCAAAATTTTTATTGAAGTGTAAGTCTGAAAAATAATTCCGAACCTTAAGTTCAAATTCTGAAAATATATACCCTACAACTTGCACAAACACGCACCTTGAAACTTGGAATAGTAGAGGATACCTTGAAATGCTCTTGTCTAAAATCCTTAGTATAAAAAAAATTATAAGTGTGAATAAAGAGATATAAAAAAATGAACACTGGTTTTGTAATTACTTAAGGCTGCATGAAATAAAAAAGTATATAGCAAGGGTGCATCATCACCTAGTGCCTTAGACCAACTGGTTTGGGAATCACTGCTAAAGCCTTAGTTATTACAAGACGAGGAATTACGCCTTAATGCGCGAACACATTTTTTAATCGGTCGTTAGTACCTCAAGAAGTATTAACGGTCGCATGAAGAATGTGTGAGCAATTTCATCTAAAATTCACCAACTAAAACTACTTTGGAAGCTGGACAAGACTATGATAGCTTGAATTGAATTTCCAAGTGTAGGGATGATACATACACACACGTAGGGGTATATGATTGGGGTTTGGATGAGAGATAGGAATGAAAAATAGGACTTATATCTTTAGTAGAGATGATAAAAATTCCTAAGTTGAGATGGAACCTTAGAAGGAAAATTCAAAAGATGCTGAAAACTAAATAAATTTACAGAACATATATAATCTTAAAGTTAAATGGAAAAGAAGCGTGAAAAATATGGGTTGATGATTTCTAAGTTAAGGATAATAGAATTTCTTACTAGAACACCGAATTGAAGAATGAAAGTCAATAGGCCAAATTGATAGGATTTTGTGGGTAGTATCCGCTGAAAACCCTCAGGAGACAACATTCCTCCTACTAGGGACACCTAGAGGTTTAACGGCTTGTTGCACGAGCTCAGTGCAATCGCGTTTCCCTGCGAAAGTGAGGTTAGGTTTTTTCGAGAATAAATTGGTTTTTCTCGGGACGAGCAAAAGATAAGTTTGGGGATATTTGTTCATATCAGAATTTTGCATTATTATATCACCCATTCTTAATCATATTTCAAATAAATAGGTACTTTTGATCCATATCTGCTAAATAGTTGCAGGTTACAGATTCTCAGAACAATACAGTGAAATGCATGAAAAGACGTTACAAAAGTGAGACTACAACCAACAAAAGATGAATCCGTATGATACTGCCTAACAGTTTAAGGGACAAACAACAATCAATGAACAGTTCAATGCACAAAGTTCGAGGGCAGCACAAGATTCAAGACTTCAACGCGAAGCTAACGGTAAAAGTCCACAAATTCTGCACTATTGGAAATCTGGAAGAAAGTAGAAAAGATTCTGAAGAACCAAGTGAAGAAGACAAAAGAAAAAGGCAACATGAAGCAACCCTGAAGAATCTAGCAAGAGAGCCCAAAAGATGGCCGCGGTTCCGGGTCATATAGTGCACGTGCAGTGCACGTGTCGATGCACGTGTGTCGGTGGGTGTCGGTGGTTTGACTCGGTCTTTGGGGTCGTTTTGTAATTTCATGTATAGATCAGATGTAAATCCTTGGGTCTTCCCTATCTATAAATAGGAAACCCTAAAGCCTAATTAGGCGTAGCTCTTTTAGGTGCCTCTTTTAATTTATAGATCTTAGATTTTCAATTCCTTGTAATCGTCAAAGAGTGCATCAATAAAGAGTAAGTTTTTTATCTTGAATTTCTTTTATGCCCTAGTTATTTCTCTGCAATTTTTTTTATCTGCCGTAGTTATTTTCCGCAAGTTAATTAGGCTATTAAAAGAAAATCACAAAAAATGAATTCCATTGTTAATTCCCTAATGAGTGAGTAGTTCCTCACTTGTTAGGGTTCGGAGAGGGAAGGTTTGAGAGAAGGGTATCTCTCTCCCTCCTTTTCTTGCCCCCATAATTTTTAATTAGGACTCTATGCAAATCAAACACACACCGCTCACTACGGCACCCTATCCCACGAGATAGCGGTGATACCCTAGCTAGACCGGTTATGATTGATTTCCATAGAGGTTAGGGATAAGAGTTAAGAAAGGACGGACAAGGACCAAAAGGAAGAAACTACGTTTCTTCCTTGACGTGCTAATCCCCTTTGTTAATTATTACCCTAACACCTCAAATCCTAACTAGGGCATTAAAAGCAGCGAGAAGAATCCATATTTTGAACTGACCTAACCCTAACCCTAGCAAGCCTTTTTATCAATTTATTCTCATTCTTAGATCTAAAACAAAACCCGACTTGATCGTATTAACTCGTTAGAACATAAAGAAAAGGAATCCATCTCCCTGTGGACCGACCCGTACTCAACCGGCTAGCTACCAAACGACACCGTTATTCATTGCGGTATTCTTAACTTTGATTTCAAAAACGCATACGCAAAACAACTCTCAATCAGGCAGCCGCTGGCTTGCCTCTTGGCGAGGATTCTGGTCCCCGACGTTGCGGTAGGGGAGCTACCCGTCGGGGATGACCGACTAGGGCAGCTGCTAAGTTGCCTCTGAAAGGACTTTCCGATCCCTGGAGTTGCGGTAGGGGAGCTACCCGCCAGGGATAACTGAGTAGGGCGGCTACTGGCAGCTGCGGGTCGCCTCTTAGTGAGGCTTTATAATCCTTGGCGTTGCGGTAGGGGAGCTACCCGCCAGGGATGATCGAGCAGGGCAGCCGCTCGGTCGAATCTCCAAGAGGTTTCGTCCGACCATACGCCTGGGGAACTATAATGGTTAGCATGCGTATTGAATGCAGGGGGAGGCGAAGCGCCAGGGCCACATCGTTTCGGCTCCGTCGGAGGAGGCTTAGTGACCGCCACGTGGCAGCAACTCCTTGGACGAGAGTGGGTGACTGTTGAGTTCCTCTGGGGCGCAGCGGGTTATATAAGGCTGAAGGAGCACCAGATCTTCCTTCCCTTGCAAACAGAGCTTTGAGAATGCAGGACTTCCCATTCACCATCCCCGACATCATCAATTTCGAAGACGTGTACCTGTATGACCAGAACTGTACCGAGGACACGGTGCAGCTGGTGTACATGAGCATCGAGGACCACTTCGGCCGGTTGCTCCCCCGGCATTCTTCCCTGCTGCAGCTGCTGATGTACTCCATCTGGAGGGCGTCGCCGGGGCTCTACAACCCCTGTCCAAGCAGCTCTACGACGAGGCCGTGGGCAAGCTGCTGTCTTTGAGGCGCTTCGGCCTTATCTCCGCGAACCGGCTGGCTCGCTCGGAGGCGCTCGTCCGTAAGTGCTATGAGCTGAGGCTCAGGATCAACGTGTGTGGGGGGAACCGAGGGGAGAGGTTGGACCTTGCGAGGCCGCAGCTGGCGGAGATCTTCACCGAGTATCATGAGCAGTGCTCTCTGCACCCCCTTCCCCCGTTGTTGTGATATATTTTTTTTCTTTTTGCATGTACGGCTGAGGAGCCCATAATACCTCTTTTTTTTTTTGAATAAATACGATCTTTTCTACTTTCTTCGCAATGTTCTGTTGATCTTTATTAAATTGACAATAGGCCCTAGGGAGAGTATACATTGCGTCAAAAGAAAAGTACATGCTAATAAATGACCCTATCAGCATGGCCCGAGCTTCCTGGCAGCTCGCTGGTCTCCGAGCTTGGCACAGGTACGGGGCTACCCGGGCGCCGGGCTGGTCGTTCGAGGAGGAAAGTATGATCTGGCCGATGGTCAGCTCGGCGGGGGGGTGGACCCTGCTCCTGTTCGTGGTCGGCCTGCCGTTTATCCCTTAAGTAAGTGGCGAAGTGCCCCGATCGGATGATCTCCTCGATGTAATCCCGAAGTTGCTTGCAGTCCTCGGTGGCGTGGCCCAGCGTCCGGTGGTAGGCGCAATAAGGGCCCCGAGTCCGCTTTGAGGCCTGACGCGGGATTGGAGGGAACTTGAAGAACCCTTCGCCTTGGGCCTCCTCCAGTAACACTGCGAAGGAGACGTTGAGCGGGGTGTACTCCTGGAACTTCGGGTGATAGGGCTGCTGACGCTCCGGCCTTTACTCCCGAGCCCTCTTCTTCTGGTCGGGCCGATCTGCTCGGGGGATGTTCGCGTTCACCTCGGACTTTAGCTGAACCTCGCGCTCGATCCACGCCTTGACCTCGGCCATGGTCTTAGGATGTGCCAACATAAAGGAGCGCAGCCACTCCTTGTGCCTCAGACCAGATCTGAGCGCCGTGATGACGGTCTCATCCCGGTGCTCGGGAACCTCGAGGAGGGCGTTGTAAAAGCAGGTTATGTAAGCTTTGAACGTCTCCTTGTCTCCACTCTTAATTGTGAAGAGGTAGTCGACCGTACGCTTTTGCTGACGGTGCCCAACGAAGTAGCCGAGGAACTGAGTAGCCAGCTCGTCGAAGGTTGAGATTGAGCGATGCTCGAGTCCTCGGAACCAGTCCGGACCATACGGGTGAAGGTGGCTGGGAAGGCCCTGGACTGGGCGGCATCGGAATGGTCCTGGAAGCTCATTCCCGTGGTGAAAGCATCCAAATGGTCTTTGGGGTCGGTTTTCCCATCGAACAGAGAGACATTCGGGGGTTTGTTGCGCGAGGAGACGTCGACGGCAAGCAGTTCCTCGGTGAACGGTATGGTGAGCGATTCGGCGGCGTACTCGGCCCCGTCGGACGAGAGGTGACCTTCCCGGCGCATTATCACGACCCGAAATTCGATCCGTGACTGGCACTTAACCACGTAACGTCTACCGGCGTAACGCGACTAAGTAAGTCAAAACCCAGAAATCAAAACCATTAAAAGTGGTGAGTGTTGAAAACATTTGTTTAAAAACATTTGGAAAACCTTAAGTAGTTTAGTAACATTCTTTAAAGTTCAAGTTATTTTCTTAAAAATTGTGACAGCATTTCTTTTGTAAAAACTAACCCCGAAATCGGGTACAAGACAGGATATGAGTAAAATGACAACAATATAATAAAGCATCCCAAACGGGAGCAATCACGCCCAACGGCAGAAACAATCACCACAAGAGTAATATACGACGCCGTAGCGAAGAAATGAGCAATAAGTGAAAAACATCACAAATGATAAAAACTTCATAAGTAAAGTCGGCTCACACGAGCTCGACACCAGAGTACAAATAATATACATCATCACCCTCACACTGGTCTCTAAGTCAATACATGAAAAGTAGATGGAGAGTACTAGATACAAAAGTGTATACAAATGGAAAATAACCGGATACCGCAACCCACCTAGCAGCAAAACAGCTCACGCACCAACTGAAGTGGTATCCGTAGCCAAAAAGATACAAGAAAGCAGCCTGCCGCAACTACTCTGAGGGGCAACCTGCAAGTACGGTGGCACAACGGGGGTGAGTTGCCAACTCTTGAATAGAAGATAACATATAAAGGTAATCACGAGTATGCACGTACTGCGCTATTCTAACATATGCCAGCAGATAATATCTATATGCGATGAGCAGGATGTGCAAAAATCATTCATAAGAACTCTATTAGGTAATATGACCACAGGATGAGATGCATAATAATGAATGTTGAGCATGGGATAAAATAACATCTATACGGAATGTCAACGTGGAAAAAAATAATCGGTGTCCATCAATGCACCCAAATCCCAATAAAACTCAGGCGCCGTCACCCTCATCGGCCCTCAAATGCTGCAAATGTGAGAATCGTGAATGCCCAACATCGGCACTCAAAATATCATGAAATAATCGTGTCCAGCATCGACACGCAAGTCCTCATATATCGGGATCCGTCCGCAGAATCGGCCCTCGGCCCCAGCAGTACGGATCATCCCGTATCCATCTATCGACTCTGGTCAGTATCCTCCGGATAACCGCCAGGTCCAACCAATCACCGGTAGGTAGTAGTCCCTCTGCCAGGCTCACCGTCTGTATACACATCATCCCTTTCTTGCCCCGGGATACCATACCGGGTCCACCATGTACCTACAATCGGTGCCTACCGCTCCTCGAATCGGGTATACTCACACAAGCTCTCTGGAACCGAGAAAACTCATGGCGGACACACAGAAATATCATATCAAGAGAAACCGGGTTTTTTAAACAGTGCATATTTTCTTAAATCACCCCACGGTCCTCAAATCAAGAAATCACATGAAATCCAAAGCCAATGCGTAAATCCATGCAATGTAATATATGCATCATAAGTCGTACTATGAGAAAAAGGAAGAAACCTCTCTTTAAGTAGATTCGGTTTTTAAAAGGTATCATGCGGTCCCCAGTTTTTACCAAAAATCAGCTTATCTTGGTAGGTACAGTTTGAATATGCAAAAGTACGGATATGCAAATGAGTAAGTGCACAAGTAACATAATCATGTCAAATCATATCGGAGGTGAGCTACAATATATTATTTATGGCAATTCTATAGTGTGAGTGTCATGGAAATTGCTAACGGTGTGTGTGTACAATGCAGATTAGTGCTCGTGCAACATGAACCGTTAGTAACAGTGCGGTGTGTTATTAATTCTAAGCTCATATAGATATAGCAGGGAATGCGGTATGCAACAAATAGTATCCATGAACAGTCAATGTATGTAAATGCAATATGTTGCTGCAATGCCCTATCAGCCCTGACGCATAACGCCATGCGGGCGATTTCCCCATAGATGTTAAATCTACTCACCGTAGTCTCGCGCTAAGTATATCCGATGACTTGTTTCCCCTTCTTCGCGGCGTCCGCCGTACTCGCCTGCGAATCTAGAATTTCATAAGAAATACACATAAGCTCATACCTACAAAAACGCGACATTAAAGCCAAACGAGAAACCCGCGTCGCGAACCAAACGCGTGTGTGTCCGATACGCTAAAACATGCGATTACGCGCCTGAAGCTACCCCGACACGTCACGATACGCAGAAAACCCCAAACCCACACACGTGTCACACGTGTCGCGAAAGTTAAAATTGTAGGAAATAAGGTATTTGGTTCCAGATTTTCCTACAGAGAGAATTTTACAAAGTTGCAAATACCAAAGGTCTTAGAAATGTAGCAGACACCCACACAACAAACCCCAAAATCCAGGTCCCCCATCTGGCTGCAATTTGGGGCCAGAATGAATATTCCGACGGCCCACCTATGGAGTTGTGCTCCCGTGCCTCGTGTATGTTCTCTAAATCTAGTGTACATGCTCCAGTAAATACAATTTTTGCCTGAAGCAATCGGGTCACAAGCAGATCACAACAGAGCACAAAACCTAGTTAAAAAGCTAATTTAACACTAAATCAATACATTAGGGTATTTTAGTGCAACCTGAAACAAACCCTAGGTTAAAACAACACTATAAGCACTTAATTAAGTTAAATAAGCCATAAAAATTCTAACTTATCACTAACTTCACTAATTCCCCTTCATTAGCACTAAAAATGCACAAAATACGATTTTTAGCAAACAAAACTACAAGTTATGAACTAAGGTGATTGGGGTGAGTTTAATACCTCCAAAAGATCCTAGGGAAACCTCACTTCCAGCCCCTTGCCCTCAAAGCCACTGACTTGCCACCAAAATCCCCAAAAGAGTCATTTTTTCTAAAGTTTTTGTGAAGGGAAGTGGGATTTTTCTGTAGGGTTGTATATGTATCAAAGAGAAGCAAAAGAAGAAGAGAATGAGGATGATGTTGCTGCTGCTTCTGCTGGAAGAGCAGAAATGAGAGGGAGAGGGAGAAATGAGAGAGGGAAAATGGTCAAAAGTCAAGCCCCCATCTCACCTAATCCAACCGATACCCCCCCCCCCCATTCTTCATTTTTATTTTAAAAAGAAAGGGTTTGACTTGGTTTAATTTGGAGATATAGAGCCATGCAAGAAGAAATAAAATGGTTACACTTAACCTATGATACAAAATGATAATTGTGCATGTTGTTACACTAAACCTTGCTTAAGAAAGTAATTAAGGAAAAAAATTTAATTAAGGTGAACACAACCTAAATTATAATTAATAAACCCCATTTATATATAAAAACACTTCTCATCACAATTAGAATTAGTTTCATTCAAATTAAAAAGGAAATTAAGATTTTCAGTTTTTGAAAAACACGCATCATTACTAACTAACGCGAAATTAACCTAAACGAATTTCAAAGCGTTACAATCTACCCCCCTTAAAGAAATTCGGTCCCCGAATTTAAAAATCTAGCTACGCGTACCTTCAAAAAGATGGGGATATTTCTTCCTCATCTCGTTCTCGGTCTCCCAAGTGACCTCCTCGCTGCCTGGGCCACGCCAAAGGACCTTGACGGACGGTGTATCCTTCGACCTCAATTTCTTCACCTGTCGATCTAAGATGACCTCCGGCTGCTCTGCAAAAGAAAGGTCGCGCTCCAGCTGGATCTTCGGGTGCTGAATCGCATGCGAAGGATCATGAAGATACTTGCAGAGTATTGAAATATGAAATACGGGGTGCACATCTGGGAAACTGGGTGAAAGGGCTAACCGATACGCAATTGCACCAACACGCTCGAAGATCTCGAAAGGGCCCACGTACCTGGGACTAAACTTCCCCTTCTTCCCAAATCTCATCACACCTTTCATTAGGGAGACCATCAAGAAAACATGATCGCCAACAGAAAACTCAAGTCTACGTCGACGACGGTCCGCATAAGATCTCTGCCTACTCTGGGCTGCTCTCATCCTATCGTGAATCAACTGGATCTTCGCGGTCGTCTCCTCAACAATTTGCGGCCCAAAAATACTGCTCTCGCTGAGCGTTGTCCAACAGGCGGGCGATCTGCATCTCCTCCCATAAAGAGCCTCGAATGGTGCCATCTGAATGGTCTCCTGGAAGCTGTTGTTGTAGGAGAACTCTACTAAGGGTAAATGATGATCCCAGCTACCTCCGAAGTCTAAGACGCATGCTCGGAGCATGTCCTCGAGAGTCTGAATAGTCCGCTCTGACTGGTCGTCGGTCTGCGGATGAAATGTTGTGCTGAAACTCAAGCGGGTGCCCAAAGCCTCCTGAAGCCTCTGCCATAGTCGGCTGGTAAACTGGGTGCCTCTGTCGGACACGATACATGTCGGGACTCCATGCAGTCGTACAATCTCGTCGATGTATATCTGGGCATACTGAGCAAATCCGAAAGTCGTCTTCACCGGCAGGAAGTGAGCCGCTTTCGTCAATCAGTCTACGATCACCCAAATAGATTCATACCCTCGACTAGTCCTGGGTAGACCCACAATGAAGTCCATAGAAATATGTTCTCATTTCCACTCCGGAATGGGTAACGGCTGTAGCTCTCCCGCTGGCCTCTGGTGCTTGGCCTTGACTTGCTGACAAGTCAGGCATCTCGACACGAAGTCTACGATGTCCCTCTTCATTCTGTCCCACCAGTAAACATCTCTCATATCATGGTACATCTTGGTGGAACCCGGATGAACACTGTACACCGATCGATGTGCCTCCTCAAGAATCTCAGGCCGCAGTTCCCCAGCATCTAGTACGCACAGTCTAGTCCAAACTTGCAGTATCCCCTGATCATCGATCACGAACTCGGAAAATCTGCCCTGTCCAATCTGTGCCATGATCTATGAACAACGGTCATCACTGTACTGTGCCGCATGTATACGGTCAAGCAACTGTGGGCGTGCACGAACATGCGAAGGCTGTCCCCCGAGCGGCATGAACTCGAACTGCACTCGGCTATTGCACAAAACCTGCAATCTGCCGACGACTGCCTCTGCACTGCGCTCAAGCAAGATAGACTACCCCCGGGCCTCCTACTCAAAGCATCCGCCACTATATTCGCTTTACCCGGGTGATACAAGATCTTGCAATCGTAGTCCTTTACTAGTTCCATCCAACGGCGTTGTCTAAGATTCAGGTCCCGCTGCTGAAATATATACTTTAAGCTCTTGTGATCAGTGAATATCTGGCATGACTCGCCGTATAGGTAATGTCGCCAGATCTTAAGTGCAAAGATCACTGCAGCCATCTCTAAATCGTGAGTAGGGTAGTTCTGTTCATGTTTCTTCAACTGCCGTGAAGCATACGCGATCACTCTGTCATGCTGCAACAATACGCACCCTAGCCCCACTCGAGAAGCATCACAAAAGACCATAAATCTGCCCGATCCTGAAGGCAATGTTAATACCGGCGCCGTAGTCAATCAAGTCCGTAGCTACTAAAAACTGTGCTCGCACTCCTCCATCCAATCGAAAGGAACTCCCTTCCGGGTTAACCCGGTCAAAGGTGCAGCAATACGGGAGAAGTCCTGCACAAATCGCCTGTAGTAGCCGGCCAGTCCTAAAAAGCTGCGGATCTCCGTAACTGATGCCGGTCTGGGCCAACTTTGAACGGCCTCGATCTTCCTCGGGTCCACACATATACCATCTCGTGTAATCACGTGACCCAAGAAGTCTACGCTATCAAGCCAGAATACGCACTTGGAGAATTTTGCGAAAAGCTGGTGCTCCCTCAAAGTCTACAGTGTGATCCGCAGGTGCTGCGCGTGCTCCTCTCGGCTCCGGGAATACACCAAAATATCGTCAATGAATACGATGATGAACAAATCAAGATACGGCCTGAAAATACAGTTCATCAAGTCCATGAATGTTGCTGGGGCGTTGGTGAGTCCGAACGACATCACCAAAAACTCATAATGGCCACAGCACGTGCGGAAAGTTGTCATCGGTATATCCTCCTGTCGAACCCGCAGCTGATGGTATTCTGATCGTAAGTCGATCCTCAAAAAATATCCTGCCCCCTGAAGCTGTTCGAACAAGTCGTCGATGCGTGGCAAAGGATATTTGTTCCGCACGGTAACCCTGTTCAACTGGCGATAGTCGATACACAAATGCAAATTGCCGTCCTTCTTCTTGACAAACAGGACCGGTGCACCCTAAGGAGACACACTGGGTCGAATAAGTCCCTTATCCAGCAAATCTTGCAACTGACCCTTCAACTTTCTAAGTTCCGTCGGGGCCATCCGATAAGGCGATATAGAAATAGGCCCCGTGCCGGGAATCAAATCAATACAGAAGGCAATGCCGCGCTCAGGCGGTAGCCCAGGAAGCTCGTCAGGGAATACATCAGGGAACTCGCTAACAATCGGAACCTGATCCAACGGAACCTCTGTAGCTCTAGTATCGCAAACATAGGCGAGAAATCCATGACATCCCTTCCTCAAAAACTGTCCAGCGTGAAAAGAAGAAATCAAACTGTGAGGGGCGACACCACGGTCCCCCTGCACAACAAAAGCCGACTCGCCGGGAAAACAAAATCTAACTGTCTTCTCGCGGCAGTCCACAGACGCATAGTATGTGGCTAACCAATCTATGCCCAAAAGAACGTCGAAGTCCAACATCTCAAGAAGGATCAAGTCGACAGGCAACTCTCTCTCGCCAATACGGACTACACAGGATCGGAACACGTGTCTAGCAACAAACGACTCACCCACAGGAGTGGTCACAACAAGCGGCTGATCAAGCAAACCGGACTCTCTACCCAAACTCGGCACGAAGTGTGTGGAAACATACGAGTGCGTGGATCCCGGATCAAACAACACGTGTGCATCAACAGAACATACGGAAAGGATACCTGAGACCACTACATTGGACGCCTGCGCGTCCTGATACGTCAAAGCAAAAACCCGTGCCTGTCCTCTACCTGCGACTGACTGTCCCCTACTAACAACTAGCTGTGCTCTGCCTCGGCCACCTCGGCCCCTATGAGCAAATTCTCCGCGACCACGACCTCTCTGTGCATGAAACTGGCATGGAGCAACGGTAGGTATAATAGGCAACGCCCTCTGGGGTGGTGAAGGTGGTAGTGTGACATGCGGTACTGCTGCCTCCCTTCGGCGTATCTCGGTACAATCCCTGATGCGGTGATGGGGACTACCACATCCAAAGAATCCACGCGACGTCTGCTGCCCCTTCTGGGGATAAGACCTAAACATCTGACCTCGCCCTGAGTCTCTGCCACCTGTACGACGTCTATCTCTGCGTCCGAATGGAAGTCTCAGTGTTGTTGTATCAGCACGAACTCTCTTCGGCTCTGGAACTACCAAAGTCTCAGCAAGGCGCTCCTCGACTAATAAGGCTGCATCTACAGCTGCTGCATAGGTCTCGCAATGTTGTGCGCTGATCGTAAGAAATAACGAGGTAAGCAAGCCTCGAACAAACCTCTTGACTCGCATCTTCTCAGTAGCCACTAAATATGGGGCATAGACCGATAACTCGGTGAACAGCACATCGTACTCTGCCACTGTCATCTCCGGAGTCTGACGTAAGGACTCGAACCTGTTAGTTATGTATATTCCCTAGAGGCCATTGTTGAACATATGATGTATATTATGATGGATGCTTGGATATATACAGAGAGGACTTTCTTGCTCATCATGATAGTATGCTATTTGGTTTCACTTTATCTTAACATGTTGACTTGTATTGGTTTACTGTCTTACTCTCACATGTTGATAAAGCCCTTAGGATCTGTACTAGACTACTGGGACTATGATGAGATCATACTAGTGGGGCCATAGTAGTCGATGAGTACATCCTATAACTGTTCCTAGTCGAGGGTATATCGAGACAGGGCATCGATACACCAGAGTAGACTAGCGTATACGCATCTTAACCCATATGATGGGCGATGGATGATCCCATATCTATTGGTGTTTGACATTAGAGATGGTGTACGGGTGCTCAGTGGAGACTGGGTACACTGGACGGACTCGCCGAGAACTCCCAGATGGTGATATACCACACGTCAGATGGCAGTTCTCCGGTGACACTGGTACAGGGTAGTCTGTAGACCCGAGATCTCCATAGAGTCTTGTGTGATTCCCACTGTGCTTTGATTTCCACCTTACCACGTCCAAAAGGGCATGCAAAACGGTGGCTTTTGGGTACAGTCCCGAATCACATGGAGGTAATGAGCGATAGGAGGGGATTCGTCTCTCCCGGTATAGGGAGTTGATGTTGCGCTTTGTTCGATTGGCTATAACTGGAAGTCCCTGGCCAGGGCTGATATAGAGATTTACTGGTAAGTGTTACCAGTAGTTTCTCGACCTGTTATGAGCCTCACATCGACACGACTTATCGGTTACTGGAGTCTCACGTATACCACCCTTAGACTTGATATGCGACATATTAGACGAACAGACCGAACTGTACGGGAGTGTTACTGATTGGATTCACAGGAGAACGGATAGGCTAGCTTGTTGATCTTCTGATCGCTCAATACCTGGGTGGCTGTTACGTTTAGCTGACCGCTTGCAGCTTGTGGGTGTTTGATATGATCATCACCTGCTACCGGCGTATTGACGATTCTTTAGAGTTCTACACAAAGGTTTCTTGGCTCAGGCAAAACGGAGTAGAGGCACATATGTGATATGTGCAGGACCGAGGATAATGCGATATGAGATACCGTATTATATTCTCACGATATTTAGATATGAACCGGGACATCGAATCAAGTGTTGATTCGATGAATCGGTACATGATATATTAGTCGGTTATATTCGATATAGCCGGATCGTCGGATCAAGTGTTGATTCGATGATTTAATGTATAATGATATATATGATATATTGTATTACATTATCTAATATTGGCTCGCTTTATTATTTCATTTTCTCACCGGATTAATACATTGATATATATACGATATATGTTAATTGTATTATTTTCTTTTGTTGCAAATATATAATATATATGTGATATATATTATTGTGACATGATATGATTTATTATGAAACATGTTTAAGGATGATAAAAAGGGATTAGGGTTTAATTAGGTTTAGCTCCTTCTTGTTCATTCTAGAAGGATTCTCTTTTGTCTTGGTTAAGATATTATGGTTGATCCTTATCCTTAACCTAACCAAACCCTAACTCTAGTTTATTCTCTACAAAGTTTTAGCCTCTCATCCTTGACCATGGTTCCATAATCAATCATATACTCTTATCTACTATTCATCACAAAAGGAATTATCTCATTATTCTTTTCATTCTTCATCTTCTTCTCTCTTGAGTTTGAGAGAGAGTTCACTTGAGTTTTCTTTTGTGATGAATTATTGTGAGAAAATGATATAAAAAGAAAGCATAAATACTACTCCATCATCCTCATCTAATCTAGCCCATTAGATTAGGGTGTTCACCTCATTAGAGTGAGAGAAAGCTTGAGCTACTGCAACTTCGACGTAGATCATCGGAGAAAAGGAATACAACAAGCTATCATGGATCGTTCGAGTCGTGGAGCCTCTCTTGAGTCCGGGAGATCATGGATCGCGGCGAAGGGACTTCTACTCGGATCTTGTGAAGCGAAGGAGCGTACTACAAAGGTTGTAATCCCTCACACTTAGGTTTAAAGATGTTATCTTGCATTTAAACCCTAATAATCTAGCAAAGATCCCGGCTTTGGGTTTTTCGGCACATTTAAAATTTTATTCGGGCATGTTTGATGCTTTATGAACCTTCACAAGAGTGCCTAGGAACCCTACAGAACCTGCGCGCTCTAGAATCTCTGACACTCTGTGGAAGGAAGCGGGCAAGGAACACCGTCACTAACTCTGTCCAGGTCATAGGAGGAAGACCTGCTGCTCTTCCCTTCTCGACCGATTCGCACCATTTCTGCGCAAGACCTTCCAGGCGAAAGCTCGCGAACTCTACCCATCTCGCATCTGAGCATCTGAGTGGACGACATATCCGAACCATCCTATCAATGAAAGACTGTGGGTCCTCGGCTGCATCGGTGCCTGTGAAGACCGGAGGCTTCAACCTCATAAACTTGGATAGCGATACTGTAATGACCTCTGTAGCTGTAGGGGCAACTGTCTGCACCGTAGGTACAATCGCGGTCCCTGCAATGGGTGGAACTACCTCTGGTCGCTGCGCTCGAAGTGTCTCAACTAGCGATCCCATCATCTGGCGCATCTCCTGCATACTGGATCCCATCATCTGGCGCATCTCCTGCATACCGGATCCCATCATCTGGTGCATCTCCTGCATACCGGCCCCTAGCATAGCGGTCTGGTCTGTCGAAGGAGAAACAGTTTGCTCTGGTGCAACGGGTGTACTACCCGGGTCTGTCCTCGTCTCTGACGAATCAACTCTAATCTCGGCTCTTGCGGCCGCTCTCTGCGCCCTCGTAGTCTTTGGCGGCATAATGGCTAAAAAGAAAATAGGATTCGATAAGGATACAGAAATCGAATCGCAAGAATGTATATACTCATGAAGGAATTTAAACCAATAAGTCCTAAGGCCACTTAGGCGGAGTACCGTGTCGTGAGTATGCCGCAGAACATACGCACGCTACGCCACTCTACTTCAGCTACCTACTCCATCATACCAGGGTCATCCTACACTCCGAAGGTAAAACCGATGCTCTGATACCAACTTTGTCACGACCCGAAGTTCGACCTGTGACCGGCACTAAACCACGTAACGTCTACCGGCGTAACGCGACTAAGTAAGCTGAAACCCAGAAATCAAAACCATTAAAAGTAGTGAGTGTTGAAAACATTTGTTTAAAAACATTTGGAAAACCTTAAGTAGTTTAGTAACATTCTTTAAAGTTTAAGTTATTTTCTTAAAAATTTTGGCAGTATTTCCTTGTAAAAACTAACCCCGAAATCGGGTACAAGACAGGATATGAGTAAAATGACAATAATATAATAAAGCATCCCAAACGGGAGCAATCACGCCCAACGGCGGAAACAATCACCACAAGAGTAATATACGACGCCGTAGCGAAGAAATGAGCAATAAGTGAAAAACATCACAAATGATAAAAACTACATAAGTAAAATCGGCTCACACGAGCTTGACACCAGAGTAAAAATAATATACATCATCGTCCTCACACTGGTCTCTAAGTCAATACATGAAAAGTAGATGGAGAGTACTAGATACAAAAGTGTATACAGATGGAAAATAACCGGATGCCGCAACCCACCTAGCAGCAAAACAGCTCACGCACCAACTGAAGTGGTATCCGTAGCCAAAAAGATACAAGAAAGCAGCCTGCCGCGACTACTCTGAGGGGCAACCTGCAAGTACGGTGGCACAACAGGGGTGAGTTTCCAACTCATGAATAGAAGATAACATATAAAGGTAATCACGAGTATGCACATACTGCACTATTCTAACATATGCTAGCAGATAATATCTATATGCGATGAGCAGGATGTGCAATAATCATTCATAAGTACTCTATCAGGTAATATAACCACAGGATGAGATGCATAATAATGAATGCTGAGCATGGGATAAAATAACATCTACACGGAATGTCAACGTGGAAAAAAATAATCGGTGTCCATCAATGCACCCAAATCCCAATAAAACTCAGGCGCCGTCACCCTCATTGGCCCTCAAATCTCTGAGAATCGTGAATGCCAAACATCGGCACTCAAAATATCATGAAATAATCGTTTCCAGCATCGATATGCAAGTCCTCATATATCGGGCACCGTCCGCGGAATCGGCCATCGGCCCCAGCAGTACGGATCATCCCGTATCCATCTATCGACTCTGGTCAGTATCCTCCAGATAACCGCCAGGTCCAACCAATCACCGGTAGGTAGTAGTCTCTCTGCCAGGCTTACCGTCTGTATACACAGCATCCCTTTGTTGGCCCGGGGTACCATACCGGGTCCACTATGTGTTGGAGATAGTGCCCTCAGAGTCAATTATTGGATCACAGGCACGTGATTGCAATGATTGAGGGGGGACCTATCCCGGTAGGACAGTCTTACTCGAGATGATAGTATGCTATCTGGTTTACCTTTATCATCGTGTACTGCTTCAGGTGACCTTACAGGTCGCTATTACACGCTGATAGAGCCCCTAGGATTCTTGCTTGACTGCCAGCAGTATGATGGCGATCATATACGTGAGAGCTGGTGGTCTATAAGCACATCCTTAAAAGGTCCCTAGTCGTGGGAGTTTCGAGACAGGGCATCGATTCTCCAGAGTAGACTAGTGTATACAGTCGAGACCCCGACGAGGGGCGGTGGCCGGTCTCACAAGCCACTGGTGTCAGTTGGTTCACCTAAGATGTATACAGGTGCTCATTGGGTTATGAGTACACCGGACAGGACTCGCCGGGAACATGCTAGTTGGTCTTATACCTGACGTCAGATAGCAGTTTCCTGGTGACATGTGTACAGGTTAGTTCATCGACCTGGGGATCGTCATTTGTCTCGTGTGAGTTCCCACTGTACTTTGATTACTACCCTACCACGGCTCAAAGGAGTCGTGCAAACAGGTTTTAGTTGGGTACAGTCCCGAGCCACATAGAGGCAGTGAGCGGATCTTCAGGGGTTCGTCTCTCCCGGTATTGGGGGTGAGGTCACGCTGTGTCTAGGAGAGCCATTACACAAAGCCCTCGGTCAAGGCAGGAGATTTACTGGTAGGTATTCCAGTAGTATCTCTGGGTGTTCTGGGCTACACTCCGACACGACTTGTACCGCTTTTGGGGGTCTGACTTTTACCAACCCCCTAGCCCCGACATGCGATGCTCATAGAAGAACGGACCAGACTGTACGGATATTGTCACTGACAGGCTCAGTAGGGTGTCAGGATGAGTTCATTCATCGACGTCCCTTTTGGTCAATAGCTGGTGCCCCGTCACGTATTGGCTTATACCTCTGACGTGCTGGTGGTTAAATCCAAAGCCATAGTATTGACGAGTCTTTAGAGTCCACCACACTTTCAGTTACTCAAGCTTTCGGGCGAAACGCTGTAGAGGCCGTATGGAGATATGGCAGGTTCCGATCAGATACGTGCGGTATTGCACGGATCAGGATCGGACGGTTTGTACTAGTGGCCGTATGGATATATGGCAGGGTTCGATCAGATACGTGCGGTATAGCACGAATCAGGCTCGAACGGTTTTTACTAGCCGGCTTTGGTTTAAGCCGGATCCTAGTTTAGTACAGTGTAGATTTTGTCTCATTGCATTTGTATCCGGTCGGAATACAGGTGCGGGTGTGTATGCACAGTATCGGGGTTTTCCTGTAATTTATTACGGGACCAGTTTTCTGGAGTTGCCAGTTTGCATTCCGTTCTGGCCGGTTTTCCTTTGTTCTTTCCCGGCCGGACTTTTCCGATGGAGGGGGTAATTTGCAGTTTTGCAAATTACATTTAGAGAGGGGGTTTCTTGCATATGTGGAATTATGTTTTGACCATCATCATTTTATTCTCTTTACATCACTTGCTTTATTCATGATAGTAATGTGAAGAGATTGATTTGTTTAGTGATGTGAGCTTTGCTTTATGATGTGGTCACCTCTTGCTTTTTACTACCATCACCTCCCTTGTATTATTCCCTCCACCATTCTCACAAATGAACATAGACGGCCACTTCTAGTGAGAGGAGAGAAAATGAGAGGGTTGATTTTGTATGAGGAATTCATTTTCATCTCATTCTTCTTGCTACTAAATTTCTCACATCACTCCAAAGTTTATTCCTTCGATCCCTCCATCAAGGCAACAAAACCCAAGTGAGACATAGCCTATACACTTTCTACAGCAAACCTTGGACACGTCGACTAGCCAGCTTCGTGCCCGAGTTGCCTTGGCATTGAGGTGGGAGCCCATAAAAGATGCAGACGATGTGGTGCCATTCCGGCAAGGAGGCGACGACCGGAGTTTCCGCGGGAGATCGGGACGATGACGAGAAGACCGGAGAACTCGGATCACTCGGTATATCTCTCACCCTTTCTCTTGATTGCTGGTATCGGTTAATGGTTACGATCCGGGTATATTGTCCGTGGTAGCGCCAGTTTAAAAGTTAAGAAAATTTTTATTCCGCATTTTGGCCTCGGATAGACGGCCGGGGCGCTGCCGTGGCACAACATGGTATCAGAGACACGCCATTAACCTTGCCTAGCTTGTTCTAGTGTGTTTTACTTTTCCGATCGAACAAAAATTCCAAACCGCGTTTTCTTCACATCAGTTTTCTGTCGATTTTTTCCGGACTCTAAAAATTTTTCAGGTTGTAGAAAACCGATGTACATGAAATTCTTAGAAAACTGCAAAAATTTGGTAAGCTGTGTTAGTTATATGTATGCCCTAGAGGCCATTGCTATACATGGGATGTATATTGTAGTGGATGCTGGGACGTATATAGGGAGGACTTTCTTGCTCGACATGATAGTATGCTATCTGGTTACTCTTTACCTTAACGTGTATACTGATTGTCTCTCTGTTACATGTTGGTAAAGCCCTTAGGATGTGTACTTGACTACCTGGACTATGATGCGGATCATACTAGTGGGGACATGGTAGTCCATAAGTACATCCTTCAAAGTCCCTAGTCGTGGGTGTATCGAGACGGGGCATCGATATACCAGAGTAGACTAGCGTGTACCTTCTCAACCCATACAGATGGGCGAAGGTCCCATATCCATTGGTGTTTGACATCGGAGATGATATACGGGTGCTCAGTAGAGACTGGGTACACTGGACAGACTCGCCGAGAACTCCCAGATGGTATTATACCTCACGTCAGATGGCAGTTCTCTGGTGACACTGGTACAGAGTAGTCTGTTGACCCGAGATCGTCATAGAGTCTTGTGTGGTTCCCACTGTGCTTTGATTTCCATCTTACCACGTCCAAGAGGGCGTGCAAAACGGTGGTTTTTGGGTACAGTCCCGAGTCACATGGAGACAATGAGCGATAGGAGGGGATTCTTCTCTCCCGGTATAGGGAGTTGATGTTGCGCTGTGTTCGATTTGCTATAACAGGAAATCCCTGGCCAGGGTTGCTGAGATTTACTGGTAAGTGTTACCAGTAGTTTCTCGAATTGTTATAGACCTCATATCGACACGACTTATCGAGCTATTGGGGTCTGACGTTTACCACCCCTAGGCGAGATATGCGACATATCAGACGATCAGACCGGACTGTACGGTAGTGTTACTGGTTGGATTCACTGGAGTGTGAGCGGGCTTGCTCGTCGATCTTATGATCGCTCAATACCCGGGTGGCCGTTACGTTTAGCAGACCGCTTACGGCTTGTGGATGCTTGATATGATCATCATCTGCTGCCGGCGTATTGACGAGTCTTTAGAGTCCTACACAGAGGTTTCCTGGCTCAAGCAAAACGAAATAGGAGCGCATATGAGATATGTGCGGGACCGAGAATAATACCAGTATGTGATACTGTATTCGATTCTCGCGATGTGACATTGATCGGTTATATGCGATATAGCCGGGTTATCGGATCAAGTGTTGATTCGATAAGTTGTTACTAATGATACTAGTCGGTTATATGCGATATGACCGGATCGTTAAATCAAGTGTTGATTTAATGATTTAATGCATAATTATATATTTGATATATTACTTTTCATTAACTAGTATCGGTTCACTTTAAATGGATATTCTCACTCGGATGTACACATTGTATATATGATATACTTTTGTGCACTTGATTGTATCATGTTTGATGATACATGTTTGCTAGGGTTTTTGTATAAAGATCAAACCATGGTTAAATGATTATGACTAGGGTTTTGTTTTATTCACTTATTTATTTATCCATTTCATTTTGGAAAATAAATGGAAAAGAGAAAAGAATGGTGGCTTCATTTGTTGTTTAGTTGAAGCTTCATGAAGATTTGACCTAGTCCACCATTCTTATCTCATCCTTAACCCTAACCATTCCTTTAACCTTGGTCAATTCTCTACACATAACCATAGTTAGAATTATGATAAGTATTCCTTTTTCTTTTCATTTTAAAGAACTTATCATATTTCTTTCTTCTTCTTCTTCATCTTCTTCACATGAAGAAAGTTCACTTCATCAATGGTGATTGATGAAAATGAGTGAGAAATCCAATTCTAAAGTCTACCCACTTCCTATTTCTTCATCCTCTACCTCTTGCCAAGTAGTAGAGTGTGTTCACTTCACAAGTTTCTTGACTTGGTGAAGTCGGAGCTTGATTTAGCGATGCCTCGACGTAGATCATCTTCGGCACGTCGTCGATGACCTAGCCCATTCATTCTCCGATGAAGCCGACGCTAGAGCCCGGGACTTGTTATGGACAGCGAGGAGACTTCATTGCGGAGCTATGAAGGTGGAGAACCGGATCTACAAAGGTTGTATTTCCGTATCTCTTAGTTAAGTGTTAACTAGTTTCATTTTTCGCCTAGAAATCTAGCCGACGATCCATAGTCTAGGGTTTCTCGGCACCGTATTTTTAAAATTGGCATGGTTGATGCCTTGTGAGACCTCATTAGGGTGCCTAGGAACCTTTCACGCTGATCTTTCCAGAGGACCGCGAAACCGCGGCAATGACCCCTATTTTGCCGCGGTTCCGCCGCAGGTTGTTTGCTTCATTTTACCAATTTTCTGTAGTGGGCTTTTGGGCTGAAAATGTGGGTTTTGGAATATTCTGTTTGGGCCCAGATTTTCTGCAAGTGCTACAGTAATGCTTTGGGGCCCACTTGGTAAAATTTGATCGATCGGATATTTTAAACACATTGGTTCACAGTATTTACATTATATCTGGGACCGTGAATGTCACTTGATCGGTAAATCCTGTCTAACTGCTATAGCCCGGTTGGACGGATTTGCGAACGTGATTTTCACGTTGATGTCTTGTGTTTTTGCTGTGATGTTGCGGATCGGTCGTGGGGATAGCCTGGATGCAATGTTAGTACAGTTTTGTTTTATATGTACATTTGATATTGCGGGGCGAGCGTCCGACATGTGGACTGCCGTCACTGCCTGTTTGTATTATTCTTTTGGGGCACGACCTGGTTGCGGTCGATGTACCCGTTGTATGTATATTTTTTACTTTCTGTACTAGGATTACCCCGCGGAGGGGTGCACGGATAGCCGGGTTCTAGAGGGCAACGGGCCCGCATCTCATGGCATTGAGACGGAGGGGGCTTCACTCTAGGATTGGCGGGCTATTCGCCGCACTCGTAGGGGGTACAGGTTGACCCAAGAGGGGTGCCCAAGTTACCGGATTCCGTGAAGTGCTGGGTGGTCCATTCACGGTGCTGAAGGGGGCTGCCTCGCTTCAGGTTTTGGCGGGTGACTTGCCGCGCCCGTAGGGGTCTAGGATTTCATTGCACAGGCTATCCACACGACCAGGGGAACGTCGGGTTTCAGCAGCGGATCTGTGAAACCCGGGGCTTCCAGATATCTGAATTGTTCTGTGATGCTGTATATTTCTGTGATGTTGCATTTTATCACGCCTTGAGCGAATATAATATATTGGTATATATATTATTAGATGTTGTATATGTTTTACATCCGCGCTAGTCCAGTCCCTGCTCTGTCGTTAGTTAGCTAACCTAACGGGTAATGACGGGACCCAGTGGCGAATGCGGATGGCATATACGTACATCAGTATATTTTCGTTCTTTGTGGTGTGATCAATTGATGGGACTGCGTTGATTCAGATCAATGCAAGCTAAACAAACATATTCTGATGTTGTTGGAACATTTTTCAAAAAGCTGTTATTGCAAGGACGTTCACTTTTGTTTCGCATCGTGGTATTCATTTGGAATATCCTGCTCCTTAGTCGACGAGGCAAGGGCCGAGATCCCTTCACCGGGAGTGACCCCTTGGACAGAAGTTTGCGTCAGGGCATTAACTTCACTATAGCCGATTACTTTTGCTTTGCATCGTGGTATTCAGTTGGAATATCCTGCACCTCATTCTACGGGGAAAGAGCCGAGATCCCTTCACCGGGAGTGACCTCTTTAGCAAAGGTTTTCGTCACTATATTTTTATAAAAGGCTATGCAGTTCCTTCAACGATATCAAGTTCATTACGTTAAAGGTTTTTCGCCAAAAACCAGTCGTAGCCCTCCGTCATTTCAGATTAGTATTACTTAGTATTCGTGTTGCGTATGTCGTGCTTAGCCGAGGCGTAGTGTTCGGTAGCTATGTAGTGCTTTTCTGTTGCATGGATATGAGATTGGTTAGGACAGTCGTGCGGTCATTTTGGCTCAGTCAAGGATTCGTGCGGGTGGGTCTAATGCAATCAAGATAATGACGGGTTGAACTTGACTAGGATCCTTTGATATGTTGGCTCAGTCAAGGTCACTTGGGTCCTAGGGGTAAAAATCACATCGAGAGTTTCAAAAGAACTGAAACTTGCCAGGCATGCGCATACCTTCTGGAGTGTGGTGACTTGAGTGGATTCCGTCAAGTTATCATGCGATGATAGTTGGATCCCGATTCCCACTGATGAGTTAGTTTACTCCTCGGGTGACCCCGACTAATTCTTCTTTCAGGTTTGGAGGAGAATTTGAGGTACAGTGGGAGGTTTTCTGATTAGATAAATTAGTAACCATTCTGATCTAGGTTAGAGTGCACGCTGAGTGTTTTCTTTTCTCTCTCTCTGGCAGTGACCATTGACCCGACCCTAAGACTATGACTCAGTGACCAAGTTGATCGAACCTTCTTAACACTGGCTTTTGGATTGTCAGAGTTGCAGACCTCATTGCCACTCCTACTTTTTACCCTTTTCTCCAGGACACCCCGTATTACTACGAACGTCCACTTCCATTGGACAAAACCATCGTATGGTTAGATACGAACTCGAAGGAATTCGAGGATGGTTTCCGGTTTTGGAGAAAACGGATAGGATTATTCAGTTGTCTTTTCCTTTTACCTTCTCTCAGGTTGCGAGTACTCCTTGGTTTAGGAGATAGTACACCTATTACGCAAATTGGATAGTCTTCTTCCAAACCTTAGGCTGGTGCCGACCGGTAGGGAATGAAGAAAACCAATTAGCATAACGATGGTGTGCAGAAGGTATTAAGTTAAGACAAAGCAAGGGATTAGTAAGAGGGCAATGTAAATTGTGACTACTATTCACGATCAAACCAAGTATTTCTTCGCCAATCCTAAATCACCTTTGTATTTCTCCAGGACACTCCGTATCACTACGAAGATCCACAGTTTATTGGATACTCCATCGTATGGTTATATACGAACTCGAAAGGAACCTGTTCCAGTTCGGGGATGGATTCTGGTCCAGGAGAAATAGGAATACGATTAATTCGGTTGTCTTTTCTCTTCACCTTCTCTCGCATTGCGAGTGCTCCTAGGATTAGGACAGTACACCCATTATGCTTATTGGATAGTCTTCTTCCAAACCATAGGCTGGTGCCGAACGGTAGGGAAGGAAGAAAACCAATTGGCCTAAAGGGGTGTGCAGAAGGTAATGACTAAAGACATATAAAGGGATTTGGAGAGGTGGCAAAGAATTATACGGTTATAATTGTGAATCTGGATAATGGAAGAGGCATTACTAAGAATACCGGAATACCCCACCGAAACATTTCAATGTTTCAGTTTCACTGTGTAATGTTAAAAGAAAACTAATTTCCCGATTAGATACTTACTCCAGGGTATGTATTTACCAGGTATGATTCTCACATCTGTATGGTTTTACAGATGATGAGTGGTAGTAAGTCATTGGGAATAGGGTGATCATCCTCATTATATCGGGATTCGTTGTAATCGGTGATATTTGAGGAGATCATCTGGGCTGTTTGCCGGTCGGCAAATATTTGGTTTTGAATATCCGCTGTTGTGCACCAATTTCAAATTGATATATCTGTACGTCTATTTTCATAGAGTGAGATATACCTTTTGATATTATGTCGATGACATTTACCTATATCAGTGGATGGTTAGGTAAGGAGCATCAAACAGCGGTGTAATTCTTTTTAACCATAAGTACAGTTTTCAACCTACGACGCACAGTGAAAGAGTTGTTAGACTCAGCGGACTTATACAGAGTATTGTATGTTGTCCAGTGTCCATTAGGACAGAAGGGTTGGTCCTCATACTATATTCTGTTTACTTTTAACTTCTCTAGTTCTTAGACATGTGTTTCGTAGAAACACAGGGTCTAAGTTTTGAGGAGTTATATGTATTTGAATAGAGTAGAGAACCAGGTGTAGCAAGTATCGGGATTCTTCAAACTGATCGAAGATGTAGATACTTGTGTATGGTATTCAGTTGATAGTAATGATAAAGAGAAATTGCTTCTCTTTCAGGTTACTCATAATTAGAAGCATTCCTAAGTTGAGTAACGCTGATCGGCCTCCTTCCATTTAGTTGACATGCACTGGAGATAGCTGCATGATTTGAATCTGGTTCAATTAAATCAGTGCCTCTGGTTCTATATTGGATATAGAACAGTTCATATCTTAACGATGTTAAGGTACGGGGAGTTGTCCGGCTTATGATTAAAACCAGACACTGGACAACTCAAGGCACGTTTCTGTAATGGTTGTTTGTGGGTTGACCCAGGCTATGACGAGGGTTGACTTTCTACCATCTGGGAGATCAATAGTAATATTGTTCTAGACTCGCCATATTTTAAAAGAAATGGATTTTTCAGAAAACATCAGTGGGAGTATGGTGGAACTGGAAGCGATTCCAGAACCGCAAACGATTACTGAAGATTTGATAAGAACCTGAAGATTCAATCTGGTTTGACGTTCCATTAGCCGCTCCGCAGATATGGTGGGTAACCTCAGGCACCCGAGAGGTACTCCGGTATGCTCAAGGACGGTGGCAGGGAGGTTCTTGATTACCCAGACTTGCCATTGCTGTTGTTCCAGACTGTGAAACCCGGCATGAGGATGGGTATAGCGTCATTCTAAACTGGTTTTAGAGGTGTACGTCTATATGACTCTGCCAGAGGGTTGTCGTAGTCAGTGGGAGCAGCGGAAGCATTGGTGGACAGGTGGCTTATGTCTATTCTTAGACTTAAGCAGATATAGCGGAGATAGATCATCTATTTCTGATGTGACAGTCATGGGTTTGACTTCATCAGAATAGGGGATAGATCTGTTAAGATGGTAGTAGGGTGTGATGTCCTGGTATTTGATGACATACACAGAGTAGGAAGTGATATTCCTATACTACGATCGGTCATACTTTGGTTGTCACACAGTGGTTTCTCCACACAGGACTTGGATATTATATCAGACATTCTGGTTACTAGATTTATGGTTTTAGATCTAGATTTGGGTGGTTTCCTAATCTGGGTACCTTGACAGCATTCTATGAGTATTTAGAATGGACGACTCCTGGCACGGTAGTGTACCTGCAGGTGATGGAGTCACCCTCTCTAAAGGTATCTTACAGACTAAAGGGGAGAGGGATACGCATGATTGACAGATCACTTGCTTAGGCAATTGAGTCAATCATGAGATGTCAAGTACCACACCAGATGTTGTTCTTGCAGTAGGTGCAATAAGCTGATATTAATCCAATCCTGGAGAAACAGTCGGAAGCAGTTTTAGAACATAAGTTGATGTTCTAGGGATGTGATAACGACAGCCTCTTTTAGGAGACGGTTATCATTCCAGGCTTCCAAGGTGACATGGATGGCAGAGTGGCTGTCAGAGTTATAGTTTCTCCTTCTGACGAGGGGAAGTATTTTGGACAGGTGGTCCAAGGCAATACTGAGGGAGGCATGGCGCTGGGTACTGATTAATTTCAGTTATCGATACAGTCTAAGAAGTTTGGATTTGGAGTTCATTTATGAGCTAGGTCCCATCAGATATCCAGACATACTCTAAGACAGGTATTGCTCATTTCGGGAGATGGCTTTCTCTGCGAACTTGAGATATAGAGAGACATAGAAAGAAACATCACAGTGGATCCACTCACTGAGGCTATTCCTCGAACGCAATAGTTTTGCAAACGAGCTTTGTGAGACTGACCAGTAGAGGAGTTGGGTGTTCGGTATCACACGGGCTGTGAGTATGCGACATCGCAATAATTAGCCTTGAGTGCAAGTGGGAGATTGTTGGAGATAGTGCCCTCAGAGTCAATTATTTGATCACAGGCACGTGATTGCAATGATTGAGGGAGGACCTATCCCGGTAGGACAGTCTTACTCGAGATGATAGTATGCTATCTGGTTTACCTTTATCATCGTGTACTGCTTCAGGTGACCTTACAGGTCGCTATTACACGCTGATAGAGCCCATAAGATTCTTGCTTGACTGCCAGCAGTATGATGGCGATCATATACGTGAGAGCTGGTGGTCTATAAGCACATCCTTAAAAGGTCCCTAGTCGTGGGAGTTTCGAGACAGGGCATCGATTCTCCAGAGTAGACTAGTGTATACAGTCGAGACCCCGACGAGGGGCGGTGGCCGGTCTCACAAGCCACTGGTGTCAGTTGGTTCACCTAATATGTATACAGGTGCTCATTGGGTTATGAGTACACCGGACAGGACTCGCCGGGAACATGCTAGTTGGTCTTATACCTGACGTCAGATAGCAGTTCCCTGGTGACATGTGTACAGGTTAGTTCATCGACCTGGGGATCGTCATTTGTCTCGTGTGAGTTCCCACTGTACTTTGATTACTACCCTACCACGGCTCAAAGGAGTCGTGCAAACAGGTTTTAGTTGGGTACAGTTCCGAGCCACATGGAGGCAGTGAGCGGATCTTCAGGGGTTCGTCTCTCCCGGTATTGGGGGTGAGGTCGCGCTGTATCTAGGAGAGCCATTACACAAAGCCCTCGGCCGAGGCAGGAGATTTACTGGTAGGTATTCCAGTAGTATCTCAGGGTGTTCTGGGCTACACTCCGACACGACTTGTACCGCTTTTGGGGGTCTGACTTTTACCAACCCCCTAGGCCCGACATGCGATGCTCATAGACGAACGGACTGGACTGTACGGATATTGTCACTGACAGGCTCAGTAGGGTGTCAGGATGAGTTCACTCATCGACGTCCCTTTTGGTCAATAGCTGGTGGCCCGTCACGTGTTGGCTTATACCTCTGACGTGCTGGTGGTTAAATCCACAGCCATAGTATTGACGAGTTTTTAGAGTCCACCACACTTTCAGTTACTCAAGCTTTCGGGCGAAACGCTGTAGAGGCCGTATGGAGATATGGCAGGTTCCGATCAGATACGTGCGGTATTGCACAGATCAGGATCGGACGGTTTGTACTAGTGGCCGTATGGATATATGGCAGGGTTCGATCAGATACGTGCGGTATTGCACGAATCAGGATCGAACGGTTTTTACTAGCCGGCTTTGGTTTAAGCCGGATCCTAGTTTAGTACAGTGTAGATTTTGTCTCATTACATTTGTATCCGGTCGGAATATAGGTGCGGGTGTGTATGCACAGTATCGGGGTTTTCCTGTAATTTATTACGGGACCAGTTTTCTGGAGTTGCCAGTTTGCATTCCGTTCCGGCCGGTTTTCCTTTGTTCTTTCCCGGCCGGACTTTTCCGATGGAGGGGGTAATTTGCAGTTTTGCAAATTACATTTGGGGAGGGGGTTTCTTGCATATGTGTGATTATGTTTTGACCATCATCATTTTATTCTCTTTACATCACTTGCTTTATTCATGATGGTAATGTGAAGAGATTGATTTGTTTAGTGATGTGAGCTTTGCTTTATGATGTGGTCACCTCTTGCTTTTTACTACCATCACCTCCCTTGTATTATTCCCTCCACCATTCTCACAAATGAACATGGCCGGCAACTTCTAGTGAGAGGAGAGAAAATGAGAGGGTTGATTTTGTATGAGGAATTCATTTTCATCTCATTCTTCTTGCTACTAAATTTCTCACAACACTCCAAAGTTCATTCCTTCGATCCCTCCATCAAGGCAACAAAACCCAAGTGAGACATAGCCTATACACTTTCTACAGCAAACCTTGGGCACGTCGACTAGCCAGCTTCGTGCCCGAGTTGCCTCGGCATTGAGGTGGGAGCCCGTAAAAGATGCAGACGATGTGGTGCCCTTCCGGCAAGGAGGCGACGACCGGAGTTTCCGCGGGAGATCAGGACGATGACGAGAAGACCGGAGGACTCGGATCACTCGGTATATCTCTCACCCTTTCTTTTGATTGCTAGTATCGGTTAATGGTTACGATCCGGGTATATTGTCCGCGGTAGCGCCCGTTTAAAAGTTAAGAAAATTTTGATTCCGCATTTTGGGCTCGGATAGACGGCCGGGGCGCTGCCGTGGCGCAACACTATGTACCCACAATCAGTGCCTACCGCTCCTCGAATCGGGTATACTCACACAAGCTCTCTGGAACCGAGAAAACTCATGGTGTACATACAGAAATATCATATCAAGAGAAACCGGATTTTTAAAACAGTGCATATTTTCTTAAATCACCCCACGGTCCTCAAATCCAGAAATCACATGAAATCCAAATCCAATGCGTAAATCCATGCGATGTAATATATGCATCATAAGTCGTACTATGAGAAAAAGGGAGAAACCGCTCTTTAAGTAGATTCGGTTTTTAAAAGGTATCATGCGATCCCCAGTTTTTACCAAAAATCAGCTTATCTAGGTAGGTACAGTTTGAATATGCAAAAGTACGGATATGCAAATGAGTAAGTGCACAAGTAACATAATCATGTCGAATCATATCGGAGGTGAGCTACAATATATTATTCATGGCAATTCTATAGTGTGAGTGTCATGGCAATTACTAACGGTGTGTGTGTACCATGCAGATTAGTGCTCGTGCAACATGAACCGTTAGTAACAGTGCGGTGTGTTATTAATTCTAAGCTCATATAAATATAGCAGGGAATGCGGTATGCAACAAATAGTATCCATGAACAGTCAATGTATGTAAATGCAATATGTTGCTGCAATGCCCTATCAGCCCTGACGCATAACGTCATACGGGCGATTTCCCCGTAGATGTTAAATCTACTCACCGTAGTCTCACGCTAAGTGTAGCCGACGACTTATTTCACCTTCTTCGCAGCGTCCGTCGTACTTGCCTGCGAACCTAGAATTTCATAATAAATACACAAAAGCTTAAACCTACAAAAATGCGACATTAAAGCCAAACGAGAAATCCGCGTCGTGAACCAAACACGTGTGTCCGATACGCTAAAACGTATGATTACGCGCCTGAAGCTACCCCGACACGTTGCGATACGCAGAAAACTCCAAACCCACACACGTGTCACACGTGTCGCGAAAGTTAAAATTGTAGGAAATAGGGTATTTGGTTCCAGATTTTCCTACAGAGAGAATTTTATAAAGTTGCAAATACCAAAGGTCTTAGAAATGTAGCAGACACCCACACAACAAACCCCAAAATCCAGGTCCCCCATCTGGCCGCAATTTGCGCCAAAATGAATATTCCGACGGCCCACCTAGGGAGTTGTGCTCCCGTGCCTCGTGTGTGTTCTCTAAATCTAGTGTACATGCTCCAGTAAATACAATTTTTGTCTGAAGCAATCGGGTCACAAGCAGATCACAACAGAGCACAAAACCTGGTTAAAAAGCTAATTTAACACTAAATCAATACATTAGGGTATTTTAGTGCAACCTGAAACAAACCCTAGGTTAAAACAACACTATAAGCACTTAATTAAGTTAAACAAGCCATAAAAATGCTAACTTATCACTAATTTCACTAATTCCCCTTCATTAGCACTAAAAATACACAAAATACGATTTTTAGCAAACAAAACTACAAGTTATGAACTAAGGTGATAGGGTGAGTTTAATACCTCCTAAAGATCCTAGGGAAACCTCACTTCCAGCCTCTTGCCCTCAAAGCCACTGACTTGCCACCAAAATTCCCAAAAGAACCATTTTTTCCAAAGTTTTTGTGAAGGGAAGTGGGATTTTTTTGTAGGGTTGTATATGTATCAAAGAGAAGCAAAAGAAGAAGAGAATGAGGATGATGTTGCTGCTGCTTCTGCTGGAGGAGCAGAAAAGAGAGGGAGAGAGAGAAATGAGAGAGGGAAAATGGTCAAAATTCAAGCCCCCATCTCACCTAATCCAACCCATACCCCCCATTCTTCATTTTTATTTTACAAAGAAAGGGTTTGACTTGGTTTAATTTGGAGATATAGAACCATGCAGGAAGAAAAAAAAATGGTTACACTTAACCTATGATACAAAATGATAGGTGTGCATGTTGTTACACTAAACCTTGCTTAAGAAAGTAATTAAGGAAAAAAATTTAATTAAGGTGAACACAACCTAAATTATAATTAATAAACCCCATTTATATATAAAAACACTTCTCATCACAATTAGAATTAGTTTCATTCAAGTTAAAAAGGAAATTAAGATTTTTGGTTTTTGAAAAATACGCATCATTACTAACTAACGCGAAATTAACCTAAACGAATTTCAAAACGTTACACGCATGCCCTCGATCTTCTTCTCAAGGGCGTCGAGTCGGCCGTGGTACCCCGAGGACTCGGCGCCTCGTGATCCCTGGCCCCCGCTGTAGGAGACCCGCGTCTGGGCACGGCTCCGGTTACTCTCGATGACGTTCCTCGGATCCCCGGACATAGTGGATCTCGAGCCGTCATGGCGAGCCCCTTCTGTGTGGCCCCGTCGGGGGAGTGGGTGCCGGCCGTGCCTGTGGGCAGACGAGGTGACCGACATCTCCTCAGGGGGGCAAGGGTCGTGAGGAGGTTCGAGGAGTGGTGCCCTAGCGGTGGACCTTGGGGTGGAGCCGCGAGGTGCCCAACGGGTCTCATGGAGTATCGGTTTGTGAGATCCGTGGTCGAGAGTCGCAGCCAGCCGGTGGTCGGCCATGCCGACGAGGGCAGAGCATTCAGGATGGGGAGGAGCGGCGAGGTGGGGCCCGGGCCCAGGCCCGGCCATTTGGGCGCGGACGACGCCTCCACGAGGGACTGTAGCCGATCTATTCGGCTGGTGAGGGCGTGGATGATGGTCGCCGGAGGGGGTTCATCCACGCCTCCGGTGAGGGGGAGGCGGCGGCTGGTACCCGAATCTTCAGGATGGTCGCTTGCCATGTGGATGGAGATCGAAAGGCCAACTTTGTTTTTTCGTGGAGTTTGCGTTTCCCACAGACGGCGCCAACTGATAGAAGTCCTTTTTAGATCTCCTTCAGATGTTGTCTCTCGTCGATCTCCCGATGGATTCTGTAGGGGATCCCCTATTGTGTGTGGGTCTCAATAGGTTTTGATGAAATTTGGTGATTGGAGGAGTTGGACGCCAAGTACCTGCAAAGAAGTCCAGGGGTGGTTTGACGCCACCGAGGACCCTTCGACGATCAAGTTAGTACTAGATCCGAGCAGCGTAATGGCTAAGTGAGTCAAAAATGGCTTACTTAACCCCTCTGTGATAGGAGTTTATATAGAGGTGGTGGCACGCAGCAGCAGGCGCGAGAATATCACCGGCAGTTATGCTCCCGACGTCACGCCCGCGTAGAGAGCGGATCGCCCATTAATGAAGATCACAGAGGCGTGGAACGTGGGATGTTGCTGGCGGAGAATCCGCGCATGGCGAGATTCGCGGAGCGGGGGTTATGCCTGTGAGCGGTGGAGCTGGTCGGAGGACCGAGGAAGACGGCCTCGGCCGGGGGCTCGGAAATGAGCGAGAATGCTGAGGAGTCTTGGTTTTGTGGCAGCGCGGGACGAGCTGAGGGGCCGAGGAGGCCAATCTGCGGGGAGCCCCGAGAGGGTCTAGCTTGTGATTGCAGGTCGGGTACAGGGGAGGCATGGTCGGTCTCGGTGGGCCCTTTCTTCCAGGTCATGGGACATGCCATCCGCCACGTGTCCTGATCCCAGGCGTCGCCAATATTGAGCATCTTCAGGGGGAGTTGGAGAAAACTATTACCGAAAGTCGAAAGTCGAAACGTAAAATATGTGAAATATTTCATCTTCTTTATTGTGGTCGGTGTGGTGCGAAAGAAATGACAGATTTTTTAACAACAGAAATCGTTCATTAATTCAACTAATTCATTGGACTGAAGCCACAATCATAATTTGGAGAGGTAACTTGGATTTGCGAGCAAGGAAAAAGGCCAAGCTGCTGATGGGCACTCCACGTCCGTAAAATGAGGACAATGCGGAGCAGTGTGAGGAAGAGGAGGACGAGAGGGTGGAGGAGACCCAAGACGAAGAAGGGGGAGAGTGAGAGAGTGCAAGCGATGGCGTTCAGGGGACAAGGGAAAAAACATTTTATGCAACATTAACCATGCCAGATTGACTATTTTGTGTGCTTTAGTAATGTTTTGTATGAGCTGAGATTCAGTGAACATGTAATGTTTGATTTTGAGAGCCTCATTTGAACTTTTGAAAAAGCTGAGGCATTAAGTATATGGTTTATTGGCTAATGTGAGAAGGGTGGTGATGTTAGGTTTTAATTTGCTGCTGTGTTTTCTGAGCATGGTTTGGGATGAGGGAGCAAGCGAGGAATGAAGTGACTAGCACGTTTTGACTGCACCTGTGTTATCTTTTCTTTTCTTTTTTGTCTCCTTTTGACTTTATCATCTTTTTATTTTTGGATTTTATCTTCTTTTTTGTATCTTGTTGGGTTAAGATATTTTAACGGGAACACAGAGGTCTTTCCTACGGTTTTTATTCAAAAAAATAAAATAAAATATGTGAATGGATAGAGAATGTTGTTCGTGGCTTCACTACTTCAATAAAACCATATTGGCTGAAAACAAATTCGTATTATATCTTTATATATAGTTGTTGCTCACAATAAGAAAAAGGAACTAATCTTTTGTATCCCGAGCTATCACGGAACCAAGATGCCTCGGTCCCCACTCGTGCCCGAGCCTCCCGCCGAGCTCATCTTCTCCGGACTCACCGACCGACCCACAGCGTTGATCACAGGCACCTCCGCCACGGCTCCGCGAATCTCGCCATGCGCGAGATATCCGCCGCCCATGATCCCGCGTTCCACGCCATCACGATCCCCCATTAATGAGCATGTCTCGTCATTAATGCGAGATCCCGCCTATCACGCGGGCGTGTGACGCCAGGGGCATAACGGCCGGCGTGAATCTCGCGCCCGCCTGCCCCATTGCTGCCGCTATTTAAACTCCTCTCTCAGACGATTCAGATAAGCCAATTTTACTCCAATGGGCCGTTACTCTGCCAAAATACCCCGTCTAACTTGATCGTCGGAGGGTTCTCGGTGGTCTAACCACCCCGAGACTTCTTTGCAGGTAGCTCGGCATCAACCACACAAAACCCATTGAGATCCACACATTCCATGAGTCAACCCACCAACTCAATCTCAGCCGTCCATCAGCGCTCGCAGCAGATCAACGGAAGATAACATCTGAAAGAGATCCATCAGTTGGCGCCGTCTGTTGGAATCTAGTTCCACTCAATCAAAAGTTCATCTTCCGATCTCGACTTCATGGCAAGCGGTCACCGCGGCGATCCAAGCACCAGCCGTCGTCCTCCCCGCAGCGGAAGCGAGGGAGAATCCCCTCCTCCCCCGAACGCCATTCACGCCCTATCCGCTCGGATAGATCGCCTCACGTCCGTCGTGGATGCGCTCGTCCGTGTCCAAACGGCCGGACAGGCTCCCCAGGTCACTGCTCCCCTCTCGGGACCGAGACCCCTACAGAGGAAGAGAAGACTCTACCCGCGTTGGCACGACCGAACACCGCCTCGCTGTCTCTGGCGGCGGCAAATCCCTCGGGCCAACATATTCGATGACCCGCTGGGCCCCGCACAGCTCAACACCAAAATCCTTCGCCAGAGTGCCTCGCCCCGAGCCCCATTGCGCCCCTGTCCCTCCCGAGGAGGTGTCGGTCAGCTCGCCTGCAGCCAGGCGTGACCTGCACCCCCTCCCTCGACAGGGTCGTGTGGACGGGAATCGCCACGGCAGCTCGAAGACGACCTCGCCAGGGGACCTAAGGAACCTCATCGAACGCAGTCGAGGCCGTGGCCAGGTGCGGGTCTCCGACAGCAAAGGCCAAAGATCAGAATGTGCCGAATCATCGGGATACCACGGCCGACTCGACGCCCTCGAAAAGAAGATCGAAGGCATGCATTGAGAAAGTCGTCATTCAAGCGACAGGGCAAAGTATGCCGCCGACTCGCTCACGAAGCCCTTCTCCGAGGAGTTGCCCGCCGTCCATGTCTCCTCCCGGAACAAGCCCCCGATGGTTTCTCTCTTCGACGGGAAGTCCGACCCGAAAGACTATTTGGACGCGTTCACGGCCGGGATGAGTTTTCAGGACTGTTCCGACGCCGCCCAATGTCGCACTTTCCCGGCTACTCTCATCCGCTCCGGACGAGACTGGTTCCGAGGACTCGCGCCATGCTCAATCTCAACCTTCGATGAGCTGGCCACCCAACTCCTTGGCCATTTCGTAGGGAACAGACGGCAGAAGCGGACCGTCGACCACCTCTTCACTATAAAGAGCGAGGACAAAGAAACCTTCAAAGGGTACGTCACCCGCTTCTACAACGCCCTCCTCGAGGTCCCTGAACACAAGGACGAGTGGTCATTACGGCACTTAGGTCGGGTCTTAGACACAAGGTGTAAGTCGAC
Source organism: Agapanthus africanus (assembly GCA_030015575.1). Taxonomy (NCBI): domain Eukaryota; kingdom Viridiplantae; phylum Streptophyta; class Magnoliopsida; order Asparagales; family Amaryllidaceae; genus Agapanthus; species Agapanthus africanus. Next base: position 676,643,307 of record JASDDO010000019.1, on the reverse strand, counting down.
GTTATACATCCCACGGGTTTGCGGGGAGGCGGAACGGGTAAAAAATGATTTTTACAACAAGGTAACATCGACTTAAACACCAAGATCTTAGCTAAACTATAACTAACAAACTAGCTAGAGGTATTATCTACTATGTTAGAAGATTATACCTAAAGTTCCAAGTCCTTCTTGTTCTTGTTGTCCTCCTCCTCTTCTTTAGCTCCTTGTAGTGAGTATGGAACGCACCTCCTCGTTGGCCACCTCAAGTCGAAAAAGTTCCACCCGAAAGTGCCTACCTTGAGTTTTAACCTCTAAGATGAGATAACTAAGTGACTTAGAGTGCCAATCTAAGTGACCTAGAGAATATAGAGAGTGATTAAGGATTTGTTAGTCTCACTAACCCTAGGATTCTCAACTCATGAGACAATTAGGGTTAAGAGGAAGAAGAAGAGAGCTTAAGGAGAGAGAAAGTGTTTGTGATAATTATATGAACCATTTCTCATTTGTGAATATTATGAAGCATGAAAATATCTAACTAAAAATTGTTAGTTATATGTATGCCCTAGAGGCCATTACTATACATAGGATGTATATTGTAGTGGATGCTTGGACATATATAGGGATGACTTTCTTGCTCGATATGATAGTATGCTATCTGGTTACTCTTTACCTTAATGTGTACACTGATTATCTCTCTGTTATATGTTGGTAAAGCCTTTAGTATGTGTACTTGACTACCTGGACTATGATGCGGATCATACTAGTGGGGACATGGTAGTCCATAAGTACATCCTTTAAGGTCCCTAGTCGTGGGTGTATCGAGACGGGGCATCGATATACCAGAGTAGACTAGCATATACCTTCTCGACCCATACAGATGGGCGATGGATGATCCCATATCCATTGGTGTTTGACATCAGAGATGATATACGTGTAGGGTTCCTAGGCACTCTAGTGAGGTCTCACAAGGCATCGAACATGCCAATTTCAAAAAATCTAGTGCCGAGAGACCCGACTACGGATCGTTTGCTAGATTACTAGGCGAAAAGATAACTAGTTAACAACTTAACTAATGGGAATACGGAAATACAACCTTTGTAGATCCGGTGCTCCACCTCCATAGCTCCGCAACGAAGTCGTCTCCGCTGTCCAAAATGAATCCGGGCTCTAGAGTCGGCTTCGTCGGAGAAAAAGCGAGCTAGGTCGTCGATGTCCATGCCGAAGATGATCTACGTCGAGGCATCGCTAAATCAAGCTCCACCTTCATCAAGTCTTGAAAACTTGTGAAGGAAACACACTCTACTACTTGGCAAGAGGTAGAGGATGAAGAAATAGGAAGTGGGTAGACTTTAGTTTTGGATTTCTCACTCTTTTCCAACAATCACCATTGATGGAGCTTGGTTTTCTTCAAAGAAAAATGAAGAAGAAGAAGAGCAAGAAGAAGATAAGTATTATGATAAGAATAAAAGAATAAATAAAAATCCATTCTTATCATAATTCTCACCATGGCTAGGTGTAGAGAATTAACTTGAGTTAATTGAATTGGTTAGGGTTAAGCATGAGACAAAATGGTGACTAAGTCAAAAGTTCATGAAGCTTCATGAAAGAAAACAAAAGAAGCCACCATTCTATTTTATGCAATTTATTTTCCAAAAATAAAAACAAATGAATAAATGAATAATCAAATAAAAACCCTAACCATTTCTTTAACCAAGGTTTAATTCTTTACACAAACCCTAATTTGCATGTATCATCAAATATGATACAAACAAGTGCACAAAATCATATCGCATATGCAATGCGCACAACCGAGCGAGAAAATCCATTTAAAGTGAACCGATACTAGTTAATGCAAAGTAATATATCAAATATATAATTATGCATTAAATCATTAAATCAACGCTTGATTCAATGATCCGGTCATGTCGCACATAACCGACTGGTATCAATAGTGACAACTTATCGAATCAACACTTGATCCGATAACCCGGCTATATCGCATATAACCGATCAATGTCACATCGTGAGAATCGAATACAGTATCACATACTCGTATTATTCTCGGTCCCGCACATATCTCATATGCGCTCCTATTTCGTTTCGCTTGAGCCAGGAAACCTCTGTGTAGGACTCTAAAGACTCGTCAATACGCCGGTAGAAGATGATGATCATATCAAACACCCACAAGCCGCAAGCGGTCTGCTAAACGTAACGGCCACCCGGGTATTGAGCGATCTGAAGATCGACGAGCAAGCCCGCTCACACTCCAGTGAATCCAACCAGTAACACTACCGTACAGTCCGGTCTGATCGTCTGATATGTCGCATATCTGCCTAGGGGTGGTAAACGTCAGACCCCAATAGCTCGATAAGTCGTGTCGATATGAAGTCTATAACACTTCGAGAAACTACTGGTAACACTTACCAGTAAATCTCAGCAACCCTGGCCAGGGATTTCCTGTTATAGCTAATCGAACACAGCGCAACATCAACTCCCTATACCGGGAGAGACGAATCCCCTCCTATCGCTCATTGCCTCCATGTGACTCGGGACTGTACCCAAAAACCACCGTTTTGCATGCCCTCTTGGACGTGGTAAGATGGAAATCAAAGCACAGTGGGAACCACACAAGACTCTATGACGATCTCGGGTCAACAGACTACTCTGTACCAGTGTCACCAGAGAACTGCCATCTGACGTGAGGTATAATACCATCTGGGAGTTCTCGGCGAGTCCGTCCAGTGTACCCAGTCTCCACTGAGCACCCGTATATCATCTCTGATGTCAAACACCAATGGATATGGGATCATCCATCGCCCATCTGTATGGGTCGAGAAGGTATACGCTAGTCTACTCTGGTATATCGATGCCCCGTCTCGATACACCCACGACTAGGGACTTTGAAGGATGTACTTATGGACTACCATGTCCCCACTAGTATGATCCGCATCATAGTCCAGGTAGTCAAGTACAGATCCTAAGGGCTTTACCAACATGTAACAGAGAGACAATCAGTATACACGTTAAGGTAAAGGGTAACCAGATAGCATACTATCATGTCGAGCAAGAAAGTCCTCCCTATATATGTCCCAGCATCCACTACAATATACATCCTATGTACAGTAATGGCCTCTAGGGCATACATATAACTAACAATACGGGTGCTCAGTGGAGACTAGGTACACTGGACGGACTCGCCGAGAACTCCCAGATGGTATTATACCTCACGTCAGATGGCAGTTCTCTGGTGACACTGGTACAGGTTAGTCTGTAGACCCGAGATCGTCATAGAGTCTTGTGTGATTCCCACTGTGCTTTGATTTCCACCTTACCACATCCAAGAGGGCGTGCAAAACGGTGGTTTTTGGGTACAGTCCCGAATCACATGGAGGCAATGAGCGATAGGAGGGGATTCGTCTCTCCCGGTATAGGGAGTTGATGTTGCACTGTGTTCGATTGGCTATAACCGAAAATCCCTGGCCAGGGTTGCTGAGATTTACTGGTAAGTGTTACCAGTAGTTTCTCGAACTGTTATAGACCTCATATCGACACGACTTATCGAGCTACTGGGGTCTGACATTTACCACCCCTAGGCGAGATATGCGACATATCAGACGAACAGACCGGACTGTACGGTAAGTGTTACTGGCTGGATTCACAGGAGTGTGAGCAGGCTTGCTCGTTGATCTTCTGATCGCTCAATACCCGGGTGGCCGTTACGTTTAGCAGACCGCTTGCGGCTTGTGGGTGCTTGATATGATCATCACCTGCTGCCGGCGTATTGACGAGTCTTTAGAGTCCTACACAGAGGTTTCCTGGCTCAAGCGAAACGAAATGGGAGCGCATATGAAATATGTGTGGGACCGAGAATAATACCAGTATGTGATACTGTAGTCTATTCTCGCGATTTGTATCATTGGTCGGTTATATGTGATATAACTGGGTTATCGAATCAAATGTTGATTCAATACATTGATACACTTTATTTTAGTCGGTTATATGCAGTATGACCGGATCATTGAATCAAGTGTTGATTTAATGATTTAATGTATAAATATATATTTGATATATTACTTTACATTAACTAGTATTGGTTCACTTAAGATTATTTTCTCACTTGATTGTGCACATTGTATATATGATATATGTTTGTGCACTAGTTTGTATCATGTTTGATGATACATGCAAACTTGGGTGTGTGTATGCTTTAAACCTTGATTAGGTTAATGGTTAGGGTTTGGTTTACTTATTTATTCTTTTTATTTATTTTTGGCAAAATATAAGATGGTGGCTTCTTTTGTTTTCTACTTGAAGCTTCATGAAGCTTTGAAAAGCTTTGACCATTTTGTCTTTTACCTTAACCCTAACCATTTACCTAAACCCTAGTTCATTCTCTACATGAGTTTATCTCACCCATGGTTGCAATATGATAGATATCACTTGTATTTTCTTTTTGGAAAAGAATTCTTTTTCATTCTTCTTCTTCTTCTTCTTCTTGAAGAAGAAAGAAAACCCTTGCTAGAAATTATCAAGTGATGAATCCAAGTGAGAAATCAAAATCCCAAGTGAACCCACTTCCTATTTCTTCATCCTCTACCACTTGCCATGTAGTATAGGGTGTTTTCTTCACAAGTTTCATGACTTGGTGAAGATGGAGCTCGAGTTAGAGTCGCCTCGACGTAGATCCTCTTCGGCATCGAAGTCAACGACCTAGCCCGATCTTTTCTCCGATGAAACCATCGCTAGAGTCCGGGATGCCGGTGATCGCAGCGAAGGGACGTCATCACGGAGCTAAAGAAGTGGTGGACCGGATCTACAAAGGTTGTATTTCCATTCACTTATTAGTTAAGTTGTTAACTAGTTATAGTTTCGTCTTTGCCTCTAGTTATCGATCTATGATTAGGGTTGTTAGGCACATGGAAAATTTGATTTTGCCATGGTTGATCAGTTGTGGAACCTCTTGAGTGTGCCTAGGAACACTACAAAAATATCTAGTAAAATATCAACCATGCTTCATTAAATTCATATGATGAATCATTACCATGAGTCATGGTTCATTTAATGAAAACTACACCTCATTTCCACTACCTCATCAAGTTTAATCCATAAAAGAAATAAACCCTAATGAGTCACCTTCTTCTAGAAGCTTTCCCGACAAATTACGAGAATACCCCTCATCCGTATTTTCATACCCGCGTCCGTGTTTACGAAAAACATGAATACTGTGAGACTAAACTAATCCAATAATCTAATACTAGGATCCGGCTTAAACCAAAGCCCACTAGTATAATCCGTCCGAATATCGTACGTGCATAAGTACACGTATATGTTCGAACCCTGTCGTAAAACCATACGACCTCTATATCGTTTCGCCCGAAGCAGGGAAACCCTCTGTGTGGGACTCTAAAGACTCGACAGTACACTAGCAGTGGGTTTAACCACAAGCCGCAAGCGGTACTAGCTGCACGTAATAGCTACCCGGGTATCTGTCGATAAAAAGGCCGATGAGCAAACTAATCCGAACTCCTACTGAGCCTATATGTGACAATATCTGTACAGTCCGGTCTGTTCGTCTAAGAGTATCGCATATCGGGCCTAGGGGCGGTAAACGTCAGACCCCTAATAGCGGTGTAAGTCATGTCGGAGTGTAGCCCAGAACACCCTGAGTAACTACTGGAATCCCTACCAGCAAATCTCGCTTGCCCTGGCCAGGGACTTTGTGTAATGGCTTTCCGAACACAGCGCGACATCAACCCCCAATACTGGGAGAGACGGATCCTATCTAACCGCCACTGCCTCCATGTGCTTCGGGACTGCACCCAACTACTACCTGTTTGCATGACTCAGCAGAGCCGTGGTAGGGTAGTAATCTAAGAACAGTGGGAAAACACTTGAGGCGAAGTAGCGGTGTCAAGTCGACGGACTAAGCTGTACTCATGTCACCTGGGAACTGCTACCTGACGATAGGTATATTACCAACCAGCAGTTCCCCATGAGTCCGTCCAGTGTATCTCATAACCTAATGAGCACTTGCATACTATCTACAGTACGACGTACTGATGGTTGTGGGACAGACCATCTCCCCTCCTGGGATGAGAAGCGTATACACTAGTCTACTCTGGAGTATCGATACCCGTGTCTCGATAATCCTACGACTAGGGATATGTATAAGGATGTGCTTGCAGACTACCCAGCCCCCACTAGTGTGACTGCCATCACAACGTTCGTAGTCAAGCAAAGATCCTAAGGGCTCTATCAATATGTATTAGCGACATGTTAAAAGAAACATACACACATATTAAGATAGATACAAACCAAGTAGCATGCTACCATATTAAGCAAGACTGTTATAAATCCGTGTATATATCCCAAGCTTCCAAAATGTAATATACAAACTAGTACTATACAATAATGGCCTCTAGGGCATATTACACTAACACAAGGAGTGGTTACGCTCCTTTGCATTAGCGCAACCTAAGACCATGGCCGAAGTAAAGGCTTGGACCGAACGTGAGATCCAGCTTGAATCCGAGGTGAACGCCAACCTGCCCCGGACAGAACAAGACGATCAGAAGAAAAGGGCCGGGGAAGAGAAAAAGAAGATCGAGCGGCCAAAGCCCTACTCCCCAAAGTTTCAGGAGTACACCCTGCTCAACGTCTCCCAGACGGTAGTGCTGGAGGAGGCTAAGGGCGAGAGATTCTTCAAACTCCCCTCAGTCTTGAACAAGGTAGCAAAGCACACCCGGGGCCCCTACTGCGGCTTCCACATGTCGCAGGGCCACTCCACTGAGAACTGTAAACAGATTCGAGACTACATCGAGGAGCTAATCCGCTCAGGGCACCTGGCAACGTACTTACAAGACAAGCGGCAAACCGACCGTGAGCAAGAGAAACATCCCCCTTGTAGGGTTGTATAGCATGGCAGCAAGGTTTTGGGAGGCATCGTCAATGCCAATTTCAAATTTTTGCCGTTCTAGCTAACCTTAACCCTAGGTTTTTAACTAAAGAATCATACGGAATCGATAAAGAAAACAACTTTACTTCTAAGTGATTAAGGATTACAACCTTTCTAGTCCGCTCCTTCACTTCATAAGTTCCAAGTAGTGGTCCCTTCGCTACGATCCATAAACTCTCGGACTCTTGAGAAGCTCCACAAGGTGAATGATGCATGCTTGCTTGTAGTCTTCGAAATCCAAGATAATCTACTTTGAGGAAACACAAACTCAAGCTAACTCTTCACTAATATAAAATTAGTGAAGCTAACACCCTAATCTAAGTAACTAGTTTAGAAGAGGATGATGAAGTAGGAAGTGGGCTCTCTTTAGTTTTCTTTTTCTCACTTTATTTCATCACAAAGAAAAAAGCTAGCAAGCTTTTGTGAGGAAGAAGAATATGAACAAGTGATGAATGAATAATGAACATAGGTTAAAAATGCAACCATGGTGAGTTAGTGTATGTCATAGCTAACTCATATAGAGAATAAACCATGGCTAAGTGTAATGGTTAGATTAACAAATATCTTTAAATAAAAACAAATCAAGTGGACCAAGTCAATGTTCTACAAGCTTCATGCAAGCTCCATGCCATGAGAAAATCCAAATGATTTTTAATCACTTAATAATAAATATTAACCAACATTAAAGCTAGCTTGGTTTAAGTCTCATACACTCTTGTTGCGTGTATAACCCTAGCATGTTATAATTATATATATCACATATATATAATTTTATAACAAAAGAAAAGAATACATTAAACATATATCATATATATGTTAAATGTATCCGAATGTGAGAAAATGAAATACTTAAGTAAGCATATATTAGTTAATGCAATTTAATATATCAAATATATATAATTATACATTAAATTATTAAATCAACACTTGATTCAATAATCCGGCCATATCACATATAACCGACTAATATAAAATGTATCATTGTATCGAATCAACACTTGATCCGATAACCCAGCTATATCACATACAACCGGCCGATATCACATATCATGAGAATAGAATACGGTATATCATACGCGTATCAATCTCAGTCCCGCACATATCACATATGTGCTCCTATTTCATTTCGCCTGAGCCAGGAAACCTCAGTGTAGGATTCTAAAGACTCGTCAATACGCCGACAGTGGGTGACGATCATATCAAACACCCAAAAGCTGCAAGCGGTCAGCTAAACGTAACAGCCACCCGGGTATTGAGCGATCTGAAGATCAACAAGCAAGCCTGTATATACTCCTACGAATCCAATCAGTAACACTACCGTGCAGTCCGGCCTCTTCGTCTGATATGTCTCATATCCAGTCTATGGTGGTAAACGTCAGACCCCAATAACCGATAAGTCGTGTCGATGTGAGGCTCATAACGGGTCGAGAAACTATTGATGACACTTACCAGTAGATCTCCATATCAGCCCTGGCCAGGAACTTCCAGTTATAGCCAATCGAACACAGCGCAACATCAACCCCCAATACCGGGAGAGACGAAACCGCTCCTATCGCTTATTTCCTCCATGTGATTCGGGACTGCACCCAAAAGCCACCGTTTTGCACGTTCTCATGAACGTGGTAAGGTGGAAATCAAAGCATAGTAGGAATCACATAAGACTCTATGACGATCTCGGGTCTACAGACTAATTTGTACCAGTGTCACCAGAGAACTGCTATCTGACGATGGGTATAATACCATCTCGGAGTTCTCGGCGAGTCCGTTCAGTGTACCCGGTCTCCAATGAGAATCCGTATACTATCTTTGATGTCAAACACCAATGGATGTGGGATTATCCATCGCCCATCATATGGGTCAAGAAACGTATACGCTAGTCTACACTGGAGTATCGATGCCCTGTCTTGATACACCCTCGACTAGGAACAATTACAGGATGTACTTGTAGACTACCCTGGCCCCACTAGTATGATCTCCATCATAGTCCTAGTATTCAAGTACATATTCTAAGAGCTTTATCAACATGTGAGAGCAAAACAGTAATACAATACAAGTCAACATGTTAAGACAAAGTGAAACCAGATAGCATACTATCATGTCGAGCAAGAAAGTCCTCTCTATATATATCCAAGCATCCACTACAATATACATCATATGTACAATAATGGCATCTAGGGCATACACATAACTAACAATCTCCCACTTGTACTAAGGCCAGCTGTTGTAGTATCTCATACCCAATATCTCGAAGAGTCTCTCAAATTGTATCTGGGGTATGGCCTTTGTGAGTGGATCCACAGTGTTGTCCTTCGTGTCAACTCTCCTGACCTCGATCTCTCGGCGATTAACTATCTCCCGGTTCAGGTGATACCGCCCCAGAATATGCCTGGATCTCTGATGGGACCTGGGTTCCTTGCCAAAGCTACAGCTCCATTGTTATCACAATACAAAGGTATTGGATGCTCAATTGACGAAACCACTCCAAGTTCAGTTATGAACTTCTTTATCCAGACAGCCTCTTTGGCAGCATCGTTGGCAGCGATGTATTCAGCCTCCATCATTGAGTCTGCCACGGTTGCCTGTTTAGATCTCTTCTAACAAACTGCCCCTCCATTGATGGTAAAGACAAATCCCGAGTGCGACTTAGAGTCGTCCTTATCACTTTGGAAGCTTGAATCGGTAAAGGACTCCACTTGGAGTTCACCGTTACCATACACCAAGAACATCTCTTTAGTCCTTCTCAAGTACTTGAGAATGTTCTTCACAGCTGTCCAGTGACTCTCTTCTGGATCTGCTTGATACCTACTCACTACACTTAGTGAGTATGCTACATCGGGTCTGGTACATAGCATCGCGTACATGATAGAGCCTACTGCCGAAGCATAAGGTATCTCTTGCATGCGAGCTCTTTCCAAATCAGTCTTAAGAGACATCTCTTTGGAAAGAGTGAGTCTAGAGATCGTGGGTAAATTCCCACGCTTGGATTCTTCCATACTAAACTTCTTTAGTATGGTCTTAATGTACCAGGATTGGGACAATCCCGGTATCTGTTTAGATCTATCTCTATAGATCTTAATCCCCAAGATGCAGGAGGCATCACCTAAATCTTTCATTGAGAATCTTTGTGATAAGAAGAGCTTGACCGAGTGCAGCATAGGAACATCATTTCCTATCAAGAATATGTCATCCACGTACAATACGAGGAAGACAACCTTACTCTCTGCCACCTTCTTGTATATACAAGGTTCATCTACGTTTTTTATGAAGTCAAACTCTTTGACTACCACATCAAAACAGATGTTCCAACTCCGCGATACCTGCTTTAACCCGTAGATGGATTTAAGCATCTTGTGCACCTTTCCGCTGCTCCCACTGTCTACGAAGCCCTCTGGCTGAGTCATGTATACGCATTCTTCTAAATCACCATTTAGAAAGGCGGTCTTAACATACATCTGCCAGATTTCGTAGTCATGGTATGCAGCAATGGCAAGTAGGATCCGGATGGACTTAAGCATAGCTACTGGAGAAAAGATTTCATCATAATCCACACCTGGTCGTTGACGAAAACCATTTGCAATAAGTCTAGCTTTGAAAGTCTCAACTTTTCCATCTACACCAAGTTTCTTCTTAAAGATCCATTTGCTCCCAATGGGTTTTACCCTTTCAGAAGCAACTTCTAAAGTCCATACTTTGTTGGTGTACATAGATTCCATCTCAGATCGCATTGCATCCATCCATTTCACAAAGTCCACACTCGTGATGGCCTGCTCGAAGCTAGTCGGGTCATCATCTTCCATGATGCAATCCTCGCTCCCACCATCAATGAGAAAACCGCAGTATCTCTCAGGTGGATGAGGAACCCTACTAGATCGGCGGAGCAGCTGAGGTTCATCGGGAACTATTGAATCCTCAGGTTCCATTAAATCTTCTGTTGTATTCTGTATAGCTGGAACTTCTTCCAGTTCTACCTCTTTTCCACTAATTTCCTTTGCAAGAAATTCATTTTCTAAAAAGGTGGCATGTTGAGCAACAAACACATTTTTTTCCTCACTGTGGTAGAAAAAATATCCATATGAATTCTTTGGATATCCCACAAACTTGCAAAGAACTGATCGTGCATCGAGTTTGTCCAGATTTTGCCTTTTGACATAGGCCGGACAACTCCGTATCTTAACTCGTTTAAGATATGGTCTCTTCCCACTCCATATCTTATATGGTGTGGTAGGTACAGATTTAGATGGAACTTGATTCAATAAGTATGCTGCTGTCTCAAGCGCATAACCCCAAAAGGAAATAGGCAACTCAGCGGTGCTCATCATAGAGCGCACCATATCTAATAGGGTGCGATTTCTCCATTCCGATACACCGTTGTGTTGTGGTGTATACGGAGGAGTAAGATGAGAGAGAATCCCATTCACTTTTAGATGATCCAGGAACTCATTGCTCAAGTATTCTCCTACTCGATAAGATCGAAAGATCTTAATACTATTACCTATTTGGTTCTCGACTTCGTGTTTATATTCTTTGAATTTCTCAAAAGTTTCAGACTTGTGTTTCAACAGGAACACATGTTCGTATCTTAAGAGATCGTCAGTAAATGTAATGAAGTATGATCAACCATTCCTGGCATGTATAGACATAGGACCACATACATCACTGTGTATCAGTCCCAAGAGTTCCGTAAATCTTTCTCCGTTTCCACTAAACGGAGTTTTGGTCAGCTTGCCTTTGAGACATGACTGGCAAGTGTCATAAGATGAAAATTCGAACGGATTCAAATATCCATCCTTATGTAACTTAGCTAGTCGTGTCGCATTGATATGACCTAGTCTACAATACCACAAGAAGGATTCGTTCATTTCTGAACTCTCCCTCTTGTGTGTGTTCTGTACATTAAGAACTGTGGTTTGATTTAGAACGTATATGCCATTATTTAACGAGCCTTATCCAATCAACTTTTAATTCAAGAATATGTTGATAACATTATCCTGTACTACAAAATTATATCCTTCTTTACTTAATAAAGAAACTGATATAAGATTGCATATCAGGGTCGGAATGTAATAGCATTCGTTCAGAATCAATGTGCTACCATTTGGTAATACAAGGTGATATTCGCCAACTTCTTTGGCTGCAACATTTGTACCATTCCCTACTCTTACGGAATGATCACCCTCTCCCAGTTTTCTACCTTTTCTTGGCCTATGTAACATATTACATATGTGGGATCCCGATCTGGTATCTAATACCCAGGACATAGAGTGAACTGAGAAACGGTTCTCGATAACTAACACACCCGAAGAAGATGCATCAACATGCCTATTCTTCATTTGGGCGGCGTGAGAATCCGAACATTTCCCTATTTCCTTCTCAGTCTTATAACAATTATAAGAAAGAACGGAACCAACGTTCCCCTGCTCAGTATAACAAGCGGGTTCGGTCAATACATCCATATTATTATCTTGATTAAGGCTTGACATGGTCGCTACCTGGAGAGAGAGAGAGAAGAAAACACTTTAGCGTATGCTCTTGCAAGATTAGATTGGTTATTATCTTATCTAATCAGGATAGCTCCCACTGTTTTATCAAATCTTCCTTCAAACCCTAAAAGGTAAGACTAGCCGGGATTAATTACACTTTACAAGTTCGCCAATCTTTCATCCAGGCCAGTGTTGGTATTTTGAAAGAGGTCCGTGCTTTTGCACGGACCTAATTAAAATAAACCTCGTTTTTCCATAGGCATAACCCCGTTAACACCTTTCTAGACACCTACTTGATCGGCTAATTGTCATGTGTAAAACTCTCCCAGGAGTAACTCTTACTCGCAGTGGGTATCGGGATCCAACTATCTCATAAAAGGTATGCAATCTCATTGCAAATTTCAACACTTTGAAATTCCCGATAATATCTTTTTCCCCTAGCGATCTATGACCTTGACAAGGTCAACAAAACATAAATTGCAAGTCAAGTTCAACCCGTACATTTCATGATTGAATTAAACCCACCTGCACGACCCTTGACAAGGTCAACAAGGTCGTACGACTACCCTAATCCAATCGCATCTCATGCTTTAGCAGATAAATACTAATTAGATACCGTATACTACTCCTTGACAAGGTCAACAAACGCAGCACGAATACCAAGTAGGACTTATCTGAAATGACGGAGGGCTACGACATGTTTCTATGAAAACCTTTTGCGTAATGAACTTGATATCATTTTAGAAATAAGTGATTTTTGAAAAGGAGTGTTTTTGAGGCTTTTACTAGTTTCGCTAAAGAGGTCACTCCCGGTGAAAGGATCTCGGCTCTTTCCTTATCGAATAAGGTGCAGGATATTTCATAAATACCGATATGCAAAGCAAGAACTATAGAAGCAATCAAAAAACAAAACCGTGTGAGTTGTAGCATCTGCTAGTTTCGCTAAAGAGGTCACTCCCGGTGAAGGGATCTCGGCTCTTTCCTTATCGAATAAGGTGCTGGATATTCTACAAGGAATACCGCTATGCAAAGCAAAAACCAGAGCTACCCTTTTTGAAAATTTGATTCCACAAAATCTTTTAGGTTTCTTTTCTTTCATTAATCTCATTAATGACGTCCCATCATTTATGCTTCCTAAGCATCACAGAAGAAACGAAAATACAACATAACTTATGCCATCCGCATTCGCCACAGTGTCCCGTTATGCACCGTTAGGTTACTTAACTAACGGCATACCGGGTCGGGACTAGCGCGGATGCAAAAAATAAGCAGCGTTTATTATATATCATATATACAATAATAAAGCATTCATCTCACGCATATAAAATGATCACATCAAAGAATATCAGCAGCAGAAGATAACGTATGAAATATTCGATATACTAGGAGGTCCGCGTTTTATTTTTGAGCCTGTATAAAACACGGATTCCACGGTCGCGATGAATAGCCAAACCCACATCCCTAGACCCCTATGAGAGCGGCAAGTAACCCTCCCAATTCTAAGGTTAGGAGATTCGGTCTCGACTCCTCGAGATGGCCTCCCACTGGACCCTAGAACCCGGTTGCTTGTGCTCTCCTCCTTGGGTCTATCATAATGCAGAAAAGTAAATAATATACAACAATGGTGATATCATCCTCAACCCGGAAGTGCCCCAATAAAAAAATATTACATACAATGAATTTTACATGAATGAAAATAAAAACCCTCATCTCACATAAAACCCCCGACTATTCAAATCACGACGATCCAATATAACATATCACAGCAACACATAGTCATCAACGTAAGTAAATATGCATATCTCAATTGTCGTTGATATATAGCAACGAAAAGGGCGATACACCACATATTATACTTACGGTCGCAGAAAAGAAAATGTCAAACTACAACATTTGGAATCCACAATCTCCTTAGACATCATAAACCCGAAATATCACATACTTCGCATTTCATGCTTAACTATATGAATTCCACATATTGTATCACATTTCAGAAAAAGCTAGACGGCGTTAAACATTCTGATCGAATCAACAAACACCAAAATTTCTCAAAAATCTCAACACTTGAGCGTAGTTTAAAAATACTCAGTACATACCACAGTGCCTATGAACCAGCCGTAGAAGAGTCAGCCAATGCCTCACCTGTGGCGCCGCTGAACTACCGCAAATCCTAAGGTTTAGCGACGGTTCTTACGGTCACAGAATTGAGTTAGGGTTTCGTTCTTCTAGAGAGTCCACCGCATCATTTGAACGATATTTTGAATGTTCTTTAACAACGAAAAAATCCAACTCTTGGAAAATTTTCCGGCAAGGGTTAAAGTGGGTATTTGATATCCGTTCGAACTTTTTAATACCGTCTAAATAACCCGAAAACAAACTAGAATTACGAATACGAAACATTCCGAATTGCCTCTGTAAAAATATAACATCACATGCTAATTTAGCTAAAACAAACAACACCTGAAATACCAAACCCCAGAGACTGAAACACTGTAAAATTTTGAACCCAGAACCCTGAACAAAAACCGAGCAGGCCGATTTTCTTGCTCATGTGGCCGGCCCAAAAAAGGTGGGTGGGGTTGAAATTTCTACAGTATTCAAATTGTATCTCATACAACATGCTGCAGCAGTTAAAAAAAATTTAACTCCTTAAAAAATTCAACAGAAACTAGGGATTTAAATCGGGTGTTTCGGAGTAGTTTTGGTTTTATAATCCTACACAATATGTCTAATTCTCTAGCTAGTATCTGATACCACTGTAGGGTTGTATAGCACGGCAGCAAGATTTCGAGAGGCATCGTCCATGCCAATTTCAAATTTTTGTCGTTCTAGCTAACCTTAACCCTAGGTTCTTAACTAAAGAATCATACAGAATCGATAAAGCAAACAACTTTACTTCTAAGTGCTTAAGGATTACAACCTTTGTAGTCCGCTTTTTCACCTCATAAGCTCCAAGTAGCGGTCCCTTCGCTGCGATCCATGAACTCCCGGACTCTTGAGAAGCTCCACAAGGTGAATGATGCATGCTTGCTTGTAGTCTTCGAAATCCAAGATGATCTACTTTGAAAAAACACAAACTCAAGATAACTCTTCACTAATATAAAATTAGTGAAGCTAACACCCTAATCTAAGTAGCTAGTTTAGAAGAGGATGATGAAGTAGGAAGTGGGCTCTCTTTAGTTTTCTTTTTCTCACTTTATTTCATCACAAAGAAAAAAGCTAGCAAGCTTTTGTGAGGAAGAAGAATATGAACAAGTGATGAATGAATAATGAGCTTAGGTTAAAAATCCAACCATGGTGAGTTAGTGTATGTCATGGCTAACTCATGTAGAGAATAAACCATGGCTAAGTGTAATGGTTAGGTTAACAAATATCTTTAAGTAGAAACAAATCAAGTGAACCAAGTCAATGTTCTACAAGCTTCATGCAAGCTCCATGCCATGAGAAAATCCAAATGATTTTTAATCACTTAATAATAAATATTAACCAACATTAAACCTAGCTTGGTTTAAGTCTCATACACTCTTGTTGCATGTATAACCCTAGCATGTTATAATTATACATATCATATATATATAATTTTATAACAAAAGAAAAGAATACATTAAACAAATATCACATATATGTTAAATGTATCCAAATGTGAGAAAATGAAATACTTAAGTGAACATATATTAGTTAATGCAATTTAATATATCAAATATATATAATTATACATTAAATTATTAAATCAACACTTGATTCAATAATCTGGCTATATCACATATAACCGACTAATATAAAATATATCATTGTATCGAATCAACACTTGATCCGATAACCCGGCTATATCACATACAACCGGCCGATATCACATATCATGAGAATAGAATACGGTATCTTATATGCATATCAATCTCAGTCCCGCACATATCACATATGTGCTCCTACTTCGTTTCGCCTGATCCAGGAAACCTATGTGTAGGACTCTAAAGACTCGTCAATACGCCGGCAGCCATCCGGGTATTGAGCGATCAGAAGATCAACAAGAAAGCACGTACATACTCCTGCGAATCCAATCAGTAACACTACCGTACAGTCCGGTCTCTTCATCTGATATGTCACATATCCACTCTAGGGGAGGTAAACATCAGACCCAAGTAACCGATAAGTCGTGTCGATGTGAGGCTCATAACGGGTTGAGAAACTACTGATGACGCTTACCAGTAGATCTCCATATCAGCCCTGGCCAGGAACTTCCAGTTATAGCCAATCGAACACAGCGCAACATCAACCCCCAATACCGGGAGAGACGAAACCGCTCCTATCGCTCATTTCCTCCATGTGATTCGGGACTGCACCCAAAAGCCACCGTTTTGCACGTTCTCATGAACGTGGTAAGGTGGAAATCAAAGCATAGTGGGAATCACACGAGACTCTATGACGATCTCGGGTCTACAGACTAATCTGTACCAATGTCACCAGAGAACTGCTATCTGACGATGGGTATAATACCATCTAGGAGTTCTCGGCGAGTCCGTTCAGTGTACCCAGTCTCTACTGAGCACCCATGTACTATCTTTGATGTCAAACACCAATGGATGTGGGATCATCCATCGCCCATCATATGGGTCAAGAAGCGTATACGCTAATCTACACTAGAGTATCGATACCCTGTCTCGATACACCCTCGACTAGGGACAATTATAGGATATACTTGTGGACTACCCTGGCCCCACCATTATGATCTCCATCATAGTCCTAGTAGTCAAGTACATATCCTAAGAGCTTTATCAACATGTGAGAGAAAGACAGTAACACATACAGGTCAACATGTTAAGACAAAGTGAAACCAGATAGTATACTATCATGTCGAGCAAGAAAGTCCTCTCTATATATATCCAAGCATCCACTACAATATATATCATATGTACAACAATGGCCTCTAGGGCATATACATAACTAACACTCCTACCGGTGAGTTGACAATCGGCCAAATCATGGTTATGTCAGTGGAGGGTATGGCGAATACCTACGAGGCTCAGCACCCCTCACCGATCGAGGAGACTTACAGCCACCCGAGGAAGAAGGCCAGGGCAGCTGAGCCGATCGTTTTTAATGACGAGGACCTCCTCGGTATATCCCTGCCCCACAATGACCCGCTGGTGATCACAGCTCGGGTCCACCGCTATGAGGTGCAGAGGATACCGGTCGACTCTGGAAGCTCGGCAGACATTCTATTTATGACTGCTTCTTGCGTATGGGACTGACCCCATCAGACCTAAGGCCGACTACCCATGTCCTGTCAGGGTTCACTAACCACTCCATCCCGGCGGAAGGGGTAATCACTCTCTAATTTAACATTGGGGAGGCCGGCCGTACGCGCATCGTGCCTATGGAATTCATCGTGGCGAGAATCCTGTCGGCCTACAACATCCTCCTCGGTCGCCCTACACTGAACTCCCTCAGGGCCCAGATATCGACCTTCCACCTGGTGATGAAATTCCCGCTCAACCAAAGCAGGATAGGTCGGGCCTACGGAGACCAACAGATTGCAAAGGTTTGCTTCACTGCAACATCTTTGTCTGAGTGGCCAAATAACGATGTTGAGGGAAAGGGTGACATCAAGGGTTCTCTGGACACTCGAGACGAGCAACAAGAGGTCAGAGGGACCCCGGTGGAGCCACTGACAGAGGTCCCCTTCGTAGAAGGGGACGACGAACGAACCGTTCAGATCGGGTCGCTTCTGACAGGGACTCAGCGAGACGACTTGGTTCACATCCTCATAAACAACTCTGACGTGTTCGCCTGGACACCTGCCGACATGCCGGGAATCAACCCCAAAATCATATCTCACAAGCTCGGGGTAAACCCTACGGTCTGACCCGTTCGGCAGAAAAAACGAAGCTTCGCCCCAATCAAACAAAAGGCGATCGAGGACAAGGTGGACAGGCTCCTTTCCGCCAACTTCATTCGGAATGTGCCTTACTCCGAATGGTTGGCAAACGTGGTCATGGTCAAAAATTCAAGCGGGAAGTGGCGCATGTGCGTCGACTTCACCGACCTCAACAAGGCCTGCCCGAAAGACAACTATCCCCTCCCTTGGATAGATCAGCTCATCGATAGCTCGGCAGGCCACGAGCTACTTAGCTTCATGGATGCTTTTTCCGGCTATAACCAGATCCGTATGAATCCGGCAGACGAGGATCTCACCGCATACACAACGGACCGGGGGGTATACTGCTACAAGGTGATGCCTTTCGGCCTCAAGAACGCCGGAGCTACGTACCAACGCTTGGTCAATCGCATGTTCAAGCCGCAGATCGGTAGGAACATAGAAGTTTACATCGACGACATACTCATGAAATCGATCTCATCGGGCGAACACGCCAAGGATCTAGGCGAGGCCTTCGACGTCCTCCGCAAATATAAGATGAAACTGAACCCCGCCAAGTACGCATTCGGGGTCACCGGCGGAAAGTTCCTCGGTTTCATGGTCACCCACCGTGGGATCGAGGCCAACCCGGAGAAAATAAACGCCATCCTCAACATGGCCGCGCCCAAAACTAACGTCGAAATCATGCGGCTGACAGGGCGGGTGGCCACTCTAAGTCATTTCATGTCGAGGTCTGGGGCGAAGTGCCTCCCGTTCTTCAAAGCTCTAAGGAAAATTCTAAGGTTCGAGTGGTCGGAGGAGTGCCAAACCACCTTTGAGCAATTAAAGAGGCACCTTACGATTCTACCACTGCTCACCCGGCCAGTGGAAGTGGATGAGCTATCGCTATACCTGGCGGTATCCGACCAAGTTGCGGGCTCAGTGCTCGTCCGAGAGGTCGAGGGAGTCCAGAGGCCAGTATACTATGTTAGCCACATCTTCAAGGACGCAGAAACGAGGTACGCAGCCTTATAGAAGATCGCCTTGGCACTCGTCGTGGCCTCAAGGAAACTACGGCACTATTTCCAGGCTCACACCATCCTCGTTCTTACTGAGCGGCCTTTTTGGGGGCTATCCTCGCCTCCCCCGAGTCCTCTGGCCGCTTGGAGAAATGGAGGTGTGAGTTGTCCCAGTTCGACATAAAATACCGCCCGATGCAGGCTTTCAAGGCACGGGCCCTGATCGATTTTATCGTCGAGTGCACCATCCACAGCAAAGAGCCGGAGTCCACACCAGCCCCCACAGCTCAACCCTCAGTCGACGAGAAGCCTGACTCCATCCCTGATTGGATCCTCTACATCGACGGGTCCTCGACCGAGGAAGGTTGCGGTGCCGGCCTCGTCATTCGGGTCCCGAACGAGAAAGAAATGGAATATTCTCTGAAGCTCGGGTTCAAAGCCTCAAATAACACGGCGGAATATGAGGCATTGCTTGCCGGACTGCGCATAGCCTTCGGACTAGGGCTTAAAACGATTCAGATCCGAAGCAACTCCGCCCTAGTCGTTGGCCAAGTGACCGGCCGATTCGAGGCACGGGAGCCTCTGATGGTGAAGTATCTGGCCGAGGTAAGGAGGTTGCGAAAGGACTTCCACGAAGTCCAGGTAGAGCAGATCCCCAGACAGCTAAACGCTCAGGCCGACGCCTTGAGTAAGTTGGCCTCATCTTATACGGCCAACAACAAGAGGAACATCCTCTTCGAGGTCTTGCCACGGCCCAGCGTGGAAGATGGGTCAACGCCACTTCAGGTTTACACAGCCCGGGAAGAAGACCGGGATTGGAGAAATTCACTTGTGGAATTCCTGAGGGAAGGTACGCTCCCAAAAGATCGAAGAGAAGTCCGCCATTTCCAAGCCAAAGCTCGCCATTTTTTCTGGAGCAATAGGAACCTGTACAAGAAGTCCTTCACTCAGCCTCTGCTCCGGTGCGTCGACCTCCACGAGGCCGACTGCGTCCTCTGTGAGATCCACGAAGAGGTAAGCGGCGCGCACTAAGGGGCCCGCATCTTGATCCAGAAGGTATTGCACCAGGGGTACTACTGGCCGACAATTCATTAGGACGCCCAGAAGCTCGTCAGGAGATGCAAAAGCTGCCAACTCCATGGAAGCATACCTCGCCTTCCGGCAACCGAGCTAACCGCCCTAACCTCCCCGTGGCCGTTTGCCCAGTGGGGAATGGACATGATAGGACAGTTACCTACCGATACGGGCGGGCACAAGTACGTCCTTGTCGCAGTGGACTACTTCATGAAGTGGATCGAGGCCATTCCCATCAGAAAACTGGACGCCACCACGACTATCAAGTTCCTACAGAACAACGTGATACTCCAGTTCGGCATCCCTAGGTGTATCATCACTGACCATGGGACAAATTTCGAAAACGAGAAAGTTAAGGAATTCTGCACCGAATATTGTATCCTTATGAAGTTTGCCGCGGTCGCGAATTCAAAATGCAACGGGAAGGCCGAGGTCGCTAATCGGGACGTCCTCCAAGGTCTTCGGACACGCTTGGAAGGACGCCAAGGCAATTGGGTCGAGGAATTACCCCAGGTCCTATGGGCCTTGCGCACGTCGAAGAAAACCCCCACCTGGGAGACCCCTTTTATCCTCTGCTATGGTACCGAGGCAATGGTTCCTGCGGAGATCGGGTTCCCCAGTCACCGGGTCGAGCATTTTGACGACGAAGCGAACACCTCAGCCCTACGAACTAACCTGGGCATCCTGTTAGAGAAACGAGACCGGGCTCAGATCAGAGCTGACGCCTATCAACAGTAAACCGCCCGCAACTACAACACGCGAGTCAAGCGTCGCTTCTTCAAGACTGGAGATTGAGTCCTAAGGCGGAACGAGTTCATCGATCAAGGCAAGCTGCATATATTTTCCCCAAAATGGGACGGTCCTTTCCTCGTCTCCGAGGTCCTGTCCGGCAGAGCCTACCGCTTGCAAGACGTGGATGGGCGCAAGTTTCCATAGCCTTACAACGCTGAGAAGCTCAAACTGTATCGATGAAAAGAATATCTACGAGTTTGTATTTCTTCTTTCACAAAGACAATATAAACCTTTCTAAAGTTCTTTCTATGTAAATAATAAGAAGGGAACACTAGAGCATTACAAAAGGAAGAATTTTATTCATTCAAAAGGTACTACGGGCCCCTTAGCCTTACAGAGAAAGGAAAAGTTACAATAGAGGTGGAACGGGATCAAGGAAGTACTCCTGATGGTACTTGGAGTAGATCTTCGCTAGCCGGGCCCTAGCCTCTGCAACCCGCTCCCGCCGATGCTTCATGCGAACCCGGGACGCCACGGAAGCGCCCGAAACTCCGCCCTCTGTGCCTTGGCTCATGATGTACCTCTTTTTAAAGCACTCCAGAATAAGCGCCAAGGATCGGTCGTGCTTGGCCTTCAAGATGAGGCCAAGCAGGAAGATCGAGCGCACCTTGTCGAGCGCCTCGTCCAGCAGTTCCTCAGAGAAGGGATTATCCAACACCGGGGACCTCCTCCAAATTGCATACATCAGCAGCTGAAGCAGGGACGACCGCCGAGGCAGAAGCCGGACGACGTGACCCTCGAGGCGCTGAACCACTCCCCGGTACCCATCCTCAGCCAGGGATTGGTCGTACGCGGATAAGTCGTCGAAGGTGATGATCTCTTCGATCGGATACATGCGCCCAGTCATCTCAAAACGCGATGCCGAAGATGTTTCCATCTCCTTCTCCATTTATAACCTCAAACAGAATTCTTGAGGACCCAGATTCGCGCGCGCATGGGCGCGAATCCGAGGATCCACCAAGATTGCTCCAATACCGCGCTGCCACGTGGCAGAACTGACGCAGCTTCCCGAAACTTTACGTCTCCCCCAAGCATTCCTGACACGTACCGCCTGCGATGGTCGCTCCTCCCAATGTTCACGAACTGAGGAAGGTCAGACTGAACCTCCAGGTCCACCGAGCAGCTACCATGCTCGGTCCATCCTCAGTAGGCCACTACTTGGGCTCTTCAACAAAGAAATGCAAATTCTTCTAAGTTCTTTTTATTTAAACAAACAAGAAGGAAAAAGCAGTCGAGAATTGCAGAAAAGAAGAATTTTATTGATTCAAAAAAGGTATTGTAAGCTCCTCAGCCGTACACTGAAAAAAAAGGAAAAAAAAAGAAAAATTACAGCAGCGGGGTAAGGGGGTGCAGGAAACATTGCTCGTGGTACTCCGAGGATATTTCCGCCAGCCGAGCCCTCGTCGCCTCGGACCTCTGCCTCTGATGCCGTCCGCGAACGTCGACATGATGCCTCAGTTGGTAGCACTCGAGGACGAGTGCCACCGAGCGATCCCGCCGACCCGTCGTGATCAGGCCAAAGAGACACAAAGACCTCAGCTTACCAACCGCCTCGGCCTTCAGCTACTCGGACAAGGGGTTGTGCAGCCCTGGCGACGCCCTCCAGATTGAGTACATCAACAGCTGGAGTAGGGGTGAGCGCTGGGGAAGCAGTCGGCCAAAATGATCCGCAATGCGGCCTATCACTACCTACACCGTATCCTCAGTACAATACTGGTCGTACAAGTACACGTTCTCGAAATTTAAGATCTCGGGGATGGTGAAAGGGAAAGTGTCCATTCTTACGTTTTGGGGATGAAGAAAGGAGCGCTCAACAAGCCCTCTGTTTTATAGCCCTACAGCGCCCTCAGGAGTCCAACAGTCGCTCATTTCTTCCACTACTGTACCGCCACACGGCGGGTATCCCGCCTTTCTCGATGAAATTGGAACGACGCGGCTCTTACGGTTTGCCTCCCCCACGCGTTCATGACACGTGACGCCCGCAACGGTTCCTCTTCCCAATGTTCACACACCGGGAAAGGTCGGACAGAACCTCACGTACCCACCGAGCAGGAGATCCAAGCCCTCACCAAGAGGCAACCGGGCAGCAACCCTGCTCGGTCCATCCTTAGCAGGCCTCCCAATGCCCTCCGGCGCTAAGGATCAAAGTCCTCACAAAGAGGCAACCGGACAGCAACCATGCTCGGTCTATCCATGGCTGGTAGTTCACTACCCACCGACGCTAAGAATCAAAGCCCTCACCAAGAAGCCACCGGGCAGCAACCCAGCTCGGTCCATCCTTGGCAAGCCTCCTAATGCCCTCCCACGCTAAGGATATATCCATGGCTGGTAGTTCACTACCCACCGACGCCAAAGATCAAAGCCCTCACCTAGAGGCAACCGGGAAGCAATCCTACTCGGTCCATCCTTGGCTGGTAATTCTTACCCACCGACGCCAAGGATCAAAGCCCTCATCAAGAGGCGACCGAGCAGCAACCCTGCATGGTCTATCCATGGCTGGTAGTTCACTACCCACCGACGCCAAGAATCAAAGCCCTCATCAAGAGGCAACTGAGCAGCTACCCTGCTTGGTCCATCCTTGGCTGGTAATTTCTTACCCACCGACGCCAGGGATCAAAGCCCTCATCAAGAGGCGACCGAGCAGCTACCCTGCTCGGTCCACCCACGTCTAAGCGATCTCCACCTCGACTTCGGGGACATGGAGATACCTGTAGGGTTCCTAGGCACACTAATGAGGTCTCACAAGTGATTAAACATGGGAAATTAAAATTTTACAAGTGCTGAGAAATCCTAATACGGATCGTAAACTAGATGTATAGGCTATGCGATGCAAGTAAACAACTTTAACTGAAAAAGAAAGGGGATACAACCTTTGTAAATTCGGTCCACCACTTCCTAAGCTCCGCGATGATATCCCTCCGCTGTCCAAATCGGATCCCGGACTCTAGCATCGGCTTCATAGGAAAAATGGGCGGGCTTGGTCGTCGGCTTCGATGCCGAAGATGATCTACGTCGAGGCATCACAAGATCAAGCTCCCGCTTCACCAAGTCATGAAACTTGTGAAGAAAACACCCTATACTACTTGGCAAGAGGTAGAGGATGAAGAAATAGAAAGTGGGTTCACTTTAGAATTGGATTTTTCACTTGATTTCATCACTTGCCTTTGATGTAGAAAGCTTTTCTTTCTTCCTCATCAAGAAGAAGAAGAAGAAGATAATATGATAAGTTATAATAAAATAGAAAATAAATCAATACTTATCATATGGCAACCATGATTAGGTGTAGAGAATAGACCGTGGTTAAGTGGAATGGTTAGGGTTTAGCAAACAAACAAAATGGTCAAGCTTTCAACACTTCATGAAACTTCATGAAAGAAACAAAGCAAGCCACCATTCTATTTATCCTTTGCCAAAAAAGAAATAAAAAAATAAATAAATAAAATCAAAACCCTAACCATCACATAACTATGGTTTAATCTAAACATACACACTAACATTCATGTATCATCAAACATGATACAATCTTGTGCACAAAAGTATATCACATATACAACTTGTGTACATCAAGTGAGAAAATCCAATTTAAAGTGAACCAATACTAGTTAATGCAAAGTAATATATCAAATATATAATTATACATTAAATCATTAAATCAACACTTGATTCAATGATCCGGTCATGTCGCTTATAACCGACTAGTATCCAATGTATCGACCCATCGAATCAATCTTCGATTCGATAACTAGGTTATATCGCGTACAACCAATCGATAAATTCATCGCGAGAATAGAATACGGTATCACATACACGAATTATTCTCGGTCCCGCACATATCTCATATGCTCTCCTATTTCGTTTCGCTTGAGCCAGGAAACCTCTGTGTAGGACTCTAAAGACTCGTCAATACGCCGGCAGCAGGTGATGATCATATCAAACACCCACAAGCTGCAAGCGGTCTGCTAAACATAACGGCCACCCGGGTATTAAGCGATCAGAAGATCGACGAGCAAGCCCGCTCACACTCCTGTGAATCCAACCAGTAACACTTACCGTACAGTCCGGTCTGTTCGTCTGATATGTCGCATATCTCGCCTAGGGGTGGTAAACGTCAGACCCCAATAGCTCGATAAGTCATGCCGACGTGAGGTCCATAACTATCGTGAAACTACTGATAACTCTTACCAGTATATCACTGCAACCCTGGCCAGGATTTCCTGTTATGGCCAGTCGTGCATAGCGCAACATCGACCCCCAATACCGGGAGAGACGAATC
Source organism: Agapanthus africanus (assembly GCA_030015575.1). Classification (NCBI taxonomy): domain Eukaryota; kingdom Viridiplantae; phylum Streptophyta; class Magnoliopsida; order Asparagales; family Amaryllidaceae; genus Agapanthus; species Agapanthus africanus. Next base: position 676,617,881 of record JASDDO010000019.1, on the reverse strand, counting down.
CCCTCCTATCGCTCATTGCCTCCATGTGAATCGGGACTGTACCCAAAAACTACCTATTTGCACGACTCAGTAGAGCCGTGGTAGGGTGGAAATCAAAGCACAGTGGGAGACACACAAGACTCTATGACGATCTCGGGTCTACAGACTAAGCTGCACCAGTGTCACCAGAGAACTGCCATCTGACGTGAGGTATAATACCATCTGGGAGTTCTCGGCGAGTCCGTTCAGTATACCCAGTCTGCACTAAGCACCCGCATACCATCTCTGATGTCAAACACAAATGGATATGGGATCATCCATCGCCCATCACATGGGTCGAGAAGATATACGCTAGTCTACTCTGGAATATCGATGGCCCGTCTCGATATTCCCACGACTAGGAACAATGAAGGATGTACTCATTGACTACCCAGGCCCCACTAGTATGATCTGCATCATAGTCCTGGAAGTCGAGTACACATCCTAAGGGCTTTATCAACATGTAATCAGAGAGACAGAAAGTATACATGTTAAGATAAAGAGCAACCAGATAGCGTACTATCATGTCGAGCAAGAAAGTCCTACCTATATATGTCCCAGCATCCACTACAATATACATCCTATGTACAGTAATGGCCTCTAGGGCATACATATAACTAACAATCTCCCACTTGCACTGCGGCCATCTGTAGCAGTGGTTGTAGTATTACATACTCAACCATCCCATATGAGTCTCTCTCTGGGAAAAGGCCTTCGTGAGTGGATCCGCCGTGTTGTCCTCTGAGTCTACTCTCCTAACCTTGATCACCCTGGAGATCAACTATCTCCATGATCAGGTGATGCTTCCTTAGAATATGTCTGGGTCACTGATGGAATCATGGTTCCTTGGCCAAAGCCACACTTCCATTGTCACACAATAGTGGGAACCTAGTTCATCTTATGAACCAATATACACCCAAACTTCCTCTTTGGTAGTATCTTTAATAGCGATGTTACCAGTCTTTATCGTCTAGTTTGCCACGGTATCTAGCTTGGTGCTAGTTATATGTATGCCCTAGAGGCCATTACTGTACATTGGATGTATATTGTAGTGGATGCTGGGACATATATAGGGAGGACTTTCTTGCTCGACATGATAGTATGCTATCTGGTTGCTCTTTACCTTAACGTGTATACTGATTGTCTCTCTGTTACATGTTGGTAAAGCCCTTAGGATGTGTGCTTGACTACCTGGACTATGATGCGGATCATACTAGTGGGGACATGGTAGTCCATAAGTACATCCTTCAAAGTCCCTAGTCGTGGGTGTATCGAGACGGGGCATCGATATACCAGAGTAGACTAGCGTATACCTTCTCGACCCATACAGATGGGCGATGGATGATCCCATATCCATCGGTGTTTGACATCAGAGATGATATACGGGTGCTCAGTAGAGACTGGGTACACTGGACGGACTCGTCGAGAACTCCCAGATGGTATTATACCTCACGTCAGATGGCAGTTCTCTGGTGACACTGGTACAGAGTAGTCTGTTGACCCGAGATCGTCATAGAGTCTTGTGTGGTTCCCACTGTGCTTTGATTTCCATCTTACCATGTCCAAGAGGGGGTGCAAAACGGTGGTTTTTGGGTACAGTCCCGAGTCACATGGAGGCAATGAGCGATAGGAGGGGATTCGTCTCTCCCGGTATAGGGGGTTGATGTTGCGCTGTGTTCGATTGGCTATAACAGGAAATCCCTGGCCAGGGTTGCTGAGATTTACTGGTAAGTGTTATCAGTAGTTTCTCGAATAGTTATAGACCTCATATCGACACGACTTATCGAGCTATTGGGGTCTAACGTTTACCACCCCTAGGCGAGATATGCGACATATCAGACGATCAGACCGGACTGTACGGTAGTGTTACTGGTCGGATTCACTGGAGTGTGAGCGGGCTTGCTCATCGATCTTCAGATCGCTCAATACCCGGGTGGCCGTTACGTTTAGCAGACCGCTTGCGGCTTGTGGGTGTTTGATATGATCATCGCCTGCTGCCGGCGTATTGACGAGTCTTTAGAGTCCTACACAGAGGTTTCCTGGCTCAAGCAAAAAGAAATAGGAGCGCATATGAGATATGTGCGGGACCGAGAATAATGCGTGTATGTGATACCGTATTTCATTCTCGCGATGAATGTATCGATTAGGTTATATGCGATATACCCTAGTTATCGAATCAAGGGTTGATTCGATAAACCGATGCATTGCATACTAGTCGGTTATATACGATATGACCGGATCGTTAAATCAAGTGTTGATTTAATGATTTGATGCATAATTATATATTTGATATATTACTTTGCATTAACTAGTATCGGTTCACTTTAAATGGATTTTCTCACTCGGGTGTGCGCATTATATATGTGATGTGATTTTGTGCACTAGCTTGTATCATGTTTGATGATACATGCTTTTTGGTTAAGTGTAAAGTGTTAAACCTTGGTTAATGAATGGGTTAGGGTTTATTATTTGTTATTCATTTATCTTATTTAATTATCCATTTATTTATGATAAATGAATAAAAGAAAATGAAATGAAATGGTTGCTAATTTTGGATTCTAGTTGAAGCTTCTTGATCTTTTGACTAAGTGACCATTTTGTCTCTAGCTTGACCCTAACCATTCCTTTAACCATGATTAGCTCTCTACACTTTACCATGGTTCACTTATGATAAGAATGGATTATTCTTTTCATTTTAAAAGAATTCTTATCATAATAACTTATCATATTTTCTTGCTTCTTCTTCTTCATCTTCTTTCATGAAGAAAAAGCAAGCTCCATCAATGGTGATTGATGGAAATGAGTGAGAAATCCAATTCTAAAGTCTACCCACTTCCTATTTCTTCATCCTCTACCTCTTGCCAAGTAGTAGAGTGTGTTTACTTCACAAGTTTCTTGACTTGGTGAAGTCGGAGCTTGATTTAGCGATGCCTCGACGTAGATCATCTTCGGCATGGACATCGACGACCTAGCTTGCCCATTCTCCGACGAAGCCGACGCTAGAGCCCGGATTTGATTTGGACAGCGGAGAGGACTTCGTTGCGGAGCTATGGAGGTGGAGCACCGGATCTACAAAGGTTGTATTTCCGTATTCCCTTAGTTAATTGTTAACTAGTTATCTTTTCGCCTAGTTTTCTAGCAAACGATCCGTAGTCGGGTCTCTCGGCACCTAGATTTTTTGAAATTGGCATGTTCGATGCCTTGTGAGACCTCACTAGTGTGCCTAGGAACCCTACAGTGGTATCAGAGCCTAGCTAGAGCCTTAGGCGAAGTCTAGACGCGATTTGAAGTCCGAACGAACCCGAAACCCGATCACAAACATGCTCTCTGTCCTTTTTTCAAAAACGTGGATTTTTCCAAATTAAAAATATGCAGAAAACCCAGCAGGAAAATATAAGAGTTACGGCGCAAAATTGGGGTCATGAACAGTTCAACATGGCGCGGAAACGCGGCAGATTCCTCCTTCAGGCGGCGGATCCGCGGCATATTGATGACGTCAGCCTTTAAAAGTTGCACAGTAATTCATTGTTTTCAGTGCTGAGTTCTCTGGATGTTTTTAAATTTTATTCAAGAGTTGAATTTTCTGCAGTTGTTTTGGGGATTCGGTGTTTCGATCGGAGTATCAAATTTTGTCTGTGTGGCTTTCCGGATAAATCTTAGAATATGTTAAAAAGTTCGACCGGATATAAATACCCAATTTTTCCCCTGTCGGGAAATTTCCAAGTGTTGGATTTTCCGAAGTTTAACGACGTTCTAAGTAGTGCAAGTAACTCGATGGACCCTCTAGAAGACAACAAACCTTAACTCGATTATGTGACCGTCTTGAACTGCCCTTTGAACCTTCGGGTTTGGGGCAATACGGCGTGCCACATGTGAGGCGTTGGCTTGACCCTTCTACGGCTGGACCATTGGTACTGAGGTACGAACTGAATGTTGTTAGACTTATTTCATGTGTTGAGCTGTACTGGGAAAACTTGGGTGTTTGACTGTTTGATCGAAAAGTTTGACATTTTCTGTTTATCTGGAATGGGATACAACAATTGGAATTCACAAAAGTTATGAGATAACTGAATGAATGTTATAAACATAGCAGTTTAGTCTCACTTGATCGGTTGCCACGGAATTTTGATGTGATCAAAAGTCCGTCGCAATCACGTAGCGTACGCGGATACTCGCCGGGTAAACTTAATAGACAGCCTCACTCCATAGCCCCGACCAAGTGACTGTAGGAGAACCCCGTCGCCGAAAGCATCCGTTCGGGTGCTCGCGGTAGCGGTGTTCCGCCTTGGTGCACTTCGTCGACGGTATCGGGGGTGCAGCCGTCTACTGAAGTTTGCGACGAGCATTCGATCAGGATGTCGGGAATCTTGTTGAATTGCCCGACTTGATATTGAAAAGAGTTTTCGATTTTGAGACTAAAATGCGGGGTTTATAATTGTTAGGCATGTGATGTCTAAGGTATTCATTTGATTAGGCATGCGATGTCTATGCAGATTGCGGATTCCAACTGTTGTAGTTTTACACTTTCTTTTCTGTGACCGTAAGTGTAATATGTGATATCGCCGGTTTCGTTGCTATATGTCAACGACAATTGGGATGCGCACATTTACTTACGTTGATGACATGTGATGTTATGTGTTGCTGGATATGTTATATTGGATCGTCGTGTTTGAATAGCCGGGGGTTTTTATGTGAGATGAGTGTTTTTCATTTTCATTCATGTAAAAACTTGTATGTAATATTCTTTTATTGGGGCGCTTCCAGGTTGCGGAAGTTGTCACCGTTTGTATATTATTTACTTTTCCGCACTAGGATAGACCCAAGGAGGGGAGCACAAGTAACCGGGTTCTGGAGTCCAGTGGGAGACCAACTCGAGGAGTCGAGTCCGGATCTCCTAACTCCAGAATTGGTAGGGTTGCTTGCCGCTCTCGTAGGGGTCTAGGGGTGTGGGTTTGGCTATTCATCGTGACCGTGGAATCCGTGTTTTATACTGGCTCGTATTGAAAACACGGACGTCCTAGTATATCCAATATTTCATATGTTTCTTCTGGTGCGATATCTGTGATGTGATCATGTGATGTTCTGTGATAGATACAGTATATAGTATATATGATATATTATATAGACGTTACTTATGTTTTACACCCGCGCTAGCCCTGCCCCGCTCTGCCGTTAGTTACCTAACCTAACGGTGCACGAGGGGACATCGAGGCGAATGCGGATGGCATAAGTGTACGTCGTATTTATCTGTGATGTTTAGGTAACTTAAATGATGGGACTTCATTAATGTGATTAATAAAATAAAAGAAACCTAAGATGTTGTAGAATCGAATTTCAAAATAAAATAGGTAGCTACAGTTCTTGCTTTGCATAGTGGTATATGTGATATATCCTGCACCTTATTCGATGAGGAAAGGACCGAGATCCTTTCACCGGGAGTGACTCCTTTAGCATTAACTGGCAGATGCTACACACTCGGTTTGTCTTTTGATTGCTTTTAAGTGTTTTTTGCTTTGTACAGTGATATATATGATATATCCCGCACCTCATTCCACGAGGAAAGGACCGACGATCCCTTCACCGGGAGTGACTCCTTTAGCAAAACTAGAAAAGCCTCAAAAACACTCCATTTTAAAAACCATTTGATTCTACAACGATATCAAGTTCATTACGCAATAGGTTTTCAGAAAAACCTGTCGTAGCCCTCCGACATTTCAGATAAGTTGTATATAGTATTCGTGCTGCATTTGTTGGCTTTCGTCAAGGTGCAGTGTGCGGTAGCTATATGCTGCTTATCTGCTAGCATACGATGCGATTGGATTAGGGTAGTCGTGCGGCTTTGTTGGCTTTCGTCAAGGGTCGTGCGGGTGGGTTTAATTCGATCAAGAAATGTACGGGTTGAACTTGACTAGCGGGCTATGGTTTGTTGGCTTTCGTCAAGGTCATAGCACGTTAGGGGCAAAATATTATCGGGAATTTCAAGTGTTGAAATTTGCAATGAGATTGCATACCTTCTATGAGATAGTTGGATCCCGATACCCGCTGTGAGTAAGTGTTACTCCTGGGAGAGTTTTATACATTACAATTAGCCGATCAAGTAGGTGTCTAGAAAGGTGTTAACGAGGTTACGCCTCTGGGAAAACGAGGTTTACAGTAATTAGGTTCGTGCGAAAGCACGGGGGACCTCTCTCAAAGTACCGACACTGGCCTGGCTGAAAGATTGGCGAACTTGTAGTGTGTAATTAATCCCGGCTAGTCTTTCCTTTTAGGGTTTGAAGGAAGATTTGATAAAAAGCAGTGGGAGCCATCCTGATTAGATAAAATAATAACCAATCTATTCTTGACAGAGCGCACGCTGAGTGTTTTCTTCTCTCTCTCTCCAGGTAGCGACCATATCACGCCTTAATCAAGATAATAATACGGATTATTGACCGAACCCGCTTGTTATACTGAGCTGGGGAACGTTGGTCCCGCTCCAACTTATAATTGTTATAAGACAGAGCAGGAAATTGGGGAATACCAGAATTCCCGTGCCGCCCAAACGAAGAGAGTGCATGCTGATGCATCATCTTCGGGTGTGTTCATTACAAAGAACTGTTTCTCTGTATCCTCTACGTCCTGAGTATGTGATACCAGATCAGGATCCCAGATATGTAATCTGTTACATAGGGCTACAGATAGGTAGAGAACTGAGAACGGGTGATAAGTTTCATGAGGCAGAAAACGGGGCAAATGTTGCAGCCAAGTCTGTTGGTCACTGTCATCCTGTATTACAAATACATTGATTCTGAACGAATGTTATTAGATACCGAACTTGATATACAAAATCGTATCTATCTCTTTATTAGTAAAGAAATGATAAAATTTTGTATTGTTGGATAATGTTTTGAACATTTCCTATATCAAAAGTTGATCGGATCAGGCACGTTATCTAAAAGCATTGATGTTCTAAATCAAACTACAGTTCTTAGTATATGGAACACACACAAGAGGAAGAGTTCAGAAATGAACGAATCCTTCTTGAGGCATTGTAGACTAGGTCATATCAATGCGACCCGACTAGCTAAAGTTACATGTAGATGCATATTTAAATCAGTTTGAATTTACATCTTGTGAAACTCGCCAGTCATGTCACAAAGATAAGATGACCATAGCTCCGTTTATTGGAAACAGAGAAAGAGTTAGTGAACTCTTGGGATAATACATGTTGATGTATGTAGGTCCCCTGTCTACACATGCCAGGACTGGTTCTTTGTACTTCATTACATTCTCTGATAATCTCTCAAGATTCAGACATATGTTCCTGTTGAAACACAAGTCTGAACCTTTTGAGATATTCATAGAATATAAGTTAGAAGTAGAGAACCAATAAGGGTATAAGTAATATGTCCTTTGATGTGATCGAGGAGGAGAATACTTGAGCACGGAAATCCTGGACTTTTCTAAAGGAGAATAAGATTCTCTCTCAGCATTACTCCTCCGCATACACCATAGCACGATGGTATATCGGGGTGGAGCTATTACACCCTATGTGATAAGGTGTGCTCTATGATGAGTAATACTGAGCTACCTATTTCCTTTTGGGTGTTATGCACTTGAGAAGCTGCATACCTATTGAATAGGGTTCCAATCAAATCAGTTGCCTACCATTCCATATGAGATATGGAAAGGGAAGAGCCCATGTCTTAAGCTAGTTAAGATTTGGGGTTGTCCGGCCTATGTCTAAAAGCAAAATCCGGACAAGCTCGAGGCAAGGTCTGTTATGTAGAACTGGAAGTGTTCCAGCTATACAAACTACAGCATGATTTGGTACAACCAGAGGATTCAGTGGAAACCAACGAACCTCAGCCTCTCCGCCGATCTAGTAGGGTTCCTCACCCACCTGAGAGATACTTCGGTTTCTCTATGATAGTGGGAGCGAGGATTACATCATAAGATGATGACCCAACTAGTTTCGAGCTGGCCATCAAGAGTAAGACTCTGTAAGAATGGCTGGATGCTTAGTGATCTGAGATGGAATCCTTATACACCAACAAAGTATGGACTTTAGTTGCAAAATCTGAAGGGTTAAATCCCCATCAGGAGCAAGTATATCTTGAGAAGATTACTTGGTGTAGATGGAAAAGTTGAGACTTTCAAAGCTAGACTTGTTAAAAGTTTGCATCATTGACCAGGTGTGGATCATGATGAAACCTTTTCAAGTGACTATGCTTAAGTCCATCCAGATCCTACTTGCCACGGCTACATACCATAACTACGATATCTGGCGGTTGGGTGTCTTGACTGCTTTTCTAAATGATGATTTAGAAGAGTGTATCTATAAGTACACAGCCAGAGGGCTTCGTAGACAGTGGGAGCAGCGGAAACGTATGCAAGATGCTTTATAGGATAAAGCAGGCATCGCGGAGTTGGAACATCTGTTTTGATGAAGCGGTCAAAGAGTTTGACATCATCAAAATGGTAGATGAACCTGGTATATACAAAAAGGTAGTAGGGAGTATGGTGACGATCCTCGTAGAGTACGTGGATGACATACTCTCGATAAGAAAGGAGTTTCTCATGCTACGCTCGATCAATCTCCGCTTATCACAATGATTCTCCATATAGGATCAAAGTGATACCTCCTAAATCCTGGGTTTTTGGATCTATGAGATAGATCTAATTGGATGTTAGGACTCTCACTAGTTGTAGTGAGACGGTATCAACCGATCCTGGGGAGAATCACTGGAAGGGTTCCAGGGTGATAAAGACGACTGAATGTCAGTCACAGGCATTGTCTTTACCCTCAGTAAAGGGATGGTATGTTGGAAGAGTTCCAAGCTAGATACCGTGACATACTAGACGATAAAGGCAGGATACATCGCTACTTAAGATGCTACCAAAGAGGATGTTTGGGTGTATATTAGTTCATGAGATGAACTACGTTCCTACCATTGTGAGACAATGGAGTTGTGGCTCCAGCCGAGGAACGCCGGTCCCATCAGTGATCCAGACTTATTCTAAGGCAGCATCGCCTGATCATGGAGATAGTTGATCTCCAGGGTGATCGAGGTTAGGAGAGTAGATTCAGAGGACAACACAGCGGATCCACTCACAAAGGCCTGTTCCCAGATAGAGACTTTTATGGGATGGTTGAGTATGAGATACTACAACCACTGCTATCAGATGGCCCTAGTGCAAGTGGGAGATTGTTAGTTATATGTATGCCCTAGAGGCCATTACTGTACATTGGATGTATATTGTAATGGATGCTGGGACATATATAGGGAGGACTTTCTTGCTCGACATGATAGTATGCTATCTGGTTGCTCTTTACCTTAACGTGTATACTGATTGTCTCTCTGTTACATGTTGGTAAAGCCCTTAGGATGTGTGCTTGACTACCTGGACTATGATGCGGATCATACTAGTGGGGACATGGTAGTCCATAAGTACATCCTTCAAAGTCCCTAGTCGTGGGTGTATCGAGACGGGGCATCGATATACCAGAGTAGACTAGCGTATACCTTCTCGACCCATACAGATGGGCGATGGATGATCCCATATCCATCGGTGTTTGACATCAGAGATGATATACGGGTGCTCAGTAGAGACTGGGTACACTGGACGGACTCGTCGAGAACTCCCAGATGGTATTATACCTCACGTCAGATGGCAGTTCTCTGGTGACACTGGTACAGAGTAGTCTGTTGACCCGAGATCGTCATAGAGTCTTGTGTGGTTCCCACTGTGCTTTGATTTCCATCTTACCACGTCCAAGAGGGGGTGCAAAACGGTGGTTTTTGGGTACAGTCCCGAGTCACATGGAGGCAATGAGCGATAGGAGGGGATTCGTCTCTCCCGGTATAGGGGGTTGATGTTGCGCTGTGTTCGATTGGCTATAACAGGAAATCCCTGGCCAGGGTTGCTGAGATTTACTGGTAAGTGTTACCAGTAGTTTCTCGAATAGTTATAGACCTCATATCGACACGACTTATCGAGCTATTGGGGTCTAACGTTTACCACCCCTAGGCGAGATATGCGACATATCAGACGATCAGACCGGACTGTACGGTAGTGTTACTGGTCGGATTCACTGGAGTGTGAGCGGGCTTGCTCATCGATCTTCAGATCGCTCAATACCCGGGTGGCCGTTACGTTTAGCAGACCGCTTGCGGCTTGTGGGTGTTTGATATGATCATCGCCTGCTGCCGGCGTATTGACGAGTCTTTAGAGTCCTACACAGAGGTTTCCTGGCTCAAGCAAAACGAAATAGGAGCGCATATGAGATATGTGCGGGACCGAGAATAATGCGTGTATGTGATACCGTATTTCATTCTCGCGATGAATGTATCGATTAGGTTATATGCGATATACCCTAGTTATCGAATCAAGGGTTGATTCGATAAACCGATGCATTGCATACTAGTCGGTTATATACGATATGACCGGATCGTTAAATCAAGTGTTGATTTAATGATTTGATGCATAATTATATATTTGATATATTACTTTGCATTAACTAGTATCGGTTCACTTTAAATGGATTTTCTCACTCGGGTGCGCGCATTATATATGTGATGTGATTTTGTGCACTAGCTTGTATCATGTTTGATGATACATGCTTTTTGGTTAAGTGTAAAGTGTTAAACCTTGGTTAATGAATGGGTTAGGGTTTATTATTTGTTATTCATTTATCTTATTTAATTATCCATTTATTTATGATAAATGAATAAAAGAAAATGAAATGAAATGGTTGTTAATTTTGGATTCTAGTTGAAGCTTCTTGATCTTTTGACTAAGTGACCATTTTGTCTCTAGCTTGACCCTAACCATTCCTTTAACCATGATTAGCTCTCTACACTTTACCATGGTTCACTTATGATAAGAATGGATTATTCTTTTCATTTTAAAAGAATTCTTATCATAATAACTTATCATATTTTCTTGCTTCTTCTTCTTCATCTTCTTTCATGAAGAAAAAGCAAGCTCCATTAATGGTGATTGATGGAAATGAGTGAGAAATCCAATTCTAAAGTCTACCCACTTCCTATTTCTTCATCCTCTACCTCTTGCCAAGTAGTAGAGTGTGTTTACTTCACAAGTTTCTTGACTTGGTGAAGTCGGAGCTTGATTTAGCGATGCCTCGACGTAGATCATCTTCGGCATGGACATCGACGACCTAGCTTGCCCATTCTCCGACGAAGCCGACACTAGAGCCCGGATTTGATTTGGACAGCGGAGAGGACTTCGTTGCGGAGCTATGGAGGTGGAGCACCGGATCTACAAAGGTTGTATTTCCGTATTCCCTTAGTTAATTGTTAACTAGTTATCTTTTCGCCTAGTTTTCTAGCAAACGATCCGTAGTCGGGTCTCTCGGCACCTAGATTTTTTGAAATTGGCATGTTCGATGCCTTGTGAGACCTCACTAGTGTGCCTAGGAACCCTACACTTGGAACTCTTCCAACATACCGTCCCTTCACTGAGGGTAAAGACAATGCCTGCGATTGACATTCAGTCGTCCTTATCACCCTGGAACCTTTCCAGTGATTCTCCCCAGGATCAACTGATACTATCTCATTACAATTAGTGAGAATCCTAACATCCATTTAGATCTATCTCATAGATCCAAACCTAGGATTTAGGAGGTATCACTTTGATCCTATATGGAGAATCTATGTGATAAGAGGAGATCGACCGATCGTAGCATAGGAAACTCCTTTCCTATCAAGAGTATGTAATCCACGTACTCTACGAGGATCATTACCATACTCCATACTACTCTTTTGTACATACAAGGTTCATCTACCATTTTGATGAAGTCAAACTCTTTGACTACCACATCAAAACAGATGTTCCATCTCCACGATGCCTGCTTTATCCTGTAAAGCAACTTACACACTTTTCCGCTGCTCCCACTGTTTACGAAGCCCTCTGGCTGTGTTCTTAATGACGTTCTCTTCTAAATCATTATTTAGCAAAGTAGTCATGGCACCCTACCACCAGATATCGCAGTTATGGTATGTAGCAGTGGCAAGTAGGATCTGGATGGACTTAAGCATAGTCCCTAGAAAAGGTTTCATCATTATCCACACATGGTTGATGACTAAAACCTTTAACAAGTCTAGCTTTGAAAGTCTTAACTTTTCCATCTACACCAAATAATCTTCTCAAGATATACTTGCTCATGATGGGGATTTAACCCTTCAGATATAGCAGCTAAAGTCTATACTTTGCTAGTGTACATAGATTCTATCTCAGATCGCTAAGTATCCAGCCATTCTTACAAAGTCCCTACTCTTGATGGCCTGCTCAAAACTAGTTGGGTCATCATCTCATGATGCATTCCTCGCTCCCACTGTCATCGAGAAACCGAGGTATCTCTCAGGCAGGTGAGGAACCCTACCAGATCGGCAGAGAGGCTGAGGTTCGTCGGGGACTATAGAATCCTTTGGTTCTGTCAAATCAGCTGCAGTTTTGTATAGCTGGAACCTTTCCAGTTCTACAGAACTGACCTAACCTCGATTTTGTCCGGATTTTGCTTTAAACATAGGCCGGACAACCCCAAATCTTAACTCGCTTAAGAGATGGGTTCTTCCCATACCATATCTCATGTGGAGTGGTAGGCACTGATTTGATTCAAACCTAATTCAATAGGTATGCAGCTTCTCAAGTGCATAACCCCAAAAGGAAATAGGTAACTCAGTAATACTCATCATAGAGCACACCATATCTAATATTGTGCGATTGCTCCGCCCCGATACACCGTTGTGCTGTGGTGTATTCAGAGGAGTAACACTGAGAGAGAATCTCATTCTCCTTTAGAATAGTCCAGGAATTCTATGCACAAGTATTCTCCTCCCTGATCTTATCATAGGACATAATACTTATACCCGTATTTTGGTTCTCTACTTCTAACTTATATTCTGTGAATATCTCAAAAGGTTCGGACTTATGTTTCAACAAGAACATATGTCTGAATCTTGAGAGATTATTAGAGAATGTAATGAAATACAAAGAACCAGTCTTGGCATGTGTAGACAGGAGACCTTACATACATCATCATGTATCAGTCCCAAGAGTTCATTAACTCTTTCTCTGTTTTCAGTAAACGAAGCTATGGTCATCTAATCTTTGTGACATGACTGGCAAGTTTCACAAGATGTAAATTCAAACTGATTTAAATATGCATCTAAAATGTAACTTCAACCAGTCGGGTCGCATTGATATGACCTAGTCTGCAATGCCTCAAGAAGGATTCGTTCATTTCTGAACTCTTCCTCTTGTGTGTGTTCTGTATACTAGGAACTGTAGTTTGATTTAGAACGTCAATGCTTTTAGATAACGTGCCTGAACCGATCAACTTTTGATATAGGAAATGTTCAAAACATTATCCATCAATACAAAATTTTATCATTACTTTAATAAATAAAGAGATTGATATGATTTTGTATATCAGGTTCGGTATCTAATAGCATTTGTTCAGAATCAATGTATTGGTAACACAGGGTGACAGTGACCAACAGACTTGGCTGCAACACTTTCCCCGTTTTCTGTCTCATGAAACTTATCATCCGTTCTCAGTTTTTCTACCTTTTTGTAGCCCTATGTAACAGATTACATATCTGGGATCCTGATCCTGTATCAAATACCTAGGATGTAGAGGATACTGAGAAACAGTTCTGTATAATGAATACACCCGAAGGAGATGCATCATATGCACTTTCTTCGTTTGGGCGGCATAGGAATTCTGGTATTCCCCTATTTCCTGCTCTGTCTTATAACAATTATAAGTTGGAGCGGGACCAACGTTCTCCAGCTCAGTATAACAAGCGGGTTCGGTCAATACATCCATATTATTATCTTGATTAAGACGTGATATGGTCGCTACCTGGAGAGAGAGAGAAGAAAACACTCTGCGTGCGCTCTTGCAAGATCAGATTGGTTATTTATTTTATCTAATCAGGATGGCTCCCACTGTTTTTATCAAATCTTCCTTCAAACCCTAAAAGGAAAGACTAGCCGGGATTAATTACACTCTACAAGTTCGCCAATCTTTCAGCCAGGCCAGTGTCGGTACTTTGAGGGAGGTTCCCCGTGCTTTCGCACGGACCTAATTACAGTAAACCTCGTTTTCCCAAAGGCGTAACCCCGTTGATACCTTTCTAGACACCTACTTGATCGGCTAATTGTAAAGTGCAAAACTCTTCCAGGAGTAACAATTACTCGCAGTGGGTATCGGGATCCAACTATCATATAGAAGGTATGCAATCTCATTGCAAATTTCAACACTTGAAACTCCCGATAAAGGTTTTTACCCCTAGCACCTATGACCTTGGCTAAGGTCAACAAATCATAAGCACTAGTCAAGTTCTACCCGTCATTTCGTGATTAATTAGACCCACCCACATGACCCTTGGCTAAGGTCAACAAAGCCACATGACTGTCCTAACTAATCGCATCATATGCGGTGTAGGAAGACATCACTTAGCTACCGTACACTGTGCCTTGACTATGGTCAACAAACACAGCACGAATACTAAGTACTCTACTTCCTAAAATGACGGAGGGTTGCGGCTGGTTTTTATGAAAACCTTTAACGCTTTGAACTTGATCTCGTTGCGGAATCAAATGGTTTTTAAATGGAATGTTTCTGAAGCTTTTCTAGTTTTGCTAAAGGGGTCACTCCTGGTGAAGGGATCGTCGGCCCTTTCCTCGTCGAATGAGGTGCGGGATATATCATATATATCACTGTGCAAAGCAGAAACTATAGAAGTAATCAAAAGACAAACCGAGAGTTGCAGCATCTGCCAGTTATTGCTAAAGGAGTCACTCCCGGTGAAGGGATCTCGGTCCTTTCCTCATCGAATAAGGTGCAGGATATTCTACAAGGAACACCGCGATGCAAAGCAAGAACTGTAGCTACCTGTTTTATTTTGAAATTCGATTCCACAACATCAATTAGGTTTATTTTCTTTCATTAATCTCATTAATGAATATCCCATCATATAAATTACCTAAACATCACAGATAAATATGACGTACGCTTATGCCATCCGCATTCGCCTCGATGTCCCGTCTGCACCGTTAGGTTAGGTAACTAACGGCAGAGCGGGGAAGGGCTAGCGCGGGTGTAAAACATAAGCAACGTCTATATAATATATCATATATACTATATATACTATCTATCTGCTCAAATCAAATGATCACATCACAGATAACGCAGCAGAAAATATCATATGAAATATTGGATATACTAGGACGTCCGTGTTTTCAATACGAGCCAGTATAAAACACGGATTCCACGGTCGTGATGAATAGCCAATCCCACACCCCTAGACGCCTACGAGAGCGGCAAGAAACCCTACCAATTCTAGGGTTAGGAGACCCGGACTCGACTCCTCGAGTTGGTCTCCCACTGGACCCCAGAACCCGGTTACTTGTGCTCCCCTCCTTGGGTCTATCCTAATGCGGAAAATTAAATAATATACATCAACGGTGACAACTTCCGCAACCTGGAAGTGCCCCAATAAAAGAATATTACATACAAGTTTTTACATGAATGAAAATGAAAAACACTCATCTCACATAAAAACCCCCGGCTATTCAAACAAGACGATCCAATATAACACATCCAGCAACACATAACATCACATGTCATCAACGTTAGTAAACATGCGTATCCCAATTGTCGTTGACATATAGCAACGAAACCGGCGATATCACATATTACACTTACGGTCACAGAAAAGAAAGTGTAAAACTACAACAGTTGGAATCCGCAATCTCTTTAGACATTGCATGCCTAATCAAATGAATTCCTTAGACATCGCATGCCTAACAATTATAAACCCCGCATTTTAGTCTCATTACCGAAAACTCTTTTCAATATCAAGTCGGGCAATTCAACAAGATTCCCGACATTCTGGTCGAATGCTCGTCGCAAACTTTAGTAGGCGGACGCACCCCCGATACCGTCGACAAAGTGCACCAAGGCGGAACACCGCTGCCGCGAGCACCCGAACGGATGCTTTCGGCGACGGGGTTCTCCTACAGTCACTTGGTCGAGGCTATGGAGTGAGGCTGTCTATTAAGTTTACCCGGCGAGTATCCGCGTACGCTACGTGATTGCGACGGACTTTTGATCACATCAAAATTCCGTGGCAACCGATCAAGTGAGACTAAACTGCTATGTTTATAACATTCATTCAGTTATCTCATAACTACTTGTGAATTCCAAATGTTGTATCTCATTCCGGATAAGACAGAAAATGTTAAACTTTCCGATCGAACAATCGAACACCCAAGTTTTCCCGATACAGCTCAACACATGAAATAAGTCTAACAACATTCAGTTCGTGCCTCAGTACCAACGGTCCAGCCGTAGAAGGTTCAATCCAACGCCTCACATGTGGCACGCCGTACTGCCCCAAACCCTAAGGTTCAAAGGGCAGTTCAAGACGGTCACATAATCGAGTTAAGGTTTGTTGTCTTCTAGAGGGTCCATCGCGTTACTTGCACTACTTAAAACGTCGTTAAACTACGGAAAAATCCAACAATTGGAAATTTCCCGGCAGGGGAAAAAGTGGGTATTTATATCCGGTCGAACCTTTTAACATATTCTAAAATTACCCGGAAAAACACACTGACAAAATTAGACAATCCAATCGAAACACCGAGTCCCCAATACAACCCAGAAAACTCAACTCTTGAATAAATATTAAAAATTCCCAGAAAAACCAGCAACAAAATATAATAATTACTGTGCAGGAAAAAATGTATGAAGAGACCAAGTTGCCGCGGAACTGCCGCATTAGGCATGCCTATGCCGCGGTTCCGCCGCACTATTATCGATTCAGGGGCCACGTTTTATACAGTAATTCTTAGAATCTTCTACTGAGTTTTCTGCATATTTTTAATTCTCAAAAAACTACGATTTCAGAAAATGTCCAGAGAGCCGTTTTGAGTTAGGGTTTCGGGTCGATCGGACTTCTAACTCCGTCTACGCATCGCCTAAGGCTCTAGCTAGGCTCTGATACCACTGTAGGGTTCCTAGGCACACTAATGAGGTCTCACAAGTGATCAAACATAGGAAATTAAAATTTTACAAGTGCCGAGAAACCCTAATACGGATCGTTAACTAGATGTATAGGCTATGCGATGCAAGTAAACAACTTTAACTGAAAAGGAAAGGGGATACAACCTTTGTAAATCCGGTCCACCGCTTCCTAAGCTCCGCGATGATATCCCTCTGCTGTCCAAATCGGATCCCGGACTCTAGCATCGGCTTCATAGGAAAAATGGGCGGGCTTGGTCGTCGGCTTCGATGCCGAAGATGATCTACGTCGAGGCATCACAAGATCAAGCTCCCGCTTCACCAAGTCATGAAACTTATGAAGAAAACACCCTATACTACTTGGAAAGAGGTAGAGGATGAAGAAATAGGAAGTGGGTTCACTTTAGAATTGGATTTTTCACTTGATTTCATCACTTGCCATTGATGTAGAAAGCTTTTCTTTCTTGCTCATCAAGAAGAAGAAGAAGAAGATAATATGATAAGTTATAATAAAATAGAAAATAAATCAATACTTATCATATGGCAACCATGATTAGGTGTAGAGAATAGACCATGGTTAAGTGGAATGGTTAGGGTTTAGCAAACAAACAAAATGGTCAAGCTTTCAACACTTCATGAAGCTTCATGAAAGAAACAAAGCAAGTCACCATTCTATTTATCCTTTGCCAAAAAAGAAATAAACAAATAAATATATAAAATCAAAACCGTAACCATCACATAACTATGGTTTAATCTAAACATACACACTAACATTCATGTATCATCAAACATGATACAATCTTGTGCACAAAAGTATATCACATATACAACTTGTGTACATCAAGTGAGAAAATCCAATTTAAAGTGAACCAATACTAGTTAATGCAAAGTAATATATCAAATATATAATTATTCATTAAATCATTAAATCAACACTTGATTCAATGATCCGGTCATGTCGCTTATAACCGACTAGTATCCAATGTATCGACTCATCGAATCAATCTTCGATTCGATAACTAGGTTATATCGCATACAACCAATCGATACATTCATCGCGAGAATAGAATACGGTATCACATACACGAATTATTCTCGGTCCCGCACATATCTCATATCCGCTCCTATTTCGTTTCGCTTGAGCCAGGAAACCTCTGTGTAGGACTCTAAAGACTCGTCAATACGGCGGCAGCAGGTGATGATCATATCAAACACCCACAAGCCGCAAGCGGTCTGCTAAACGTAACGGCCACCCGGGTATTGAGCGATCAGAAGATCGACGAGCAAGCCCGCTCACACTCCTGTGAATCCAACCAGTAACACTTACCGTACAGTCCGGTCTGTTCGTCTGATATGTCGCATATCTCGCCTAGGGGTGGTAAACGTCAGACCCCAATAGCTCGATAAGTCATGCCGACGTGAGGTCCATAACTATCATGAAACTACTGATAACTCTTACCAGTATATCACTGCAACCCTGGCCAGGGATTTCCTGTTATGGCCAGTCGTGCATAGCGGAACATCGACCCCCAATACCGGGAGAGACGAATCCCCTCCTATTGCTCATTGCCTCCATGTGAATCGGGACTGTACCCAAAAACCACCTGTTTGCACGACTCAGTAGAGCCGTGGTAGGGTGGAAATCAAAGCACAGTGGGAGACACACAAGACTCTATGACGATCTCGGGTCTACAGACTAAGCTGCACCAGTGTCACCAGAGAACTGCCATCTGACGTGAGGTATAATACCATCTGGGAGTTCTCGGCGAGTCCGTTCAGTGTACCCAGTCTGCACTGAGCACCCGCATACCATCTCTGATGTCAAACACAAATGGATATGGGATCATCAATCACCCATCACATGGGTCGAGAAGATATACGCTACTCTACTCTGGAATATCGATGCCCCGTCTCGATATTCCCACGACTAGGAACAATGAAGGATGTACTCATTGACTACCCAGGCCCCACTAGTATGATCTGCATCATAGTCCTGGAAGTCGAGTACACATCCTAAGGGCTTTATCAACATGTAATCAGAGAGACAGAAAGTATGCATGTTAAGATAAAGAGCAACCAGATAGCGTACTATCATGTCGAGCAAGAAAGTCCTACCTATATATGTCCCAGCATCCACTACAATATACATCCTATGTACAGTAATGGCCTCTAGAGCATACATATAACTAACAATACCGACCTTTCACCGGTCTTTGCACACTTGGAAAATGGTCGATTTCAACTCTTAACTCGACGTGCGATCGCTAGACGAAAAATCGACCTAAACATGAAGGAAGTAACGCGCAAATAAAATGTCTACCACAAACAAAGGGAAAATGCGCACGCAAAGAACACTGCAAAAAAGATTCTTATTCATAAAATTCGAAAGTCTTTACAAGGGTATTATGGGCTCCCCAGCCTTACAAAATGCCCGGAGGCTTACAAAATTTCAGAGCAAAAAAAGAAAATAAGAAGGAGAGGGGCTTCAGGCCTCGGGTCCAAGGAGGACCCCAATGAGCTGCGTGTTCATATCAGATTTTTGCATTTTTATACCGCCCAATTTTTATCACATTGCATATCGGTAGGTACTCTTGAGCCGTGTTTTCTAGTCAATTGCAGGATACAGGTTCTCGGCTCTAAACGGTGAAATCCATGGGAAAACACGACAAAATTCGGGTTCCTGCCAACCACAGATAAAACACGGGTCTCCGCTCTTTATCCGTCTGTTGCCACACACCAGTTTAGGAGACAAAATGGCAAATCGATTGTCACCTTCATGCACAAGGCTCAATGGCAACACAAGATCCAAGAAATCTACGCGGAGCTCAAGAAAATCATGACAAAAGATACACATCCAATCACCTTTTGATCAACAGAAATTCTGGAAAAATCGTGAAGAAAATCTGAGAAAAGATATATACCAGACTCATAGGCACAGCAAACCAGGGAACCCTACAAAAATTGGTCACCTAACTCCACTAAAGGGCCGCGGTTCCGCGGCATAAGCTGGCTTAGGCCGCGGATCCGCGGCCGTATAGTGGCGGAAGTTGACCAATTTTTGAGGGTATTTTGGTCTTTCTATGTACAGGCAGAATTTTGCCCTAGATTTCCATTTCCCTGCCTATAAATAGCCCAGATCCTTGTGAAGCCAAGGGTGCATAATCTTGTATTTTATTTTCTAGGTTTTAGTTGTTGTTCTTCTTCCTCCTCTCATCTCTTCTCCATTAAAATCTTGTAGTGAGCTTTTGAGTGAAGAATGATGAATAAAGAAGAACCGTTTGCTATTATATCTTGTCTTATTCTTTTATAATTGCTTGTAATTTTAATTTGTTAACTTAGTTTTTGTTATTTCTTGTTGTTTCTTTCTTTTCTCTTTTTCTTTATCATTAAAAACAACCATGATGCTTACGCTTAATCCTTGCCAAGATGAGGTCGCAAATAGCTAGTTGTTATCTTCTAATCTCCTTCTTTCTCTCTTCCTCTTTTGTTTTGTTTTCTTTTCATTATGATGTGTGAGTAGTTTCATACTTGTTAGGGTAGGATAAGGGAAGTTTGAGAGAAGGAAATCTCTCTCACTCTTTCCTTGCCCAACAACTTAATTCGACTCCCGTTACTTGAACCACAATCCGCTCCTTACGGCACCCTATCCTACATGATAGCGGTGATTCCGTGGTGAGACCGGTTGTGGTTGAATTAACCGGAGGTTATGGCTAAGAGCCAAGAACGGACGGACAAGCACCAAAAGGAAGAACTTATGCGTTGGAAAGCCTAGCTTATACTCGCAAGTCCCTTCCTAGTCGTGCTAATCCCCGTTGTTGCCGATTACCGTAACACCGATATTAAGAGGGGCAACGAAAGAAGTGAGAGACTCCTAACTCAAACTAACCTAATCCTAACCCTAACATGCTCTCTTTACATATCATTTTAACACTTAGATAATCACAAACAAATCTGGACTCTCGGACTTAACTCTTTAAAACACATAGAAAAGGATTCCCATCTCCCTGCGGACGACCCGTACTCAACCGGCTAGCTACGAGCGAAACCGTCTTGATTGTGGTAATTAACTAAAACTTGAACACGCAGAATCCCTGACAATCAAATGGCGCCGTTTCCTGGGAGACGGTAGTTTATTTCTTTGTGTAATTTTGGGTTAACTTGTGAATATAAAAACAACCGAAAAACAACAAAAAAATATACTTTGTAAAAAAATCATCTTGTTATTTTTGATTAGTTTTTGTGCAAGCATGCAGGAAAATACGGAGTTCGAGTTCAGTGCCAAAGACGTGGGAAGATAGACCCACATCTCGCGGCTACACCGCGACGGATCAAAACGAAGCAAACGGTCTACTGTAAAAATCTGGAGCAGATACAGTGAGCAAATCAGAATTCAGCAAATCCAGACAAGCAGAGGACTCCTAGAACAACACACCCAAGAAGTTTGGTAGCATGATCCCTCCACTTCGCCGCGGAACCGCGGCCTAAGCAGGTGTTTGGCCGTGGAACCGCGGCCATTTAGTGCCTTCAGGGTGCTAATTTTTTCTGGTGAGTCTCTCTTTTCTCTCCCACTCCTCTGGACTCCAATAGATTATGTTTTCTGCAGCATTCTTTGTGCAAACTCTCTTCCCCCTTCCAATAAACTGTTCTTGTGCAGGATTCTTTGCGCCGCGCTCAAAATAAAAATTGTTTGCAGTTGATTTGTTATCGCTTTGCATTCATTAATACGGACTTAAGGGGCTTGAAACCAATTCAGATTGGGTGGGGATTTCATCACCCTTCCCAGGACCCCAAAAATCACAAAAAGCATATGCATTGACCATTGTTAAAAATTAAAAAATACTAGACTCAGCCCTAAGGACTTCGCGCTCAATAGGACAAAGGACTAGTTACAGGCATCGGCCGTTTATCCTATCTGACTTTTGCGGTGCCTAGGCAAGTGTGACGAAGGCAAGTGGTTATTTAATTAAGGAACTTCGCGAAAGCGTTGGATAACCTCCCACTTACCTGGCACTTATCTGGCCGCATTAGACGGAGAAGAGGCGGTTTGAGGTCCTTTTTCTAGCCCTCTGGAACAGTTAGGAGCAGGTCTAGTTGACCTAGGCAACCCTAGATCTAGGTGAGATTGTGCATATCTTATTTGTGATTGCTTAAAACCATAAGTCCGTACATATTTCTGTAAAGATCTTTCTAAAAAAAATCAAAAAAAAAAAAAAAATCAAAAACTTTTATAAAAACTTGCCCTTTGTCGCCAAATCCATTTTTCACCCACCACCCATCGTATTTCTCCATTGACGTTTTCTTACCCTCACCTTCTCCGCTTTGACTATACTAAACTCGTTTAGTGTATGTCCGCTTGGACTCGGGACACTAGCGCCCGACTAGTCCGCGTTACGCTAGTCGCTACCGACTACGCGATCGACTCAGACGTCGAAACTCCGTCCACCCCTCTTTCACCCCTTCCTTTGCTGGCCAACTCCAACGTTGACCGGAATTCTGTTCATACATCTTCACCTTCACCTTCACCTTCACCAACCTTTTTTTCCTCGATGTCAGGATTTAATCCAAACATCTCTTTGACTACCCCTGGATTGGCTCCACCTCCTACGGAGACCAATAACCCACCACCACCACCTGTTGTAGCGCCGCAGCGAATCGCGCTCCAGGATCGTTTCTATCCCACCCGTTCTGCACTTCCCACCTGCCTTTCTCTTCCACCGGCCAATGGGGATAATTTTGAAATTAAGCCCCACTTCATCAACATGCTCCCACGATTTCATGGGCTTGAATCTGAAGATGCCTATATCTTCATCAATAAATTTCAAAACGTCTGTGCCATGATGAAAACTACCCAACTGTCGGACGATGCTATACGTCTACGGGTCATTCCGTTCACTTTATGCGATCTTGCTGAAAAATGGCTGTATAGCACCGCTTCCCACTCAATCACCAGCTGGGACAAGTTTGTTAAAGCGTTTCTAAAAAAATTCTATCCGAATCATAAAACCGCAAGTATTCGAAATGAAATCAACCAATTCTCTCAGCTTCCTTCTGAACCCTTCTGGAAGTGCTTTGACCGGTACAAAGACCTTCTTGTTCAGTGTCCTCACCACGGTATAGAGAAATGGCAACTTTGCCCAACCTTATACGAGGGCCTGAACCCAGCAACGAAGCAGTTGTTGGAAACCATCTGTCAGGGCCACTTCCTATCGAAATCTGACAAGGAAGCGTGGCAGTTCTTTGACGACCTTGCGGAGCAAACGCTGCAATGGGAGAGCACCAGACCGACTTCTTCTTCTACCTCCACTTCTACCGGTCAGTCTAGGGTAGGAATTCACCAACTTGATGTCTCTATTGCGATGAAAGCTGAAATGGCTGCAATAACAAGAAAGCTTGAAGCGATAGAGAGCAAATTTTCTTCTCCTGCTCCTACCCCTGCCCCTGTTCTCCCCCTTCGTACCATTTGCGCTTGTTGTTCCGATCCTTCTCACTTGACCGAAGAGTGTCCTTACAATCCACCATCGCAATGACAGGATCAGGTTAATGCTGCATTCCAGCAAAGACCGAGGAATGATCCATACTCTTCCACCTACAATCCCGGTTGGAGGAACCACCCCAATTTCGCCTGGAATCAGAATCAGAATCAATTCCAAGGCAACAATTTCCAAAGGGCCCCTCCGCCGCAACAACAAGCGCAACAACAAACTCAGTATCAGCAGCCCTTCCAACCCCAACCTTTTCAAAATCAAACGAACAACTTTGCACCCAACAATTCTTTTCCACCAAACAACTTTGTTCCGTCAAACAACGATAAGGTTTCCTCGCTCGAACGAAGTCTGGAGGCGTTCGTTAAACAATCAACTCAGTCCACCGCCAACATCCAGTCTTCCATTCAGTCCTTAGTGCAACACACTGCCGCTCATGGGCAAAGCATCAAGACCATCGAGGCCCAGATTGCACAGCTAAATGCGGCCTTAAGCGAGCGAGAAAAGGGGAAGCTCCCCTCCCAGCCACTTCCAAATCCCGGTCACCCACATAATGCACATGTTGCTCTTGAACAACAGAACCATAATGTGAGTGCCGTGACCACATTGAGATCGGGAAGGATGCTGCAAAACAACATTGGCAAACGGATCAACGATGACACCCCGGCCGCTGCTTCTTCTTCTTCTTCTTCTTCTTCTTCTTATTCTTCTTCGTCTTCTGAGCCTATTCTCCGTTCTTCACAAGGCTCTCCTTCCTCTTCTTCTGCTCTGAATGGACCCACTTCTCACTCCACGAAAACACCTGTTCTGGGATCCGTTCCAACTCCACAATCTCCTCCACAAGTATTAGACTCAACCAATTTTAAAAATGTTCCATTTCCAAACCGGTTGAGGTCTAATAAACAAAATCCTCAGATGGAGAAGATTCTGGAGTTATTTAAGCAAGTTAACATTAACATTCCTCTTTTAGATGCTGTCCAACAAGTCCCGTCCTATGCGAAAATCTTAAAGGACTTGTGCATGAAAAAGAGGAAGTCTCAGGTACCCAAGAAAGTTTTCTTGGCTAGTGCTGTGAGTGATGCCCTTACCCAATCTTTACCACAAAAACGGAAGGACCCTGGCTGTCCTACAATTTCTATTACTATTGGGGATAAGAACATCAACCGCGCACTATTAGATCTTGGTGCCTGTGTTAACCTTCTTCCGTATTCAGTATACGAGCAATTAGGCGTCGGAGAGCTGAAACCCACGCACTGCACTCTCCAAATGGCCGACCGATCGATCACCCATCCTAGGGGTGAGCTAGAGGATGTGTTAATAAAAGTCGGGGACTTCATATTCCCCGTTGACTTCATTGTATTAGACACACAGCCTGTAGCTAACCCCCGGAATCAAATTCCGGTGATACTCGGTCGCCCATTCCTTGCAACCTCAAATGCTGTGATCAATTGTCGCAATGGTTCGATGAACCTCTCTTTTGGAAACATGACGATTGAACTCAACATTTTTAGGTTGGGGAATCAGCCCGCCAAACCTAATGCCCATATACTGGACGTCTGCTCGATCCAGGAGATCACCCCAGAAGAATGTGAATTCGAGGAGTTTCTATTTGATCACGATAATCTTGACGCCACTAGTGCGTTTCTCTTCGAACCTGCTGCTGTTTCTGCGCCCGACAACGACTACGAGTGTTTCATGTTTTCAAACGATCTTAGCCGCGCACAACCCGAGTTTGAATCTTTCGAATTTCCGGATGAGTTACCTGAACCATCCGACTCGGTCGCTTACACTCGTTTTGAACCTTTGCTGGAGTCCTTTGAGTTCGAGACCTTTGCACCAATCTTGCCTTCCATCGTTTCACCTCCAACGCTCGCACTCAAGCCTTTGCCGTCTCACCTTAAGTACGCTTACTTAGGTGAGAACGAGACCCTCCCGGTCATCATCTCGGCTTCTCTAGCTCCAGAGCAAGAGAAAGCCCTTCTTGCGGTCTTGCACAGCAACAGGCAAGCTTTTGGCTGGTCCATGGCGGACATCAAGGGGATTAGTCCCCTGATCGTTGAGCATCACATTCATCTGATGAATGATGCCAAACCAGCCCAGGATCCACAAAGACGTCTCAATCCAGTCATGAAAGAGGCTGTGAAGAAGGAGATCGTAAAATGTCTAGATAGTGGTATCATTTACCCTATCTCTGATAGCCAGTGGGTTAGCCCCATCCACGTTGTCCCCAAGAAATCAGGTATAATGGTCATCACTAACAAGGCGAACGAGTTAATCCCTACTCGCACCCAAACTGGGTGGTGTTCATATCATAATATTGCAATTCATACGCCCCACTTTTGTGCGTTTTATAAGTAAACAGGTACTTTTGACGCTCGTTTGTTGCATGATACAGGATACAGGATCTCGGAGCAAATACGGTGAAAAAGACAAAGATGATATAAAAAAGGGACTTTTGACCAACAAGCAGACGGATCTTACTCAAGCCGAGACGAAGAACGGTGCAAGGTCCAAAAGACGAAAGTGAAACGGTCAAAAGATCCTTACAAATTTTCACTGAGGATCTGGAGAACACTAAGAAGCCCAACAGAGAAAAGAAGTATGAAAATAGGAAGCCCAAGAACATACAAACAATTTCCAGAAGAATGGTGAGCCAAGCCCACCAAAGGGCCGCGGAACCGCGGCCCAAGCGCTCCATTGCCGCGGTTCCGCGGCCATTCCAAGCCCGTGTCGGTGGAAAATTTCCCTGTCGGTGTGTCGGTGCATATGTTGGGATTTTTAGGGGGCAAATCTGTAATCTCATGTATACGAGAGTCTGTAACCCTAGCTTCACTGGTTGCTTATAAATTGTACTCAAAATCTGTAAAATGCATCCCTCTTATCAATCAATAAAAGTTCAGACCTGTTGAGAGATCAAGAGTATCATCTAGTAAGTTTTTAATTTAATTCCTGCCTTAGTATAATTTTTTACTTGCCCTAGTTATCTATTTGTTTGCTGTAGTTCACTTGTTAGCTATTTTTAATCTGTCGTAAGGTAACATTTTAAAATATAAACAACAAAAATGTCTCTTTGTAATAATTCCCTAATGAGCGAGTAAAATCCTCGCTCGTTAGGGTTAGGAACAAGAGAGGGAGTGAGAGATGGATGTCTCTCACCTCCTTCAATGCCAACATATTTTCAAAACGAAACTTTCATGCACACATGTATGATCCGCCCCCTACGGCACCCTACCTACAAGGTAACGGTGAACCGTAGTATAAAAGGCCGGACATATATGACGTCCATGAAGATCACAGCAATTAATAGGAAAGGACGGACAAGGATCTAGAGGAAGAAACTTTGTTTCTTCCCGATCATCCTAATCCCCTTTGCTAATAATTGTTGTGATTTTTCTAAAAAGCTTAAATCAACGGCATTGAAAGAGGTGAAAACATTGATCTCAACACCCCTACCTTCGACCTAACCCTAACGAGTTCTTTCATATCACATAAATTCTTTTTTAATTAAATCGACAAAAACCAAACAACAATCTGAATCAACTCGTTATAACACAAAAACAGAAATTCACACAACCCTGCGGATCGACCCGTATTCACCGGCTAGCTGCGAAGCGACGCCGTTTCTGATTACGGTAAACTACAATTTTTGGATTAATCAAATGGCGCCGTTGCCGGAGATGGCGTAATTTTCTTGTTTTGTATGATTTCGGGTTGATATTAAATTTTGAAAAAATTATAAAAATCTGAAAATAAAAAAAAATACAAAAACATTTTATCGATTTTTATCTGTTTGAAGGGTTTCTCATTTGAATTTTGCAGGAACAGCAAAGCATCGTGGATCTGGAGTTTTACAGAGAGCACAACAGAAAAGGGAACATCAGAACAGAGTAGAATTGGTGAACATGAGCTGCACAAAGTTTTCCACAGCCTGATCCCACTGTTTGGCCGCCTTTCCGCCGCATATAGGGCACCAAAACCGCGGAACCGCCGCCGTTCTGCCACGTCAGCACATAAAATTTGCATGGTTTGCTCTCTTTTCTTCCCCTCTGCAACCTCCATATCTCCACTGTGAAAATTTTCTGTAGGTTTCTTTGCGCTAAAAAAATCTTCTTCCCCCTTCTAAATAACAGATTTGCTGCAGGTTTCTTTGCGCCGCGCTAAAATTGATTGCAAGTGAATTTTTTGTTTTGCATAATTTAATTGGACTTAAGGGGCTAATTGACCAAACTCAGATTGGGTGGGGATTTCATCACCCTTCCCAGGACCCCAGAAAACACCTAAAGCATGTGCATTGACCACAATTAATTAAAAAAGATTAGACTCAGACCTAAGGACAGCGAGCTCAATAGGAAAAGGACTAGGGTAGGCATCGGCCGTTTATCCTAACCGACATTGCGGTGTCTAGGCTAGTGGTTATTAATTAGGCCCACTGTAGTGGTGGTTCCTTCCCACTTACCTGGCCGTACTTGTCCGTGAAGAGGCGGTTTGAGGTCCTATTTCTAGCCCTAGTTAGGAGCTGTCTAGTAGACCTAGGCAACCCTAGATCTAGGCCTGATTGTGCATGTGTGGTTGATACAGTTGTGTCACGAGTCCTTTTTCAAAAACCTCTTTGCAAAACTCTCACATAAAACAAAAAAATAAATAAATAAAACTTTTCAAAACTTGCAACTTGTCGCAAAAAGAAAACCTGCAAATTCACCACACCACTTTCCCTCACTGACGTTATCTTACCCCCACATTCTATTTTTTTTTTCTGACTGCACTATCCCTTTTAGTGTATGTCACTTTGGATTAGGGATACAGACGCCCGATTAGTCCGCGTTTCGTTGGTACCGACTAACGAACCTTTCGACACCGAAGTCGAAAATCCGTCCACTTTCTTACCTTCACCTTCAACTTCTTTCACCGAAGGTATGTCGGGATTCAACCCCAACAATACCTTACCGACGGGAAGGATTCCACCTCCGTTAGGTGCGAATGACCCGAACCAGCCGCCTGTTGAAGCGCCCGCACGAGTTGCGCTCCAGGACCTCTTTTACCCCATCCGCACTTCTTTACCCACCTGTCTTTCACCCCCACTGGCAAATAGGGACAATTTTGAGATTAAACCACATTTCATCAATATGCTGCCGAAATTTCATGGTTTGGAAACTGAAGACGCATATATCTTTATTAATAAATTCCAAAATGTGTGCGCTATGATGAAAACGGCCCAATTGAATGATGACGCTATAAGGCTAAGGGTCATTCCTTTCACCTTATGTGACCTAGCCGAGAAGTGGCTATATAGCACCGCATCACATTCTATTAGAAATTGGGATGAGTTTGTGAAAGCTTTTCTAAAAAAGTTTTATCCTCACCATAAAACTGCCAGAATCCGCAATGAAATAATTCAATTCTCACAACTTCCTTCCGAACCATTCTGGAAGTGCTTCGAGAGATTCAAGGACCTACTAGTTCAATGCCCTCATCATGGGATAGAAAGTTGGCAACTTTGCCAAACATTATACGAGGGATTGAACTCGGCAACGAAGCAGTTGCTAGAAACCATCTGTCAATGTCATTTTCTCTCTAAGTCTAGTGATGAAGCGTGGCAGTTTCTCGAGGATCTTAGTGAGCAGACAATACAGTGGGAGAGTACCAAGACCACGTCATCTTCTAGTGGTCAATCTAGGGCAGGCATACATCAAGTAGAGATGTCGATTGCTATGAAGGCCGAGATGGCCGCTCTTACGAAAAAGCTAGAAGCGATCGAGACCAAAATCTCATCGTCTTCTCCTGCCCCTGCTATGCCTCCACGAACTGTCTGTGCTTGTTCTGCGGATCCATCACACCTGACCGAAAAGTGTCCTTATAATGCATCTACACAAGGACAGGATCAAGTCAATGCTGCATTTCAGCAACGACAAAGAAACGATCCGTACTCTTCGACGTATAATCCGGGGTGGAGAAGTCACCCAAATTTCGCTTGGAACCAAAATCAACAATTCCAAGGAAATAATAATAATTTTCAAAGACCTCCTCCTCCACAACAACAACAACAAGCACCCTCGCAAACTCAATATCAACCGCAACAATTTCAACAACAACCTTACCCTAATCAGGTGAACAATTTTGTGCCGAACAATGCTTACCAGCCAAACAATTATGTTCAACCTAATAATGATAAGGTTAGCTCGCTCGAAAGAAGTCTAGATGTATTCCTTAAGCAATCTACACAGTCTACAGCAAGACTTGAGACTTCTATTCAGTCTTTAGTGCAAAATAGTGCCTCACACGATCAGAGCATCAAATCTATTGAGGTACAAATTGCACAACTCAATGCAGCTTTGAGCGAGCGCGAAAAAGGAAAACTCCCGTCTCAACCGTTGCCCAACCCCGGCCACGCACATGCTGCACACAATCAGCAAAATCATAACGTAAATGTTGTGACCACGTTGAGATCGGGAAAAGTGTTGCGAAACAATATGGGCATTAACAATGACACCCCTGCCGGTGGGCCTTCTTCATCTTCTTCACCATCTTCTTCTTCTTTAGAGCCTATTCTCCACCCTTCACATGGCTCTACCTCTTCTAGCTTGAACGGACCTATTTCTCACAACACGAACACATCTACACGGGGTGCCGTTCCAACTCGACAATCTGATCCGCAAAAATTGGACTCAACCACTTTTCAAAATGTTCCTTTTCCTAATCGGCTGAGATCCAATAAACCAACTCCTCAGATGGAGAAGATTGTCGAGTTGTTCAAACAGGTTAGCATAAATATCCCTCTTTTGGATGCAATTCAGCAAGTTCCTTCATATGCCAAAATTTTAAAGGACTTATGCACCAAAAAGAGGAAGTCGCAAGTGCCAAAGAAAGTTTTTGTGGCTAGTGCTATTAGCGATGCTCTTGTAAATTCCTTACCCCCAAAGCAAAAGGACCCCGGGTGTCCTACCATTTCGATAACAATTGGGGACAAGAACATCAATAGAGCACTATTAGATCTTGGTGCGAGTGTGAATTTGCTACCCTATTCTGTGTACGAGCAATTGGGCGTTGGAGAGCTTAAGCCCACTCACTGTACTCTCCAAATGGCCGACCGGTCTATCACTCATCCTAGGGGAGAGCTGGAGGATGTGTTAATAAGAGTAGGGGATTTCATTTTCCCCGTTGACTTTATTGTGATGGACACACAACCTGTCGCTAACCCCCGGAACCAAATTCCGGTAATACTAGGTCGACCATTTTTGGCAACTTCCAACGTAGTGATCAATTGTCGTAACGGTTCAATGAACCTATCTTTCGGCAATATGACAATTGAGCTCAATATTTTCAAGTTGGGAAGTCAGCCTGCTGAGCCTAATGCTAGTGTACTCGACGTTTGCTCGATCAATGAGATCGCGGAGGAGGACTGTGAGTTCGAGAATTTTTTGTTCGACCACAGCAATGTTAACGCCACTAGTGCGTTCCTCCTAGAATCCGACACAGCTTTCATGGCGGATAACGATTTTGAGTGTTTTACATTCGTCGACGACCTTGAAGACTCATCACCTGAATTGGAGTCTTTTGCTTTTTCGGATGAGTTAGTTGAACCATCCGACACTGTTGCGTACACTCGGTTCGAACCTTTGATGGAATCATTCGAGTTTGAAACAACTACCCCATTGTTACCATCTATTGTTTCACCTCCTAAACTCGAATTAAAGCTTTTGCTGACACACCTAAAATATGCATATCTAGGTGATAATGAGACCTTACCCGTCATTATATCAGCCTCTCTAGCTCTTGAGCAAGAGAAGGCTCTCTTGATGGTCTTACATAATAATCGGCAAACTTTCGGCTGGTCTATGGCGGACATTAAGGGGATTAGTCCCCTCATAGTCGAACATCATATACACTTAATGGATGATGCCAAGCCAGCACGAGATCCACAAAGGCGCCTCAACCCCATCATGAAAGAGGCGGTTAAGAAGGAAATTGTCAAGTGTCTGGATAGCGGTATCATTTACCCTATCTCGGATAGCCAATGGGTTAGCCCAATCCACGTCGTGCCAAAGAAATCAGGCATTACGATCATTACAAACAAGGCAAATGAGTTGATTCCCACTCGCACCCAAACTGGGTGGCGAGTCTGTATAGACTATAGGAAACTCAATGCCGCAACAAGGAAGGACCACTTTCCTTTACCTTTCATTGACCAAATGCTCGAGCGATTGGCAGGGCACGAGTTCTATTGCTTTCTCGACGGCTATTCCGGTTACAATCAAGTCCCCATCGCCAAAGAGGATCAAGACAAGACAACATTCACTTGTCCCTTTGGCACTTTTGCTTATCGCCGCATGCCCTTTGGGTTATGCAACGCACCCGCGACATTTCAGCGGTGTATGATGGGGATCTTTTCAGACATGGTTGAAAAGTTCTTGGAGATTTTTATGGATGATTTCTCCATCTTTGGCGACTCCTTCGATGAGTGTTTACGCCATCTTGACGATGTTCTTACCCGCTGCAGGGATAAGTACCTAACATTGAATCGAGAGAAGTGTCATTTCATGGTACGAGAGGGCATCGTCTTAGGACATGTCATCTCGCAAAACGGCATCGAGGTTGACCGAGCTAAAATCGAAGTGATTTCTAACCTCCCTCCCCCAAAATGCGTCAAAGATATCAGAGCCTTCCTTGGCCACGCCAGTTTTTACAGACGGTTCATCAAGGACTTTAGCAAGATTGCTAGACCCTTGACTCTCTTACTGGCTAAGGACACAACTTTTGCTTTCGACTCCACGTGCACTGAAGCATTCGAGTCTTTAAAACATTCACTCATCACTGCGCCCATCCTCTCATCTCCCGACTGGATGCACCCTTTTGAAATCATGTGCGACGCATCAAACTTTGCTATTGGCGCTGTTCTTGGACAGCACATTAATAAGATGCCGCACGTGATTTATTATGCTAGCCGAACACTAAATGAGGCCCAACTTAATTACACAACAACAGAGAAAGAATTTTTAGCTGTTGTGTTTGCACTCGAAAAATTTTGGCCTTATTTAATCGGCTCTCCAGTCGTTGTTTATACTGATCATTCGGCTCTTCGCCACCTTTTTGCGAAGAAGGATGCTAAGTCAAGGCTAATACGTTGGATCCTTTTATTGCAAGAGTTTGACCTTGTTATTAAGGACAAAAAGGGATGTGAAAACGTAGTAGCTGATCACCTATCACGACTTCCTTCTTCGCCCACGCTCGATCTTCCAATCACTGACGTTTTTCCCGACGAGCAACTCTTGACCGTTTCGTGCGAACCATGGTTCGCCGATATTGTAAACTACTTAGCCACCGGCCTGATACCTAATGATTGGTCGAAACAGGATAAGCTTCGATTTTTGTCCCAAGTAAAGCATTTTTACTGGGATGAGCCCTATCTTTTTAAATACTGTTCCGACCAAATCATTTGTCGGTGTGTGCCCGAGAGTGAGGTCAAGAGCGTGCTGTCTTTCTGCCACGATCAAGCATGTGGCGGGCACTTTGGCCCAAAGAAGACAGCCGAAAAAGTTTTGCAGTGTGGTTTCTATTGGCCACGACTCTTCAAGGATGCATTTGAATACTGCAAAACTTGCTTCCGGTGCCAACACTTGGGCCGGATTTCGCGGAGAAACGAAATGCCACTCCAACCCATTTTGGTAGTGGACATTTTTTATGTTTGGGGTATAGATTTCATGGGACCATTTCCTAACTCCTTTAGAAATGTGTATATTCTGTTGGCGGTTGACTATGTTTCTAAGTGGGTCGAGGCTGTGCCCAGCCGAACGAACGATAATAAAGTTGTCGTTCGATTCCTTAAAGAACACATATTTTCTCGATTTGGACACCCTCGGGCGATAATAAGTGATAATGGTTCTCACTTCTGCAATAGGACTTTCGAGTCCTTAATGCGCAAATACTCTATCACCCACAAATTGTCAACGCCATATCACCCCCAAACATGTGGGCAAGCCGAGGTTTCAAATCGGCAAATAAAGCAAATCTTGGAGAAAACGGTTTCCAAAAACCGTAAGGATTGGTCACTTAAACTGATAGATGCACTATGGGCTTTCCGTACTGCATATAAGACCGATCTTGGTATGTCTCCATACCGGCTTGTGTTCGGGAAGTCTTGCCACCTCCCAGTGGAGATCGAGCATAAAGCATTTTGGGCTATCAAAGAGCTGAATTTGTCTTTAGGAGATGCGGGCAGCAACAGAAAGCTGCAATTGAATGAGTTGGAGGAGCTAAGGGATGAGGCATATGATAATGCCATAACTGCTAAAAACCGAGCTAAGGTGTTCCACGATAAACACCTTTTGCGAAAAACTTTTGAACCTGGTCAACAGGTTCTACTTTATGACACTCGGTTACATTTTCATCCCGGTAAGCTCCGGTCCAGATGGAGAGGACCTTTTGTAGTCCACACCGTTTATCCGCACGGTGTGGTTGATCTTGAAAACCCTGAAGACGGTACCTTATTCAAGGTAAATGGGCATCGACTGAAACCGTTCTTCACAGCGGATCCTTCGGAGGAGCTCCTGCTTTTGCAGGAGCCGATCTACACTGAGTGATATTCCTCCGCTTTCACCCCCAAATTTCGTTTCCCAAGGACACTATTTCAAATAAGTTTGGGGTGTGTATATTATTTGTATATATATTTCCAAAATACCATAAAAAAATAAAAAAATAAAAAAATAAAAAATAAAAAATTTTATAAATAAAAAAAAATAATTTTTGGACCTAATTGCAAATCTGCAGATTAAGAGCTGATTTTACAAATAAAACCCTCGTTTTAGAGGGTGTTTTATGTAAATCACCCTCCCATCCCCTATTTAAAGGAACCCGAGCCCCTGTGTGTTTACCCTAAAAAAAATTTCATCTCATAAAACCCTAGCCGCCGCCCCCTACCCTCTGCAGAAGATTCTCGCCGCGCCGCCACCAGACGACCGCGGAACCGCCGCCTCTGCATCCTCCCGCCGCGCATCCGCCGCCGTTCTGACTCTTCATCCCCTGAATTTTTCAAGGGAGGTAAATCTGATCCTTTACTATCTGTTCCTGCATATATATTTTTTCTCTGAAACATCTAAATGGGACACAAAATGCAGTATGAAAGGGATTTTTCCCCTGTTTTCGCACACGAGATTTACGGTACATATTTCCCATACGAAATCGCACAAAGGGGCTGGAATTTCCTCCTCTATAATCATGCATCTGCATTTGCTCTACCTAACCTAGTTGCTCTATTTTACGAATCCATGGAAGATAATAGCCTAGACAACTTAGGTTACATTAAACTGAATTGGGGAAACCGTGAAATTCACATCGATAGGGACATGATACACGAGGTTACACTCATACCACGTGTACCTGCACATGAACACCCACTGCGTTTTGA
This sequence comes from Agapanthus africanus, assembly GCA_030015575.1. Lineage (NCBI taxonomy): Eukaryota > Viridiplantae > Streptophyta > Magnoliopsida > Asparagales > Amaryllidaceae > Agapanthus > Agapanthus africanus. Next base: position 676,582,948 of record JASDDO010000019.1, on the reverse strand, counting down.
AGATTATATGCCATTAATGGGTAATGACTGTGCACGAGAACCGCGTAAGGGCATCCAAGCACGGACCCTTTTCGCAAATGTTTTAACTGTGTGCCGGTGGGCACAAAACAATATTTTTGGAAGTTCTCACAACACGACCTTTTTCACCCCTTCGTTACATGTCGTCCACACTTTAATGACGAAAAATCCTAGGTTCAACATGTGCACGGTTTTGCTCCAATCGATAGGTACGGGGAAACGAGGTAGTGTATATCCATGTCCCATGCTCGTTACCCAACTCTGCCGTTATTTCCTCCCAGCCGAGGAATTTGACTCAAATATGATAGACGGTGTCCCGGTTCGACCATTTTTAGAGGGCGTCTCGTCGTCCTATTCTAGACTCACGGATATTTGGACACGAACAGAACCGGCAGAAAATATACCTGCACACACCCCTAGCTCGAGCTCGACTTCGAGCGGGGAAGAACTAACTCCCCAGGAGCATGCGCGATTAATGCGAAGAACAGTGAAAAGAATAGACTCTTTGCGGGATGAGTTTCGGGCAACTGCACGAGAGCACGACCGTCGGTTGACGGAAATTGAGAGGGGGATCCAAACACTTTTGGCTAGAGGGGAAAGATCACGTTCACGCTCACGAGCGCGACGTGGGGCCGGGAAGTGAGGGCACTGCTTTGCTCAAGTTTGGGGGTATTAGAGGGTGATGTATATAGTTATCCTTCGCATTGCATTTTGTATATATCTTTGTTTTCCTTTTGCATATTTAATTTCTGCATTGCATCTTTATATAAAAATCATAAAAATTTGAAAATTTGAAAAACACAAAAAAATTTAGAAAACTAAAAAACCCATAAAAATTTGAAAAATTTGAAAAATTATAAAAATTATTGTATTCAATTTTGGTTAATTGATTTGAGTTTGATAAAAAGGTTAACTGAGTAGGAAAAACTAGATCCTAGACTTAGCAAATTAAAAACCCTAAAAATAACATTCCTTAAAGTTTAGCGATAGAGAGTATATGTCTTTGTAGGTTATTTAGAAATAGGTAAATTTTGGGTTCACTTCTTAGGCTAAGTCAAAATGAGGGAAGAGTATTAATGTTCTTATTAAAGTATAAGTTCGAAAAATAGTTCCTAGCTTAAGTCTAGATTCTGAAAACATGTACCCTACAAAATTCACAATCACGCACCTTGAAACTTAGATTAGTAGAAGAGACCTTGAATTACTCTTGTCTAAAGTCCTTAGCACAATAAAAAGAAAAAAAAAGTGAATAAAAAAAAATGGACACTGGTTCTTGTGATTACTTAAGGCTAGAAAATTATTTAGTGAAGGTGCTTTATCACCTAGTGCCTTAGACCAACTGGTTTGGGAGTCACTGCTAAAAGCCTTGGGTGTTGCAAAACTAGGAAAAACGCATTAAAGTGCTAACGCATCTTGTAATCGGCAGTTGGTATCTCAAGAAGTATTAACGGTCGCATGAAGGATGTGTAAGCGAAAATTAAGAAAATTCACAAGTGCTTTGGACAATGGACGAGAATATGATTGCTTAATTTGAATTTCCAAGTGTAGGGGTGACAATTACACACACGTGGGGATATGTGATTAGAGTTTAGATAAGAGAAAGGAATGAAGAATAAAAATTTTATCTTTAATAGAGCTGATAGAAATTCCTAAGTGGAGATGTAACTCTAGAAGGAAAACTTAAGAAATGCTGAATTCTAAGTAATTTTATAGAACATGTATAATCTTAAGTTACATAATAAGGAACTGTGAAGGATATGGGCAGATAATTTGCGGGGCGACGATAATAGAATTCCTTATTAGAAAACCTAATTGGAGAACAAAAGTCAAAAAACCAAATTGATAGGATTTTGTGGGTGTAATCCGCTGAAAACCCTCAGGAGACAACACTCCTCCTACTAGGGACACCTAGAGGTTTAACGGCTTGTTGCACGTGCTCAGTGCAATCGCGTTTCCCTGTGAAAGTGTGGCTAGGTTAGAATAAAATAATAAGTTTGCTCGAGGACGAGCAAAAGGTAAGTTTGGGGGTATTTGTTCATATCATAATATTGCAATTCATACGCCCCACTTTTGTGCGTTTTATAAGTAAACAGGTACTTTTGACGCTCGTTTGTTGCATGATACAGGATACAGGATCTCGGAGCAAATACAGTGAAAAAGACAAAGATGATATAAAAAAGGGACTTTTGACCAACAAGCAAACGGATCTTACTCAAGCCGAGACGAAGAACAGTGCAAGGTCCAAAAGACGAAAGTGAAACGGTCAAAAGATCCTTACAAATTTTCACTAAGGATCTGGAGAACACTAAGAAGCCCAACAGAGAAAAGAAGTATGAAAATAGGAAGCCTAAGAACATACAAACAATTTCCAGAAGAATGGTGAGCCAAGCCCACCAAAGGGCCGCGGAACCGCGGCCCAAGCGCTCCATTGCCGCGGTTCCGCGGCCATTCCAAGCCCGTGTCGGTGGAAAATTTCCCTGTCGGTGTGTCGGTGCATATGTTGGGATTTTTAGGGGGCAAATCTGTAATCTCATGTATACGAGAGTCTGTAACCCTAGCTTCACTGGTTGCTTATAAATTGTACTCAAAATCTGTAAAATGCATGCCTCTTATCAATCAATAAAAGTTCAGACCTGTTGAGAGATCAAGAGCATCATCTTGTAAGTTTTTAATTTAATTCCTGCCTTAGTATAATTTTTTACTTGCCCTAGTTATCCATTTGTTTGCTGTAGTTCACTTGTTAGCTATTTTTAATCTGTCGTAAGGTAACACTTTAAAATATAAACAACAAAAATGTCTCTTTGTAATAATTCCCTAATGAGCGAGTAAAATCCTCGCTCGTTAGGGTTAGGAACAAGAGAGGGAGTGAGAGATGGATGGCTCTCACCTCCTTCAATGCCAACATATTTTCAAAACGAAACCTTCATGCACGCATGTATGATCCGCCCCCTACGGCACCCTACCTACAAGGTAACAGTGAACCGTAGTATAAAAGGCCGGACATATATGACGTCCATGAAGATCACAGCAATTAATAGGAAATGACGGACAAGGATCTAGAGGAAGAAACTTTGTTTCTTCCCGATCATCCTAATCCCTTTTGCTAATAATTGTTGTGATTTTTCTAAAAAGCTTAAATCAACGGTATTGAAAGAGGTGAAAACATTGATCTCAACACCCCTGCCTTCGACCTAACCCTAACGAGTTCTTTCATATCACATAAATTCGTTTTTAATTCAATCGACAAAAACCAAACAACAATCTGAATCAACTCGTTATAACACAAAAACAGAAATTCACACATCCCTGCGGATCGACCCGTATTCACCGGATAGCTGCGAAGCGACGCCATTTCTGATTACGGTAAACTACAATTTTTGGATTAATCAGGTGGCGAGTGTGCATTGATTACAGAAAACTCAACGCCGCAACGCGGAAAGACCACTTTCCGCTACCTTTCATTGACCAAATGCTTGAACGATTGGCCGGACACGAGTACTACTGCTTTCTTGATGGCTACTCTGGCTATAATCAAATTCCCATCGCCGAAAAAGACCAGGACAAGACCACATTCACTTGTCCTTTCGGCACGTTTGCATATCGTCGCATGCCCTTTGGGTTATGCAATGCGCCCGCTACCTTCCAGCGGTGTATGATGGGAATCTTCTCAGACATGGTGGAAAAATTTCTGGAGATTTTCATGGATGATTTCTCCATCTTCGGCGATTCCTTCAACGAGTGTTTGCTGCATCTTGACGCTGTCCTTACCCGATGTAAGGACAAGAATCTCACTTTGAATTGGGAGAAATGCCACTTCATGGTGCGCGAAGGTATTGTTTTAGGACATATCATCTCGCAAAATGGCATAGAGGTTGACAAAGCAAAGATTGAGGTCATTTCCAATCTTCCTCCTCCCCGATGCGTCAGAGATATCCGAGCCTTCCTTGGCCATGCCGGTTTCTATAGACGGTTCATCAAGGACTTTAGCAAGATTGCTAGGCCCTTGACTCTTTTTCTGGCCAAGGATACGCCATTCGACTTCAACTCGAGCTGTGTGACTGCATTCGAGTCACTAAAACGCTCACTCACTTCTGCTCCCGTTCTTTCTTCACCTGACTGAACACACCCATTTGAGATTATGTGCGATGCATCCGACTTTGCCATTGGTGCTGTCCTTGGACAACACATCAACAAGATGCCGCACGTAATCTATTATGCGAGCCGAACCCTGAACGACGCCCAACTCAACTATACAACAACTGAGAAGGAATTCTTAGCTGTCGTATTTGCTTTAGAAAAGTTCAGGCCCTACCTCATCGGCTCTCCAATCATTGTCTACACAGACCATTCTGCTCTGCGCCATCTTTTTGCGAAGAAAGATGCAAAATCTCAATTAATACGTTGGATCCTCTTGCTTCAAGAGTTTGACCTTGTCATTAAGGACAAACGAGGATGTGAAAACGTAGTTGCCGACCATCTCTCACGACTTTCTTCTTTGCCTTCGCTTCCAATTCCGATCAACGACGTTTTCCCGGATGAACAGCTCTTGACAGTATCTTGCGAACCCTGGTTCGCAGATATTGTGAACTATTTGGCCACGGGATTACTACCGACTGAATGGTCAAGTCAGGACAGACTTCGCTTCTTATCCCAAGTAAAACACTTTTACTGGGACGAACCCTATTTATTCAAGTACTGTCCCGACCAGATTATTCGTCGGTGTGTCCGTGATGAGGAATTCAAGAGTGTGCTGTCATTTTGCCACGATCAAGCATGTGGCGGGCATTTTGGCCCCAGAAGGACAGCTGAGAAGATCTTGCAATGTGGTTTCTACTGGCCACAACTCTTCAAAGACGCTCATGACTATTGCAAGACTTGCTCCTGGTGCCAACACATGGGCCGGATATCTGATCGCACGCAGAAAGCGTGTCGGATGTTCAAAGTTCTAAAGTTATTACCGCGATCAGGACGGTGTCACTTTGCAGCTAGCCGGTTGAGCACGGGTCGATCCACAGGGAGATGGTTGTATTTCCGTTCTTATCTTAGACGAGTCAATAAAGAATGAGTTTATGTTTGTTCGATTTTAACCTATGTGTTTATATGCAAGTATGAAGTTGTTAAGAAAAAGATACGAAATTGTAAGCTAAAGAAATCCGTACTCAAAACCTTTGAGCCGAGTCTTGACCAATTGAAGCTAGAGCAATCGGCAACAACGTGGATTAGGGGATTTAAGCACGGTATTCGTGGAATCCGGCTTATTTACCCTTGTCCTTCCGTTCATGTCTCTTGCTTTCACCTCCGGCCAAATCGAACGCAACCGGTCGCGGTTAGGAATCACCGTTACCTTGTTAGGGTAGGGTGCCTAACGGAGCGCTTGCGTATCGTTTGGGCGGAGTTCAATGGAAAATAACGGGAAAAGAAAATGAGCAAGGAGATATTAACTTACAATACCGTATTTATTCTTAACAACGATAATTTACAGACATTCACAAAAAGAACCAAAAAAAGAGAACAAAAAGAACAAAGAAAAGAAATGATTACAAGTAAGTAAGTGCATGGAATTAAATTGCAAGTAAGTAAAGCAAGATAATAAAAAGCGAGAAAGAAAACTAGAAGCTAGAACTCAAAACAAGCATGGGATCAATAGCCAACCCTTAAACTTGCAAGCTCAATCAAGAGGTTGCAAGGTCAAGAGAAGGGTAAAGAACTCATGTGAAATGAAGCACAAAAGAGAAGAGATTTATTGATTCCATAATGATACAACCCTTGAGATCAATAACCAATCCTTAAACCTTTTAAGCTCAATGAAGAGGTTGAAAGATCAAGAGAAGGCAAGGACCTCAAGGGGAAGCTAAGCAAAAGAATGATACAATGTATGGCAAAAATTGGACTCCTTCTCACTTACCCAATGGTTTCCTTTTATAGGAAAAAGAACAAGACCTTTCCTTTAATTTGAATTTGAATTCATCCAAAATTTGGAGGGAAGTTTGAATTTTTGAATTTTTGAATCACATCAACACTTTATGCATTGAATGCACCATACCCTCTCGTGCTCTGTGCTTGTCCCTCTCGTGCTTTGTGTTTGACCCTCTCGTGCTTTGTGCTGCCCCTCTCGTGCTTTGTGCTTGTCTGAGACATGAATGACCACTGTCATTTGTCTTGTCTATGGAACAGGTACGCGGCACTGGACGGATACGGATGATCGGAACCCGGCTTTTTTCTGCTGGCAACAGATGTCCTGGATTTTGGCTTAACAGTAGAGATTTTGTATCTTTTGCGTTATTTTGGACTAGGAACCTATAGCCTGTAAATATGTAGCAAACACGGATTAAAAGCACCTGCCTATAAACAAACGAGCATAAGAATGAGCGGTACAAAATACAGTTTTCTGTGATGAACAAATACCCCCAAACTTATCTTTTGCTCGTCCCGAGCAAAACCATTTATTCACAAAAGAGAATCCTAACCGCACTTTCACAGGGAACGCGATTGCACTGAGCGTGTGCAACAAGCCGTTAAACCTCTAGGTGTCCCTAGTAGGAGGAGTGTTGTCTCCTGAGGGTTTTCATCGGATTACACCCACAAAATCCCGTCAAGCTAGTGTCATAAGTTAACATCGATTCTACTTCTACAGTTTAGTATTTACGTTAGAAACTCTATCATTCTAAGTTAGAAATATTCAACCCTTATTTTTCACACCTCCTATCTATTTAACCTTGGTTCTCCTGAGTTTTCCTTCTAAAGTGCGTCCTCAAATCAGGGATTTTTATCAACTTTACATAAAACACAAGTCTTATTCTTTATTTCTATCTTTTATCCAAACATCGATTGTATACCTCTACGTGTGTGTATATTTGCACCCCTACACTCAAGAATTCAATTCAAGCTATAATACCCTTGCCCTAATACCAAATACTACTTCTTTTTATTAAGGATGGACGGATTTGCTCACACACCTTTCATGCGACTATTAATGCTTCTTGAGGCACTAACGACCGATTACTGAATGTGTGAACTTTAAAGCGTAAATAGCAGTTTCCAGGTCTTGATTTTATTCTATTTTTTCTTTTTCTTTTTCTTTTTCTTTTTCTTGACCGGATATATTTTTCAACATGCTCTTTTGGTGTTTAGCTTTAAATACCGTTTTTTCTTTCATACTAGGCTTTCAGGAAAGAGTATTTCTAGGTATCCTCTACTATCCCAAGTTTCAAGGTGCGTGCAAGTGCAGTTTGTAGGGTATATACTTTCTGAATTTGAACTCAAGAAAAGAAACTATTTTTCAGACTTATCCTCCAGTAAAGCTTCAATACTTCCCCTTCATCTTGACTTAACTCAAGAACTGAACTCAAAAAAATTGTAAGGACGTATACTTACCAAATTTTAGACAGAATGAGGGTTATTTTAAGGATTTTCAATTCCTAAATCTAGAATTTAGTTATTTCTAACATATCAACTAAACTTTCAGAATAAAAATCTAAGTTACCCTATTAGCTAACTTGACGACAAAGTTTTAATATTTTTTTGAAATATTTTCGATTTTTGTGGGTTTTTAATAAGGTATGCAAATGCAAAATATACAAATGAATGCGAAGGAAGAAAGCTTACCGAGCACACCCCCAAACTTAAACTTGACAGTGCCCTCACTGTCAGGCTATACCAAGAGGGTCAAAATTGTCGGCGCTCCCTAAAAACAAATTATATACAAAACAAAAAGAAAACCAAAAAGATATATACAAAAAAGGTTTCCCCCCAAACTTAAGTGAAACAGTATTTCCACTGTTTAAGCGGTGAAGTTCAGGATTAAGGGGGAAGAAAACAGTATCAAGCTATACAAGGCCTTACATAGGCCAAAAGTGAGCACCAACCATTCAAAGATCTTATCGTGATAGAGCAGTGGCTGGTGAAAGATGGTGAAGAAGAAAGAAATGGGAAATACGCAAGACCGTATGGAGATAGAAGCGGAATACAGTCTCGGTATATAAGAAGAAGAAGAAGAAGAAGAAGAAGAATGGCAGAAGGGAAAAAGAAGTGGAGTACGAACTTGAGGGTGAAAATGGAGTGAATAGATTAGCACAATTTGTGATGACCGATGTGTGAAAAGCGATTGTGCTAATATATTAACCCGTCGAGAAATGGGGTCAAATCCCTCAAGATTTGTGAGAAACCATGGGTACGCCGAACTCGGTAAACCAGACAATGGAAATGGAAGTGATACGGTTTCTTGCATGGTCGGAACGATGGAAAGGGTGGAGCGAAGTGGTTGAGGAAGGGTATCGGTTAAGGGTTCTGGAGGGTATACACAGTCAGTGAAAGGAACAGGATGAATTGGAAAATCCGACTCATCATCTAGAACTGTTTCATCCTCAAAAATATCCTCAAAGTTCAGCTTATCCATGCAATTTTCATCAATATCAAGACGCATATGAAGTTCGGGAAAAACATTTAATGACTCGGGATGATGAATTGGAGAGAAAAAATCAACCAAATCTATGGGTTCATCATCCAAAATATTCCCAGCGTCAATATCCTCAATCAAGTGAAAATAAATACTCTCAGACACCTCATCAAAAGCATGGATTTCAATCGATTCTTGTTCTAAGATGGAGGTGTAGAGGTCAAAAGGTTTGGGATAGGTTTCACTTGGCAAGGTCCCTTCACAATCGGGTAAATCAAACACTACAAAGTCGCACAACTCATTCATCATTCTATCTTCAATTGATAAATCATGTGGGATACTCGATAGACTTTCAAAAAAAGAGTTGTGGGATTTAATTTGGGACGGGTAGGTTTGACTTGGAAGGGGACACATCTCACTCTCTCTACTCAAATTCTCAACCTGTCCTGCCGCCCCATCATACATAGGAAAATTATGAGCTAGTTGGAAACTAGCTACCGGGTCAGTAGGTTGTATGAGAGCGGCCATAGACGCATTCAAATCCATCATCTATTGGCTTGACGCTACCCTAAAGTCTTTCAACGACTGTTCCAGACTAGACACGGGTTGTGAAGGGGTTTCAATAAAAGATTCAAAGTTGTTTGGATACTGAAAACTCCCAAATGGCTGTGTAGAAGCAATGTCTAGGGAAGGTGCAAAAGTTGGGTAGGACTGATTGGAATTGAATGGCTGGACAGGAGCAGGATCAACATTTGGATAAGAAGGTGAATGGAATTGTTGTTCCCAAGAATCTGCAGTGGTGAAAGGAGTGAAAGATCGGCTACGGGATTGTTCAATATGTTCAGCAAAAGACATAGGTCTTCGAGTTACAACAGGACTTTCAAAAGGGGTATCAACGCAAGAAGGGGTGAATGTTTGAAATGGTTGATACGAAGTGGATTGTGGGGTCCAGTTGTTCGTCCTAGATGCGTCTATCCGATCTTTCAAAGAAATTTTGGACATGGAGGGGTCGTTCGAAGTTCGACCAAAACAAGAACCGTATGAGGTAATGTCTGGTTGTGGGTACCAAAGTTCGGCAAGAGTTTTGCGAGGTGGGGTACCCATGATATGAATAGAGAAAGAAAGAAAGGAAGAGAAAAGGGAGGGGAAAAAGAATGTGATAATTTTTTTTTTAATTTTTTTTTGTAGTTAGTTATTAACAAAAGAATGAAATATACACACAAAAATAATCTGGACCGAAAACAATCACGACACAAAAAAAAATACCACACACCTAGTCGTTCTAAGGTTCACCTAGGTCAACTAGACTTGCTCCAGAACTTGATTGTCGAAGTAAAACTGTGTCGAGAAACGGGCTCAAGATACACGGATCACGAGGCCAGGTAAGTGCAGAGATAAGGGGAGGTTTTCCAACGCTTTCGCGAAGTTCCTTAATTAAATAACCCTTTCTCTTTTGGCGGTTTCGCCGTTAACACTTTCCTAGACACCCCGTAAACAATATACCGTTAAGCGAGGTTCGAAACACAGTTAACTTCTCCTAGTGAGCGCGAAGTCCTTAAGGCTTAAAGTCTAGTTTCTTTTAAAATTTGTGCGGGTAAACGTTATGCTCAGTTTCGTGATTTGTGGGCCATGGAAAAGGTGATAAAATCCTTTACCGTATGTTGTGGGGTTCGCTTGCCCTTAAGTCCGTATTAATGTATGCAATGCGCAATTCTATAAAGAATCAAACAATCCTTTTTTAGTTTAAGCACGGCACTGCAACGAATACAGGTTAGTCAATTTTTATCGTTTGCTAGCGAACTTGCAAAGAATCCTGCAAAGAATAGTATATTGGATGCGTCGGATTTGAGAAGAAGGTGTTAGTAAAGTACGTACCGTTAAGTTTTTGGGTTAGGAAACCCCCGTTGAATCAAATCCAGTAAGCTTGAAAAGTTCGCTTGCGCGGGTCAAACTACCCGGATCTTTGGCACTGTACTTTACAATCACCTTAGCCTTGAACGTACACTTTGCTCCCCACAATCACAGTTCGCAAATCAGCAAAAATCTGCAGACTTGCTCAAAAATTATATAAAAACAAAAAGATTTTTTTTAATTTTTTTGTAAATATATACAAAAAGAATATTAACCCGAATAACAAGAAAAGAAATACGTTACCGTCTCCCCGGCAACGGCGCCATTTGATCGCACGCGGAAAGCGTGTCGGATGTTCAAAATTCTAAAGTTATTACCGCGATCAGGACGGTGTCACTTTGCAGCTAGCCGGTTGAGCACGGGTCGATCCACAGGGAGATGGTTGTATTTCCGTTCTTATCTTAGACGAGTCAATAAAGAATGGGTATATGTTTGTTCGATTCTAACCTATGTGTTTATATGCAAGTATGAAGTTGTTAAGAAAAAGATACGAAATTGTAAGCTAAAGAAATCCGTACTCAAAACCTTTGAGCCGAGTCTTGACCAATTGAAGCTAGAGCAATCGGCAACAACGTGGATTAAAGGATTTAAGCACGGTATTCATGGAATCCGGCTTATTTACCCTTGTCCTTCCGTTCATGTCTCTTGCTTTCACCTCCGGCCAAATCGAACGCAACCGGTCGCGGTTAGGAATCACCGTTACCTTGTTAGGGTAGGGTGCCTAACGGAGCGCTTGCGTATCGTTTGGGCGGAGTTCAATGGAAAATAACGGGAAAAGGAAATGAGCAAGGAGATATTAACTTACAATACCGTATTTATTCTTAACAACGATAATTTACAAACATTCACAAAAAGAACCAAAAAGAGAGAACAAAAAGAACAAAGAAAAGAAAGGATTACAAGTAAGTAAGTGCATGGAATTAAATTGCAAGTAAGTAAAGCAAGATAATAAAAAGCGAGAAAGAAAACTAGAAACTAGAACTCAAGACAAGCATGGGATCAATAGCCAACCCTTAAACTTGCAAGCTCAATCAAGAGGTTGCAAGGTCAAGAGAAGGGTAAAGAACTCATGTGAAATGAAGCACAAAAGAGAAGAGCTTTATTGATTCCATAATGATACAACCCTTGAGATCAATAACCAATCCTTAAACCTTCAAGCTCAATGAAGAGGTTGAAAGATCAAGAGAAGGCAAGGACCTCAAGGGGAAGCTAAGCAAAAGAATGATACAATGTATGGCAAAAATTGGACTCCTTCTCACTTACCCAATGGTTTCCTTTTATAGGCAAAAGAACAAGACCTTTCCTTTAATTTGAATTTGAATTCATCCAAAATTTGGAGGGAAGTTTGAATTTTTGAATTTTTGAATCACATCAACACTTTATGCATTGAATGCACCATACCCTCTCGTGCTCTGTGCTTGTCCCTCTCGTGCTTTGTGTTTGACCCTCTCGTGCTTTGTGCTGCCCCTCTCGTGCTTTGTGCTTGTCTGAGACATGAATGACCACTGTCATTTGTCTTGTCTATGGAACAGGTACGCGGCACTGGACGGATACGGATGATCGGAACCCGGCTTTTTTCTGCTGGCAACAGATGTCCTGGATTTTGGCTTAACAGTAGAGATTTTGTATCTTTTGCGTTATTTTGGACTAGAAACCTGTAGCCTGTAAATATGTAGCAAACACGGATTAAAAGCACCTGCCTATAAACAAACGAGCATAAGAATGGGCGGTACAAAATGCAGTTTTCTGTGATGAACAATATCCCGGAGGAACGAGATGTCGCTCCAACCGATCTTGGTTGTGGAGATTTTCGATGTTTGGGGGATAGATTTCATGGGGCCGTTTCCCAGCTCTTCTGGCAACTTGTACATCCTTCTCGCTGTTGATTATGTCTCTAAATGGGTCGAGACTGTGCCCAGCCGGACTAACGACAACAAGGTTGTCGTTAGGTTCCTTAAGGAAAACATTTTCTCCCGGTTTGGGCACCCCCGAGCGATCATTAGCGACAATGGAAGTCATTTCTGCAACAGGACTTTCGAGGCCTTGATGCGGAAATACTCCATTAATCATAAGCTATCCACGCCCTACCACCCCCAAACCTGCGGGCAGGCCGAAGTTTCAAATCGGCAAATCAAGCAGATACTGGAGAAGACGGTTTCCAAGAACCGTAAGGATTGGTCCCTGAAACTCACTGATGCCCTTTGGGCATTTCGAACCGCTTATAAGACCGACCTTGGCATGTCTCCCTATCGGCTTGTATACGGTAAAGCCTGCCACCTACCTGTCGAAATAGAGCATCGCGCATTTTGGGCGATAAAGGAGCTGAATCTGTCTCTCGAAGATGCGGGCAGCCATCGGAAGCTGCAGTTGAACGAACTGAGCGAGCTTAGGGATGAAGCTTACGATAACGCGGTTGTCATTAAGAACCGAACGAATGTGTTTCACGATAAACACTTTTTGCGCAAAACCTTCGTACCTGGTCCGCAGGTACTGCTTTACGACACCCGACTTCACTTCCATCCTGGAAAGCTCAGATCTCGCTGGAAAGGGCCGTATTTTGTGCGGAATGTATATCCGCAGGGCGCTGTGGATTTGGAAAATCCAAAGGACGGTTCATTTTTCAAAGTGAACGGATACCGACTAAAACCGTACCTTAGCGCCGAACCAACAGAGGAGCTCATGTTCTTACAGGAGCCGGTTTACCCTGCATGATCTTCCTCTGCCTACCTCCAAACTTCGGTTATCCAGCCAAGAACAGTGGACACTGTTCCAAATAAGTTTGGGGGTATGTTTAAACCATTTTGTATATATTTGTGTATATTCTTTTTCTTTTTCTTTTCTTTAAAAACAAAAACAAAAAAAAATTGTGTATCGCTAACCGACAATTTTGACCCTTCAAATGATCTCTTCATGCAATGACAGTGCGGATACTGTCCAGTTTAAGTTTGGGGGTACGCTCGGTACGCATTTCTTACCTTCCCATTCATATGTATATTTTGCATCTGCATATTAAAATCCATAAAATCCATAAAAATCTGAAAATTTTCTTAAAATATAAAAACTTTTGGTCAAGTTAGCTAGTGGGAGAACCCTGATTCAACATTTCGACGGTTTTGTTTGATAAAATAAGAATAACTAAATCTTATGTTTAGATTTTGAAAACCTGAAAGATAACTCTTCTTTGAAGTTAACTATAGATGATATACGTCTTTACATCACACTACACGTGTCGTGAGTTTTTGGAAATTAGATGACAAGTCTTTTATGTTTAAAAACTTTTAAACAGATAAATGATTTTCTGAGGATCAAATAGGTTTGTTCTGAAATAAGTAATGTCAAGAATAGTTTATGAAGTAAAACGAATATGAAGGAATGTTATTGATGCCGTAATTGGAACTAAGTCTGAAAAATAACCCATCTGAAATCTGATTGGAATGATTACATACCGAACTCACTAAACACGTCTTTTATCCAAAAAATATAATAATAATTGAACTGCCGGTTATATCTCCGTTCGTATTAAATCATCTGATTTTCACGCCAAACTGTCTTTTGTTTTTGGACCTAGGTAACTTGAGTAATTAAGTCCGCTGGGGTGTTTCTACACCTAATGCCCTAAAACCAACTGGTTTGGGAGCATTGGCCCAAAGCTCGCTAAGAAGCCTAGAAAGTCCAGTTTAAAACAAAGTCAAGCAAGTGTTCTCTCCGAGTTAAAATTCCTAACGGTTTTTTGTGTGAGAATAATCTTGATAAAAGACAGGCTTTTATAAAAAAATTTAGCAGAGATATGAAGTTTTTACTCTATGATAAAGACTATTGCACGTTCACAGAGGTGAGTATGAAATGAAAACAAGAAAAAGGTGGAGTGAAGAATAAGACCTAGTTTTCCTGTTAAGGAAGATAGAAATTCTAAAGTTGAAACTTTACTGGAAAACGAAACTTGAAAAATGCTTAACTCTTTATAAAACCTATGTGATCCTTTCAAAATTTTTATCTGGGCTTTATTGTGTGACATGAGGACTTTATTCGACCCTTCTGGAACTTAACGACACTATTTGCACTGTACGTAAAGACATATAAAAGCTGTAGTTAAATAAGAAGCGAGGTGTGAAAAATAAAGGTTCGATAGTCTAGACTTAGGATAATAGAATTGTTATTTTCTGAAACAAAACTTTAGGGTTTGAATCTTAGTTATTTTACAAAACTAGCTTGACCGGATTTTGTGGGTAGTATCCGCTGAAAACCCTCAGGAGACAACACTCCTCCTACTAGGGACACCTAGAGGTTTAACGGTTTGTTGCACATGCTCAGTGCAGTCGTGTTCCCTGCGAAAGTGAGGTTAGGAAATTTTTTGTGAATAAATTGGCTTTGCTCGGGACGAGCAAATGATAAGTTTGGGGGTATTTGTTCATATCAGATTTTTGCATTTTTATACCGCCCAATTTTTATCACATTGCATATCGGTAGGTACTCTTGAGCCGTGTTTGCTAGTCAATTGCAGGATACAGGTTCTCGGCTCTAAACGGTGAAATCTATGGAAAAAACACGACAAAATTCGGGTTCCTGCCAACCACAGATAAAACACGGGTCTCCGCTCTTTATCCGTCTGTTGCCACACACCAGTTTAGGAGACAAAATGGCAAATCGATTGTCACCTTCATGCACAAGGCTCAATGGCAACACAAGATCCAAGAAATCTACGCGGAGCTCAAGAAAATCATAACAAAAGATACACATCCAATCACCTTTTGATCAACAGAAATTCTGGAAAAATCGTGAAGAAAATCTGAGAAAAGATATATACCAGACTCATGGACACAGCAAACCAGGGAACCCTACAAAAATTGGTCACCTAACTCCACTAAAGGGCCGCGGTTCCGTGGCATAAGCTGGCTTAGGCCGCGGATCCGCGGCCGTATAGTGGCGGCAGTTGACCAATTTTTGAGGGTATTTTGGTCTTTCTATGTACAGGCAGAATTTTTCCCTAGATTTCCATTTCCCTGCCTATAAATAGCCCAGATCCTTGTGAAGCCAAGGGTGCATAATCTTGTATTTTATTTTCTAGGTTTTAGTTGTTGTTCTTCTTCCTCCTCTCATCTCTTCTCCATTAAAATCTTGTAGTGAGCTTTTGAGTGAAGAATGATGAATAAAGAAGAACCGTTTGCTATTATATCTTGTCTTGTTCTTTTATAATTGCTTGTAATTTTAATTTGTTAACTTAGTTGTTGTTATTTCTTGTTGTTTCTTTCTTTTCTCTTTTCCTTTATCATTAAAAACAACCATGATGCTTACGCTTAATCCTTGCCAAGGTGAGGTCGCAAATAGCTAGTTGTTATCTTCTAATCTCCTTCTTTCTATCTTCCTCTTTTGTTTTGTTTTCTTTTCATTATGATGTGTGAGTAGTTTCATACTTGTTAAGGTAGGATAAGGGAAGTTTGAGAGAAGGAAATCGCTCTCACTCTTTCCTTGCCCAACAACTTAATTCGACTCCCGTTAATTGAACCACAATCCGCTCCTTACGGCACCCTATCCTACATGATAGCGGTGATTCCGTGGTGAGACCGGTTGTGGTTGAATTAACCGGAGGTTATGGCTAAGAGCCAAGAACGGACGGACAAGCACCAAAAGGAAGAACTTATGCGTTGGAAAGCCTAGCTTATACTCGCAAGTTCCTTCCTAGTCGTGCTAATCCCCGTTGTTGCCGATTACCGTAACACCGATATTAAGAGGGGCAACGAAAGAAGTGGGAGACTCCTAACTCAAACTAACCTAATCCTAACCCTAACAAGCTCTCTTTACATATCATTTTAACACTTAGATAATCACAAACAAATCTGGACTCTCGGACTTAACTCGTTAAAACACATAGAAAAAGATTCCCATCTCCCTGCGGACGACCCGTACTCAACCGGCTAGCTACGAGCGAAACCGTCTTGATTGCGGTAATTAACTAAAACTTGAACATGCAGAATCCCTAACAATCACTGCGCATCCACCATGACAACCGGGGTGTCGGCTTGGAGGTTGCCATCCACCGCGGGAACCTCAGGACTGGGAGCCGGGGTGACCGACTTCCCCCAGCGCTCCAACCAGGGGCCTCTTCCACTACAGCACTTCCAGGGGCCTCCACCTGCGCCTCGTCCCCACGAGGGAACTCATCCCGGAGCTTGCCGTCAGGGAACTCCGGCATCTGCGCCTTGACGGCGTCGAGGGCGTCGTGCCAAACGACGGCAACGGCTCCAGCGAGGTCGGCATAGAACTGATCAGACTTCTTATAGTTCTACACTGCCTTCAACGCCCGAACCTTCACCGCCTCGTTCTCCCTCCGGAGGGTGTTCGCCATCTTCTTCAGGGTGGCGACGAGCACCTGGGAATCTTCCAAATGGGACTCAGCGGCTCGGGCGGCCTCTCGGCACCTGGCGGTCTCCTGATTCAAGGTCACCGCCCGGTCTTCAAGGGAGGCGACCCTCTCCATCGCCGCATCCAGCTCCAGTCTTGAGCTCTCCTCCCGCAAAGAGAGCTCGTCCACGGCCCGCATCGCCGGGGCGATTTCCTCGTCCTCCATGTTGACGATGAGGGCAACGTGCTGAAGGACGTGAAGAAAAGAAAAAGGGTTAAATAGGAAAGGGAGGCATCCGATCACGCGAACAAAAATGCTAAATGAAGAATCGAGTGAGGTGCGAACACTAACCTGCACAACCTCTTGAGCTATGGCCGCCATTTGGGCCCGGAGGATCCCCCGAAGGATTCTGCCCCCGGACGACCTTTCCATCTCCGAGAGCAGGCTGTTGGCGACGGAAAGCCCCGAGGGCACCTCGAAGTGAAGCTCCCCATCTTCCACGAGGATTGGGGAAGCCGGGGAGCAAGGCGCCGTCCAATGAAACCTCTTGAGGAGCGACGTGGGAGAACCAGTCACGCCTCCCACCTCGGGAGCCCGGGGCTCTTGCTCCAGAGCACGCTTTCGGCTCGGCACATGACTGGACTCGGGGGCCTGGGACGCGCTTGGGTACCTGGATGGAACGGCCGCCGGTGGAGCTCGAGCCGACGACGGGCGAGAAGGACCGGCGCCTCCGGCCTTTTTCCCCTTCTTCGTGTAAACCAGGGCCACCCGGAACTTGCCTAGGTCCATAAGTCTTGCATAAGAAAAAAATACAATAATTCGGCAATGCCAGGAAAAATGAAAGAATGCACAAGTCTAAATAGGTCGCCTGAAAGCTCCTAACTTACCCGTGAACTGGGCGGGACTGAGCCCGGCCCAACTTAGGGCCCGTTCAGACAGCATCACATCAGCCCGAGAGAGGGGCTCCCACTTCGATACCGCCACCGCGTCGGGATCATTCGACTGACTCACCCGCGGACAGCTGGCTCCTTACCACTGGGTGGGCACAGGACAATCCTCACCCTCGGGCGGCGCAACAAACAAAAAATTCTTCTTTCATTCGTGAATGGAAGAAGGTACTACGACGATCCCCGACCCGGCAACGTCCCCCCGTTGTCTTCTAGAAGAGATGTATACCCAGCTCGGCTCGCCTCTGCGAGCGCCAGGATGGTTTTTGTAGCAAAAAGAAGAAACGAGAAGGCTCTGGCTGAAAGGGATCAGACTCAATTTCAACCGGACCAGGAACCCAAGGAGGATCCTCCAAGAGTTCGGCACTAACTAGCCCGGGACTAACCCCAAACAATTCAACTCCGCACTCACCTCGGGAGAGAAGGGCAGACGCATCTCGGCCCAAAAGGCTTCCAGGTACAAGGCAATCTCCTTGCCCCATACCTGGTCTGCCCTCTCCCCCTCCTCGGCCAAACGAAGCGAATAGCCGAGTGGAATGAGGAAACGAGTCCGGATGTTGGCGAGCTCATCTGCATGCCTCAATGTGGATCGCACGCCAAGAACACCCGTGACCTGCGCTCTGGGGTCCGCCCTCGTCGCACGACCCCAGGAAGCGTGACTAATCCTAACGTACCGGGGGGACTCCGACTCTGATGAGAAAGAGGAAGAAGAAGTGGAAGAGAAAGCTTCAGAAGACTCCCTAGACTCTATCCGAACTACATCTACAAACTCCTTAGAAGAAGACATCTAACCTGATCAAGGGGAGGTGTCCTCGGGAGATCAAACGCAAGGAATCCGACCTGAGGAGAAGAGCGCCGAGCTAACACGACCAGGGACGAGGAAATTATGGAGAGGTATGGGCTCTGGTGGGGATCCCACCTCTATTTATAGCGGCCAGCGTACACATCCTACGGCTCCGATCGCCTCCCGCAAAAACAATGTTTCGCAACCAACGGCCGACAACGTTCTACCTGTCGCATTCACACTGGGCGCGTCCCTTCGGGGGAGGGAACGCCTGCCGCACGTCTCGCCATCCAACCAGCGCCAGACACGTAGGCTGTCACTTCGACGAACGTACACACGATCCGGCGCTTCCCCTTTAATGCGAGATCTCCCCCATAATCTGCTGATGTCATCAAGAAAATACTACTCTTTGCCCGGGAATGTGTGCCAACGATATCTTCGAATGAGAGCTCACCCCGGATGATCGGTCGGACCACTCTCGACCCGACCGAGGAACGGGTCGAGACGAGAGTGGGGGGCTAATGATGAGGCTCGATATCAGTGACTCTCTAGATGCTGACATGTTGCAGATGATGTGTGCTGGAACCTACAAGAAAGGATCAAGAATTTCAGTTGGGATCACACCTCGGACCTCCGGCCCGAGGAGTCTCGCGACCTTCGGTGGCCTTCCAGACCACCCCCAGCTCGCCTCCGAGCTATCACAGAACCAAGATGCCTCGGTCTCCCGCTCGTGCCCGAGCCTCCCGCCGAGCTCATCTTCCCCGGTCTCACCAACCGACCCACGGCGCTGATCACAGGCGCCTTCGCCACGGCTCCGCGAATCTCGCCATGCGCGAGATATCCGCCGCTCATGATCCCGCGTTCCACGCCATCACGATCCCCCATTAACGAGCATGTCTCGTCATTAATGCGGGATCCCGCCTATCACGCAGGCATGACGACAGGGGTGTAACGGCCGTCGTGAATCTCGCGCCCGCCTGCCCATTGCTGCCGCTATATAAACCCCTCTCTCAGACGATTCAGGTAAGCCAATTTTACCCCAATAGGTCGTAACTCTGCCAAAATAAACCGTCTAACTTGATCGTCGGATGGTCCTCGGTGGTGCAACCATCCCGGGACTTCTTTGTAGGTAGCTCGGCCTCAACCACACAAAACCCATTGAGATCCACACATTCCAGAAGTCAACCCACCAACTCAAGCTCAGCCGTCCATCAGCGCTCGCAGCAGATCAACAGAAGATAACATCTGAAGGAGATCCAAAGATCCATCAGCAACTGATAACTTCTGTTTTTAAGATATTGAATTCCGGCTTCCACTTGATGGCTAGGGTGCCGCGTCTCTGACGCAACAAGGATTACGACTTTGACATTGATGAACATCTACCATTATGTTAAATACAATTTTTCTAAAGTTCATATCATATCATGCTCTAGGAAATCCCTTTTTATTTATTTATTTATTTACTTGTTGATGAAAATGGTCTAGAGATATGATTTATGATAATTTTGTTCAACTTGTTTAGGAATGCCAAAACAAAACAAAAAATAATCTCTTCAAAAAATAGTTTTGTAAAGCCGCCTTCTCAATAGGGAGGGGTGCCAGCTTTGACGAGCTTTTTGGTATCAATCAATTTTATTCTTAGTGCAATGAAATGGGGGGCTCATAATTGGGTAGGCATTAGTAAAAGGATAATTGAGAGAGGGAAAGATGGACGATCAAGCTTTCGGCGGTTGGGGTGGATTAACATAATTTTATCTGAGGACATCTTTTACAAGATGTGGTTAAGAGGGTTAACTTATGGGTCGAGTTAGACTTGAACTAGGTAGGAGTAATTTGATTTGAGGACCCTAAAGCAAATATATAGATTTAAGCGACTAATGTGTAATTTCTGAAAACCGAGAGACTGATTCCCTACACTCTGTTCTTTCAATTCAAACCTCTCCCCTTTCTCAAAAATTAAGAAATAGAAAGGAGAGAACAGAAATAAGAAGAAAAAATGCTCCTAAAAATGCTCCTAAAACGCTCTCTCTTCTTCTCCGCCTCTGTTAGACACCACCGCGATCCCATCCACTCATCATCAATCCATCATAATCATCGTGATCATCTATTCTCTTCCACCTCCTCCACAGATGTTCATCCTCACCAAGCAAAGAAAAAAGATGAAGAGAAAGAAGAGGAAGGAATCAGTCCCCACCAAATCTCGACCATATTCAACATCATCACCTCCTCTTCCACCCCTCAATCCATGTCCCACTCCCTCACCCCCCACCTCTCCAACCCCAACCCCAACCACCTCTCCCTCCTCCTCGACTCCGTCCTCAAGAGGGCCCGCTTCTCCCACTCCAACCCTCTCCGCGCCCTCCATTTCTTCCATCTCATCCTCTCTTCCAAGGTTAATGGCAGCAGCTTCACCACCCACCCTTCTCCCTTCGCCTTCAACACCATGCTCTACCTCCTCGCCCGCTCCCGCAGGTTCCAGCACTCCTGGGACCTCCTCCTCTCCATCAGGCGCACCCACCCTTCCCTCCTCTCCGTCCGCACCCTCAACGTCCTCCTCGCCCGCGTCGCAAAGGCCTGCTCCGTCCGCCAGACCGTCCACACCTTCCACAGGTTCAAGAAACTCATCCACCCTTTCGACACCTCTTGCTACAACGCTCTCCTCAGGACCCTCGCCCAAGAAAAGACAATGGCCGACGCCCGCAACGTCTACCATTCCTTGAAGAACCAGTTTAGGCCCGACATCCAGACCTTCAACATCCTGCTGTCCGGATGGAAGGCCGTCGAGGACGCCGAGAGCTTCTTCCAGGAGATGAAGGACCTGAAAGTGACGCCCGATATAGTCACCTACAACTGCCTGATCGACGTCTACTGCAAGAACAGGGAGGTGGACAAGGCTTACCGCCTGTTCGATCAAATGACCGAGAGGGAGATCTACCCGGACGTCATCAGCTACACCAGCGTGATCGGCGGTCTGGGGCTGATTGGGCAGCCGGACAAGGCGAGGCACGTCTTGAAGGAGATGAGGGAGGCCGGATGCTACCCTGATGCCGCAGCCTACAACGCGGCCATCAGGAACTACTGCATCGCTAAGCGGATGGGCGATGCGTTCGGGCTGATGGACGAGATGAGGAGCAGAGGGTTGGGGCCTAACGCGACGAGCTACAACCTGTTCTTCAGGGTCTACTACTGGGCGAACGACACTGCGAGCGCCTGGAGGCTGTATAGGAGGATGAAGGCAGAACAAGGGGGGTGCCTGTTCCCGAACGTGCAGTCGTGCATGTTTCTTGTGCGGCTGTGTAAAAGGAACGAGAAGGTGGAGATGGCGATGGAGCTGTGGGGGGATATGGTGGAGAAAGGGTTCGGGGCATTGAGGCTGGTCTCGGACGTGTTGTTTGAGCTGTTGTGCGATTGGGGCAAGCTAGAGGAGGCCGAGAAGTGCTTTGTGGAGATGGTGGAGAAAGGGCATAGGCCGAGTAACGTCTCGTTTCGGAGGGTCAAGGTTCTGATGGAGCTAGCGAACAGGCATGAGTCTGTCAGGAATTTAGAGGAGAAGATGGTGGCCTTTGGAGATTATTCCATAGGGATCCGCGAAGATGATGATAAACAACGATGTGAGAAAAGAGAAGTTGAAATGCCTGGTTTCTAATTAAGCATTGCATGAACATTCATGTAGCATGATTCTTAAAACTGAATATTTCTGTTCTTTTCTGAAAACATTAATTTGAAGTAGAAGAGAGGAAGCAACCCAACTCTCCAGGGTTACATTTCTGTCTACAAGACGTTCTTCCATTTAAACTGATGCTTGGATAAAAACGGTAAGCAGAAGAAAACATACAGGTCAAAAAAAGTTTTGTTGCTCTAGCTCTATCTGATAACTGAAAAACATACAGGTCAAAAAAAACAAAGCATTTCTGGAACAATTCTTAGCGGGTTTGCGGAAACTAACATAATTATGCATCTCCAATCAGCAATTCTTTAAACCCCGTGTGTAGAGAGGGGAGTGATCTATTGCAAATCGGTTCGTGTTTTTTAAAAACGGGAACTCTCGATCTATGGCATATTTGACCGATCGGCACCGTTACATTCACCCTACATCCAAATCTATGTATATGAAAAATCAAAGGCCTTTAACACATGCATCGGATGACATTTATGTCGCATTACCGATTGACGTTCATTTTTGCACTCATTCAATGAATGTGTTCGAAGGCCTTCAAATCTTTCAATTTTTTGTACACATAGTTTTGGAGATAGGTTGGTCAACATAAACGTTTTGGATCATTCAAATTAGTCGTGGATCGAGAGTTCATGTTTCTTAAAAAACGCAAACCGGTTTGCAATGGAGCATATATATATAATGAAGAAAAGAGGTCCCAGAAAGCTATTTCGTTAGGTGGCGTTAAAAATCTATATCCTCCACGATTTTTTTTCCGACGAACAGCACCCATGCGTTAAAAATCTATATCCTCCACGATTTTTTCCGACGATCAACACCCATCATCTTTATCATGTGAAATGTGGATACACCAAATTTCATGTGATTCCACCACCTTTTCACCGTTGAATTAGAAATGTAAAAAGTTTTATTCGCGGTAAACTGTTAATTTTACATTCACTAATTTTACATCCACTAAATGAACAGTGAAAAAGTGATAGAATGGTGTATCCACATCTTACATGATGAAAATGGATGTTGATCGTCGAAAAAACCCATGGAGCGTGTATTTTTTCGCCATAGAAAGAAATTCCATCCTATGCCTTCAATATATATATATAGCCACCATTATATTATCGCAGTGTAATTCAAGAGTATACTGCTTCCAACTACCGTTGAAGGCTAACCAATCTATCCAAATGACCAAAAATAAAGATAACAAAAGCGAGCGCTTCAATTTTTCCATACAGCATGGCATATGCTTTTAACAGATAACAGAGCTAAATAATCATATCAGAAGAGCATATTACCATCTTGCCAAGAGGAGGAAGCAAATAGAACATTATTGACTTGTATAAAAACCTCATAATTCATAAAAGACGCAAGCTTGCTCTTAGAATACATCAAGTGATTAATTTGGAAGACGATCAACTTCAGCAACCAAATGGGCAATTAGCGCAGACACATATATAATCAATCTTTGGAGAACTCGGCCTTGAAGCATCTAATTTTAAGCACCAACTACCAAGACTATGGAATCTGAACGGGGAACACAGAGAAACAAGTTGGAAAAAACAATAATATCAATATGATAGTATAACAACCAGAATACAATAACAGCAGTCCAGCTTATTCTGGTCTTTTGGGAAAACAAATGTGAAATGCTAAGAGTCTGTAACAAGTCAAACACAAAGGTGAAACGGTCATCAGAACAGCTCCTCCTTACTATAATATATATCTGTAGGAAACACCTCTCTTTGATTGCTTTCCACACCAATGTAAAGCACCAATACCAGTAAGGCTACGCCTGAGGAAAAAGTTGTGCACCGATAAGTACCTTTAGGTGTTAATGTCTCTTCCACTATACCGCAACTCCAAAATTGGGGTATGGGTTGAGCAAAATACATATCATATTATTACAGAAACTGGGTTCTGCGACCTTTTTGAAGGCTGGAACGTGACCTTTTGTGCCGGGGTATTAATCTGTTAATCCTATTTAAATGCAGCCTCCTTTAATCGCATTTGAACTTCACTGGATCTGATACCATATTAACGTCCTTGACATTGGACCACAACTCTGAAGTTGTGATGAAATTAAGGGATATGCTATTAAATTACAAAAAATGATAGGATACTCAACGTGAATGGGAGCATAATTGATTCGAAATGATTTTTTTTTTAAATAAAAGGAAAAGAAAGAAAACCTTGTTAGCAATGTTGTTTGAGAGCCAATCTAATCCCTCATACAGCCCTTCTCCAGACGTTGCACATGTACTCTGAATGTACCTGAAGATGCCATATATATCTCATTATCATGTAAAGCATGAGGTTAGAACAAAAAAGTTGTGAAAATGAAATGACAAAAAGTTAAAAGTGCAAAATTTGAAGAAAGTGGGCAGTATCCAGTTATGTAGGTAAAAAGGAGGTTCCTGCAATTTAGCATAATAGATCCTCAAAGCTATTAACAGATAAAAATAGTACCAGTGGCGTTGACGAAGGGAATGCAGACCAAGTTTGTCAGTGATTTCTGCAGCATTCATCGCGTTAGGAAGATCTTGTTTGTTTGCGAAGACGAGCAGCACTGCATCTCTCAACTCATCCTGCCAAAACAAAAGTACTCACTTCCCCTTCTTTCATGATGGAAAAGGGGACTGGCCCAGATTCTAATGGGCCAATGGCTAATTGAATTTAAGCTGCTAATACATACATCATAAGTAGTTACCAAGGTTCTGTAGTGTTATAGTGAGTCATGATCCCTCCAAAAGCCTAATTTCTAACATCCAAAAAGTGTGCATATATGCTAAAAATAATGTCGCCAAGTAAAAGGGGGGAAGTTCAACAAAATTAACATCAACATGGAGGACTACAAGAATAACATTACTTTTTTAAATACAAAAAATTATAGATTTAAAAGATAAAAAAACACGATTTAATATATTCATTTTATTCCAAAGGTTGCCAAACTGTGCCCATTTATTTAGCATTACATTGACATAAATGGAGAATCTGAAACCAAGAGAATGTTGACCTTGTTGGCTAACCTCACTTTAGTTTTGATATTGGACAAAACACTATTTAACTATTTTACACGCTGACGATACTTGTGGTTAAGTTTTATATTTTCAGTGTAAGAGACATAACAGGTTTTACAATATTGATGGAAAGAAACAAGTATAGCGATATCAAAGAACAAAGCATACATGATGATATGGACTCTCAAGACGTACATATGAAGATATCAAGAGAATGAGTTCTAGTGCAAATGAAGTGAAAAAGGGACAGCGACGATAATATATCAAGACGAAGATTAAAGCATCAAAGGGGCATGAATTCAAAGAAAAACACTCAAAACGACTCAGAGAATGCGCTATAAAGGTGTAAAACGTGTATTTCTCTTTTTATTGAGTCGTAAGTATCTCGTATGAGTCACACAATTTTAAATTCTTTAAAATATCTCAAGTATCTGAAATATTAGTTCTTGAGACGTCTCAACTTCTTTGAAATGTCCCACATATCTTTGATTCTTTCATTTCTACTATGTTGCTTTGAGACATCTCATATCTTGTTTGAGCCGTCTCACTTTGATCCATATAACTCATTTCTACATTGTGGGAGACAGCTCGCATTATTTTAAGACGTCCCATCACTTGCGTGCAGTTGATGTTTTTGTTGTCTCAGACGTCTCACGCATTTCTTAAGACGTCTCAGTTGCTGACCGTTTGAAATCCCTGAAATTATTCTTGACCAATTTGTTTCCAGTTTTGTGAGATTCTTCCCCAGCTCTTTAAATATGGTCTTGATCGAATTTTATCAATAACAATTCTTGTATTCTCTAATCTTTGTGATCTCTTGGTTCTAAAAGTTCATCTTCATCAAAATTTTCTAAACCCTAGTAATCACCGGATTTGAAATTCTTGTGGGTTTTTCGAAAGCTTTTCAGTTTTATTTATTGCAAAGGTTTTTTTGAATTGGTTTAAATTCTTTTCCTTTGCAAAAATCTTGATCTCTCATTTAAACTCGTCGTAAATTCTTTTGAGATCAAAAAAATCTTTAAACTTGATTTTATCAAATACTCTAATTCTCTGGTTTTAAACTTGTGTTGATTCTTATACGAGATTAGGAGATGGCTTTGGTTATTGAGTTGTATTTGAAAGTTGTAAAGGTTTGATCTTAGCCTGTGTAAAAAATTACCCGATGGAGGTGATCCATCGGTGTTGTGTTGTAAAGGTTTGATCTAAACCTGTGTAAAAAATTACCCGATGGAGGTGGTCCTTCAATGTTGTGTTGTAAAGGTTTGATCTGAGCATGTTGAAAAGATTACCCGGCGGAGGTGGTCCATCAGTTGTAAAAGTTTCTTCACCTCAAGAAGAGTTGAATAGTGGATGTTCATAGGGGAGACCTAGGCGGAGACTAGATAGCGTGGGTATCGAATTTCATTACCAATCGTCGGTGTCCTACTGAGTTTGCATTTTCTGATCTTTGTTATTAGATTGTTCGCGTAATTTTATAATTTATGTTATCTTTCCGCAACATTTATTGTATTGAGCAATAAAGTTTTAATTGTTAGCCATTTGTTCTATGCATCCCCCCTCTATGACACTTTTTCAATTGGTATCAGAGCAGTTAGCTCTCTTTTTGGCTTAAAACCTAAAACTTTGATCCTATGGCTAACAATAATATTACTCAAAACAATAGATCACTAAAAGGTCAAGCCAATAATTGGCCACCACTCTTTGATGGCACAAACTACAACTTCTGGAAGATTAAGATGCGAAATTTTCTCCAATGCATTGATCTTGATATTCTAGATGTTGTAGAAGATAAATTTACTGCACCGGCTAGACCTTATAATGATAATGATCGGAAAATTATGGCTTTGAATATAAATACAATGAATGCATTACATTACTCTCTTTCACCTGACGGGTTCAACCGAGTCTCCATGTGTACTACCGCACATGAGATCTGGAAGACTCTCGAAACTTCTCACGAAAAGACGGGTTAAGTGAAAGAAAGTAAAATTAATCGTCTCATGAGCGAGCACGAACAATTCAAGATGAGTACAGATGAAACGATTAATGTAATGTATTCAAAATTTAATAAGATCATTACCGAACATTTCAACTATGGCAAAACTTTTACAGAAAAGGAGAAGTGCTTGAAAATCGAGGATTCTCACGAAAGAATTGGAACCCAAAGTCACGGCTATTGAAGAAGCAAGTAACTTAGATGAACTGACTTTGGAGAACCTTGTTTGGAAGCTCAAGACGCATGAGATAAAATTCAATGACTTTAGGGTAAAACAAAAGGATGAAAAACCTTCACAGAAAAGACACCTAGCTCTAAAGGCGAAAAATGCTCCACTAGAAGAATCGGAAAGCGAAAACGACCAAAGCGAAAATGAAGATGGTATGGCTGCTCTCACAAAGCAATTCATGAAGTTCATCAAATTCTGAAACTTCAAGAAAAGAGGAAACTACCGAGATAATAAAAATTCAAGTTGTTCTACTAATCCCACTTGTTATGAATGCCACAAATAGGGTCACATAAAGGCCGACTACCCAACATTGAACTTCGTAAGGACAAGTATGAAAAGAAAAGAGCGTTCCAAACGAAATGGAACAAATCAGATTCAAACGATTCGAACAACAATGAAAAGCTCGTTGCCAACATGAGTTTCATGGCACATAACGACAACGACGAGGTAAATGATGATGATCTTGATAGTTTAGATAGAGACGAGTTGATCGATTTATATATTGAATTGCAAGAGAACTTTCAAAAATTATTTTTAAAGTATAAGAGTTTGGAAAAGAAAACTTCTTCTACCTTTTGCAACTCTTGTACTATTCTTAAGAAAGAAAATGATGCTTTAAAAGACAATATCATTGATTTAAGTACTAAGCTTAAAACTATCAATGTTGAGCGTGACCATTTAGCATCTTCCCTTAAAAATTTTCAAAACACAAATGCTAAATTGAAACACGAGCTCGTTAGCATCAAAACGAAAACTACGAAGCTTGAAGAAACTCTCGTTAAATTCATCCAAGGCAAGAACAAGTTGGGTATCGTACTTGGTGAATTTTGCGAGAATCAGAAATCTTAGTCTTGGTTTTGATCCTAACACTTCAGCTAGCACATCAACCAACAGATTTTTTAGAGGCATAATTTATCGATATGGCCATAGACATGCTTTGAAAACTTGTCATTATTGTCTTGCTCTTGGCCATACTATTAGATATTGCCCTATAAAAAACAATTCAACATATAAATCACTCTGTGACTAGAAATAGCGTACTTAACCGTAATATTAGATCATCTACTTCTAGATCACAGTTTTATGGTACCAACTCCCGTGGACCTAAAATGGTTTGGGTACTAAAGGTTAAAGATAAGATCCTATTTCAGGTACCTCAACCGCAACAACGTAGAACCATATGGTACCTTGATAGTGGATGTTCGAGGCACATGACCGATGATATATCTAGTTTCGACTCACTATCAAGAAAAGGTGGCAGCGTCACCTTCGAGGATAATAAGGATATATAAAGGGTAAGGGTAAAATCGTGGTAAGCGATTCTACCAATATTGATGACGTTTTGTATGTTGATAATTTGAAGCGTAATTTACTTGGCATTAGTCAATTTTGCGATAAAGGATACACTGCCGTTTTTGATAAAATGTGTCGTAAATTTTTTAAAGATGACAAGCGTATTCTTTTTTGACAAAAAGGACTATAATACTTATATTGTTGATCTAAATGATTTGCTAATGTGAAATTTAAGTGTTTCGTTACAGACGATGCAGATACATGGCTTTAGCATCATAGGCTTGGTCACGCATTAATGGATTTCCTAAACAAAATTGCTAATGATGACCGCGTGAGAGGAATTCCCAAATTGAATTATGAAAAGGATAAATTGTATAATACTTATCAATTGGGTAAACAAGTAAAGTCTTCATTCAAGATGAAGACCGAGGGAACGAACATTTTCCAAACCCCTTCAACTATTACATATGGATCTATTTGGTTCATCTAGAACTTCGAGTCTTGGTGGAAAATCATGTGCATGTAATAGGTGATGACTTTACACGTTTTTGTTGGGTATTCTTTCTTGCTAGTAAGAATGATGTGTTTAAAATTTTTAAAATCTTTTCTAAACGTATTCAAAATTAAATGGATTTGAAAATATCCGAGATCCGTAGCGATCACGAAGGAGAACTTTAAAATGCATTGTTAAAGAATTTTGCGAAGTTGGTTTAAAAAATGAGTTCTCTTGTCCAAAGACGCCATAACAAAACGATGTTGTGAAGAAGAAAAATCATTCTTTACAAGAGATGGCGAGCACCATGTTAAAAGTGTCAGTGATATATGCCCTAGAGGCCATTATTGTATAGTACTAGTTTGTATATTACATTTTGGAAGCTTGGGATATACACAGATATTATAACAGTCTTGCTCAATATAGTAGTATGCTACTTGGTTTGATTCTATCTTAATATGTGTATATGTTTCTTTTAACGTATCGCTAATACATATTGATAAAGCCCTTAGGATCTTTGCTTGACTGCCAGTGTTGTAATGACAGTCACACTAGTAGGGGCTGGATAGTCTATAAGCACATCCTTATACACCCTAGTCGTAGGATTATCAAGATAGGACATCGATACTCCATAGTAGACTAGTGTATACGCTTCTCATCCCAGCATGGGAGATGATCTGTCCCACATCCATTAATACGTCGTACTAAAGATAATATGCAGGTGCTCATTGGATTATGAGTTATAGTGGACGGACTCGTGGGAAACTGTTGGTTGGTACTATGCCTATCGTCGGGTAGCAGTTCTCAGGTTACATGAGTACAGCATAGTCCGTTGACTTGACATCGCTACTTCGCCTCGAGTGTGTTCCTTTTATTTTTAGATTACTACCCTACCACGGCTCATAGGAGTCGTGCAAACAGATAGTAGTAGAGTGCAGTCCCGAAACACTTGGAGGCAGTAGTGGTTAGATAAGATTCGTCTCCCGGTATTGGGGGTTGATATCGCGTTGTGTTCGGAAAGCCATTACACAAAGTCCATGGCCAGGGAAAGCGAGATTTACCGGTTGGTACTCCAGTAGTTTCTCAGGGTGTTTTGGGCTCTACTCCGGCACGACTTATTGCGCTATTAGGGGTCTGACGGCTACCGCCCCTAGGCCCGATATGCGATACTCTTAGACGAACAGACCGGACTGTAAGGAGATTGTCACAGATAGGCTCAGTAAGAGTTTGGATGAGTTTGCTCATCGGTATTCTTATCGACAGATACCTGAGAAGCCGTTACGTGCAGCTAGTACCGCTGACGTGCTTGTGGTTAAACCCACTGCCAGTGTACTGTCGAGTCTTTAGAGTCCCACACAGAGGGTTTCGCTGCTTCGGGCGAAACGATGTAGAAGCCGTATGGTTTTACGACAGGGTTCGAACATATACGTGTACTTGTGCACGGATCATGTTGGGACGGATAATACTAGTGGGCTTTGGTTTAAACCGGATCCTAGTATTATATTATTGGATTAGTTTCGTCTCTTTGTATTCGTATTTTTCGGAATACGGATACGGGTATGTATATACGGTGGGGTATTCTTGTAATTTGTGTAAGAATTCTTCTAGAAGAGGACACCTCATTTCTTGCATAACCATTTAAATTAAATGGTTAATGAGGTGGAGGTATGGGGTGTGGTTTTTCATTAAACGAAGCATGGCTACTTGGGGTGACACATGGGGTGACTCATCTAGTGACTATTGAAACATGCTTGTTATTTCCATTTATGAATTATTGTATGCTTCATTCATCACAAGATTTAACCATATTCATTTCATAATGATCTTCAACACTCTCTCTCCTCCAAGCTCTCTTCTTCTTCCTCAAACCCTAATTGTCTCATGTGTTGAGAAACATAGGGTTCTTGAGACTAAACAATTTATAATCACTCTCTCCATCATCTAAGCTACTTAGATTAGCACACTATGTACCCTAGTTACCTCATTTTAGAGATAGGGGCTCAAATTACACTCTCGGGTGGATCATCTTTGACCCGAGGAGGCCGACGGGGAGGCACGATCCGTACACTCTTCAAAGAGATCAAGAAGAGGAGCACAAGAAGACCCGAAGGACTTGATACTACGAGGTATAACTTTCTTCCGAGTAGTTAAACCTCATGGTTGTTTAGCTAGTTAGGATTTAGTATCGATCCTGTAGTTTAGTCGGTGTTACGAAGCCCGTAAAAATTGTTTTTTGCGTATTCCGCCTCCCCGCGAACCCGCGGGGTGCGTGACGTCGACTTACAAAAAGAAAATTCTTTACTTAAATATTTTTGGGCTGAAACGGTCAATACCGCTTGTTACATTTTGAATCGAATTATGTTACGAAAATTTTTAAAGAAAACCCATTATGAGCTATTTTATGGAAACAAGCCATCCATAAAATATTTTAAAGTATTTGGCTGTAAATACTTTGTTTTAAATATTTTGGATAATTTGGGTAAATTCGATTCTAAAAGTGATGAAAGTGTATTTCTTGGTTATTCCTTAACTACCAAGCCCTATAGAATATTTAACAAAAGGACTCAAAATACGTTGTAAGTGTGCATGTAAATTTTTATGAGTCTAATATTCATATCAAGGAAAGTGCCGTTTGTGATGATGCAGATATTGGAGATGAGCACAAAGGTTGATGCAACTGAAGATCCAAAAGAAGACGAACAAGATGTACATCAAGAGCTTCCTAAGAATTGGCGCTTCAAGAAAGATCATCCAAAGGAGCAAATTATTGGTAATGTTGAACAGAGAGTTATTACTCGTTCTTCTAATTTTCTTAGCAGTCTAAACTTGGCATTTATTTCTAAAATTGAGCCTAAAACATTTTAGAAAGGTGAATGGATTCTTGGTATGCAAGAAGAGTTAGTACAATTCGAAATGAACAAAGTTTGGCAATTTGTGCCTAAACCTCACGATAGACCGGTTGTTAATACAAAGTGGGTATTTAGGAACAAGCTTAATGATTCCGACAACGTGGTTAGAAACAAATCGCAGTTGGTTGCTCCTACTTTGGTATCCCGTAGCCCGACTTGAAGCCATTCATATTTTATTGAGTCATGTACCTCGACTTGGTTGCAAACGGAAAAAAGAGTTGATGAACTCTTGGGACTAGTACATAATAATGTATGTAGTCCAATGTCTATTCAAGCTAAAGAAGGATACTCCTACTTCATTACTTTTATAGATGACTGTTCACGCTTTGGACGCATATACTTGATGAAGTATAAGTCTGAAGCATTTGAAAAGTTCAAAAAGTATAAGAATGAAGTGCAAAACCAAACGGGAAAAAATAAGATTCTTCGATCGGACCGATGAGATGCATATTTGAGTACAACATTCCTTGGTTACTTAAAAGAGAATGGGATTCTTCCTCAAATTACTCCACCTTACACGCCACATCATAATGGCGTATCATAAATGAATAATCGTACCCTATTGGATATTGTATGTTCCATGATAAGTAACGCTGAGTTACCTCTTTCATTCTGGGGATATGCACTAGAGACAGCTGCATACATACTGAACCAGGTTCATCAAAGTCAGTGCTCTTGCCTCCATATGAGTTATGGAAGGGCAAGAAACCTAATCTTAAGTTTGTTAAGATATGGAGTTGTCCTGATTTTATTAAAAAGCAGGATCCTGACAAACTAGAGGCATGATCCGTACTTTGCAAGTTCATAGAATACCCAATGCATTCGCAGGCGTATAGATTCTACTGCCCAGAGGAACGTACTGTTATCTCTAGACATGCCAGCTTCTCAGAGAAGGAATTTCTTAAAAAAGAAATTAGTGGGAGTGCAGTAGAACTAGAAGAGGTTCCAGAATAACAAGCAATTGCGGAAGATCAAATAGAACCTGAGACTCCAATATTATTTGATCCAGCGAAACCGCTCCGTTAGGCAATCTAGAGCACCCGAGAGATATTATGGGATTTAGGTTAAGTATCCTACAACACTGGATTTTTGTGAAGCATATACTCAAGTATTGGAGGAATACTAACGAGATGTACCTAATATTCGGTAAAGGTGACCTCAAGATTGAGGCGTTTACTAATTCCAGTTTGCAGAGTGAAGTAGATGATTGCAGATCTGTCTCTGATTATGTTTTTTACCATAAATGGTGGAGCTGTTTGTTAGAGTTCGAAGCAGGATACTGTTGCGGACTCTACCATGGAGACGCGGTATATAGCAGCGAACGAGGCTCTGCTTGGATGAAGTTTATCTCCGATTTAGGAGTGGTTCCGAGCATTGCTGACCTAGTACCCTTATATTGTGACAACAATGCAGCCATTTCATTAGTTAAGAAACCAAGGTCTCATCGTAAATCAAATCATACTTCGAAATCACCATTTGATTCGAGAGATCCATAGACGAAAGGATATTTATATATTGAGAGTAGATACGAAAGATAACATAGTAGATCAATTCACTAAGGCTCTTTCTCAACTGCAGTTCAAGAGACTCGTTGAGATATTGGGTATGCGATACCACAATAATTGACCCTAAATGCAAGTGGGAGATTGTTAGATGTAGGTATCTTTAGAGACAATTAGTTGTAATTGTAACCTTCATGTATACAACTTTCTCGTTCGTAATAATAGTATGATATTTGGGATTTTCTTTATTGGCATATCTTTTATTTATAATGTTATGTTTATTATTGATTACTAATAAAGTCCATAGAATAATACTAGACTACAGGATTGTGGTGCAGATCACAATAATGAGACCTGACTAATTGATAAGTATATTCTTAAATGTTCCCAGTCGTATGAGTATCGAGACATGACATCGATACTCCGGAAGACTAGTGTATACTATACTTACTCGTTGGAGAGTAATGACTGTTTTTATAGTCATCTAGTGTGGTGACACCAAGGTATCGTATGCGGGTGCTTATAGATGATAAATATACCAAACGACTCATTTTGAATTTCCAGTTGGTAATTATACATAACTTTCATATGAAAATTCATATAGTGACAACTGGTACGACTTGTCTTCAGACTTAAAACTCACCATAGTACCTTGCGTGGGCTAAAAATTACTTTAGTTACTACCCAACCACAGATCTATTGATACCGTGTATAACGGTAGTAGTTGGGTATGATCGAATACATGTGAAGGTTGTGAAGAGTTAACATGGAATTCGTCTCTCCGGTATAAGAACAGTGTTCTGTAGTATGTGATATATCAGTGACCTAAAATCTCTGACCAGGATACTAGAAATCAAATGATAAGTGATTATCAGTTTGATGTCAGGGTTACTTGTGTTCCTTATTTGGTCTAGGGCTTGGTAGTACTGTCAAAACCTAATAACTCAAATAACTATTATTTTGATATTATCAAAAATCAAAAGTTGATTTCATAAATCTTAATTATAATTTTGATTTGATTTCAAAAATCAAAACTTGATTTTAAAAAATCTTAATTATAATTTTGATTTTACGCCGGATCTTATTTGACGATTTTACCCTTAATTAAATATCAATAGTATATCAAATATACTTATTTAATTAAATCATTTTGTATATCAAACATATACCTATTTTTTAGTTTATACTTCCATATTTGGCAAGTAGGAGTTCATCTATATGTGACTCCGAAGGCTCGACGTTTACTCAGCAGTGGATAATTAATTCAAACAATTCGAACTAATTCTATAAACAGTAAAATCCACAAGTCTATACGAACGATAGTTACGTATTTAGACTACCTGGGTAAACTGTCGATGACTGGAATGGAATAGGAAAATGTTATCCAAGCAAATCAATACCTATCAGTAGCAACTACCGTACGGTCCGGTCTCTTCGTCTACTTGTGTTCCTTATTTGGTCTGGGGCTTGGTAGTACTGTTAACCCTAATAATTCAAATAACTATTGTGTTGATATTATCATGTAACCCTGAGATCAAACTGATAACCACTTATCATTTGATCTCTAGTACTCTGCCCACAGATTTTAGGTCACTGATATATCGCACACTGCAGAACATTGTTCTCCTTATACCGAACAGACGAATTCCATGTCAACTCCTCACAATCTTCACATCATATGTATTCAATCATACCCAACTACTATCGTTATACACGGTATCAATGGATCTGTGGTTGGGTAGTAACTAAACTAATCTCTAGCACACGCAGGGTACTATGGCGAGTTTCAGGTCTGGAGACCAAGTTGTACCAGTTGTCACTATATGGATTTTCATCTGAAAGTTATGTATAATTACCAACTGGAAATTCAAAATAAGTTGTTCGGTGTACTTATCATTTATAAGCACATGTATACGATACCCTGATGTCACCACACCAGATGACTATGAGAACAGTCATTACTCTCCAACGAGCAAGTATAGTATGTACTAGTTTTCCAGAGTATCGATGTCATGTCTCGATACTCCTATGACTAAGAACATTTAAGAATATACTTATCGACTAGTCAGGTCTCACTATTGTGACCAACATCACAATCATGTAGTCTAGTATTATTCTACGGATTTTATTAGTAATCAATAATAAACAAAGTATTATAAGTAAAAAATATACCAATAAAGAAAAAATAAATAACATATTATTATTACGAATGAGAAATTTCTATACATGCGGGTTACAATTACAACCAATTGCCTCTAAGGGCACCTACATTTAACAATCTACAACTTGCACTTAGGGCCAATTTTTGTGGTATCGCATACCCAACATCTCAACGAGTCTCTCGAACTGTGGTTAAGAAAGAGTCTTAGTGAATGGATCTGCTATGTTATCTTTCGTATCTGCTCTCAATATATAAATATCCTTCCATCTATGGATCTCTCGAATCAAATGGTGCTTTCGAAGTATGTGCTTGGATTTACGATGAGACCTTGGTTCCTTAACCAATGAAACGGTTGCATTGTTGTCACAGTATAGGGGTATTAGGTCAACAATGTTCGGAACCACTCCTAAATAGGAGATAAACTTCTTTATCCAAGCAGCCTCTTTAGCAACCTCATTCGCTGCTATACACTCCGCCTTCATGGTAGAGTATGCAACAGTATCCTGTTTCGAACTCCTCCAACTAATAGCTCCATCATTTATGGTAAAAAAACATAACCAGAGACAGATCTGCAATCATCTATATTACTCTGAAAACTAGAACCAATAAACGCCTCAACCTTGAGGTCGCCTTTACCGAATATTAAGTATATCTCCTTAGTATTCCTCAAATACTTGAGTATAGGCTTCATAACAATCCAGTGTTGTAGGATGCTTCACCCAAATCCCATAATATCTCTCGGGTGCTCTAGATTGCCTACAAGATCGATGGAGCGGTTCCGCTGGATCAGGTAATACTAGAGTCTCAGGTTCTATTTGATTTTCCGTAATTGCTTGTTCTTCCAGAACCTCTTCCAGTTCTACTACGCTCCCACTGATTTATTTTTCATAAAATTCCTTCTCGAAGAAGGTGGCATGTCTAGAGATAACAATACGTTGTTCCTCTGGACAGTAGAATCTATACTCTTGCGAATGCATTGGGTATCTTATGAACTTGTAAAGTACGGATCGTGCCTCTAGGTTGTCAGGATTCTTCTTTTTAACAAAAGCAGGAAAACCCCATATCTTAACAAACTTAAGATTAGATTTCTTGCCCTTCCATAACCCATATGGAGACAAGGGCACTGACTTTGATGGAACCTGGTTCAATATGTATGCAGCTGTCTCTAGTGCATACTCTCAGAATGAAAGAGGCAACTCAGCGTTACTCATTATGGAACATACCATATCCAATAGGGCACGATTCCTCCTTTCTGATACGCCTTTATGTTGTAACGTGTAAGATGGAGTAACTTGAGAGAGAATCTCATTCTTTTAAGTAACCAAGAAATTTTGTACTCAAATATTCACCTTCTCGATCCGATCGAAAAATCTTAATATTCATTCCAGTTTGGTTTTACACTTCATTTTTATACTCTTTGAACTTCTTAAATTCTTCAGACTTATATTTCATCAAGTATGTGTCCAAAACGTAAACAGTCATATGTAAAAGTAATGAAGTAGGAGTATCCTTCTCAATCTTGAATAGACATTGGACTACATACATCAGTAAGTACTAGTCACAATAGATCATCAACTCTTTCTCCGGTTGCAACCATGTCAGGCTACGGGAGCATTCATCAAGTGTTTATAAGACAAGTTGAAGGAATTGATTACAAGGAGACATGCTCCCGTAGCCCGATTTGAAGCCATTCATATTTTATTGGCTTATGCTTACTACAAAAATTCTAGTCTTTTTCAAATGGATGTAAAGAGTGTTTTAAATGGTAAAATAGAGGAGGAAGCGTATGTGGAACAACCTCCCGGTTTTGAAGATCATCAATTCCCAAATCATGTTTTTAAACTCCACAAAGCCTTATACGATCTCAAACAAGCTCTTAGAGCTTGGTACGAGTGTCTAAGTGCATTTTTAATAAATATTAGTTTTTCAAAAGGAATTGTTGATAAAACACTCATTACAAAACATTTTAGTAAAGATATGTTGTTAGTGCAAATTTATGTTAATATTATTTTTGGATCCACTAATGAAGGTTTTTATTAAGAGTTTGCCAAGTCAATGCTGGATGAGTTTGAGATGAGTATGGTGGGCAAACTAAGCTATTTTCTTGGACTCCAAATATGGCAAACTAAAGACGGAGTTTTCTAAACCAAGCAAAATACACAAAAGAGTTGATCAAGAAATTCGGTTTAGAAAACTCGCGTACGTACGACACGCCTATGCCTACAACGGTTAAGCTATCACAGGACTACAATGGTAAGAATATAGATAAGACTCGATACCGAGGTATGATAGGTAGCTTAATTTTTATAACGGCTAGTCGTCCCGATATTATGCTTAGTGTTTATTTGTGTATGTGTTTTCAGCCTGATCCTAAAGAATCGCATCTTTCCGCTATCAAACATATTTTCAAATATTTGAAAGGTACGATCAATTTATATCTTTGGTATCCGTAGAACAATATTTTTTCCTTGACTTGTTATTCGAATGCTGATTATACGGGTAGTCAAGTAGATCGCAAGGGCACTAGTGGCACTTGTCATCTACTTGGCAACTATCTTGTGTCGTGAATTTCTAAGAAACAGAATTCAGTTGCCCTATCCACGGCCGAAGCAGAATACATCGCTTCCGGTGCATGTTGTGCACAACTCTTTGGATGAAATACACTTTAAATGATTATAATGAACATTTTTCAAAAATTCCAATTTTGTGCGATAACACTAGTACTGTACATATGACTAAAAACGCGGATCAGCACTAAAAAACTAAGCATATAAATATTCGCTCACTTTTTACGCATCATTATCACAAGGGTGATATTATTCTTGAGTATGTACCAACTGAAGATCAATTATCTGATATTTTCACAAAACCCTTAGATAAGACTCGCTTTGCTAAATTTCAAGGATCCCTGAATTTAATTGACATAAATACATGATTTCATGATATTTTTGGATTGATTTTTATAAGATTTGAATCATGATTAATGTTTTGGAAAACAATTTTATGAAACGTAAGACTATATATTTTCTTAGAACTCAATGTGTTTTGATATGATCTATAGTAACTTCTAATTTCACTTTGTCGAATGGCGTCAGCAACCCTTTTAGGGGAACTCAATTGTGGATTTCTTATTCATAACGAATCCTATTCACGAGTCTAGCTAAGACATTTCAGAATTCTTAACGGGATATTCGATTCGTCAAGTGAGAAATGAAGTTAAACGGTCCATATCATATTTTTCTATGAGATTTGATGGTAAAATGGTTTTTAAAACATAATACTATATTTTTATTAAGCCTATAATGCTGAGAAGTCGATAAACGAGCTAAAGTACACATACATCCCTTGATTTGTCATGTTTAAGCTTTTGAGCCGTCTCAAAAGCCCACTCTTCACTTTTTCTGATATTTGAGTGTATCTGTTTCTGAGTTGTCTCAAAATATGTTGAAACGGCTCAAAACTTGACTCCTCTTATTTGAGCTCTGTTCGTTTAAGACGTCTCAAACAATTGTTGAGACGTCTCAACCTATTTCTTCGGCTCTTGTCGATTCTATTTAAGATGGACCTCATCTTGTCTCTCTCTAAGACGTCTTGATTTTCTCTCTCAAAACCCTAAACTCGAAAAACCCTATTCTCTCGACCAATTCCATCACGATTTCGATCGATTTCTTTCGATCTCCTCACCATGGTTCGTTGGCTCCCTCTCTATTCTCTCGATTCTTTCGACTTCGACCAAGTTCATGGCCCCTAGGACGAGAAATCACCGGCGAAAACGAAGAAACTTTTGATCCAACATGATTCAGTTTCTGATATGGAGTTGATCCCTCAACCTTCCAAGCGTTCGAATCTTTCTCCTGGAACTAGGAGACGCGTGAAAGTTATGGCGAAGAAACCTCCAAGACCAAAACTTAGAAGTAATCTTCGATCGTCTTCTCCTTCGTCTTCAAAACCCATACCTGCTACATCTTTTGTTCCTTCACGTTGTTTATTTTTCATACGCCTGTCCGTACTTTTGACTATCGTTATCACACTAGAGGAGACCTTGATTTCCTTAAAACTAATCTAACTCGAAATGAGTCAATTGGATCTGTAATAAATTTTGATGGATTGGATGATTGGCATGTTATATCCTTGTTTCAGTTTCAAGGTTGGATGGATTTTCTTTCTCTCGACTGCGCAACCTACCCTTACCTTGTTCGTTGTGTTTTCGCAAACTTGACTCGTGTTTCTCAATCTTCTGCAATTCTAAATTCGTATTTCTATCGTGACTTTACTTTTAACCACGAAATCTTGAGTACCGTCTTGAATATTCTAAATTCTGGTCTTGATATTTGCGACTACACTTCGCCTATTTTTCCTTCATACCCATTGAACGAAAATCTCGCGACTACTTCTCTTTTACTTCACAAGAATGCCACTCTTATTGACTACGAGCTTTTGGAACCTATGACTCCTCGATCTCGCCTTCTAGCCAGAATTCTTAGCTTTTGCATACTTCCTAAGGCTGGAAGTCGACACAAATATACTGGTTGCCATAAGCTCCTCGTTTAT
Organism: Agapanthus africanus; assembly: GCA_030015575.1. Lineage (NCBI taxonomy): Eukaryota > Viridiplantae > Streptophyta > Magnoliopsida > Asparagales > Amaryllidaceae > Agapanthus > Agapanthus africanus. The sequence continues at coordinate 676,542,732 of JASDDO010000019.1, read as the reverse complement.
TGTATTCTGAAAAAGCTTCATATTAATCTATCTCTACTTCTTTACAAGCATATGTTTTTCCTTGTCAATGCTCGCAACAATCTTGCTTTCGGTAAAATCATCACTAAAATTCTTGATCATTTTGGTATTCACGTTGAAAAATTACCTACTCAAGCCTCCGATAAACCCTTCACCAAGAACAATGTGAAGTTCATGTATATCACTCCAGACGATTCTTGTGTTACTGATGATGATACGGAGCTCGAGCCCGTTCATGATCCTATACCGTCTTCACCTGCTCCATCTCTTCCTCGTACCGATGAGCCTCCTCCAAAATCAAACTCTATTCCTAACGATGCTCCTCCTCACACCACTATTCCTCCTGTTCTCTCCGACTTTGAGCGAAATATTCTGTCTAGGATTGACTCTTGAAACTCACATCCTTGATAGAGTGAACGAACTAGAAAATCGACTGGATATAGTTGAAGTATCTCTCTCAAATAGGCAAATCTTCTCGGAATGTCGTATTTTAGAATTCCTTGCTAAGTATTTTGAAGTTCCGCTTCATCATCATCATCCTTTCTACCATCCTCCATATTCTGGCACTCCACTTTTGACTGCTCCACCTACTCCTGTTGATCCCACTGCACCTACTTCGACTGCTCCAGCTACTCCTACTCGATAGTACTTCGATGATGGCGACTTGATTGGAGCAAGTTATTTTAGTTTATAGTTTTGTTTTTGGATGTTGTATGATAAAACAATAGGAAGTAATTTTTTTTATGGTTGTGATGATATTTTGGTAGTTATGCCATGGATAATTTTTTTGGAATTATGGATGAGGGGTTCATTAATATATGTTTGCAATTTTTAGTATATGGATTTGGTTTATTAAATGATGTTGTGATATTGATATTTTTCGATAATATTTGGTATTATAGATATAATATACTTTTGTGCATGTAATTATTGTCGGGATATATCTACAGGCATTGCTTTTTTTATTTTCGACAAAAAAGAGGAGAAAAATATAATTTACAGGTATATAGTATATGCGACATGCTTTTGCAATGATGGTGATGTTGGTAACTTGACTTGTTCATTTCTTTTTCCGAAGTGTCTGGGGTTTATTTCTTTTGGTTTTGTAAGTTCTATATTTGAATTCTCGCATATTTTTATGGTTATTGAATTCAAGGAGGCTTTTTAATATTTTTCTGTGTTCTTACATTTGGTTATGTCTTAATATCATGTACTGTAAATAGGTTTTGTCAAATATCAAAAAGGGAGAAATTGTCGACTTTATTGGGTAACATTACTTTAGTTTTGATATTGGACAAAACACTATTTAACAATTTTACACATTGACGATGCTTGTGATTAATTTTTATATTTTCAGTGTGAGAGACTTAACAGGTGTTGCAATATTGATGGAAAAGAAGTATAGCGATATCAAAGGACAAAGCAGATATGATGATATGGACTCTCAAGACGTACAGATGAAGACATCAAAAGAATGAGTTCTAGTGCAAATGAAGTGAAAAAGGGATATAGCAACGATAATATATCAAGACGAAGATTAAAACATCAAAGGGGAATGAATTCAGAGATGAAGACTCAAAGTGATTCAGAGAATGTACTATAAAGGTGTAAAACGTGTATTTCTCTTTTTATTGAGTCGTAGGTATCTCGTATGAGTCACGCGATTTTAAAGTCTTTAAAATATCAATTTTAAAGTCTTTAAAAAATCTCAAGTATCTGAAATATCAGTTCTTGAGACGTCTCAACTTTCTTTGAGACGTCTCACATATCCTTTGATTCTTTCATTTCTACTCTGTTGCTTTGAGACGCCTCATGTCTTGTTTGAACCGTCTCACTTTGATCCATATAACTCATTTCTACATTGTGGGAGACGGCTCACATTATTTTGAGACGTCTCATCACTTTCCTGCAGTTGATGTTTTTGCTCTGTCTCCTTGAGACGTCTCACGCATTTCTTAAGACGTCTCAACTGCTGACAATTTGAAATCTCTGAAATTATTCTTGACCAATTTGTTTCCAATTTTGTAGGATTCTTTCCCAACATTTTAAATATGGTTTTGATCGAATTTTATCAATAACAATTCTTGCATTCTCTAATCTTTGTAATTATCTCTTGTGTAACACTCTAGTCCGATCGTACATTTCTTTTTCTTTTGGATATATTGGGTTTTGTTTTATTATTATTATAACTTAGAATTTAATACTTTTAATTAAGATATATGCATATAATTATGGTTTTTCAAGTTTATTAAATAGGCGTATTATGAGTATTTAAATATTTATTTGTTTAACACTATTTTATACCATATTCTATTTGAGTATTTTCTAATCTTGTGGCTATTTCGTGATTATTATTTGTTTTGGGTACGGATAGTGTTTTGGTATCTGTGGTTAATATCCGACCCGACCCGCATGTTTGAAACCCGTCTTGGTTCTTGATTACGACATATCCTTACTAGTACTAAGAATCCGTGCACACATATGATCTATATACCTGTATCTTATATCTAGTATCTGCATATATTTTAAATAATGCATATTATAACCAAACTATATTTTTAAACATTTAGCATGACCTGCACCATACCCCATATCGTGTGATCGCATCCGTATATCGTGTTCACTTCTTATTTGTTGAAACGGACTCGTTTGGATCGCTACGTGCATTTACGTGTATCCGTTCTTGGAGGTATGCATTTTCTTTAACCGGACATCGTATTTTGATTTTGGTTGATACGTATATTATTCGTATTTTAAAACTAGATTTTTAGACACAGCCCGGGCATTTTTCGGAGTATTTTTGTATTAGCCTTAAAATCCAAGTTTATATATTATAATATATTTCAAACCTAAATAATCTAACACCATATGTATATCTTATATATATATAATATGAGATACCATAATATTAACTAAACTATATTTATTCTCACGTAACTCTCTACCTCTTTCTTCTCAATCTCTCTCTCTTCCCTATATATATACAAAATATATTATATATTATTTTTACCTAATCATTTATATACAACACGGATATCTCTCTCCTCAATATTCTCTTCTTCCTCACCTGCTCTGCTCGCAAGAAACCCACAGAAAACCCTAGCCGTCTCGACTTCCTCACCGCCTCGTCACATCGCCATCACCCTATCACCCCGACGACATCACCCTCGACCACCCCACCTCCCTCTCTTCTTCCCGAGCTCACAACTCCGAACCCACGACAACCCACGACCGCGAGAACCTACGCCAAAACCCAAGCCCTCGTCGTCACAACCCCTCGCCGTCTTATCATCTTGTCCCCTCGTCGTCGCCCTCATCTTCTTCAACACCACAACCACCACCTCCTCTCCCTTCTCCCCAAGCAACCTACAACCCGTACCCGACAACCTAAGAACCCCCGACTGCGCGCCCGCACCCATCACCTCTAACCCCCGACATCGTCGCCGTCCCCTTATCCCAACGTCATCACCTCACCCTCATCTCCTCTCCCGCAACCCCAAGAACCATGCACCCCCGAAACCCCACAACAGCACCCCATACCACGGCTCCTTCCCTCTCCTCTGCCAGCGACCCTTGTCACCATCGTCTGCACCTTCACCTCGCAACTCCTCATCGCTTCCGACCATCACTCCGCCACCCTCACCTTCAAACCCCGACTCCCCCTCATCTCACTCCGACAATCACCACCGTGACACATCACCTGCAACCACCCCCTTTCACCATCGCAGCAACCCAGCGACCATCGATATCCCCTTCCCGTCACACCGCAGCGAACCCTCATAGCCGCGCCTTCAAGATGGGAATTTTGCGTGGTATCGTCGTGCTTATTCCGTCTCGGAGGCAAGTATTTATGCTTTATTTTGGGTCGATGCACATCGGCAACCCTCGTATATATATATATATGTGTGTGTGTGTGTGTGTGTGTGTGTGTGTGTGTGTGTTTTGCCATGTTAAAATAGAAGGAAAAGTATTAGTGTTCAATTATTTCATATTGTCAGGATGATTTAGATTTTTATGCAATAAGAAGAAAAAGAAAATTAGTATGGATCAAAAATGAAATTTATTTTACATACAAATAAAAGTTTGGAATTGCTAATCTATCTCATACAAGCATCTTACAAGCTAGCTTGTAATTATTTATATACATATCAAGGCTGATGGTGAAGGCAACATTTGTGACTTGCTAGCTTGTACATCGTCTTCAAATAGTTACTATCATCAGATAGCAATTACCTCTAACATGACATGACTATTCAATACTCTAGTCTTTTAATAACGAGATCTCTAATTATGATGCAGAGCTACATGCCATGATACACACCACTGTTTATCAGTTTCATTTCTATATAATTACCAAATTACAAATTCCAGTCTTTTCAGCATTATTAATTAGTGATCTAGTCATACCATAGTAGCTATAAATACGCGGGTGTTGGGGTGGTTTGAGTGTGCGTTTGTACAACAGGATCTCAGGAGTCTCATGCCGGCTGCTCGTACCGAACTATATCGGTCGCATGTTATTACAGCTCATACCGGGCTATATCGGTCGCATGTTCATTCCACAGTTGGGCCCGTGTTTCCTCGCCACTGGGACACTACTCTTGGGTTAGGAATACTCCTGCAGAGCTTGACACACACTCCAGCTTATGATAGGATAGTTCATCTTTTTAGCGACCAGTTAAGTTGACTTAGCTCTTTACCTGTTTGTTTCGTAGTAGTAATGTATCTTTTTATATATATGCTTTTACTTGCATACACAGGCTGCACAACGTTCATCTACTCATGTTATCATACCACACACAGCTTATACGTTGAGTACTTGCTGGGATGTTCTGACATCCCTAAGATTTGCTATCTCGGGTTTAGAGGCAGATTTTCAGGCTGAGCAGGATTGGAGCGATTATCAGGAGTTTGCAGAAGGTCAGTGATCCGTAGGTATATTTCCTTTTAGCTGGTTTTTAGCATGTGCGTCCTTGTGGGACATTAGGACTTATGTATCTTTCAGATTTTGTTTTCTTTTCAAACTTATGGTATTGGATCTTTATTTGCATCCATTAACTAGTAAATCTATTTTTAGTATTCCTTATGGTGTCACTGCAGCATGATTATCAGTATTATCCCTTTTGGTATTGGATTTTATTTTTTGACAGGTTAAGCTAGACAGCCTTATGTGACTATAGAAGGATCTTTCCTTACCGTAGGTAGCACTGCTGGCTTTCGTTGCTCTCCGTATTCCGTATTTTGGGAGGCGGGACGTGACATCTTGGTTCTAAAAGTTCTTCATTTTCACCAAAGTTTTCGAATCCTTAGTTATGATCAGGTTTGAAATTCTTGTAGGTTTTTCGAAAGCTTTTCAGTTTTATTTATTGCAAAGGTTTTTATTGACCGGTTTAAATTCTTTTCCTTCGCAAAAATCTTGATCTCTCATTTAAACTCGTCGTAAATCCTTTTAAGATCAAAAAGAACTTTAAACTTGATTTTATCAATACCCTAATTCTCCGGTTTTAAACTTGTGTTGATTCTCATACCAGATTAGGAGTTGGTTTGGGTTATTGAGTTGTATTTGAAAGTTGTAAAGGTTTGATCTTAGCCTGTGTAAAAGATTATCCGGTGGAGATGGTCCATCAGTATTGTGTTGTAAAGATTTAATATGAGCCTGTTGAAAAGATTATCCGGTGGAGATGGTCCATCAGTTGTAAAGGTTTCTTCATCTTAAGAAGAGTCGAATAGTGGATGTTCCTAAGGGGAGACCTAGATGGAGACTAGATACCGTGAGTATCGAACTTCGTTACCAATCACCGGTGTCCTACTGAGTTTCCATTTTCTGATCTTTGTTATTCTATTGTTTACATAATTTTATTATTTATATTATCTTTCCGCAACATTTATTGTATTGAGCAATAAAGTTTTAATTGTTAGTCATTTGTCCTATTCACCCCCTCTCTAACACACTTTTTCAAAGAATGTGTTATCTTTCCAAAAACATCTACTCCAAATAACTTGCGAAAACAGATGTATAGGCACAATAGCGCAGTCACAAGTATGAGACCTTCGCATTTATTTATTCCTCATTGTAATTTAAATTTATGAAACTTATGATACAGTGAAGGTATAATTACAACTAATGAGTGAGAATTTTTTAACAGTAATCACTGGACTACCCATTCATCAAGACAAGAAAATGAGAAGAATGACCTTCGTAGAAATTTTATTTTTTTTTTTTTTTGGCGGGGGGGTGGGGTGGGGGGATAGTTGGTAGTAGAGAATACTTTTAGAGGTTTTTGTGAGCATAGACTACCGGTTTAGTTTAATGGAACATTTTATATGATACTAACCATGCCTAAGCAATTAAGAAAGGAAATGTCTAACCTCATAAGAGAAGCTACAAGAAGAATGCTGAAATCAATGAGTGAAAAGTCCTAAGATTTAAGAAAGGGCATGTGTGCCGCTAGAGATACACAAAGGAATATGTCGTAAGGAGAAGAGTTTTTGAGGGTTTGGGCATGCGTGGCGTGCACCAAAGTCCACTGAGTTGAAGAAATTGCTAAGATGAGGTGTAGAACAAAGCAGAATAACAGAGGTACCAAAACGATGTGAGTTGTTAGGAGATGCCCTTACTCAGGAAAAGCAATTTCATGCATCAATCCAGAATTTAGGATATAAACTATTTTGGTTTAGTGCCCCCGAAAAAAAACTGTTATGCTTTTAATAAAGAATAACATGGTGAAAAACTAAAGTTTCTGGTTGCAAGCAAAGTGAAAATACTAATTCTCTAAATACAACCTTTTACTTCACACAGTGAAAAACTGCTGCATAGCAAAAGAGGTGATGTTCCCAATAGCCAGAGTAAATAGTGCTTGTGGCATAAATTCACTTCTCCTATATATAGAACTCCAGGATAAGACAGGCCCGTATTTCTGATTGAAAATTAATTGAATATTTTGTATTCCTCCCTAACTTCGTCCATATCTTTAACAAGATGATTATAGTATCCTTGCAGTTTATGCATGATTTGGTAACTTACCTCATTCAGCATCCTGTGGAGTTCATCTCTAGCCTCAACAACACGATCTCGGTCATTACTATCAACCACAAAGATAAGGCCTTGTGTGTTCTGGAAATAGTGTCTCCACAAGGGTCGGATCTGATAAACCAAAGACATATACATAAGAAATTAAACGTCTTAAGTGAAGAGTAAGCAAATTAGAGAATGAGAAATATAATTCACGCTTGAGACCCCTACTGTGAGGTAGTAAGCACTACATATGACTTTTAAGTGAAACTCTTGTAGAAATTACTTTTTAAAGAATATTATGTTACTGTGATGCTATCATACAATAATTGTAGATAAACCATCAAATTGTTGTTTACCTAGAACTTGTATGAACTAAAGTGTCCTTGCAAAAATAAGTTTCTAACACGTTAGAAATGCATCTATTAACAAATGCAGATTAGGTTGTTCCAGAAGCCTTTTTAGAGTAACTAGACTTGGATATCAATCATGACCTCAATAAGATAGGTTGTATTTGCAAAGTTAGCACTGGTTTTAAATAACTATAGTTTTCTTAGATCTGAATCTGACAGAAGAAATGTTTAGGTTTCGGACTTCATCATTAATTGATATCAACTCCTGAGACAACATACACATGGGCTAAACTGCAAGTTTGCAACTAGGACATGCAGTAGTTTGAGCTATTGAAAGCAATTGATTGTCAATTCCCCTCATTAGAACTGGAACTGGTAAGCATGGCATTAGACTTTGCCGAAAATTAGACCAAGTCTCTATCATTCTTGCACGTAATTAAAGACGGTGGCCAAAATAGTTTGAGGCTCCAAGCCAGCTGGGCCTTAATAATTGAATCACAAAATATTATAAATTTACTGGTGATATGAATTAATCAGCTCCTAAGTGTTTTCTTTCGCACCACCTATATATATTGCAAACATCACAAGGGTTGCATTTTGGAAATCCAATTTGGTCTGCTGCGCATGTCTTTTCATTCCAAGGGAAGCCGAAATCTCTGCTATTATAACCACATCCCTTGAGAAGGCATTTTCTTATTATTTTGCAAGAAAAATTGAAAAGGAAAATTTCCTACAAGCAAACTTGAAATCCGACCCTCTCCGTGGCATTATCATCAACTAAAAAAAAGGTCAGAAATTTTCACATCCCACTCACACCCCTTGCTTCCACATGAGGAACCAGAGCCCAAGGAAAAAACACCAATTGTCCCAAAAATTTACAACCATTCCAATCCAAAATTCTTCTAGAGTTCTTTACAACTCTATTTTAACCTGGGTGCCCAAAACTGATGGGAAACACACAGAAACACACAGACATGAGTAGTAATAGTAGTAGTAGAAGAAGAGAAGTTGGTTTGTTCTATAATCTCCATGTCATCTATAATGGCATTGTTTTTTCATATTTCCATTAACCTTCTAATTTGTATCTATAAAAAAAAAGATCAAAATGAAAGTTCTGCCAAAAAAGGGGAAAGAGAGATTATTTAGGTAAGATGTATAAGTAGATGTCTAGGTCATTGTGCCCTCTCATATCCATTGCCAACAGATAAAAACTCTCTCTCCCCCCCCCCCCCTCTCTCTCATATCCATTGCCAACAGATAAAATCTCTCTCTCTCTCTCTCAGCTATAAGCTCATCTTCTCATTGTAATCACCACTTAATATTAGATGGTTTTAAACTCCAGCTGCATTATCTTGTTTTTAATAGCCACAACAGACTAATCCAAACACTAGAAAATAGTCATATTTAATTTAAACATATTTCATAACTGTACACTTTTCTTTATTTTTTCCTTCTTTGTTTTGAAACATAACCAGAGAAGTCAAAACCATATTGGTATAACATTGAAAGGGCAAGAGATATCACCGAGCGACCAGTTTAGATATCTAGGTTCCATCATCCAAAAGAATGGGGAGATCGATAGTGATGTTAATTAAAAGATCCAAGCTGGTTGGTTGAAATGGAGGAGGGCAACAGAGATTTTGTGTGATCGTAACTTTCCGTTAAAATTGAAAGGAAAGTTTTATCGGAGCGCTATTCGGCCTGCCTTATTATATGGTACAGAATGCCGGGCTCCTAAGAAGCATCATACACAGAAGATACACGTAGCGGAAATGCACATGCTTCGTTGGATGTGCGGTAACACTAGAAAAGATAAGGTGCGAAATGAGGATATTCGTGCAAAAGTTGGTGTAGCACCTGTGGAGGCGAAGATGCGGGAAAACCGACTAAGATGGTTTGGTCATGTGCGACGCAGACCTATGGAAGCACCGGTTCGACGAATAGATACTCTCGATATGGGCGATGGAAAAAGGGCAAAAGGGTGACCGAAGAAAATATGGATGGAGGTGATACGAAACGATATGGTTGCCAAAGGACTCAATGAAAGTATATTGTTCGATAGGAGTGAGTGGAGGCGGAGGATTCATGTGCTGGACCCGGCGTGATTCTCATGTTGGTTCATGTAGCCTACCCCATATGCTTGGGATAAAAGGCTCAGTTGTTGTTGTTGTTGTTTTGAAACATAACCCTGCCATTAATATAATTTTTACATGTGACTTTTCTTAGAAAATATATGTTACAGAAAAGGGTATATAAGGTATACAATGAACCCCCTAAAAATCTATGAAAAAAAATTAGACATAAATATGAAAATGATTATAGATGATCTATTGTCATCAAACATGAAGATGTATAACTTGTAATATAATCATTAAAGTATTAAAAGTTTATAACTTCATGAAAAAGATGGTTAATTAGTTATAGTAAAGACTAAAGGGCATAGTTAAAAAGGATTAAAACTTTTTTACCAAGTTTATACAAAAAACTAGATTTAACTCAATATAATTAAATTTAAGCAAGAAATTCTATTTCTAATTGAAAATTGTAAGACAACAAGATCTCCACCAGCAAAGCTCTCTGAAGCTAATCCATAGAACACTACTGAACAGAGATTTTAATATGTTGTCGGGTTACAACAAGATATCATTCTGCAATTCATCTCAAACATAACTCCAACCCTATCCACTTACGAACCCACGTATTTCCCATTTTTTTAATATTGTTGTTATTATGTTATTGAACGATCGTTTATGATTTTTACTACTATTTTAGATAGATGATTCATATATAATCCTTTTTTGTTGATATCTCCACAATTATAACAGGAGCCAAAGTGCATAATGTGGTTTTTTTCCTCATTATTCCTAAAAAGAAATTTTTGAAAATGGAGAAATTGTCTTCAACATAACTTGACCAAACACCACCACCATATCTTTTCATAACAAAATACAAATGCATGCCTCTCAACCCAAACAAGTCTTGCCTCTCAAACCAACCTAAATTCAAATTCTTTCTACAGAGTTTTGCACAAATTCAAAGTTCAACACAGTCTATATTAAGCCAATCTCCCCCCCCAAACTTCGAAAGAAGAGAAGAAATTGAATTGCTTATAGGTTTGTTCATTTCCATGTCTTCTATTATTGCTTTTGTTAATTAGATTTTCATCATTTTTTATTTAATACCACACGTTTTCGATGAAATGACTGATTGATGTCTAAAGGTAGTAGACTCCTACCAAAAAAAATGGTATTATTGCATATTTAGAACTTTGTAGTGTCTATCGAACTTAGAATCCATAAGTAAATGATATCTATCTAAATATACATTCAAAAAGTAAGAAATTTTAGTAAGATTTAAGTTCTTATGAAGATTATTATAGATGTTGCCATATGATGGTCAATGAATTATATTATTATGTTAATTAAAGGTCAACATGTAATCTATTTCGCTGATCTACCTTGTTTTTCATGTCCTCAAAGTTTTTTTGTTGTTGTATGCATTATTGTGCCTTTATTATAAAAAGCTCCACTTGTTTAATATAAATGTCATGCAATGATATGCTTATGCAAGAATCAAAAAGATTTGTTTTACATTTATAACCAGAATTTTTATATTTGAATATAACATATATGGTCAACTTTATTAGAGTTGATTGATTAATTTGAAGATTCAACATATCTTGTTTTTCTCAAAACAATTATATGGTACGGACTTGATTTGAGCTAACAACCATACTTAAGTGTCTAGCAATAAAAGAACCAATGTTATAAATAATGTATAGTTGAGAGTATGCACGGGCATGGATAGCAGTTGTTTCATTAGCAGATTATATAGCTATCCCTAAAGAAGTATGAAAATTAAAATATCATTTAATTGTCTATATCTAAATGTTTTTGTAATTGCTTATAAAAGTTTGATGATGATTCCACTTGAAAGTAAGAATAAAAATCATGATCTACATTATAAATACATGTATCCTTTTCATCAAGGTTTGCAATGTGAAATATAAGAGTTCTTTAATTGTTATATAGTTTAGATGGCAATTGAAGTGGACTGAATATAGACGTATCATTTTGTACTTTCTGATTGCATATAGCATTTATAGTAACAAAAGGAATGAAATTTACAACAGGAAATAAGTGATTGTATTACAAAGTTAATAAGTTATATTCGAAGTTGGACAAACATATACATGTAGATTTACGGGGGAAAACATAGATTTAGCACCCCAAAAAATCAATTCTAATTCTATTGAAGAGAAATGTCTAATGTATTGTACCACAAATTTTGTTGGCACAAATTTTAATGAACTTGATTGGAAGATCTCATGGCACAACTTTATGATACAACCTATGTATAACTAAATTAGACATATAGCTCAATTAGACTCGCATATAAACAATCAGAGATATTTTAGATCAATAATTTTCGATAATGTAAATTATACATACGCTTATAATATTTTCAAACATTCTTTCTATTGTTTCGGTTTATAATTATAATTTGTTAATTTATTTCAAATAATATAATAAATAAATTCATGGTTATTGTGTCTGGTTATGTTATTGGTTCTTGACTATTGATGGCTACATTGACAAGAAGAAACAAAAGAAACTGAATGGACTAAAAAAAGAAGAGAAGATATGATTATATAATAATTAGCCGTGTTGTGGAAAGTTGTGATTTCAATATGTGGAAATTACCACGTCGCCGTAAGTTTGAAAATCAGACGTGAAAAAGAACATATATGCGAAAGTTGTTACATCTTTGCTCTTTGGTCATTTCAATATGAATTGATGGATGACCACTTTTCTTTGTGCAACGCTATATATTTTCGGTCATATATACATCACACGTGGCATTATACTAGATGTTGAAAGTTGTCATGTGTTCGGTACTTTATGTATGTTGATGAAATAGTGTGTTTAGCGTTTTAGATGTGAAAAGTTGAGATACATTTTTTTAGGACAATAAAGTTGAGGTACATTTGGTGGTTTATTTTATGAATTATTACCATCCATTATGATATTGATATGAAAAGTCGTAATCGTCTTTGTGCAATGCTATAGTTTTTTGTCACATGCATGCATTGCACAGACATTATACTAATGACTACTAACCATAGGAACCACCATTTTCTATCAAATGAAAATTAAATCTCTTTATGTATAACTCCTTCATGATTAGTTTCAAAAAAACCACTTTACCAAAAGGCTTACGTTGTTGGATCATGGGACGATGTAATCAAGCTAACAAAACACTTAGTATTTCCCCTCACAAGGGCCATCGGCAGCGAAAAACTCTTTCTTGTAAAGCAAAATAATTGGGGGTAATGAATTTTTTTTTTACGAACATGAAGTAGTTTACCCAGGAACTTGAAACCTGGTGCTTTGTTACCATGTGAAGAACTTTCCCCAGAAACTAAAGCTGTTGTTGTGGAATAACAATGTCTATTAAGCTAACAATCATAGTTGTCGCATCATGATATGTATAGCATATCGTTCATATCATATCGCATATCATATTGTATCGTATTATATTTTTAAGATATTTTTTTCATAATAGCTATACAATTAAGTATACGTTCAAATTAGTAAATATGGAACGATATATATACAGAGGAATATAATGGTTAGTAAAGTGTTAGTCAAGTAAGTGACACAACAACACAAATGCAAATATAAAATACGTAAATCAAAAAAATTAAAATGAACAATTTTAGTTCATAAGAAAATTAACCAATATGACTGGAACCGAACCGAAGTAGAATTTAGAACCTAATTTTTGGTATCGTGCACTATTCTATATCGTATCATTTTGTATCATATCAAAAAGCTACCATATCGTTGGATATGAATTGTATATCGTAAGAAGACTTAGTATATCCCCTAACATAACACTTGGTATTTCCCCTCACAAGGGTCATTGGCAGGAAAATGCTTCCCTTATTCTATTCCTTTTTTATGTCATTCAAAAATAATAGAAATTTCAATTCCAAAAAATTGTCATGAAGACTAAAAAATTGCATAAGTCATAAGAATACCAAATTGCCACCATTTTTTTCTGTTGCATATGCCAATACCATCTTATGTAATGTAATCCATCGACAAATACCAGGACGATACATAATACGATCAGATGCAATATGATGGAAACTTGCAGGTGGCAGGATTCCATGCCATTTCATTATGGAACTACAGGAACTGATCCCAACAGCATTAGATCATCAATTTAGGCCAGGTAGGCTCCAATCAGATCATCATTGAGGGTAGATACTCCTAGTTTTAAGCAGTTATTGATTGTTTGCAGTAAAATGAACCTAAATTGCTAACAGATATTTTAACTTAGGCAAAATACATAAGCAAAGCTGCCTTTGTAACCAAAGCTAAACTAGTTGATTCATTACATTTCAATGACTCTTGAGGAAAAGACATATTCAGACTTGATAAACAGCACCAAGGAAACGATATCTGGCCAATGCATGAATTCATACATCAGGTCACACAATCCAAAAGGGAAGAACACCAAACACAAATTAAAGAGCTGCATACATGTTGTCTAGGACGATGCAGATATCTGAGCAGCCATAGAATTTGGACTGCAAAGCCAGTTCTAAAATACATTTGTGTTCTAGAACACTAGTAGTCTTCCTTTGGTGTGTGTGCGCTAATATTCATTCGGTCTACACTCAAAAGTATGGCAAGCATCACAGCCTCACAGGGTTACCTCAATATCCAAGCAAACGTGAAGGCTAGAATTATTAGGATCAAAGGTGAGAAGTTCATATTGTTCCTGAATAAACACATTGGAAACTAAGGAAAATTGAAGGCGCCAACCACCAAGCAAAATTAAGGCAATAGGGAAAGCCGCTTAGAAGCATAAGTGAACTGAATTACAGAAAATTCAGAACTTTGGGTTGGCAAAGGATTCAAATCATTATCAATATATTAAAGATAGCTATAATGTGTTCCCACCTTGACAATCAACTCTACTAAATAAAACAATCAGAAGATTTTCATAAACTTTGACAAGACACTGCACTAAGAAGGCGTCACTTGGAAAACTTGATAAGATGTGGAGAGAACATGTTTAAAGAAAGGTCAAAATGTTTTACATGGGGACAGCAAATATTAAGTCAAATAGAAAAACTTAACCGCGACAAATAACTAGAAATCGGTTGAGTAAGTTCTTTGATTTACCATAATAAGCCATCCAATAAATTGAAACATAATATTGTCATTTGGATGGCCTTTCGAATATTGTTGATGTTTACATGGTTGGCAAATGTGCCTTTCTGTGTGTTCCAATATTCATAAGTTTGATAGATTTCTTGTCATTGCATAGGTTTTGCATTCACTTCATGTATCAAGGATAAAAAATTGAATATACTGCAATAATCAAACACGAACAATCATAATTATTTCTATAGCTTGAACTTCAAGAACTGTACCATATATATGAGTAGCTAATACTATTCACATCTTATAGTTTAATTTCTTAACAAATCTTCAGTTAAATTGTTTAAAGTAGAAGAGTGATATGCAAATACCTTGTCCTGACCACCAACATCCCAGACAGTGAAACTGATGTTCTTATATTCCACAGTCTCCACATTAAATCCTGAAAAAATTGGACTATCAACTTCAGCATTTTAAAGTAATAACAGAAGAACGAAGATATCTACCCAATGCATGATAGATACAAAGTTATCATACAAACTCGACAATTCTTGTAAGTTTTACCGTTATTTCAACTGCAGCAGGGTTCTTAGAACTGGTGGCAAACGAAATAAAGAAGAATGCAAACAAAGCATGCACCTCAGCATTTTTAACAACTAGTATCATCCCAGGCTCCCAAAAGCAAAAACATTATAAATGTAGCAATATACACATTACGTACCAATGGTAGGTATGGTAGTCACAATCTCTCCCAGCTTCAGCTTATAAAGAATAGTGGTTTTACCAGCTGCATCAAGACCCACCATCAGAATTCTCATCTCTTTCTTGGCAAAGAGCCGACTAAAGAGCTTGCTGAAAGACAGCCCCATCTTCAGATCTGGCAGAACAAACCAAATTACAACCATAAAACTGCATGGATTAACACAACACAAAAATTTTAATGATCATTCTTCTTAGTTTGATCTTTCTCTTTCCTCCTTTTCAATTATAACTTATAGAATCCACTTTACTGTGAATGTATGAGGTCCTGGTTACGGTTCATTGTGTAAGGCCTAGCTATCAAACATGACATATAGTATATATCCTACAAAATAATGTATTTCAAAGAAATAGTTTTGGACTTTGCCCCTTGAGAATGATACAAGGAAGAGCCGGATTCATTGTATACATCCTACAAAAGACGCCGATTCAACTGCGAATGGTTTAAGCAAGGGCTGCATTCATTGCATCAGCAATGATGATGGCTACAGCTTGAATTCCAATAAAAGATAGAATAAGAATGATATAAAACATGGAGATGTTTTGTTATATTGGAGACTGAAATCGCTGGAACGCAATGCAAAATCCCATCTATAGAACATCAAGAGATAGAACCTGATCCGATGCTAACAATTAATCATATAAATAAATTTTCGATCTGATATCGACTAGATCCCATGAGGTTTTGCACATCGAATCGGCAAGCAAAATCAGGGTCAAATTGCCTCAAATCGAGAGGAAGGCAGCAATTTACACATCATTTTCACGGATAATCATCCAATAACAACTCTGTCAACGCCAATTCAGGATCAAATGAAAAAGAATTACGCAAGCAAAGAGCTCGATAGGTTCACAATTACCTTAAAACACCAGATCTAAGCAATTATCAAAGAATCTTAGAGAGAGGTGGGGATCGCTTACGAGAGAAGAGAGAGGAGATTTGAGGCGATTCGAGCGAGTAGATTTCTGAGGAGCTGTCCCCCACCAGATTCTGAAACGAAGAAAGAAAACCTTTAAAGCTATACGTATTTAAAGAATCTTACAGTCGGATCAGCTGGTTCCCACAATCACAAATACGTATACGTATGGCTAGATAACTAAGAAATTAAGTCTGCTATGGGGAAGAGGAGAACAGTCCTCCCACACCGAGTTTCTAAATACGAAGGCTTGTTACTAGCTACTTGAGAGTTCTCAGGATTACGGTTCGGATCACTTGAACATTATAAGAGTTATGAGAACCTCAACGAGCATTACCATTAGGATGCAGGGGTGATCAAAAACCGTCTCGACCGAAAAAACCGACTGAGAACATGTAACATTTTGAAGATTATAAATATTATTTTATAATTTAAATACGGATATTATTTGTTTTTACGAAAATAGTACCGAGTATGGATTTTCGAGTTTTCGCAGATTGATATCCGTATGTATATTATTTTTGGGAATTTAAAAATATGAGATATTTTTAACATGGGATTTATTTTGTCTGAGGAAATGATATGAGATTTATATGATTTTGATAGATTATTTAAGAGAGAGAAAGCGGATATGTTAAGGTTGTAGGATATACCCTAACCCCCAACATACCACAAATATCCCAACGTATAATCATGACACGCTCTCTCTCTCTCTTCCTCTCATAATTCTCAACACAAATATCTTCTCTCTTCACCAAAATGCCTAACTCTCCCAAACTCCATTTCCAAACCACAAACCCTAACTTCCCTCCACTATAAAAACTCATAGATCTTGAAAATTTCTCCACCATGATCCGTCAAGGCATCAAGATTGGCCACTACAACTTCATAGATCAACAAGTGGTCTTCTCAAGCGCTTGAATCTCTCTTTTCCTCCACCCAATTTGGTAAAAATCCCATCTTTTAATTTAGTTATAGTTTTACTCATGGAATGATAGGTTTTTATGTGATTAATTTCTAAAATCATGATAAATATTTATGAGTTAATTTCAAGAGTTTTAGTAATTTTAACTGTTCTCTTAATAGCTGAAAATCAATGACATGTTAGGGGTTTCGAATTTTTTTAATAACTCTCTGTTGATAATTAGCTAAAGTTTAAATCTACAAAATTGTAGATAATTGGCTTACAATTTAGAAAAAAAAAGTTTGGTTAAGTTTTACTGTAAAATGAATTTTATACGAATTTTTAAAGAAAGGGTTTCCAAACTGGAAATTAAGTTTCCAGTGGCTATTTTTCACTCAAATTATAACAATTTTCTTAATTTTTATATTAACAATTTGGAAAATATGAAAATTGTAGATTGTAGATAATTTTGTTTAGATATCTCTAAAATTTTAATTTTCCTTATTCGGTTTACAAAATATAGAGATATCAATTTTTTAGTGAATATTGTTTTCTGGTTTCTGCAGAATATCCAGAAACATGTTTTAAGATTGTATTTTATTTGATGTCTTATACTTTGAAACTAGAAAAGATATTTTGGGGTATCAAAGTTAATTCCTTTATCTATATGTAGAATTTTAATTTGAGTCCAAATATCGTGTTTACTATTTTTGGTGATTTCTCAAAGTGAGCCCAAAAACTGCCAATTTCAGACTTCCATTATAGAATCCGTAAGCATTTAAAGTTGAAATTCGACGATTCGAGGTAGTTCTAGGTAACTTCACACATGATTAACACATGATGGTCACATGTTTTAACTTACATGGGTTTGGTTCGCTTAGTATTGTTAGTGTATATGCCCTAGAGGCCATTACTGTATCATACTGGTTTGTATATTACTTAATGGAAGCTTGAGATATTCACCTTGTATATACAATCTTGCTCAAAATAGTAGTATGCTACTTGGTTTGTTTCTGCTTCAATGTGTACATGTGTTTATTTTTGTATATCACTTATGCACATTAGTGGAGCCCTTAGGATCTTTGCTTGATTACCAGCATTGTGATGGCTGTCACACTAGTAGGGCTGGGTAATCTATAAGCACATCCTTATGCAGGTCCCTAGTCGCAGGACTATCGAGACAGGGCATCGATACTCCGGAGTAGACTAGCGCATGCACTTCTCATCCCAGTGTGGGAGACGGTCTGTCCCACAGCCGTCAGTACGTCGTACTTGAGATAGTATGCGGGTGCTCGTTAGGTTACGGGTACACTGGACAGGACTAGTTGGTATTATGCCTATCGTCAGTTATCAGTTCCCAGGTGACATGAGTACAGCTTAGTCCGCTGACTTGACACTGTCACTTCGCCTCGAGTGTGTTCCCACTGTACTTTGATCACTACCCTACCACGGCTCAAAGGAGTCGTGCAAACAGGTAGTGGTTGGGTGCAGTCCCGAAGCACTTGGAGGCAGTGACGGTTAGATAGGATTCGTCTCTCCCGGTATTGGGGGTTGACATCGCGCTGTGTCTAGGAGAGCCATTACACGAGTAGTCCCTGGCCAGGGCAATCGAGATATACTGGTAGGCTTCCAGTGTTATCTCAGGGTGTTTTGGGCTTCACTCCGACACGACTTGTACCGCTATTGGGGGACTGACGTTTACCGCCCCATAGGCCCGCCATGCGATATATCAGACGAACAGACCGGACTGTACGGAGAATGTCACATTCAGGCTCAGTAGGAGTTCAGATGGGTTTCGCCTCGTCGGTCTTCTTGTCGGCACTACCTGGGGACCGTTACGCACAGCTAGTGCCGCTTGCGGTCTGTGGTTAAACCCACTGCCAGCGTAGTGTCGAGTCTTTAGAGTCCCACACAGAAAGCTTTTCGCCTTTAGGCAAAAGAGTAGAGGTCGCATGGTTTTACGACAGGGTTCGGCCACATCCGTGCACTTGTGCACGTACAGTGTCCGGACAGTTTACACTAGCGGGCTTTAGTTTAAGCCAGATCCTAGTGTACCTTTTGGGATTGGATTTATCCAGTTTGTATTCGTGTTCCTCGGAACGCGGATGTGGGTGTGTATGCACAGTTGACAGGGAGACAGAGGCAGCGGATTCTCATTAGGGTTGTTGACAGTTGACCGTTGACTATTGACTTTTTGATCAACCCTAATGAGAATATGATATGTGATTAACAATTATATTAATTAAGTATTATGGTGACATGGTTGATGTGGGATTGACTTTGTTGACTTGTTGACTTTTGTTGACTTGTTGACTTTGTGGACCGGTTGACTAGGCTTGACTAGTTGACCATCATGATAACCATAGCTATCATTTCATGGCAAAGACTTTTGCTTGCTTGCTCATTTGTGCAAAATAAGTGCATGGAATGATATGGCTATGGTTGCTTCAACCATCACATAACACTTGATTGGTATGATGTGTTATCATTGTTTTGGATTATGAGAGGGTGAAAGAAAAAAGAGAGCCTCATTCTTACTTGCTCATTCTCTCTCTTGTTCTTGAGCTCTCATACTCTTGCTCTCACCCTCTTCCTCTTGCTCCCTCTCTTGACTCTATGGTTCACTTGTCTCATGAGTTGAGAATCAAGAACCATAGATAAAATCCCATACAAACTCTTCTCTATTCACTCTAGTTCACAAGGTTTAGCAAACCGAGTGAACTAGTTTCTTCAAAGTTCGAAGAAGGAGCCAAAGGTTGGAGCTTTCAGGTGGATCTATTTTCGGTGCAAGGAGACGACGGGAAGAAGCCGATCCGGACCACCATCGGAGTTTGAAGACGAAGGAGTTCAAGACAAGCAAGGTATAAACCCCCTAACCGAGTAGTTAACGACTCCTAGTTAGGATGTTAGTTAGATGTTTAACAAAGATCCGGGTTTTAGGTCCATGTTACCACCTCTATAAAAATCGTTTTTTATCAAATTCCGCATGCCCGAAAGTACCGGGAGAGGTAGCATGGACTTACAGTGGTATCAGAGCCTAGTTAAACTCTATGTAACATGTTAGCAAAGTAGCTAGAAGATCGATCAAAGAAAAATCGCAAAACGAACCCAAAACTGTCAAGTTTCTGCCGATTTTTATTCTGTTCAAAAGTTGATAATTTTCATCTTAAAAATCGGCTCAGGCTTTTGTTAGAATAACCACCAAATTTGGTCCAACGATCGAGTCAAAGCGCCGCGGTTCCGCGGCCGAGTTGACTCGGCCGAGGTCCATCTTTGGTGCAGTGTGTTTCTGGGGTTGTTTTGGGATTTTTGGAATATGTGTTTTCTGCCCAGATTTTCCAGAACGAAAATTTTATTTTTGGGGTCCCGAAAATCCGTATTTTTGATCGAACTTCTAAAAGACTTAAGCTAACGGGTTTTTTCTGTAATGTGATAGTTGTATTGAACGTCTGCTAATCGCTATATGTCGATTAGTGGGGGTTATACAAATCTGTGATCTGTAATGTTGCTGAAATGTGTATATGAATATGTTGGATTGTCGCGGGTGAATAGCCGGGGGTTGTGAGACGAGAGTTTTTTTCTTTTCTTTCAATTCATGTAAATTTGTAAATTGATGTAATAATTATTTGTATGACCGCACAACCGGGTCGGGGTTGTAGCCGTCATTGTATAATTTCTTTTTACTGTTTTTGCTCCTAGGATAGACCCATGGAGGGGGTGCACAAACTACCGGGTATGCCGAAGTGCCGAGTGGCCTACTCACGGCGTTGAGGGAGGTTGCTTCGCTTCGGGTACTTGGCGGGTAGTTTGCCGCACCCGTAGGGGTCTTGGGTGGGGTTTTGGCTATTCACCGCGACCGTGTAATCTGCTTTTCGTTACAGGCTCGTACGAATTACAGATTCCTAGTATATCCAATGTATTCATCTGTGATCTGAAATGGCTATCATTGCAATATATCTATATATGATATTATTTAGGCGTTGCTTATGTTTTACAGCCGCGCTAGCCCAGCCCCCGCTCTGTCGTTAGTTAAGTAACCTAACGGGTAATGACGGGGCCCCGTGGCGAATGCGAATGGCATAAGCGTACGTCATATTTTGGTTGTTTTCTGTAATGGTAGGATTAAATGATGGGACGCATTAAAAGAACTAATGCAAGAATATCACGCATTAAAAGAACTAATGCAAGATAATAAACCAAGCTAAAGTCGTTGGAACACTTTCGAAAAACCACTCGGTTCTTTTCAAAACCAACTTTTAAATGCGGAGTTTGAGCCACTCCTTTTAAAAGCTATCTCGTTCCATCGACTATATCAAGTTCACTACGTTCAAGGTTTAGCCAAAACCATTCGTAGCCCTCCGTCGTTTCGTATGAATATTCAATAGTATTCAAGCTGTGTTTGTTGACCTTCGTCAAGGCATAGTGATTGGTAGCTGTTGGGTATTCATATGTAGCATAGATAGATGCGTTGGTTTGGGACACTCGCATTACCTTGTTGACCTTCGTCAAGGGTATATACGGGTGGATTCAAATTAACCTGGATAATGACGGGCAGAACTTGACATGTGACTTATGATTTGTTGACCTTCGTCAAGGTCATAAGAGCATGGGGCAAAAATCCACATCGGGAGTTTCATAAGTACTGAAACTTGCTAGATTTTGCATACCATTTGGAGTGTGATGATTCTGGTAGGATTCCTTCAGTTTCGTCACGCGATGATATTTGGATCCCGATCCTACTGTGAGTATATGCTACTCCTCGGGAAATTTCTCACTAATCGATCAATGCTATAAACCTAGTAGGTGCCTAGAAAGGTGTTAGCGGGGCTACGCCCCCAGGGAAAAGAGGTTCTTAAATTAAGGAACTTCGCGAAAGCGTTGGAAAACCTCCCTCGAAGTACCGACACTGGCCTGGCTGAACGGTTAAGCAAGTATTGAGCGGTGGGATTGATCCCGACTAATTCTTCCTTTATGGTTTGAGGAGGGATTCGAGAAACAGTGGGAGCCATCCTGTTTAGACAAACTAAAAAACCATTCTAAACTTGCAAGAGTATCGTGCTGAGTGTTTCTTCTCTCTCTCCTAATTGCAGCGACCAATCGACATGACTGGACTTAAGTTACTCCTAGATAAAAACAAACTGACAGGGCCAAACTACAAAGATTGGCTCAGGAATGTCAAGATAGCAATCACTTACGACAAGCTGGGGTATCTTCTTACCACCAAAGCTCCCCCTTTCCCTGGTCCCACTTCCAGCGTCGCGGATAAGGAAATCCGTAAGACTTGGGAGATTGATAGCGCGAAGGCCAAATGCCTCGTACTTGCCTCTATGGACAATGAACATCAGAGGAGGCACGAGAATATGGACTTGGAATCCATATTTCTTCATACAAAAGAACTGTATGGAGAGCAATCTCGTATCGCAAGATACGAAGCGTCGAAAAAGTTATTTTCGGCAAGAATGGCCGTCGGATCATCAGTAGCAGAGCACGTGCTAAAGATGATCGGCTACATTGAGGAGCTCGCGGACCTAGGGACCACATTGGAGAGTGAGCTCTATACAGACTTAGTTCTCCAGTCCCTTCCTTCCACTTACGCCCAGTTTATACTGAATTTCAACCTACAAGAAAAGGAGGTTGAACTTTCAGGGCTCCTCAACATGCTGAGGAGCGCAGAGGGCACCCTACAGAAAGGTAGGGAAACATCCACTTTGTTTGTAGGAGGATCATCTTCTTCTAGGTCCAAGGCGAAAGCCAAGGGAAAGAAGAAGAAAGCCCCCGCCAAACCAAGGGGCGGTGTTAGTAAAGTGGATACGAAGGGAAAAGCAAAAGCAACAAAAGCGGGGAAGCTTGTGGATAAGGTAGAATGCTTCTATTGTCATAAGAAAGGACACTGGAAGAATGATTGCAGGGCCTGGAAGGCCAGAACACAGGAATTGAAGCAGGTTGCAGCTTCAGCTTCAGGTGTGTATGTTATTGAAAACTGTCTTTCAATAAACTCTACTTCCTGGGTATTGGATACCGGATCAGGATCTCATATCTGTAATTCTTTGCAGGCGTTGAGAAACCGTAGGGTTTTGAAGGCAGGTGACATGACCCTCAGAGTTGCGAACGGAGCTAGCATGGATGCTAAAGCCGTGGGGGACTATCACCTGGGAATGTCAGATGGACATGTTTTGGTTTTGCGTAATTGCTTTTTTGTACCCAACGCAACTTGTAATATCGTTTCTGTATCTTTAGTTTCTAAAGAAGGTTATGAATTTGCGTTTGTAAGTAATGTTGTAAACATTCACCTTAATCAAGTTTTGATTGGGTCAGGTACATTGAGTAATGGTATATACGTATTAAACCAACCACAGATTTTCAACGTCCAGAATACACACAAAAGAAAGTCTCCGGAAATCAATCAGACTTTCTTATGGCATTGTAGACTGGGTCACATCAATGAGAGAAGGTTGACTAAGTTACATACAGAAGGATATTTGGATCCGTTCGAATATCAATCGTATGCCACTTGTCAATCCTGTCTCAAAGAAAAGATGACAAAGACTCCGTTCACTGGACACGGAGTAAGAGCGAGTGAGCTCTTGGGACTCGTACACAGCGACGTGTGCGGTCCAATGTCTACACATGCGCGAAGCGGTTATTCTTACTTCATCACTTTTACGGATGACTTTTCAAGGTACGGTTATGTCTTCTTAATGAAACATAAATCCGAAGCCTTTGGAAAGTTCCAGGAATATAAAAGTGAAGTAGAAAAACAGACCGGCAAAAGTATCAAGATTCTAAGATCGGATCGAGGTGGAGAATACTTAAGTGCCGAATTCCTGAATTACTTAAAAGAGAATGGAATTCTCTCTCAGCTTACTCCTCCATTCACTCCGCAACATAACGGTGTATCGGAGAGACGGAACCGGACCCTATTGGATATGGTACGGTCCATGATGAGTAACGCTGAGTTACCGCGATCATTCTGGGGATATGCACTAGAAGCAGCTGCGTATCTCTTGAACAAGGCTCCCATCAAGACTGTGCCTACCACCCCATATCAGATGTGGACTGGGAAGAAACCCTGTCTTAAGTATCTTAAGGTATGAGGATGTCCAGCTTTTGTAAAAAAGCAGCATGCAGACAAGCTCGAGGCACGTTCAGTACAGTGTAAGTTTGTGGGATACCCAAGGAACTCCAGGGGGTATCTTTTCTATTCCGCTGAGGAACAAAAGGTTTTTGTTTCTCAGCATGCCCGCTTCTTGGAAACTGAGTTTTTAGAAACCCAGATAAGTGGGAGCGCAATAGAACTGGAAGAAATTCCAGAACCACAGACTATTACTGAAAGCTTAGTGGAACCAGAGGGTTCAAAAGAACAGGACATTCCTACGCCGCTCCGCAGGAGTAGTAGGCAGTCTCATCCGCCCGAGAGATACTACGGTTTTCTCATAGACGGGGATAGAGAGGATTGCATCATAGATTATGATGAGCCTACTAGCTTCCAGCAGGCCGTTCAGAGCGTTGACTCAGTGAAATGGCTGGATGCAATGCGGACCGAAATGGAGTCCATGTACACCAACAAAGTTTGGACGTTGGACATTGCTCCAGACGGGGTAAAACCCGTAGGATGCAAGTGGATCTTCAAAAGGAAGATTGGTGTAGATGGACAGGTTGAGACCTATAAAGCTAGACTTGTAGCAAAGGGTTTCCGTCAAAGACCTGGCTTGGACTATGACGAAACCTTTTCTCCAGTGGCTATGCTGAAATCCATTCGGATCCTTCTTGCCATTGCTGCCTTCCACGATTATGAGATCTGGCAAATGGACGTAAAGACCGCTTTTCTAAATGGAAATTTAGAGGAGTGTGTCTATATGGACCAACCAGAGGGTTTCATTCAGAGTGGGAGCAGCGGAAAGGTGTGCAAGTTGCTTAAGTCCATCTATGGACTAAAGCAGGCATCGCGGAGTTGGAACATCTGTTTTGATGAGACGGTCAAGGAATTTGGCTTTATCAAAAATCCAGATGAACCATGCATCTATTGTAGATTTGTAGCGAGAACTGTAGTATTCCTCGTTTTGTACGTGGATGACATTCTCTTAATAGGAAATGACATTCCTATGCTACAATCTGTCAAGGGGTTCTTGTCACAAAGGTTCTCCATGAAAGACCTGGGTGATGCCTCATACATCCTGGGGATCCGGATCCATCGTGATAGATCCAAGAGGATATTAGGACTTTCACAGTCCAGGTACATCGACACCATACTGAAGAGGTTCAGTATGGAAGATTCCAATAGCAGTAACCTACCGGCTTGTCACGGGATCACCCTCTCTAAAGAGATGTCTCCCAAGACTGATTTGGAGAGGGATCGCATGTCTATTATACCCTACGCTTCTGCGGTAGGCTCTATAATGTATGCGATGTTGTGTACCAGACCGGATGTAGCTTATGCACTGAGTGTGGTAAGCCGGTATCAGTCAAACCCTGGGGAGAAACACTGGATAGCGGTAAAGAACATTCTCAAGTACCTGAGAAGGACTAAGGAGATGTTCTTGGTGTATGGCGGAAAAGACCTCCAGATTGAGGCCTTTGCTGACTCCAGCTTCCAGAGTGACAAGGATGATTCCAAGTCCATGTCGGGTTTTGTCTTTACCCTCAATGGAGGGGCGGTGTGTTGGAAGAGTTCCAAACAAGAAACCGTTGCAGACTCGACGATGGAAGCGGAATACATCGCTGCATCTGATGCCGCAAAAGAAGCTGTCTGGATGAGGAAGTTCTTGAAAGAACTTCAGGTGGTTCCGTCCATTGTTGATCCAATACCTCTGTATTGTGACAACAACGGGGCTATAGCTTTAGCGAAGGAACCCAGGTCCCATCAGAAATCCAGACACATCTTAAGGCGGTATCACCTGATCAGGGAGATCGTGGATCGCCAGGAGATCGAGGTTCGGAGAGTCGCTTCATAAGATAACACCGCAGATCCATTCACCAAGGCCTTGCCCCAGACTCAGTTCGAGCGGCTGATCGAGATGATAGGTCTTCGATACGCCAGTACATGGCCTTAGTGCAAGTGGGAGATTGTTAGTGTATATGCCCTAGAGGCCATTACTGTATCATACTGGTTTGTATATTACTTAATGGAAGCTTAGGATATTCACCTTGTATATACAATCTTGCTCAAAATAGTAGTATGCTACTTGGTTTGTTTCTGCTTCAATGTGTACATGTGTTTATTTTTGTATATCACTTATGCACATTAGTGGAGCCCTTAGGATCTTTGCTTGATTACCAGCATTGTGATGGCTGTCACACTAGTGGGGCTGGGTAATCTATAAGCACATCCTTATGCAGGTCCCTAGTCGCAGGACTATCGAGACAGGGCATCGATACTCCGGAGTAGACTAGCGCATGCGCTTCTCATCCCAGTGTGGGAGACGGTCTGTCCCACAGCCGTCAGTACGTCGTACTTGAGATAGTATGCGGGTGCTCGTTAGGTTACGGGTACACTGGACAGGACTCGTCGGGAACTGACTAGTTGGTATTATGCCTATCGTCAGTTATCAGTTCCCAGGTGACATGAGTACAGCTTAGTCCGCTGACTTGACACTGTCACTTCGCCTCGAGTGTGTTCCCACTGTACTTTGATCACTACCCTACCACGGCTCAAAGGAGTCATGCAAACAGGTAGTGGTTGGGTGCAGTCCCGAAGCACTTGGAGGCAGTGACGGTTAGATAGGATTCGTCTCTCCCGGTATTGGGGGTTGACATCGCGCTGTGTCTAGGAGAGCCATTACACGAGTAGTCCCTGGCCAGGGCAATCGAGATATACTGGTAGGCTTCCAGTGTTATCTCAGGGTGTTTTGGGCTTTACTCCAACACGACTTGTACCGCTATTGGGGGACTGACGTTTACCGCCCCCTAGGCCCGCCATGCGATGTATCAGACGAACAGACCGGACTGTACGGAGAATGTCACATTCAGGCTCAGTAGGAGTTCAGATGGGTTTCGCCTCGTCGGTCTTCTTGTCGGCACTACCTGGGGACCGTTACGCACAGCTAGTGCCGCTTGCGGTCTGTGGTTAAACCCACTGCCAGCGTAGTGTCGAGTCTTTAGAGTCCCACACAGAAAGCTTTTCGCCTTTAGGCAAAAGAGTAGAGGTCGCATGGTTTTGCGACAGGGTTCGGCCACATCCGTGCACTTGTGCACGTACAGTGTCCGGACAGTTTACACTAGCGGGCTTTAGTTTAAGCCAGATCCTAGTGTACCTTTTGGGATTGGATTTATCCAGTTTGCATTCGTGTTCCTCGGAACGCGGATGCGGGTGTGTATGCACAGTTGACAGGGAGACAGAGGCAGCGGATTCTCATTAGGGTTGTTGACAGTTGACCGTTGACTATTGACTTTTTGATCAACCCTAATGAGAATATGATATGTGATTAACAATTATATTAATTAAGTATTATGGTGACATGGTTGATGTGGGATTGACTTTGTTGACTTGTTGACTTTTGTTGACTTGTTGACTTTGTTGACCGGTTGACTAGGCTTGACTAGTTGACCATCATGATAACCATAGCTATCATTTCATGGCAAAGACTTTTGCTTGCTTGCTCATTTGTGCAAAATAAGTGCATGGAATGATATGGCTATGGTTGCTTCAACCATCACATAACACTTGATTGGTATGATGTGTTATCATTGTTTTGGATTATGAGAGGGTGAAAGAAAAAAGAGAGCCTCATTCTTACTTGCTCATTCTCTCTCTTGTTCTTGAGCTCTCATACTCTTGCTCTCACCCTCTTCCTCTTGCTCCCTCTCTTGACTCTATGGTTCACTTGTCTCATGAGTTGAGAATCAAGAACCATAGATAAAATCCCATACAAACTCTTCTCTACTCACTCTAGTTCACAAGGTTTAGCAAACCGAGTGAACTAGTTTCTTCAAAGTTCGAAGAAGGAGCCAAAGGTTGGAGCTTTCAGGTGGATCTATCTTTGGCGCAAGGAGACGACGGGAAGAAGCTGATCCGGACCACCATCGGAGTTTGAAGACGAAGGAGTTCAAGACAAGCAAGGTATAAACCCCCTAACCGAGTAGTTAACGACTCCTAGTTAGGATGTTAGTTAGATGTTTAACAAAGATCCGGGTTTTAGGTCCATGTTACCACCTCTATAAAAATCGTTTTTTATCAAATTCCGCATGCCCGAAAGTACCGGGAGAGGTAGCATGGACTTACAAGTATATGTATATATGTCGGTATTGGTAGTTTATATTCTCATGTGCGAAAGTTATTGTTCGATATTAGGATTGATCTCGGAAACTTCGAAAGCGGCGAGAAAAGAGAATGCGGCGATTGGATTCGATTAGCACGGAGCACTTTTTGTGAGTAGAGCTATATCTACGAGAGAAGTTGGATAGATGGTGTATAGCACCCACGCAGCCTTTTTAAATATAACACTTATACTATTATATAGGCTAATGTTATGTTTGTTATATAGGATATTCGTAGATTATATGCATATAATTCGTATACTTAGACTATAACTAGGTAGTTAGTCTATGTTCATAACTAGTAGGTTGTGTGTGTGTGTGTGGATATATGATTATTGTTATGTGCCATACGCGACTAGATGTCCGTACTATATAGATTGGATGATTGGTTGATATCATACGAGAGATGATACCGTACTTGATATGATGATGATGATGGATCACCGATTGCGGCTTATATTTATTTGACTCGTGGAGTCTTGCTAAATCTCGATTGGGACTTTATGATATATTTGGAGCTATACTCTTTTAAAAAAACCAACGATTCGTTTCCTACTTTTAAATGATAATAACAAGGATACGCTGCTAGTTTCAAATGAATATCTAATTTAAAAACACTGCAGCTTCCTTATTTCCAAAACAGCGTTTTGTTCTATTTTAAACTATAACTGTATAGCTCGTAAGTAATTATCTATTATAACACTCGTTTAGATTACGATTATTCGATTCGTTATTCATTCGCGCGTAAATTACTTATTGTTACGCCACGTTATATTATTCGTACTTATGCTTCGTACAATTCGTTTACGATATCATGCTTATATGAATACACTGATAGAATATTGCACAACGACCAATAATTGTTATGTTGCACAAATCACAGACGCGTATGTTACACTACACATCATCGGTAATTCCATGACACTTTAGGATTGCCACGTTTGATAGTGCTGATGTTGTTTTATGAATGCGATGAGTGATATATCTGTGTGGTTAATCATCAACTAACATAGATACATGATGCATTGTTGATGATTGTGATATCGATATTCAAACTCACTTGATAGAACACTTGTACAGTTACTAATAATTTCCATATGACGCAATCATAGACGCGTATGCTACATCACACATCATTAGTATTGCCATGACACGGTAGAAACCGTTATGCTTTTCGTGTTCTAATTATCCATGCCGATATGCATGCTATTTGTTGATTTTGATATACAAATACCATTGTAATGGATATTCGTATATAGTGATATATATCAATGGTATGGGACATTTATATATATATATATATATATATATATATTGATGGTTTCCAATTGTGGCAAAAATGAATTATATATGCGTTCTTCGGAACTTGATGTTTTCTATGGATTTGAGAAGTGATCGCACGCTTTTGGCGTGTCGGATGAAAGAATTAAAGTTTACCGCGATCAGGACGGTGTCGCTATGCAGCTAGCCGGTGAGCACGGGTCGGTCCACAGGGAGATGGTGTTATCTTACCTTCTTGCTTTAGACGAGTCAATAAAGAATCTGTATGTTTGTTCAGTCTAACCTAAGTGTTTTATCTGCAAGTATAAAGTTGTTAAGAAAATACGAGATTGTAAGCTAAGAAATCCGTACTCAAAACCTTTGAGCCGAGTCTTGACCAATTGAAGCTAAGCAATCGGCAACAACGTGGATTAGGGGATTTAAGCGCGGTATTCGTGGAATACGGCTTATTTACCCTTGTCCTTCCGTTCTTGTCTCTTGCGTTCGCCTCCGGCCAAACCGAACGCAACCGGTCGCGGTTAGGAATCACCGTTACCTTGTCAGGGTACGGAGCCTAACGGAGCGCTTGCGTATGGTTTGGGCGAAGTTCAAATGGAAAATAACGGGAAAAGGAATTGGCAAGGAAACTTTAACTTACAATACCGTATTAATTCTTAACAACAACAATAATTACAACATTCACAAAATGAACAAAAGAGAACAAAAAGAAAAGAACAAAGAAAAGAAAAGATACAAGTATTAAAGTGCATGAATAAAATTGCAAGTAATAAAAAGACAAGTAATAAAAAGCGAGTAATAAAAAGAACAAGAAAAGAACACGGAAGTAGAACCCAAGCCAAGCATGTGCTCAATAGCCAACCCTTAAACTTGCAAGCTCAATGAAGAGGTTGCAAGATCAAGGGAAGGGTAGAAAACGCATGTGAAGTGAAGAACTAGTCCCGGGAGAAAATACGACCTTTGAGATCAATAACTAACCCTTAACCATTCAAGCTCAATGAAGAGGTTGAATGAGCAAGAGAAAGCAAAAATCTCAAAGGGGAAGAAGAAGCACAAGAGAATGATACAAAACCCTCATCTTTATTCACATCCATAAAAAGCTCTCACTACAATTCATGGAAGAGGAATGAAGAAGAAGAAGAAAAAGAACTAAAAACTACAAAAGAAAGAGGAACAAAAGAATACAAAAGAATGACCCTTTGGCTTTGGCAAGTTCTGCTGTATTTATAGGCAGGGAAATGGGGTTCTAGGGCAACCAGAAGATCAGAGATGAAGTCCCAAGAATACCCCTAAAAACCGTCGGCAAGTGGGCCCCACATGGCCGCGGAAGGGCGGCCAAAACCCCCATTTGGCCGCGCTTCTGCGGCCGTTTGGTGGAGTTGGGCTGTAGGTTTTCTGGTGTTTTCCTGGTTTTGTGTCCCCTGTTGTCTGGTACATGTAGTTTCTGAAAATACTTTCACAATTCTTCCAGAATTTCTGTTGAGGAAAGGTGGACTTTTTGTGGATATCTTTTGTCATGATTGCCTCGAGCTCCGCGTAGATCTCTTGGATTTTGTGCTACCATTGAGCCTTGTGCCTGAAAACGACATTGATTTGACATTTTGTCTCTTAAATTGATATCTGGCAACACACGGATAGAGAGCGGAGACCGTGTTTTATCAGTGGTTGGCAGGAACCCGGATATTGTCGTGTTTTCCATGAATTTCACCGTTTTAGAACCGAGAACCTGTATTCTGCAAATATGTGATAAACACGGATAAAAAGCACCTACCTATAAACACACGAGCGTAAGAATGGGCGGTATAAAATGCAGTATTCTGTTATGAACAAGAAGCCGAAGTGTGATTTATAAAACTGTGAATGTTTTAAAATGCGGTTTTATCTTGATATGATGATATGACATCCACCATGAGTTTTATTGGTTTTGATGGTATGATATAATCCGAAATCGAGGAAAGGGCCGAGAAACTGATTACTGATACATGGTGGACCCGGTATGACACCGAGAGGCAGGAAGTCCGTAGGGAGGTATAGGGAGCCTAGCTAGGTGGATCAATACCAATGATTGTATGGGAGTGTGGCAGATATCCGGGAAATACCGACCGAGGCTATATTGATACCGAGAGAGGACCGGTCTGACGAGACGGTGCCTACGATATCTGGATTTTATGTGTCGATAATAGACACGAGATTTATGATGATTTCGAGTGTCGGTGATGGACACTCGGTGGATGATGATTTCGAGTGTCGATGATGGACACTCACTTGATGATTTGATGTTATGAATGATATATTTCCATATGATGTTGATCTTGTTGAATATAGGTGCCCTCAAGGCAATTATCGTTGTTGCAGGAATGCAATTACTGAATTCATAAGGACCTATACAAAGAACAGTATTACTCGAGATGATAGTATGCTATCTGCTTGGTATTTATCATTCATAAGTATACGTTTTACTAGCTATAACGTATCACCGCTACATAATGATAAAGCTCATAGGATCTTTGCTTGACTGCCAGAATTATGACAATGATCATACTAGTAGGGCATGGGTAGTATATAAGTGTTGGGTTACGCCAGCGCCCCGGCCATAAATCCATGGCCAAATGCGGAACAAAAACTTTTAAAACCCGGCGCTAACGGAACCCGATTCCCGGATAGTACCATTAACCCTAAACTAGCTATTAGAAAAGAGTTTAGAGAGGTTATACCGATCGATCCGTGTCCTTCGGTCTTCAACCTCTGTCCCAAGCTCCTCGCGGCTTCCCCGATCAAGTTTGATCTCCGGTCTCCCCACATCGAAGAAGATCCACGTCGAGGGTTTGTAATACGGGCTCCCGCCTCAAAACCGAAGCAACTCAGGTATCTAGTTTGCTAGCCTAGATAGCCAAGATGAAGTAGAGAGCGTGTGTGAATACTTTGTCTCAATACACCCATGGATTCTCAACTCATGAGACAATAGGGTGGAGGTTGAAGAAGATGCCTAGAGGTGAAGAGTGTGAGCTCAAGAAAAAGCAAGTGAAGAAATGGCTTAAGTCTTTTGTGTGTATTTGTTGTGAGCACTTAAAAACCAACTCAAGAAAAATGAAGACTACTCTAATGACAACTAGAACATACCCTAAATACGAGCCCAATCCAACACTTTTGGACCAGCTAGATGCTTCAAAAATCCGATGTGGCCGGTTTTTTAGAGGGGTTTGGACTTGAAATTTGTAGTGTGGTCTAGTCTCTGGAATATTGGTTCAGTGGTATTGCTAGTTTAGCCCTGTTTGGATATGGTTTTATCTAATAGTTTGGGGCTATTCGGGGTTATTTCAAAGTCGATATTTCTAACACTGTTTAAAGTTTACAGTACATACATTTCTATCTGCGACCATGGATATCATTAAAGCGGTACAACTTGTCTATTTGCTATAGTTCTTTTAAACGGGTTTGCAAACGTGACATTCACGTTGATGTTCTGTGTTGTGCTATGTTGTTGTGGAATCGTCGTGGTGGATAGCTTGGGTGCAATGTTAGTATAGTTTAGTTTCATTTGTACATTTGATATAGCGGGGCGAGCGTCCGACATGTGGACTGCCATCACTGCCTGCTTGTATATTATTTGTTTGGGGCACGACCGGGTTGAGGTCGATGTCACCGTTGTACATTTTTTCTTTTCTGTACTAGGATTACCCCGCGATGGAGTGAACGGATAGCCGGGTTCTGGAAGGCAACGGATTCGCATCTCATGGCGTTGAGAAGGAGGGGGCCTCACTCTAGAATTGGCGAGCTATTCGTCGCACTCGTAGGGGGTACAGGTTGACCCAAGGAGGGGTGCTCAAGTTACCGGATTCCATGAAGTGCCGGGTGGCCCATTCACTTTGATGAACGGGGCTGCCTCGCTTTTGGTTTTGGCGAGTAACTTGTCGCGCTCGTAGGGGTCTAGGTTTTCATTGCACAGGCTATCCACACGACCAGGAGAACGTCGGGTTTTCACTTGTGGCTCAAAGGAAACCCGAGGCTCCCAGATTATCTGTATTATTCTGTAATGCTTATCGCTATTCTGTGATGTTGCATTTATCATGCCTGGAGTGATTATTATATATTGCTATATATACTAGTAGATGTTGTATATGTTTTACACCCGCGCTAGTCCTGCCCCCACTCTGTCGTTAGTTAAGTAACCTAACGGGTGATGACGGGCCCAGTGGCGAATGTGGATGGCATATATGTACATCATATTTTCGTTCTTTTCTGGTGTGATTAATTGATGGGACTGTGTTGATTCTGATCAATGCAAGGAAAACAAACATATTCGATGTTGTTGGAACAATTTTCAAAAGCTGTTATCACAAGGACATTTTCTTTTGTTTGCACAGTGGTATTCGGTTATGAATATCCAACACCTCATTCCACGAGGCAAGGGCCGAGATCCCCTCATCGGGAGTGACCCCTTGAGCAGAAGTTTGCGTCGACGTAATAACTTCACTGCAGTCAATTATTTTTGTTTTGCATTATGGTATTCAGTTTGGAATATCATGCACCTCATTCCACGAGGAAAGAGCCGAGATCCATTCACCGGGAGTGACCTCTTTAGCAAACGTTTTTGTCACTGTATATTTGTAAAAAAAACTATCTGGTTCCTTCAACGATATCAAGTTCATTACGTTAAAGGTTTTTCGCCAAAAACTATCCGTAGCCCTTCGTCATTTTAGACGGGTAGCATTTAGCATTTATGCTATGTTTGTTGGCCTTCGTCAAGGCATAGTGTATGGTAGCTGTTTGTTACCTTTCTGTTGCATAGATAGATGCGTTGGTTTGGGACAGTCATACAGCCTTGTTGGCCTTAGTCAAGGGCGAGTACGGGTGGGTTCAAATTAACCTGGACAATGACGGGTAGAACTTGACATGTGACTTATGATTTGTTGGCCTTAGTCAAGGTCATAAGAGCATGGGGTAAAAATCACATCGGGAGTTTCAAACATACAGGAAACTTTCCAGGCATGCGCATACCTTCTGGAGTGTGATAACTTGAGTGGATTCCATCAGGTTATCATGCGATGATAGTTGGATCCCGATTCCCACTGATGAGTTGGTTTACTCCTTGGGTGATTTTAGATGATCCCGACTAATTCTTCTTTCGGGTTTGGAGGAGAATTTGAGGATACAGTAGGAGATATCCTGATTAGATAAAGTGATTAACCATTCTGATGTAGGTTAGAGTGCACGCTGAGTGTTTCTTTTCTCTCTCTCTTTTGCAGTGACCATGGCCTGACCCTAGACTATAACTCAGCAACCAAGTTAACCGAACCTTCTTAAAATTCATTAGTTTTTGGATTGTCAGAGTTGCATACTTCATTGTCACTCCTGTTTTTACCCTTTGCATTTCTCCAGAACATTCCGTATCACTACGAAGATCCACATTTAATGGATATGACCATCGTATAATTACATACGAACTCGAAGAAACATGTTTCAGATTCGAAAATGGTTTCCAATTCTGGAGAAATTGAATAGGACTATTCAGTTGTCACGACCCAAAATTTGGCACGTGACCGACACTTAAACCACATGACGTCAACAGGCGTAACGCAATTTAAGTAAGCCGAAAACCCAGAAATCTAAACCATCAAAAGTAGTAAGTAATAAAAACATCGGTAAAAACATTTGGAAATCTCAAGTAAAAATCTTAAAACTTAAGTTTATTTTCTTAAAAATTTCGGCAGCACCTCCTTTGTAAAAACTAGCCCCGAAACGGGTACAAATATAGAATATAAATAAAGCATTACCAAACGGGAGAAAATCACGCCTAAAGGCGGAAACAACCACCACAAGCATATATACGACGCCGTAGCGAAGAAATAGACAATATAAATGAAAAATAGCATAAAAGGGTAAAACTACATAATAAAAGCCGGCTCACGCGAGCACGACACCCAAAGTCACAAAATATACAATATCGTCCTCACAACTCGTCTCTAAGTCAATACATAAAAGTGGTAGATGGAGAGTACTAGATACAATGAGATATACAATGAACATAAACGCATAACCGCAACTCACCTACAGTAAAAAGGCTCACAGCCAACCGTAGCGGTATCCGTTGAAAAAGATACAATAAGAAGCCCTGCCGCGACTACTCTGAGGGTCAAGCCTGCAAAACATTGTGGCACAACGGGGGTGAGTTGCTGTAACACCTTATATTTGCGATTAGTGTTAATTAAACGATAATTCGGGTTTTTAGTAAAAAGTTTACCAAAATAGTTTTCAAATATTTTATAAAAATTAATGAATATTTTATTAATATTTATTTCGGGCTTGCACACACATGTACTGTTGGATATATATGCCCTAGAGGCCTACATTGTATAGGATGCTTGGGATATGTATGTACATGACAGTCTTGCTTGATATGATAGTGCGCTATTTGAGTTGTCTTTATCTTAACATATGATATATTTTGTGTTGTATTCATTTATATATTCATGTTGATAAAGCCCATAGGGTGTTTGCCTGACTACCGGCATTGTGATGGTAGTCATACTAGTGGGAGCTGGATAGTCAATAGGCACACCCTTAGATGTCCCTGGTCGCAGGAGTATCGAGATTGGGCATCGATACTCCGGAGTAGACTAGTGTATACATATCTAGACCCTTAGGAGGGGCAATGGACTGGTCCCGCAGCCATTGGTGGAGTGCACCTAAGATTGTATACAGATGCTCACTGGGTGTGAGTACACCGAACAGGACTCGCCGAGAACTGACTGGATGGTATTATACCTAACGTCAGATACCAGTTTTCAGGTGACATGTGTGCAGATAGTCTGTTGACTTAAAGTCATCATTTGTCTCGTGTGAGTTCCCACTGTGCTTTGATTATTACCCTACTACGGCTCAAAGGAGTCGTGCAAACAGGTTTTAGTTGGGCACAGTCCCGAGCCACATGGAGGCAGTGAGCGACTGTTAGGGATTCGTCTCTCCCGGTATAGGGAGTTGATATCGCACTGTGGACAGTTGGTCATTACCATAAGTCCCTGGCCAGGGCTGATTGAGAATTACTGATGGACTGATCAGTAGATTCTCGGATGGTCTTGAGCCATACCGACACGACTTGTACGGTTATTAGGGGTCTGACGTCCACCACCTCCCTAGACCATACATGCGATACTTTTAGACGAACAGACCGGACTGCACGGATATTGTCACGGACAGGCTCAGTAGGATTTCAGATGGGTTACCTCATCGGCTTTCTTATCGACAACTACCTGGGGACCGTTACGTACAGCTAGTGCCGCTTGCGTCTGTGGTTAAACCCACTGCCAGCGTAGTAGTTGAGTCTTTAGAGTCCCACACAGAGATTTTCCAAACCCAGGAGAAAAGATATAGAGGTCGTATGGTTTTACGACAAAGGTTCGGACGCGTACGTGTTTAAACGCACGTACGACATTTGGACAGTTTTTACTAGCCGGCTTTGGTTTAAGCCAGATTCTAGTATCAGGTTATTGGATTTATACAGTCTAAAGTTTTTCCGTGTTTTTACGGATGAGAGGGGCGTTCTCGTAATTTTTCGAGAAGCTTCTAGAAGGATGTGACTTGGAGGGAGAGGTGGCATTTTCATTTAATAATTTAGTGACTCATTGTGAGTGATTCATCATGTCATTAATGCATTATTAAATGCTTAATGACTCACATAATGAATCACCCACTTGCATTAATGAAACATGATGAATAATATCATATTATTCATTTCTTTTTAATTCATTATGTTCCATATATCAAGTGAGAAGCTATTTCATTATTATTATTATTATCATTATCATTTTCTCACTCTCTCTCTCTTCAAGCTCTCTCTCCTTCACCAAACCTTAATCCTACCCCTCATGAGTTGAGAACAAGGATTAGGAAATACTAATCACTCCATAACCTATCTCTACATCATCTTAGTTCCTTTATTAGCAACTAAAGAAACTAAGTAACCTCAAGTTTAGGGGTTATAGCTTGGATTAGGGTTCTCGGGTGGATCGTCTATCACGGAAGGAAGCCGAGGAGGACGTGGAGATCCAAAGAGGCCGTAGATAACATAAAGACGAAGGACTAGAACCGTTTGGTATAATCTCTTAACATAGTAGTTTAGAACTTTATAGGTTTTGTTAAGTATTGAAAGCAAACGATTCATGCGGTTAGTCGATGTTTAACCATAGAACAAGATCGTTTTTCATATTTCCGCCTCCCCACAAGTATTGGGGTGTTGCACATCGACTTACAGTGGTATCAGAGCCTCACTAAACAATAATTAACACACTTGCAAAATTGTATGAATTTCGAACGGAAAAACAAACCGGAAAAACCCCGAGATCATGGAGTTTCTGTCGAATTTTAAATGAGGTCCAAAAATTTTTCAGGGACCTTCAGAATGACCTAAATGAAAGTATAAGAACACCCAAGAAAATTGGGCTCCTGAATCGGCTAAACCGCCGCGGAACCGCGGCCGATCCCACCGATCCGCCGCGATTCCGCGGCCGAGTTGTGGCCGATTCAGCCCAAATTTCCTGTGTGGGTTCTCTGTGATATTTGGTATTTTCTGGTAATTTTTATTTTTTGCTCAGGTTTCAGATTTACAGAGAAGTATTGGAGCAAAATTAAATGTGTTTAATCGATCGAAATTATACGGTATTTTCTTGTTTGATTATATCTGTGAAATGTATTATGTGTTCGTAAACCTCCCCTAACTGCTAGAATGTCGGTTGGCAGGGGGTTGCACATATCTGTGATGTGATATATATCTGTTTGTGTATATAAACTGTATTGGACTGTTGTGGTGATTAGCCGGGTTTTGTGATGGGTTATTGTATTAATTCATTCGATATAATTGTAATAAGTTGTAATATTATTTTGCGGGGCACATCCAGGTTGCGGTTGTAGCCACCGTTGTATTATTCTTTTTACTGTTTTTTGCTCCTAGGATAGACCCAAGGTGGGGTACACAAACTACCGGGTATTTTTGAAGTGTTGAGGTAGACCGCTTCACTTCTGGTACTTGGCGGGTAGTTTGCCGTACCCGTAAGGGTCTGGGGTGGGGTAAATTGGCTATTCATCACAACTGTGTAATCCGTCTTTCATTGCAAGCTCAAAAGAAATGCGGATTGCTTGCAAATCCAATATTGTTTATCTGTGATCTGGAATGCCTATTATTGCGTCTAATGAATGTACAATATCTATATATGATAGCTATTTAGACGTCACTTATGTTTTACACCCGCGCTAGCCCAGCCCCCGCTCTGTCGTTAGTTAAGTAACCTAACGGATGATGACGGGACCCCGTGGCGAATGCGGATGGCATAAGAGGACGTTGTATTTTCGTTGTTATCTGTAATGATAGGTTAAAGATGGGACGCATTATTTTTTAATGCAAAGGAAAATAAAACCTAAACTGAATCGTTGGAACAATTTCTAAAAACCACTCGGTTTTCTTGAAAAAGCAAATTTTAAATGCGGAGCTTAAACCACTCCTTTTAATAAAAGCTATCTTAGTTCCTTCGATCATATCAAGTTCATTACGTTAACGGTTTTTTGCCAAAAACCAGTCGTAATCCTCCGTCGTTTCAGATAGACAGCACATCGTATTCATGCTATGCTTGTTGGCCTACATCAAGGCATAGTGTATGGTAGCAGTGTGTGTGCCTATTTGTTGCATAGATAGATGCATTAGTTTAATACAGACGTACACCTTGTTGGCCTACGTCAAGGGCTTGTACGATGTATTTAAATTGATCAGGACAACGACGGGTAGAACTTGACTTGCGTCTTATGACTTGTTGGCCTACGTCAAATTCTATAAGAGCTTGGGTTAAAAATCACATCGGGAGTTTCAAACATAAAGGAAACTTGCAGATTTAGCTTACCTTCTGGAGTGTGGTGACTAGAGTGGCTTCCATCTAGGGCATCATGCAATGATAGTTGGATCCCGATCCCACTGATGAGTAGGATTACTCTCGGGAATTTCTCTCACTTAACAATCAATGCTATAAACCAAGTAGGTGCCTAGAAAGGTGTTAGAGGGGCTACGCCTCCAGGGAAAAGAGGTTCTTTAATTAAGGAACTTCACGAAAGCGTTGGAAAACCTCCCTCGAAGTACCAACACCAGCCTGGCTGAAAGGTTAAGCAAGAATTATGACGTGTGATTAAATCCTGACTAGTTCTTCTTTTAGGTTTTGAAGAAGGATTTGAGGAAACAGTGGGAGCCATCCTGTTTAGATAAATTAATAACCAATCTAAACTTGCAAGAGCATATGCTGAGTGTTTCTTTTCTCTCTCTCTGGCAGCTACCATGACTGGACTTAAACTATTACTTGAAAAGAATATACTGACCGGGCAGAACTATAAAGATTGTCTAAGGAACGTCAATATTGCGCTGACTTATGACAAAGTTGCATATGTTACCACCGCTGTTCCTCCCCTTATCCCAGGACCGGATTCCTCAGTTGCGGACAAGGAAGTTCGCAAAACCTGGGATCTAGACTGTGAGCGAGCTAAGTGTATCGTGCTGGCGTCCATGAATAATGAACTCCAGAAACAGTACGAGAGTATGGATATTGTATCCATATTCCTCCATTGCAAGGAATTGTATGGTGAACACTCCCGTATCGCGAGGTACGAAACCTCAAGGAAACTCTTCCAGATGAGGTTAGCTTCAGGATCGCCTGTTGGAGAGCACGTCCTCAAAATAATCACCCTCATTGAGGAACTCGCAAACCTGGGATGCGTGCTAGAGAATGATTTGTATATCGACTTGATTTTGCAGTCCCTTCCCCACACCTTCTCTCAGTTCGTGCTGAACTTCAACATGCACGAAATGGAAGCGAATCTTCCAAAGCTCCTCAATATGTTGAGGGTAGCAGAGACCTCCTTGAAAAAGAAGAAGACCCCCGTTCTGTATGTTGGCCAATCATCTTCTTCTAAATCTAAAGCGAAAGCTAAAGGGAAGAAGAAGATGAAAGCCACCAAACTGAAGGGTGGGGTCAAGAAGGTGCAGGGAACGAACAAGGCAGGAAGGGTGAAGGCAGAAAAGAACGAGTGCTTCTATTGTCACAAGCAAGGGCACCGGAAGAAGGACTGTTTGGCCTTTAAAGCCAAGGACATGAAGCAAGCTGTTGCTTCTGCTTCAGGTGTGTTCGTAATCGAAAATTGTCTTTCAGTAAACTCTACTTCATGGGTACTTGATACCGGTTCTAGTTCTCACATCTGTAATTCTTTGCAGGATCTGAGAAATAGTAGAGTACTGGGGGCAGGTGATATGACTCTCCGGATGGGCAATGGAATGCATGTAGATGCAGTTGCAATAGGGGAATATCACCTAGGGTTGAATAGTGGACACATTTTGGTATTGTACAGCTGTTTTTGTATTCGCAGTATGTTGTGTAATATTATATCAGTATCTTTGTTGTCTAATAAAGGATATAATTTTGCGCTTGAAAGAAATGTCATGAACATTCTCCTGAATCAAGAACTGATTGGGTTTGGCACACTGGAAAATGGCATATACATACTTAATCAACCTCAAATTTTCAATATTCAAAACACGCGTAAAAGAAAGGCTCCAGATTCGAATCAAGCCTTCGTATGGCATTGTAGACTTGGTCATATAAATGAAACAAGGTTGACTAAGTTACATAAAGATGGATATCTAGATCCGTTTGAATATTCATCATATGCAACTTGTCAATCATGTATCAAAGGAAAAATGACCAAATCTCCGTTCACCGGACACGGAGAAAGAGCCACTGAACTCTTGGGACTTACACACAGTGATGTATGTGGTCCGATATCTACGCATGCACGAAGCGGTCACTCCTACTTCATAACTTTTACTGATGACTTCTCTAGGTATGGACATATATTCTTAATGAAACATAAATCCGAGGCCTTTGAGAAGTTTAAGGAGTATAAAAATGAAGTAGAGAAACAGACTGGTAAAAGCATCAAGACACTTCGATCTGATCGAGGTGGAGAATACTTAAGTACCAGTTTCCTTGAATACTTAAAAGAGAATGGAATTCTCTCTCAGCTTACTCCGCCTTATACACCTCAGCATAATAGTGTATCAGAAAGGAGGAATCGCACGCTATTAGATATGGTGCGTTCAATGATGAGTAGTGCTGAGTTGCCACTTTCCTTCTGGGGATTTGCTCTAGAATCAGCCGCATACCTATTGAATAGAGTTCCAACTAAGTCTGTACCTACCACTCCATATGAAATGTGGTGTGGGAAGAGACCATATCTCAAGTATATCAAGATATGGGGGTGTCCGGTATATGTTAAGAAGCATACTTCGGACAAGCTCGAGGCACGATCGGTTTTGTGCAAGTTTGTAGG
Organism: Agapanthus africanus; assembly: GCA_030015575.1. Taxonomy (NCBI): domain Eukaryota; kingdom Viridiplantae; phylum Streptophyta; class Magnoliopsida; order Asparagales; family Amaryllidaceae; genus Agapanthus; species Agapanthus africanus. The sequence goes on along the minus strand of JASDDO010000019.1, from coordinate 676,500,703 downwards.
ATACCCCAAGCATTCAAGGGGGTATATGGTCTACCACACTGAAGAACAAAAGGTGTTTGTCACTCGCCACATTGTCTTCTTAGAAAGCGAATTTCTTGCAAAAGAAATTAGTGGGAGCGCGGTAGAACTGGAAGAAATTCCAGAATCTCAAACTGCAACCGATGACTTAGAAGAATCTCAGATTTCAATAGAACATGACGAACCAACGCCACTCCGCAGATCTAGTAGGCTTTCTCATCCTCCTGAAAGATACTATGGTTTTCTTCTTGATGGGGATCGAGAGGATTGCATCATCGATGATGATGAGCCTACTAGTTTTCAGCAGGCTATCACGAGTAGCGACTCAGTGAAGTGGCTGGATGCTATGAGATCCGAAATGGAATCCATGTACACCAATAAAGTATGGACTTTAGAAGTTGCTCCTCCTGGGGTAAAACCAATTGGGTGCAAATGGATCTTCAAAAAGAAGATTGGTACATTTGGACAAGTGGAAACCTACAAAGCTAGACTAGTAGCAAAAGGTTTTCGTCAAAGACCAGGATTGGACTATGATGAAACTTTTGTACCAGTAGCTATGCTTAAATCCATTCGGATCATGCTTGCCATTGCTGCCTTCCATGACTATGAAATCTGGCAAATGGATGTAAAAACAGCTTTTCTAAATGGACATCTAGAAGAGAGTGTTTACATGGATTAACCAGAAGGTTTCTTAGACAGTGGGAGCAGCGGAAGAGTGTGCAAATTGCTTAAATCCATTTATGGGTTAAAGCAAGCATCGCGGAGTTGGAACATCTGCTTTGATGAGACAGTCAAGGAATTTGACTTTATCAAAAATGTAGATGAACCATGTATTTATAGGAAGATTGTAGAAGGAGCAGTAGTCTTCCTCGTTTTGTACGTCGACGACATACTACTGATAGGGAATGATATCCCTATACTACAATCAATAAAGCTCTTCTTGTCACATAAATTCTCCATGAAAGACTTGGGAGATGCATCATACATTCTGGGCATTAAGATCTATCGTGATAGATCTAATAGAACATTGGGACTTTCACAGTCCAGGTATATAGACACTATACTAAAGAGATTTAGTATGGAAGATTCCAAGCGCGGCAATATGCCCGCTTGTCACGGAATCACCCTCTCCAAAGAGATGTCTCCAAAGACTGATGAAGAGAGGGCTCGCATGGGCATTATACCCTAAGCTTCGGCGGTAGGATCAATAATGTATGCGATGTTATGTACCAGACCGGATGTACCTTACGCACTTAGTGTGGTAAGAAGGTATCAGTCTGACCCAGGTGAGAAACATTGGATAGCGGTGAAGAACATTCTCAAGTACCTGAGAAGGACTAAGGAGATGTTCTTGATTTACGGTAATGGGGACCTCCAGGTAGAGGCTTTTACCGACTCCGGCTTCCAAAGTGACAAAGATGATTCTAAATCCATTTCGGGTTTTGTGTTTACCCTCAATGGAGGGGCGGTATGTTGGAGGAGTTCCAAACAGGATACCGTCGCAGACTCAACTATGGAGGCTGAGTATATAGCTGCTAGTGAAGCCGCAAAAGAGGCTGTCTGGATGAGGAAGTTCATTTCTGAACTTCAGGTGGTTCCATCCATTGCCAATCCAATACCTTTGTATTGCGATAACAATGGCGTTGTAGCTTTAGCGAAGGAACCAAGGTCCCATCAGAAATCCAGGCATATCTTAAGGCGGTTTCACCTGATCAGGGAGATCGTGGATCGTCGGGAGATCGAGATACGGAGAGTGGACACAAAAGACAACACGGCAGATCCATTCACCAAGGCCATTCCTCAAGTACAGTTCGAGAGGCTATTTGAGATGTTGGGCATGCGGTACGCCAGCAACTGGATCTGGTAGACACAGTGGGTACTCATTGCACCAATTATAGGCCTTAGTGCAAGTGGGAGATTGTTGGATATATATGCCCTAGAGGCCTACATTGTATAGGATGCTTAGGATATGTATGTACATGACAGTCTTGCTTGATATGATAGTGCGCTATTTGGTTTGTCTTTATCTTAACATATGATATATTTTGTGTTGTATTCATTTATATATTCATGTTGATAAAGCCCATAGGGTGTTTGCCTGACTACCGGCGTTGTGATGGCAGTCATACTAGTGGGAGCTGGATAGTCAATAGGCACACCCTTAGATGTCCCTGGTCGCAGGAGTATCGAGATTGGGCATGGATACTCCGGAGTAGACTAGTGTATACATATCTAGACCCTGAGGAGGGGCGATGGACTGGTCCCGCAGCCATTGGTGGAGTGCACCTAAGATTGTATACAGATTCTCACTGGGTGTGAGTACACCGGACAAGACTCGCCGAGAACTGACTGGATGGTATTATACCTAACGTCAGATACCAGTTTTCAGGTGACATGTGTGCAGATAGTCTGTTGACTTAAAGTCATCATTTGTCTCGTGTGAGTTCCCACTGTGCTTTGATTATTACCCTACCACGGCTCAAAGGAGTCGTGCAAACAGGTTTTAGTTGGGCACAGTCCCGAGCCACGTGGAGGCAGTGAGCGACTGTTAGGGATTCGTCACTCCCGGTATAGGGAGTTGATATCGCACTGTGGTCGGTTGGTCATTACCATAAGTCCCTGGCCAGGGCTGATTGAGAATTACTGATGGACTGATCAGTAAATTCTCGGATGGTCTTGAGCCATACCTACACGACTTGTACGGTTATTAGGGGTCTGACGTCCACCACCTTCCTAGACCATACATGCGATACTCTTAGACGAACAGACCGGACTGCACGGATATTGTCACGGACATGCTCGGTAGGATTTCAGATGGGTTACCTCATCGGCTTTCTTATCGACAACTACCTGGGGACCGTTACGTACAGCTAGTGCCGCTTGCGTCTGTGGTTAAACCCACTGCCAGCGAAGTAGTTGAGTCTTTAGAGTCCCACACAGAGATTTCCCAAACCCAGGCGAAAAGATATAGAGGTCGTATGGTTTTACGACAAAGGTTCGGACGCATACGTGTTTAAACGCACGTACGACATTCGGACAGTTTTTACTAGCCGGCTTTGGTTTAAGCCAGATTCTAGTATCAGGTTATTGGATTTATACAGTCTAAAGTTTTTCCGTGTTTTCACGGATGAGAGGGGCGTTCTCGTAATTTTCCGAGAAGCTTCTAGAAGGATGTGACTTGCAGGGAAAGGTGGCATTTTCATTTAATGATTTAGTGACTCATTGTGAGTGATTCATCATGTCATTAATGCATTATTAAATGTTTAATGACTCACATAATGAATCACCCACTTGCATTAATGAAACATGATGAATAATCTCATATTATTCATTTCTTTTTAATTCATTATGTTTCATATATCAAGTGAGAAGCTATTTCATTATTATTATTATTATTATTATCATTATCATCTTCTCACTCTCTCTCTTCAAGCTCTCTCTCCTTCACCAAACCTTAATCCTACCCCTCATGAGTTGAGAACAAGGATTAGGAAAGACTAATCACTCCATAACCTATCTCTACATCATCTTAGTTCTTTTATTAGCAACTAAAGAAACCAAGTAACCTCAAGTTTAGGGGTTATAGCTTGGATTAGGGTTCTCGGGTGGATCGTCTATCACGGAAGGAAGCCGAGGAGGACGTGGAGATCCAAAGAGGCCGTAGATAACATAAAGACGAAGGACTAGAACCATTTGGTATAATCTCTTAACATAGTAGTTTAGAACTTTATAGGTTTTGTTAAGTATTGTTTAGCAAACGATTCATGCGGTTAGTCGATGTTTAACCATAGAACAAGATCGTTTTTCATATTTCTGCCTCCCCACAAGTATTGGGGTGTTGCACATCGACTTACATGTACATGTTAACCTAGGGTTAATTGGGGGGTTAACTATGCTTAAGTAGCCATGGCACCTTAACCCCATTTTAAATTAAGTCTTATGTATTATCTAAATTAATTAGTGGTTTTAAAATACAAAGGATTTTATATTAGGTTGACTTGAGAGAGAGAGAAAGAGAGAGAGAGTGCATGATGAGGCATGGAAAGCATGCCATCCATTTAATAAGGAGAGAGGAGAGGGAGGCATGGCATATGCTAACCTCACCCCACATTCTCATACCCCTCACCCTCATGCATACACCCTCATCCCCTCACTCTCACTCTCATTTGTTTTCTCCTTCTCATATTTTCTGTAACGTTTTGAAAATTGTTTCGGTGAAATTTCGAAAAAACGGTAAAATAAGAGGGTTTTCTGTAAAAAGTCAAAATACAAATATTTTTATTATAAAATTAAATATACATATTCTAGCGATGTAATTGCTAGTATTTGGTGTTTATTGAGTCACTAGTGAAATTTCAAATTTTCTGAAAATTTTTCCGAAATTAATTATTTTAATATTATTTTAAGCCGTCACTAATACATTTAATTAGGAAAAATTACAAATTGGAATGAGTTGAAACAAATTTTGTGCATCATAACACATTAAATAAAATTTTATCATGTGGTTTCTGAAATGAAATGATTTGCCAAAACGGTTTGGAAAATATCGAAGAAAAAGGCTTTTTTCGGTGAAATTAGTGTTAATGGGAATTGGGGTAATACATTTATCTTTTTCATAACCCACACACCCACACCTCACTCTCTCTCCCTCTCCCCATGTGGCCGGCCCCACCATGACAGCCCTCCCCCTCTCCCTCTCTCCAATCACTTCTTTTTTCAAAAGAAAAGAAAAGAAAATAATAGAAAATGATAGAAAAAGAGTGGACTTTGACTAGATGTTACTTTCTTCACCTCACTCTCTCTCCTCCCTCACCCAATCCCCCCCATTTCTGGCCGAAACCTGCAATCCCAACAGCAACCCCTTTCCCCTCTTCTCCTCTCTTTGTTTCCATCAAAAAAATCATCCAAAATGCTTCAAAAATCCACAAAAATCAAGCTAAAATCCAAATCTAATCCCTACCCATTTATCATTAGCCCAACTTGCATGGATCTAGGGAACAAGTGGGCATTTTAGAGTCTTTGATTTTCATATTTGATCTCTTGATCATGAGGTATAATTCTAACCTTTTTGTTAAATTGTTGTTAATTGCTTTAGGTTAGCTTAATTGAATGTTTAATTAGATTTTTAATTAGTTCTAAGTGCATGATTTAAAATTCAAGAGAGGGGTTTGAATTCAAATTGGTATTTTGTGTTGTGAGATTATGTTTATGTGATGTAATTGACATATTAATGTTATGCTAAAACTAATTTAGTTGCTAGTTGCAAATGGTTAAATTTAAATTGTTGTAATTTTAAGAAATTGCAAACTAGGTTTTAGTGAAATTCATATATAATTGAGATTAAAATGTAATTATGTTTTTTATGACATCATTAACATTATTATGAGTGGTTTAATATCTTAGGTTATGCAAAAGCAAGCTTAATTGTTGAATTGTGAATTTTGCTTTAAAAGGTGTTAAAAATTGATATTTTTGCAAACTAGGATTTTGGAATTTATGCAAATTGATGAGAATAAATTATAGGAATGGTTTATATGACTTTGTTATGATATTTAGTGGATATTGTGGCCGCTAGATTCGTTTATACATCGAGTTTTGTACTAAAACGGTTAATTTTACTTGCTACATTTTCGGAAAAATAGCTTTTAAAGTGAGTTTGAGGTTTTTGTGAATTGCAACCTAATTTATATTATAATTAGTGTTGTGAATGTGTAAATGGATGTGTTTGGGTTTTTCTCGATAGTTTGACGTTTGTACATCGACATCGAGGGTTGCTTTAGCTATTCTTGCATGCGTAGACGATAGGTTTTGACCTCTGCGTGATACGCGTGCCGAATTGGTTTCCGTATACCGTTTCGATTTCAGATTTGGTTTTTATGCGATACGACACGTTGTGATATGTAGGTACCCCCATGTGGACTTCAAGACAATAAGCAAGCGCGTGGCGACGTCGGCACCGGCGAGCGAGGACCAGGTGAGTAGATTTATATCTACGGGGAGAAGTCGGGTGGATGACGTATAGCACCCCCGCAGTTCGTGGTGATGTGTACGAATACGTATACACACATATATATTGTTTATATATTGTTTGAGTTATTGATGATAGATATGAGTATGTGTTCATGGATTAGCTTTGGGTTAGCTGCGAAACCCTAGAGTAGTTGTTATACCCACATACACACACACAGACTTGCATACATTACTTTCTTGTGCGCAGATTGGGATGTGTATATATGTATATATGCGTGGGTATGGGACTATGCATATGTACATTCATATACACATGTATGGATGATGAGGATAGTACTTGGGATTTAAGATGAGTCGAGGAGATTTGATTTGAGGCCGTGAGATCGGTGATATGGCAGGGTTCGTATTTGAGATACGACATGACGTTGTAGCGGGTCATTGACGTAGTGTTTCACACAAGTGCATGCATACATAGGCGGTATTAGTATTGTACTAGACATAGGTCAGTACCCTAGACTATGATCTTTGATAAAGAGGATACCGGATGAATAGTGTGATGAATATGATATTGACCCGTACCCAGATTTGGGGATGCCGTACGACGGATTTACGTACGAGCTATATTTTGATGATTGATCCGCACTCTTGACTTGGGATGTCTGATTATAGATATTGTATCGGATATGATATTATTGAGGCGGGATCACCGACTAATATATATACAGGTATGTATGTATATCGACTCAGATGTTAGGCGGTTTCCTTACCTGTAGTCCAGCTTGTTAGCTTAGCTCTTTAGTTTAGTTTAGTTGTTAGATTAGATTCGACTCCTACCTATTTCAAAAGCTTATGAATCATAGGTATTTTAAAAGACAGGTCAAGGGATTCTACAGATATTTCAAAAGACGTATCTTTTCCTAAAAACACCGTAGCCCTTATTTTCAAAACACCGCGATTCGTGTTATTTCAAAAGGCACTATTGTAGGACTTATATTAGGATAATGTAGTTTAGTTATCGTTGTGTCTAGTATTCCGCTCATTATTACTGTTCGCTCCGCATCGCATACTTATATTATAATTTCTTATTGCATTGTTAATATCATACTGTTAGGACACCAGCACCATTACTGATGATGCGTATGTACCACGTACACTTGCTTGCCCACTCACACACATCTTCATCAGTAATTTCCATGTCACGCACACCTTAGAAAATATTATCGCCTAATGTAGCCTGTTAACTAGTAGTTTTGACATGATGATTAGTTGCTTGCCTTATATGCTAGTTTAGACATTGTAGTTGTTACTTGTCACTTCATGCATACTGTTATTCATTATATGCCGCATTCATGGATGCTCATGCTTATATTCATGATTTTACATGCTATTGATGATTCGGATTTCCATGATATTTTCTGGATTTGGAGGAAAACCGCAAAACATATATAAACTGCTTTCTCTCTTTTTAAATAAAAATGCGGTTTTCCCATGATGTATGGGTCGTCCACCATGAGTTTGCTGATGGATTTCGAGACCCGATTCGAGGAGTTAGATGAACCGTTTCGGGTACATGGTGGACCCGGTAAGGTACCCCGGGGCAAGAAGGTCGTGTTGCGGACGTTGAGCCTGGCAGGGGAGCACTACCTACCGGTGATATTACCCGACGCGTCGGATATCCGGAGGATACCGTCGTGGTCTTGAGATGGATGGTAGGGGCCGGTCTGGACTGACGGCGCCCTAGATATTGAGACATTGAGATTTCGAGATATTGAGGTACTGAGATTTGATGATACAGGCCAGTCCGGATAGCCGGAGCCTGAGATTTTGAGACATTGAGATTTACGTTTTCTGTCGATGCTAGACACGGTTGATGCTGATTTCATTCTTGATACCTCATTTTAAAAATACAAAGGAAATCTCACTAAATTATGGAAACAGTTTCTTCATTTACATGTATTCTGTTTTCATGCATTCATACCTCATTCATATGATATATTGCTACCTGAGGCACTGACACGAGCACTTGGTATTACCGTTGCTTAGAGGTATACCCTAGCCATCATTATAGGCTGCATGTTATATATATATTTGAGGATATATTATGATCGTATGACCTAGGATTGCGTCATACATGCACTTCTATTCGTAGATGTTTTTCTATTCACGAGTTGGCAACTCACCCCCGTTGTGCCACAGTTCTTGCATGTTTCGCCGTACAGGTTTCATTACGGCTTTGCTGGCACTACTTCCATTTCCGGGTGATTTGCTAGTAGGTGGGTTTATTTGTATCGTACCCATCATTATACCTTGTATACTATTATCCTGTTGTATCTAGAAGTTCCATCAACCAAACATGTATTTATTTTGAGATAGAGACCAGTGATGTTATTCTTTCGACCTTAGAGTCGGGCGTTATATTTCTGTGGATTTCTTGTTGTTTTGAGTTTCCTTTTGAGTTTTGATCCTCGCCCTTGGCGTTGTATATTATATTGCTTGTGTGGTTGTGACCGTCGATTGACTAAGAGCTAGCTCCCGCTTGGGGATGCCTTTTTTTTGATTTCGTATACTATTCATGTTGTATCCCGTTTGGGGGCCTGTATTTACAAAGGAGACTCTGCCGAAATTTTCAGGAAATATTTGATGTTTTTAAAACCGCATAATTCGGCTTATGCTATTAAAACTACTTGATTTTAAATTGGTTTCCTTCACTCTACTAATTTTCTTGGTTTGGATTTCTGAGTTTTCGGCTTACTTAGATTACGTACGCCTCGAGACGTTCGTAGTTTAAGTGCCGGTCATGTTCCGTACTTTCGGGACGTGACAAAGTTGGTATCAGAGCGTTAGGTTTTACCTTCGAAGCGTAGGATGACCCTTGGTTGATGAAATAGGTGACTAAAGTAGAGTGACGTACCGTGGGTATGTTCCGCGCCATACTTACGATACGCTACTCCACTTCAGAAGCCTTAGGATGTACATTCCTTTGTTCAGTATTATATTCATTCCTGATCTAGCCTCATCGGTACCAGTTATGGTTTTGTTGCCATGATTACGGGCAGGGAGAGCTACGGCTAGAGTTGCAGTCAGCATGAGCTCGTCAAGAACGAGAACTGACCAGGGCATGATTCCGGCGACACACGATTGCAGAGATGTGTCTTTTCATTGTGTTTTTGCGCCACGAGCGTCGGGTGGATTGCTGTATGAGGTTACTCGGACGTGCCGATCAGTACCAGAAGATTGAGCCACTGACAGAGGCCAGCCAGATTTTGATGACCGTTGAGGTATTGCTTACTTCTGATGAATGAGGCACTGTTCAGTATGCAGACGAGTGAGCCAGTCATTGCTGCGAATGACGAGATATCGTCCCAGATGTTGGAGCTATTGCAGTACAGGTTGTACTAAGAGATGATAGAAGGTCGCTAGTCACCCGAGGATGAATGACTAGGACATGTGGTTCGTTCGCCTACCCGATGAGAGGTCATCAGATAGATTGATTCCAGCTAGAGACGACTTCACGCGGAGACGTTGGGAGTCGACAGAGACGATCGAATGTCAGAAACCTATTATTCCAAGTTTAAAGTATTCGGAAGGGCATGCAGGCAATTCTATGGACCCTCTAGAAGAATGAAACCCTAACTCGACTTAATGACCGTGTGAAAGCCTTTGAACCTTAGGGTTTGCGGCAGTTCCGCGGCGCCATTAGTGAGGCTTGGGTTTGCCCTTCTACGGCTGGACTATCAATGCTGTGGTACGTACTCGATACTATTAAACTATACCAAGATGTTGAGCTCTTGGGGGATTATGAGGTTTTGACGAATCGATCAGATGGTTCGACTTCATTCGGATGCTAGGTGGTGAGATGCATTTCTTGGGAGACTCCAGATACGAGGATAGCCGTTGAAGCTCAGTCCATGCAGCCACGACGAGACGAGTCCGAAGCAGTCGACATTAGGGAAAAGTGGAGTAAGAGGTTCGTACGAGATCTTGATGAGACAACGTTCCACTCCACCGACATCAGAGATGCGATACGCATGCCGAGGCATTGTACTTTGATATACCTTCCAGAAGGAGTTGCGATGAGTATGCAGCCATTCCGGAACGAGAACAGATCTAGTAAGGGACGATGACTTCCGGAAAGTTCGACAGAGATGAGATTTGGGAGTGATTTCGACAGGACCTTTCTGGAATGATTTACGAGAAGACTTGGACCCAGGAGTGGTCATGTTACGCACACAGCAGGCCGGAATTCAGGTTCGTCGATGAGACATGCTATGAGTGACCACGATAGTTGGCCAGAGATTCTTGGAGGATGTGCTTGAGCGGGACTATTCCACCATACTTGATTTTGGTATTTTAAGCGATCTATTCGCATGATTTGGTTTTGATGGTTGAGTTTCATGATATCGTTTTCATGCGCCATGGTTGCACCTACTGAGTATTCACGATTTTTGCACAGTTGTTGCACTTGAGATAGTTTTCGTGCCTTGGTTTCTCATGTTTGTGATTATATGGATTTAATACAGTTGAGTTGATTTTGTGCGTATGTACGCACACGATTTGGTTTTTGCACTCGGTATAGTTCATATATGCTTGCAGTGCAGTGTTATGTATGTTGTGCATTTAGATGCACTGGACTTCGATTTCGATTGTGATGTTCGATATTTGTTTTGTGCACCTTGTGCACCTGATTGGATTTTGCGCATGTTCGGCGCTTGATATTGGATTTCATGATTTCGTGCATAATGAATGCACCTGGTTTTGATTTTCGCGCATGTTGAGCGCATGTTTGAGATGCGATTTTGGTACACAGCAGATGCACTAAATCGAGATTTTTCGTGCATGTCATACGCACCTGATTTTGCTGTCAGGCACACACGTTGCCTATGACAAATATTGTGTGCACACCCGATGCACTAGATGTTGTTTCTGTGCGCATGTATGGCACATATATGGGTTTTGATTTCCGTGCACACCAGACGCACGTAGTATTCATATGCGTATTTTGGAATTGATTTCTTATACAGCAGTATGTTTTTATGATGTTTGCTATGTGTTTTTATACTGAGCAGAACTAGTCAGAGGACAGTACCTGAATATATTTTGCATTTATTGATAGTTATTGAAGGGATTTCCAAAAAGCGAGCTATAGTCTCAGTATTTACCTACGTGTCTGATATGACACGAAATGTTTAAAATAAGAAAACCCTTCTAAATTGTTTCCCAAAACGGCGGAACGTACATTTCAAACAAAGGTATATATGTATATAGTTATTTTCTTATGATAGACGTCCGCCACTGTGCAGTGTTATGCGCATTGCACAGCGACTTAAAAGATTTGGCATGCATTTCCTCCTGATATTTACATGTATAGTTCCGATTTATAGCATATCGGTCTTGCTTTGGATTTGGCATTCGTGTCTTCATCTTGACTCCGATGATTGCGGAATGCTTGACGGAGTTTTGATTTCGAGTTATCTGCTCATTACTCATGCGCATGCACTGCGCTATGATGCGTTTTATGTATTTATGATTTCGGAGCCCCGGCGATTTGATGGTTTTGGCTGAAATATTTTAGTATTTGGGGGGAGTTTTAATTTAAATTCGGGGACCGAATTTCTTTAAGGGGGGAAGATTGTAACGTTTTGAAAATCGTTTCGGTGAAATTTCGAAAAAACGGTAAAATAAGGGGGTTTTCTGTAAAAAGTCAAAATACAAATATTTTTATTATAAAATTAAATATACATATTCTAGTGATGTAATTGCTAGTATTTGGTGTTTATTGAGTCACTGGTGAAATTTCAAATTTTCTGAAAATTTTTCCGAAATTAATTATTTTAATATTATTTTAAGCCGTCACTAATACATTTAATTAGGAAAAATTACAAATTGGAATGAGTTGAAATAAATTTTGTGCATCATAACACATTAAATAAAATTTTATCATGTGATTTCTGAAATGAAATGATTTGCCAAAACGGTTTGGAAAATATCGAAGAAAAAGGCTTTTTTCGGTGAAATTAGTGTTAATGGGAATTGGGGTAATACATTTATCTTTTTCATAACCCACACACCCACACCTCACCCTCTCTCCCTCTCCCAATGTGGCCGGCCCTACCATGACAGCCCTCCCTCTCTCCCTCTCTCCAATCACTTCTTTTTCAAAAGAAAAGAAAAGAAAAGAATAGAAAATGATAGAAAAAGAGTGGACTTTGACTAGATGTTACTTTCTTCACCTCACTCTCTCTCCTCCCTCACCCAATCCCCCCCATTTCTGGCCGAAACCTGCAATCCCAACAGCAACCCCTTTCTCCTCTTCTCCTCTCTTTGTTTCCATAAAAAAAATCATCCAAAATGCTTCATAAATCCACAAAAATCAAGCTAAAATCCAAATCTAATCCCTACCCATTTATCATTAGCCCAACTTGCATGGATCTAGGGAATAAGTGGGCATTTTAGAGTCTTTGATTTTCATATTTGATCTCTTGATCATGAGGTATAATTCTAACCTTTTTGTTAAATTGTTGTTAATTGCTTTAGGTTAGCTTAATTAAATGTTTAATTAGGTTTTTAATTAGTTCTAAGTGCATGATTTAAAATTCAAGAGAGGGGTTTGAATTCAAATTGGTATTTTGTATTGTGAGATTATGTTTATGTGATGCAATTGATATATTAATGTTATGCTAAAACTAATTTAGTTGCTAGTTGCAAAGGGTTAAATTTAAATTGTTGTAATTTTAAGAAATTGCAAACTAGGTTTTAGTGAAATTCATATATAATTGAGATTAAAATGTAATTATGTTTTTTATGACATCATTAACATTATTATGAGTGGTTTAATATCTTAGGTTATGCAAAAGCAAGCTTAATTGTTGAATTGTGAATTTTGCTTTAAAATGTGTTAAAAATTGATATTTTTGCAAATTAGGATTTTGGAATTTATGCAAATTGATGAGAATAAATTATAGGAATGGTTTATATGACTTTGTTATGATATTTAGTGGATATTGTGGCCGCTAGATTCGTTTATACATCGAGTTTTGTACTAAAACGGTTAATTTTGCTTGCTACATTTTCGGAAAAATAGCTTTTAAAGTGAGTTTGAGGTTTTTGTGAATTGCAACCTAATTCATATTATAATTAGTGTTGTGAATGTGTAAATGGATGTGTTTGGGTTTTTCTCGATAGTTTGACGTTTGTACATCGACATCGAGGGTTGCTTTAGCTATTCTTGCATGCGTAGACGATAGGTTTTGACCTCTGCGTGATACGCGTGCCGAATTGGTTTTCGTATACCGTTTCGATTTCAGATTTGGTTTTTATGCGATACGATACGTTGTGATATGTAGGTACCCCCATGTGGACTTCAAGACGATAAACAAGCGCGTGGCGACGTCGGCACCGGCGAGCGAGGACCAGGTGAGTAGATTTATATCTACGGGGAGAAGCCGGGTGGATGACGTATAGCACTCCCGCAGTTCGTGGTGATGTGTACGAATACGTATACACACATATATATATTGTTTATATATTGTTTGAGTTATTAATGATAGATATGAGTATGTGTTCATGGATTAGCTTTGGGTTAGTTGCGAAACCTTAGTGTAGTTGTTATACCCACATACGCACACACAGACTTGCATACATTACTTTCTTGTGCGCAGATTGGGATGTGTATATATGTATATATGCGTGGGTATGAGACTATGCATATGTACATTCATATACACATGTATGGATGATGAGGATAGTACTTAGGATTTAAGATGAGTCGAGGAGATTTGATTTGAGGCCGTGAGATCGGTGATATGGCAGGGTTTGTATTTGAGATATGACATGACGTTGTAGCGGGTCATTGACGTAGTGTTTCACACAAGTGCGTGCATACATAGGCGGTATTAGTATTGTACTAGACATAGGTCAGTACCCTAGACTATGATCTTTGATAAAGAGGATACCGGATGAATAGTGTGATGAATATGATATTGACCCGTACCCAGATTTGGGGATGCCGTACGACGGATTTACGTACGAGCTATATTTTGATGATTGATCCGCACTCTTGACTTGGGATGTCTGATTATAGATATTGTATCGGATATGATATTATTGAGGCGGGATCACCGACTAATATATATACAGGTATGTATATATATCGATTCAGATGTTAGGCGGTTTCCTTACCTGTAGTCCAGCTTGTTAGCTTAGCCCTTTAGTTTAGTTTAGTTGTTGGATTAGATTCGACTCCTACCTATTTCAAAAGCTTACGAATCGTAGGTATTTTAAAAGACAGGTCAAGGGATTCTACGGATATTTCAAAAGACGTATCTTTTCCTAAAAACACCGTAGCCCTTATTTTCAAAACACCGCGATTCGTGTTATTTCAAAAGGCACTATTGTAGGACTTGTATTAGGATAATGCAGTTTAGTTATCGTTGTATCTAGTATTCCGCTCATTATTACTGTTCGCTCCGCATCGCATACTTATATTATAATTTCTTATTTCATTGTTAATATCATACTGTTAGGACACCAGCACCATTACCGATGATGCGTATGTACCACGTACACTTGCTTGCCGGCTCACACACATCTTCATCAGTAATTTCCATGTCACTCACACCTTAGAAAATATTATTGCCTAATGTAGCTTGTTAACTAGTAGTTTTGACATGATGATTAGTTGCTTGCCTTATATGCTAGTTTAGATATTGTAGTTGTTACTTGTCACTTCATGCATACTGTTATTCATTATATGCCGCATTCATGGATGCTCATGCTTATATTCATGGTTTTACATGCTATTGATGATTCAGATTTCCATGATATTTTCTGGATTTGGAGGAAAACCGCAAAACATATATAAACTGCTTTCTCTCTTTTTAAATAAAAATGCGGTTTTCCCATGATGTATGAGTCGTCCACCATGAGTTTGCTGATGGATTTCGAGACCCGATTCGAGGAGTTGGATGAACCGTTTCGGGTACATGGTGGACCCGGTAAGGTACCCCGGGGCAAGAAGGTCGTGTTGCTGACGTTGAGCCTGGCATGGGAGCACTACCTACCGGTGATATTACCCGACGCGTCGGATATCCGGAGGATACCGTCGTGGTCTTGAGATGGATGGTAGGGGCCGGTCTGGGCTGACGGCGTCCTAGATATTGAGACATTGAGATTTCGAGATATTAAGGTACTGAGATTTGATGATACAGGCCAGTCCGGATAGCCGGAGCCTGAGATTTTGAGACATTGAGATTTACGTTTTGTGTCGATGCTAGACACGGTTGATGCTGATTTCATTCATGATACCTCATTTTAAAAATACAAAGAAAATCTCACTAAATTATGGAAACAGTTTCTTCATTTACATGTATTCTGTTTTCATGCATTCATACCTCATTCATATGATATATTGCTACCTGAGGCACTGACACGAGCACTTGGTATTACCGTTGCTTAGAGGTATACCCTAGCCATCATTATAAGCTGCATGTTATATATATATTTGAGGATATATTATGATCGTATGACCTAGGATTGCGTCATACATGCACTTCTATTCGTAGATGTTTTTCTATTCACGAGTTGGCAACTCACCCCCATTGTGCCACAGTTCTTGCAGGTTTCGCCGTACAAGTTTCATTACGGCTTTGCCGGCACTACTTCCATTTCCGGGTGATTTGCTAGTAGGTGGGTTTATTTGTATCGTACCCATCATTATACCTTGTATACTATTATCCTGTTGTATCTAGAAGTTCCATCAACCAAACATGTATTTATTTTGAGATAGAGACCAGTGATGTTATTCTTTCGACCTTAGAGTCGGGCGTTATATTTCTGTGGATTTCTTGTTGTTTTGAGTTTCCTTTTGAGTTTTGATCCTCGCCCTTGGCGTTGTATATTATATTGCTTGTGTGGTTGTGACCGTCGATTGACGAAGAGCTAGCTCCCGCTTGGGGATGCCTTTTTTTGATTTCGTATACTATTCATGTTGTATTCCATTTGGGGGCCTGTATTTACAAAGGAGACTCTGCCGAAATTTTCAGGAAATATTTGATGTTTTTAAAACCGCATAATTCGGCTTATGCTATTAAAACTACTTGATTTTAAATTGGTTTCCTTCACTCTACTAATTTTCTTGGTTTGGATTTCTGAGTTTTCGGCTTACTTAGATTACGTACGCCTCGAGACGTTCGTAGTTTAAGTGCCGGTCATGTTCCGTACTTTCGGGACGTGACATTTTCCTTCACCTCACTCACTCCCTCACACTCCCTCAACTGAAACCCTAATCCAACCCTTACAAACACACACCAAATCTCCACTAAACTTCACTTAAACCCTTCACAAAACCAAGGCAAGCCACTAGGATCACTTGGAGCATTAAGCTAGGGTTTTGGGCAAGTTTGGGAAGGTAGTGACTCTAAACTGTTAATTAGGAGTTTATTATTTGTTGTGTTGCTTTGTAGTTTCAGTTAGAACGATAAAGATATAGTTTTGTGCACGTATCGTAGTTTTAGTGTCGTTTTAGGATATCTGTAACCTGCTGTGACCCCGAGTGTTCACTGTGAAAACAAGCAGTGTAGTAGCGTAGTGCCATAAACCCTGAGTATTTACCTGAGACCCCGACCCCATCCCACCGGTTTTGGCCGGCGACATGAAGGACTTTTCCGGCGAGCTCGGCCGTACGGTGACCTGGGAAGTTGTAATTTTGTGGGTAGCTGTCTGCAGTGGTTTTAGAGTATTTGGTACTGCTAGATTTTTAAGTTGTGATAGCGGGTAAAATCTGGGATCGTTTAGCTATTTTTTAGTGTTACGTCGATGCGCGATACAGTGTCCTACTCAGTTTCTGTGCTTCGCGTGATTTCTGCACGTAGGATTTGTTTTAGTAGTGTCTCCACACACGTTAGCCGCTAAACGAGCACTTTAGAGGGTGTTGGAGTCGGTGCGTCGATTTGAGCGTAATTGTATGTTTTATTGATCGATTCTGAGTTGCACTTGCTATGTTTTGTGTTAATAGGATCGCAGGCGGGGACTTCGGACACTGCGAAGAAAGGGAAGCAGGTGGTCGGATATACCTAGCTCGAGATCACTATGAGTAGATTTAACATCTACGGGGAAATTGCCCGTATGGCGTTATGCGTCAGGGCTTGATAGGATATTATAGCCGCATGTTTATATATATATATATATATACACATTGATTGTGCATGTGTACCAATATTGCATACCCCATTTCCTGTTGCATATGGACGTAGTATTAATGAGACACAACACTGTTACTAACGGTTCATGTTGCACGAGGACTAAACTGTATGCCACACACACACCGTTAGTAATTGCCATGGACAATACATTGCTTAGCTTACCTTATCATTAGACATGATTCTTGTTCTATTGCATATATGAATTGCATTATGCGTACATACTTACTTGCGTACATACATACATACTTGTGTACATACATACTTGCGTACATACATACCTTACTATAGCTACATATATGCTCGTATGTGATGTTGCATTGGATTTTGGAGGAATTGAGAACCGCATGATACATTTTAAAACTGGATTCATTTAAAGAGCGGTTTTCCCGGGATATACTCATATTTCGGTTTTATGTTACATATATTATATTGCATGGATTTACGCATTGAGATACGGATTTCATGTGATTTATGGATTTGAGAACCGTGGTATTATTTCAAGAAAGTATGCATTGTTTTGAAAACCCGGTTCTCTTGATATGATATTTCAGTGCATCCACCATGCGTTTTCTCGGTTCCGAGACGTGTGATAGAAACCCGATTCGAGGAGGTGGATGATCCGTTTGCGGGTTCATGGTGGACCCGGTATGGTACCCCAGGGCAAGAAAGGGATTTTATGGAGTAGATAATGAGCCTGGCAGAGGGACTACTACCTACCAGTGATTGGTTGGACCTGGCGGTTATCCGGAGGATACCGACCGGAGTCGAGAGATAGATACGGGCTGATTCGTACTGCCGGAGCCCGAGGGCCGATCCGGACAGATGGAGCCCGATATATGTGGATTTGCGTGTCGATGCTAGACACGAGTATTTCATGATGTTTTTGAGTGCCGATGTTGGGAACTCAGGTTCCATGAGATTTACAGGATATGAGGGCCGATCAGGGTGACGACGCCTGAGGTGTTGGGATTTGAGGTGTATTTGAGGGACACCGGTTTTTCCATGATGATGATTCATTGATGATGACATGTTTTATCCCATATTCAACATTCATTGATATGCATTGCATCATGTATTCGTAGTACCTGATAGAGTACCTTTCATGATTGTTGTATATCCACATTGACATAGTATGCTATCAGATCGCATGTGTTAGAGTATTGCAGTACGTGCAAACCTGCGATTTCCTGTATGATGTTACTTACTACTCACGAGTTGGCAACTCACCCCCGTTGTGCCACAGTGTTTTGCAGGTTGACCCTCAGAGTAGTCGCGGCAGGGGCTATCTATTGTATCTTTTTGCAGCGGATACCCCCGAGGTTGGTTGTGAGCCGTTTTACTGTGGTGGGTTGCGGTTATCCGACTTTATATTTCATTGTACATCTATTATTGTATCTAGTACTCTCCATCTACCATTTATGTATTAACTTAGGGACCAGTTGTGAGGACGATATTGTATATTATTTTGTGACTCTGGGTGTCGAGCTCGTGTGAGCCGGCTTTTATTATGCAGTTATACTTTTTATTCTGTTTTTCACTTATATTGTTCATTTCTTCGCTACGGCGTCGTATATTATGCTTGTGGTGATTGTTTCCGCCTTTGGGCGTGATTTGCTCCCGTTTGGGTATGCTTTATTATATCATATGTTGCTTTACCTATATCTTATGTTTGTACCCGTTTCGGGGTTAGTTTTTACAAAGGAGGTGCTGCCGAAATTTTTAAGAAAATGATTTAAACTTTAACGATTTTTACTTGAGATTTCCAAATGTTTTCATCACTTACTACTTTTGATGGTTTAGATTTCTGAGTTTCGGCTTACTTAAATTGCGTTACGCCTGTAGACGTTTCATGGTTTAAGTGTCGGTCACGTGCCAAATTTTGGGTCGTGACAAAGTTGGTATCAGAGCGCTAGGTTTTACCTTTTGGAATGTAGGATGACCTTGGTATGATGGAGTAGGTAGCTTAAGCAGAGTGACGTAGCGTATGTATGTTCCACGACATACTTACGTCACGATACTCCGCCTAAGTGACCTTAGGACTTGTTGGTTGAAATTCCCTCCGTGATTATATACATCCTTATGATTCGATTTCTGTGTTCTTATCGAATCCTGTTTTCATTTCCAGCCATTATGTCGCCGAAGACTATGAGGGCACAGAGAGCGGTTGCGAGAGCCGAGGTCAGAGTTGGCTCGTCTGAGACGAGGACTGACCAGGGCGGTACGTCCGTTGTTCAGGAGCAGATTGATCCACCTTCGCTTGATCGTATTACTAGGCTAGAGGCCGGTATGCAGGATTTGCGCCAGATGATGGAATCATTAGTGGAGGCCAGTAGAGTGCAGCGACAGGAGGTTGTCCCACCTACTACAAGGACCGCGATGGTGCCTACTGTTCAGGCAGTTGTACCTGCAGCTATGGAGGTTATCACAGTATCATTATCTGAGTTCATGAGGCCGAAGCCTCCGGTTTTCACAGGCACTGATGCAGCGGAGGATCTGCAGTCATTTATCGATCGGATGGCCAGGATATGTCATTCGCTGAGATGCTCCGACGCGAGATGGGTAAAGTTCGCGAGTTTTCGTCTGGAAGGTCTTGCCCAGAAGTGGTGCGAGTCCTTAGAGAGGGGCAGAGCCGCAGGTCTTTCTCCTATGACCTGGGCTGAGTTCATGATGGTGTTTCTTACCCGTTTTCTTCCACAGAGCGTCAAGGATGCTCGAGCGCGCAGTTTCGAGTCGTTACGCCAGACTCCGGGTATGACGGTGGCAGAGTACGATGTGCAGTTTACCGAGCTATCTGTGTATGCTCCGTATTTGGTGGATATTGAGGATATGCGGGTCAAGAGGTTTGTTCGAGGCTTGCTTACCCAGTTGTTCCTCGCTATCAGCGCACAACATTGTGATACATATGCAGCAGCAGTGGACGCAACCCTACTAGTTGAGGAGCGTCTTTCCGAGATGTCGATCGTTCCGGAACTAAAGAGGGTCCGTACTGGTGTATCGGCACGGAGACAGATGTTTAGACCCCGCGATAGATTTTGTTCAGGTGCGGGGAGTAGCAGAGGCTCGGGACGAGGCCAGTTGTTTAGCTCTTATCCCCAGAAGGGTCAGCAGTCGTCGTATGGGTGCTTTGGGTGTGGAAGTCTACTTCACCTCGTTAGGGATTGTACCGTGATGCGCCAGAGAGAGGCAGCCGTACCACATGTTACCTTACCACCTTCTCCACCTCAGAGAGCGTTGCCTCTTGCACCTGTTGCTGCTCCGCGTCAGACTTATGCTCATAGAGGTCGTGGTCGCGGAGGGTTTGTTCAGAGAGGACGGGGAGGCAGAGGCGGAGGACAGCCAGTTGCAGGTAGAGGGCATGCACGAGTATTTGCTTTGACTCTGTAACAACTCCATTTTTAATGTACAAAGAATTGATTTAAATTCAATGTATACTTGGAGTATTTATTGTTGCTGATATCTCTTTAAGTATTTATTTCACTCCATAATTACAAGAAGGAGCTTGTAGCTCATTGGTAATACCTTGCACTGCTGAACCAAGCCACCAGAGTTCAAACCCCCTGCCCCACATTATTTTTAATATTATTTTGTTTTTGATTTTTTTAGAATACCAACAGTTACACGTGCGTTTCTCACAAAATTCCTTCTACACATAAAAAGTTAGATGCACCATAAATCACCCCAGGAGACCCCCCACCCATCGACCCTCCGACTCGGCCCGACTCGGCCGAGTCGGCCGGCAGACCGGCTGACTCGGGCCGGCGCCGCCGGCCGGACTCGGCCGGACGGCCGAGTCGCCAACATAGAAGACGGGCATCTTGACTTGGTCAACCCCCCTGCACACACTAAATTTCTTGATCGGTTACAGAGAGCACATTAAACCTCTTTTACTCCAAATTTTAATGATTTTTATATAATTTTTTACATTTTTTAATTAAAAACCCTAACCCTAGCCTCACCCTATAAATACACCCCCTACCCTCTACCCTCTCATCCTAAATTTCTGAGTCCACTCTCTCAAAATCCCAAGAGAACTTTGGTACGTTGGAAAACGAGCGAAAGGCGAAGCGCTGACGAAATCGATGGCGAAATTCCGGTGATCGTGCCAGGAGCTCTCAACGATGATTCGACGCACTGACAAACCCTCTACTTCCTTCTCACTTTTTAGTGTTGTCCAAACCCGTAAGTCCCCCTTTTCTATATTTCTTTTCTTCCATAAAAATACGAATTTACAAACCCGACGGAATCAGAACAAATCCGATTTCCGATTCGGTTTTATATAAAATCTCACTTATCACCAATTCAATAATGCTTAAACATCTTTATGTTGACTATTAATCATTTAACAAACAATTCGAACAAGTTTTATCACATGAAATGATAACGTTTCCATTTATCGTACTTCTTTCACTTAAATACCACAATGTTTAGTTTTCACATTTAATCCCTTAACATTGCTATACTTTAAAGTAGATCACGAGGTAATGACCTACCTCTACACACACGCAAATACAACCCTAAATGATATCATTAAAACTTAGAATACGATAGTACAAGATTTTACATTTAAATACCATTTTCTTAATAAAACATTTTCTAAAAGTTTTAGGTTGCTAACCTTTTAAAACAAATATCTTTTAATAGGAAAATACGATAAGTTGTGGACATCGATCGTTTATCTAAACCTGACTTTGTGGTGTCTAGGCTAGGCAAGTGAGCAAAGGTAACTTTAAAAGGCCCGTCTCACGATTCGTGAGCAGATCCCTCCTTCCTCACTTGTACTTACCTGGCCACAATTGGCGGTGAAGAGGCGATTTGAGGCTTTTAATAACTTGTTGTTTAGATCATTTAGAAATAGTCTAGTTGAAATAGAAAACCCAAAAATCTAAAATACGGAAAATCGACTTTTGCAAATAAATACCTTTTACTTTAATAAAACCGTATTCTAAGGATTAGTATTTATAAAATCTTTGCAAAGCGCCACTATAACCCACCTTTGGGAAACCCGTTAGGGATAGTACGGTTTATCATGCACCCTCGGCTTAGTAGTGCGAGATTCAGACCTCCGCAAGAAGCATTCGGTCTCGAAGGGTTTAAAAATACGATATCTTAAGAAAATGATATTTTTTAATATAAAATATTTATTGAAATTATTTTTGTATAAATATATGTATATTATCATTAAAAGATCTATTTTGTTATACTATAAATATTCCACTTTTTCTAAAAATCACAAGAATAAATTTTACATTAAAATACCATGAATTTCAAATAAATCAATATTACAGATAAATACCTTTATTTATGTAATTAGGATATTTTCACTAGAAGTATCACAAAATAAAATTACACTTATTATAACTTTAAAGACGAATAATAAATACTTGGGGTGTATCTTGAAAACTATACAAAAGTATTTTTACATAAAACCCCCTCAAGTTTTATAAATTACTCTAAGGACCCTAGCAATTATAGAACTTCGATTTACATTTCTTTTGTCTGAATCGGGTTTGAGCCTGATTATTTCTGACTTGAATATGATTCAAGTCAATCTACATTCTATAATATTCCAACTCAATATGAACACATGAATCCCTGAATCCAGTTATCAATCTATACAACTTGACTGAATCAAACCATGGATATACATCCATTATCCCGTTATTCCATTTACCTGATTATGCAGTTACAATCTGTTTACTGATATCATGGTTTTGGTCGGTCATCCAACTTATACAATACAATACAACAATACAATCAAAACACTACGGGGTTTAAGGGGTAGATTGGTGCGGAAGGTGTTAGAAGTGGCACGAGACGGTAAGATTAAGACACTTAACCTATATTCCGTTGCTATTGTACCGTGGCTTAACGGTTCCTTGTACATTCCGTTTGCCCTGGTCTCTAGCATACTGAGACCCCTCTCGTATACACTGGCATCCTTCCGTACCAAGCTACAAACA
Organism: Agapanthus africanus; assembly: GCA_030015575.1. NCBI lineage: Eukaryota > Viridiplantae > Streptophyta > Magnoliopsida > Asparagales > Amaryllidaceae > Agapanthus > Agapanthus africanus. The sequence continues at coordinate 676,477,557 of JASDDO010000019.1, read as the reverse complement.
ACAACGTGAACACAATATTCTACAATATTATACAACTTTTTAGAAGATACCTCTTATTCTGTCTTTTCTAATTCTTCCTTATCTTTGGGACTTACCGAGCGACCTGTTCGCTGACGACATTCTATTTCTTTCTTCTTTGAATGTCGTCAGGTGTTTTGGACCCGTCAGAGATCGAGCCCACCGGTGAAGACTTGGATCAGTTCCACGAAGACCCCGAGCTCTGGACATTGTACCTTGTTCTATTAAGTATTTTTCATTTCCTGTTATGCAATTGTTTAGGCATCGCTTTTATTTCAGATGTATTTACTTTTCATGCATGTTTCCCCCAATCAGAGCAAGGCTCTGTTTGAATTTCAAAAATTCAAAATTTTGAAGCAACGCTTCAAATTCCGTGCGCTGCGCGCAACGCGCCACGTGTCAGAAGTTGATATGTTAGCGCAACGCCCAAGGCAGCGTACCCAATCAGAGCAAGGCTCTATTTAAAACAAAATTAAAGGAAGCAACGCTTTAGTTGCGCAAGCGCAGCGGCGCTGCGCTGTGCGCTGCGCGACACGTGTTAGCGCAGTTGCGCTGCGCTGCGCGCTGCGTGACACGTGTCAAGCGCTGGGGCGTTTGCGCCAAACAGAATTAAAATTCTAATAAGATCTTTCTGTTCTTGTTAAAACAAGAAGATTGTCTTCTGTAAAACAGGAGCCCTTGGATCAAAAGATCCAACGGTGGGGAAAATTCCCCAAATCACTCAGAGAAGGATTTCTTTAACAAATTTAACAAATTTATGGGCACTATATAAAGACCCCTAGACCCCAAATTCAAAAGATCATGAACATTGTGAGAGATTGAGAAACTCAAAACAGAGAGAACTCTGAAGAAATTTCAAGAAAAAGGTAAATACCTTCATAAAATAGAAGAATTTCTTCTAATAGATCATTGATCTAAGAACAAGATCAATGATCTTCATATAATAATAAGTGCTTTGCACTCTTTTATGAACCACTGGTTCTCTGAAAACAAGAAAAACAAGAAAAAAACTTGTTTTCTTTGATCTAAATTGGATCAAGAAATCAAACAGTGCTTTGCACTTTTTTTATGAACCATTAGTTCTGGAATCTTAAAGATTCTCAAGATTATTGGAATAGTGCCTTGCACTTGCAAAAACTGCACTGTTGCGCTCCTGGGTTGGCGCAAGCCACCAGAGAGCGCCACGTGTCAGCATCTGAATCACTTGCGCTATGCGCTTTTAAGAAAGAGCCTTGCTCTCTGAAATTGGCGCAACTCACCAGAGCACGCCACGTGTCAGCAGCGCAAGCGCAGTGCACTAGCGCAGCGCACTGCGCTTGCGTGACAAGTGTCACCTCCACAAGCGCTTGCGCTCATTTATTGGTGCAAAGCGCCTGACAGGCCACATGGCCACTGTCAGATGATTGATGCACTGCATCATTAAAAAGAAGGGCTGGGCCCAATTAAAAAGGCCTAACAGGCCTAGTAAATGCTATGCATTATTTTCAAACAGATGCAATGCATCAGAGCCCAAATAAAAATAGATGTTGTGCATCAGTTAAAAGGGGTAGAGCCCAAATAAAGGTCCAACAGAGACCAAGATTAATGCTATGCATTATTAAAAAGGGGCCAAGCCCTAGCACAGGCCTAATAGGCCAAAAACAAATAAAAGCGTTGAACATTTTTCAACTGGACTTAGCCCAATCATGGCCGTAAGTTCTCAAATTAAATTGACTGAGCACAGCTGCTCTCTTAAACCAATTTACATCCGGTTCAAGGGTACATCTCTGAACTCCTCTGACACCTATCGTTTTAATCCTTCAACGACGTCAGAGAGGTGACGGGTCCCGACGGCCACAAATAACATGGACCACCATGTCCCTAAACTGGCGATGGACCCCCACGTACGTCCCTAAACTGGAACAATAGAGCCCCCAAATGCTCTTTTGTCGGATCTAAACGATCCCGTTTAAGTTGATCTTAGCCTCAAATATGGCTAACGTATCCTTAAACATTCAAACAGATTTTAGTCCCAAATTTGGACTATAAAACTCCCAATCAACTTTGGTTCAAGGGTACATCTCGGAACTCCTCTGACACCTGTCGTTGTAATCCTTCAACGTCGTCAGAGAGGTGACGGGTCCCGACAGCCATATATTAAATGGACCACTATGTCCCTAAACTGGAACAATAGAGCCCCTAAATGCTCTTTCTATTAAGTTGATCTTAGTCTCAAATCGGACTAACGCATCCTTAACGAACGTTTAAGTTGATCTTAGCTTCAAATACGGCTAACGTATCCTCAAACTAAAACCCCAAACCCAAATCTAAGAAAATACGGATTTGGACTAATCCACGTCCTACGGGCGACGACATAAATTAGTCTCCGTATACAATCCACGGGCAACCACAAACAAAACAAACACACACGACACGAAGTGAAATTCTGGAGAAGGAGAAAGTTGTTACCGCGAAGCGGTAGCATAATTAACTGCAGGGGCTTGCGCCTGCAGGAAAGAGTGTCCCCACAATCAAAACCCCCTCAAGTGAGGGGGAATGTGACGAAGTCTGCTACATCGGCCGCATCCGTCTAAACCTCCGATACACGATGCCATAAATCAACTTGGCATCTTTGGAGAGGTAGACGGATAAAACCAAATAACATCTGCCCCGAATCTCAGGCAAGACGTCCTCACGTCTCGGCCGCCGTTCGGAGGGGAACAGATTCTGGCACGCCCGGTGGGACCTTTTCCTCTTTCCACTCTACACTTCGTGTGTCGTGTTCACGAACGAATCGCGGTTTACTGTGCTTGCCTGTGGATTTGAGGTACTAAGATTTGGTGTCTTGCTCCGTGCAGAAAACAGAAGATCAATGGCTTCAAACTGCACTGCCTGCAACTGCAACTCTCGCTCGGTCTCTGCTGGAGGAGTGACTTACGGGCCCCAAGCGGCCTCTCTTTTCAAGATGCCAGGGGAGCAGGTAACTCAAGCCACCACTGCGCTGTTCTTTGGGACCATGCTCCCACCAATGATCTTCAATGCCCCTCTGCCGTTGCAAGAAGCTCCGAAGAAGTCGGTCTTTGATCGGCTTGCAACTACTGCGACCCCTCTCAACGGGTCGCCCAAATCCAGTGCATCGGTTTTCAATTGACTGGGTCAAAACTCTAATAGGCCCGTGAAGAAGCCCACAATACCAGAAGGTGTTATCCCCAAGTGGATAGCCATTCCTACTCATGAAATCGTCAAGGCTGCTTCACCTGCTCGGAAGTATGCTTTCGATAGGTTGGCTATCCCCATTCAACGGACGTCGGTCTTCAAGAGGCTAGTACCAGCAGAGCCTCACCAGAATAGGGGGCATCATAAACCCATCCCCATCGCCGAACCAACTCCATCCGCACGACACGCTCGACGTCGCCACTGGCGCCGAGTAAGGAAGGCTGGGGGCAACTCCCCCTCTGGATTTACGCCACCAGCTCCGATGGTGGAGATCGAGGCTGCTGTTCCAACCGGGAACAGTTTTGAATTGCTGAACACGGTGCGCAGAAACTCTCCTACTGCGGTGTTGAAACAAACTCCTTCACCTGTGAAGAATACTCCAGAGAAGAAGCTAGAGCAGCCCCCTCAACGGCTGTCCTCTAAAATTTATAAAGTCTGGCGACAGGTCCAGGAGTCGGTGATTGATAAAAACTATCTCCGCCGACAGGAAAAGATGAAGGTTCGGCAGGAGAAGGATTACTCTATCAACCCACAAAAAGCAACAGCTACTTGGGTGCCCACTATAACAGCCCCCTCAGCTCCAATCACTCAGAAGAAAAGGAGGCCGCAAGAAGCCCCTGTGAACATGACGAACCGTGAAAGTGCTGAGTATAAACGCCCCAAGTCCGGGGGCATGGTGGTGCATACTGTTTATATGGCTTCCGGAAAGGAGGAAAGCCGCGCTTCGACGGGTCACCGACCGCTCACCTGATCCTTGACAAAAGCCCAGGAGCAGCAACAGAAGCTTCAGGAAATGATGACTGTGATGGCTGCACTTACCGAACCGAAAGAAAGTTCGGAAGTATCATCAAAGCAGCGTCATGAACAAGAAACTGACGCTGACTATCTACGCAGAGTCCTCGAGAAGGACAAAGAGGCAGTAGAACAAGCTGCCAACATAAAACAAATGGCGCTCCTCTTCCAAGATATAGTAGGGATGATGTTACACCCGGACCCTCCAGCTGAAGACCCTCCGATCATTGTTGGAGACGATAGAGGGGAGACATCTAATCCTCCTCCGGCTCTTTCAGCAGCCAAGGAAGGAACTATTTCCAAGGCCGCACTGGATGACTATATAGCTCAGCAAATACGAGCTCATCAAGCGAATGAAGTGGCTGGGCAAATTGTTAGAACTGGACGACCCTATCCGGGCTGGTATGACCAAATCAGTTACCCGCCGGGATATACGATCCCTAAGTTCCACGTATATAAAGGGATAGGTAATCCACATCAGCACGTCGCTCAGTTCAGGGCCTTGTGCAGCAATACTGGAGGCGATGACAAATTGTTGCTTCGCCAATTCATCGGCAGCTTAGCAGAAACAGCCTTTGAATGGTATTCGGAGCTACCTAATGACTCTGTCAAAACATTTGCGGAGATGGAGCTACTGTTTACACAAAGATTCACGAGTGCTAGTGAACGCACCCCGATAACAGCACTGATAAATGCCAGGATAAGGCCAGGTGAAACGTGGGTCCAATACGCAACACGATGGCGGAACCTATGGTCGAAATGCGAACAACGCATAGAAGAGGCACCTGCGGTAGGCATGTTCGTGGGCACTCTCGATCCGCAGGCGACTATATCCCAATTCATGATGTTCTTCAGGCCGACCACCTTCCAGGCATTGATCGACAAATTAGCCCAAATGGACCAGATGGGCCACGGACCGTCTCCTCCAAAACCAGACTCTCGAAATGAGAAAGGAAAAGGGAAAGCGACTGTCGTTGCCAATGCTCAACAACAGCCGAGCAACTCAAAGCCGGTTGTTCGCCAAAATAACGCGCATCCACACCCGTCCCTCGAGGAGAGACTAGGACGTCCTTACTCGTTTCTTCAGAATAAAACGAGAAGACTGTTTGAACTGGCAGTACGCAACAGACTCATCAATCTGCCGAATCCAAAACGTCTGTTGCAGCCAGGCGATCTCAATAATCCCGATTACTGCCCTTACCACCAAACGGTAGGTCACCCGATCGAAGATTGTTTCGTCTTTAAGGGATGGATCGAGGATCAATACTTACAAGGCAAATTCGCGCTGTCTGAAAACTGGAAGGTAAACCCACCACAACCGCACACTCCAAAGAAGACGGACATGATGGGGGAAGCTTGTTCTTTTGTCGAGGACGAAAATGATGGAGAAGACTCATTAGACGAGCCTGAAGACTACGTAGCGACTTGTCACGTGATCTCTCACTCATTGGCGGATGATAAAGAGGCCCCTTGCGCCGAGAAACCGAGGGCGGACCCTGAACCAGAAATTCCGCGGCCGTCAGATGAGTTGATCGATGCCTTCCTGAATGAGATTCGTATGAAAGTTAAAGCCAATCAAGAGCGTGAGATGGCCATACTGGAGGGAGCCAAACACCGACGACTGGACCAAAGAGTCGAGGCACTCCCGTCAAATCAAAAGCCATCCACTGCGGATAAAAACAAATTCAAGACGAGGAAAAGGTTCGCTAAAGCCCTGTCAGCGGGAATGGTGCCACCACCCTCTGAAGAAAATACTCTCGGTGAAGTAGAGATGCATCCTAACTTCTGCTTATATCATCAGAAGATCATACATCCTATCGAAGACTGCGACTCCTTTAAGTGTTGGTGGCAAGGGTATGTCGCTCAAAAGCAACACTTCAACATGACAAAGTGTGGAGCTCGTAGACATCAGAAAAATGCGATAGATGAGCACAAGAGAGCCGCCGCCGACTGTCACAGAGCCGACTCCAAGGGATCGCGAATTATCAACTTCGGAAGCGACTCTGACGAAGAAGCTGCCCTCAACCCTCTCCTCAAGGAATCCGTGAAAGAATTGAGAAGTTGCGATAACGTTCAGCCGTGTAATCGCACGCTGCTCGGAAGAAATCTCGGCCTCGCAAACAAGGGATCGAGCAAAAAGGATAAAGGGAAGGAAAAAATAGCCCTCGTAGCCAATACTCAACAGCAATCGAGTGGCCCTAAACCGGTTGTTTGCCGAAACAACAAATAGCAACCCCTCCAGGAAAAGTTGAAACGTCCTTACTCGTTTTCGCAAAATAAAACAAGGAGACTGTTCGAGCTGGCAATGCGCGACAGACTCATCAATCTGCCGAGACCAAAACGTCCGTTGCGGCCAGGCGATGTAAACGATCTCAATTATTGCTCTTACCACCAAACGGTAGGTCACCTGATCGAGGATTGCTACATCTTTAAGAACTGGGTTGAAGATCAATACCAACAAGGCAAGTTCGTCATATCCAAAAACTGGAAGGTGAGCCCGCCACAACCGCACGCTCTGAGAAAGACGGATACGCCGGGGGCATCATGCTCATTCATAGAGAAAGCCCCATAGACCGAAAAGTCAATAAACTAGATATTCGCCTCAAATATGGCAACGGTGGACCGAAACGTCCTTAAACTAAGGACGGACCGAAACGTCCTTAAACTAACGACGGACCGAAACGTCCTTAAACTAACGACGGACCGAAACGTCCTTAAACTACTACCGCAGCATCTTCAGGCTGACGAGATGCAAAAAAAAAATAAAAAATAAAAACGGTATGTCCATAAGCAAAAAGGGTTCAGATGAAAACCCGAAAGGGCTCCATGAGTAAAAACAGCAGGACTACCGGCGAGTGTTCGTGAAAACCCGAAAGGGCGCGACCTCGTAAAAAAAAGATAATAAAAAGAATAAAAAAAATGGTACGTCCATAAGCAAAAAGGGCACTGTTTACCCCAATCAGAGCAAAGCTCTGTTCAAATTACAAGGCGGAAGGTGAAGCAACGCTTCCAATTCCCCCAATCAGAGCAAAGCTCTACCTTGAAAATTTAAGTTTTAATAAATGAAGTAACGCTTCAGATCCTCTGCGCTGCGCGCAAAGCGCCACGTGTCAGAAATTGATGCGTCAGCACAGCGCCCAAGACATGCGTCCAATCAGAGCAAGGCTCTTTAAAAATAAAAGTAAAGGAAGCAACGCGCAAGCACAGCTGCGCAAGCGCTGCGCTGCGCGACACGTGTCTGCGCAGTTGCGCAAGCACAGCTGCACAAGCGCTGCGCTGGGCGACACGTGTCATGCGCTGGGGCGTTTGCGCAAAACAGAACTGAAATTTTAAAGAAATCTTTTCTGTTCTTGTTAAAACAAGAAGATTTTCTTCTGTAAAACATGGGCCCTTGGATCAAAGATCCAACGATGGGGAAAATTCCCCAAATTACTCAGAGAAAGATCTCTTCAACAAATTTAACTAATTTATGGGCACTATAAAAAGGACCCCAGACCTCAATTCAAAGGCATCAACATTTCTTGAAAAATCAAGAGCTTCAAACAGAGAGAACTCTGAGAAAAATTTCAAGAAAAAGGTAAAAACCTTCACAAAAGAGAAGAAATTTCTTCTAATAAATCATTGATCTAAAAACCAGATCAATGATCTTCATATAATAAACAGTGCTTTGCACTTCTTATGAACCACTGGTTCTTTAAAACAAGAAAAAACAAAAATAAAAAAAAATAGTGCTTTGCACTTTTATGAACCTTTGGTTCTTGAAATAAAAAGAAAAACTTGTTTTTCTTTGATCTAAATTAGATCAAGGAAACGAATAGTGCTTTGCACTTTTATGAACCATTGGTTCTTGAATCTAAAAGATTCTTAAATCATAGTGCCTTGCACTTGCAAACTGCGCTGTTGCGCTCTTGGATCGGCGCAAGCCACCAGAGTGCGCCACGTGTCAGCAGCGCAGGTGCAGCGCATTAGCGCAGCGCAGGTGCAGCGCATTAGCGCAGCGCACTGCGCTTGCGCGACACGTGTCAGCACTATAAGCGCTTGCGCTCTCTGATTGGCGCAAAGCGCCTGATAAATGCAAGACATTTCCTAAAGGGCCAAGCCCAAATCAAAAAGACCAAGCAGGCCTAATTAAATTGATGCTCTGCATCATTTGTAAATGGGCAGAGCCCAAACGAAATAATAAAAATGCTATGCATTCTGAAAGGGGCAGAGCCCAAACAAAGTAGATGCCTTGCATCATTCATAAATGAGCAGAGCCCAAAATAAATTGATGCTCTGCATCTTTTATGGGCAGAGCCCAAACAAAAGAACAGAAGCAATGCAATGCATTATCTAAGTGTGGGCAAAGCCCTAGCACAGGTCTAATAGACCAAAAATAAATAAAAGTGTTGAACATTTTCAACTGGACTTAGCCCAATTTTGGCCGTAAGTCCTCAAATTAAATTGACTGAGCACAGCTGCTCTCTTAAATCAATTTATATCCGGTTCGAGGGTACATCTCCGAACTCCTTTGACACATGTCGTTGTAATCATTCAACGTTGTCAGAGAGGTGACGGGTCCCGATGACCACACCCATCAATATGGACTGCGGGGTCCTTAAACTCGTGGACCGAAACGTCCTTAAACAATTGTTGGACCGAAATGTCCTTAAACTAATAGCGGACCACCGCGTCCCTAAACTGGAACATAGACCACCACGTCCCTAAACTGGAATACAGACCACCACGTCCCTAAACTGGAACATCGACCACCACGTCTCTAAACTGGAATATGGACCACCATGTCCCTAAATTGGAATATGGACCGCACTGTCCTTAAACTACCAATGGACCGCAATGTCCCTAAACTACCTATGGACCATTACGTCCCTAAACTGGAATAATAGAGCTCCCAAATGCTGTTTTGTCGGATCTAAACGATCCCGTTTAAGTTGATCTTAGCCTCAAATATGGCTAACGTATCCTTAAACATTCAAACGGACTTTAGTCCCAAATTGGACTATAAAACCCCCAATCAACTTTGGTTCAAGGGTACATCTCCAAACTCCTCTGACACATGTCGTTGTAATCTTTCAACGTCGTCAGAGAGGTGACGGGTCCCGACGGCTATTAAATGGACCACTACGTCCTTAAACTGGAAATGGATCTAGACGATCCCGTTAAGTTGATCTTAGTCTCAAATCAGACTAATGTATCCTTAACGAACGTTTAAGTTGATCTTAGTCTCAAATGCGGCTAACGTATCCTTAAACTAAAAACACCAAACCTAAATCTAAGTAAATACGGATTTGGACTAATTCACGTCCTACGGGCGACAACATTACTCAGTCTCCGTATACAATCCACGGGCAACCACAAACAAAACAAACACCCACGACACGAAGTGAAATTCTGGAGAAGGAGAAAGTTGTTACCGCGATGCGGTAGCGTAATTAACTGCAGGGGCTTGCGCCTGCAGGGAAGAGCGTCCCCACAATCAAAAACCCCTCAAGCGAGGGGGGATCTGACGAAGTCTGCTACATCGGCCGCATCCGTCTAAACCTCCGATACACGGTGCCATAAATCAACTTGGCATCTTCGGAGAGGTAGACGGATAAAACCATATAGCATCTGCCCCGAATCTCAGGCCTAGACATCCTCGCATTGTGCGCCGTCTTTCGGAGGGGAGCAGATTCTGGCATACCCGGTAGGACCTTTTCCTCTTTCCACTCCACACTTCGTGTGTCGTGTTCGCGAACGAATCGCGGTTTGCTGTGGTTGCCTATAGATTCGAGGTACTAAGATTTGGTGTCTTGCTCCGTGTAGAAAACAGATGATCAATGGCTTCAAACTGCACTGCCTGCAACTGCAACTCTCGCTCCGTCCTCGCTGGAGGAGTGACTTATGGGCCCCAAGCGGCCTCCCTTTTCAAGATGCCAGTGGAGCAGGTAACTCAGGCCACCGCTGGATTATTCTTCGGGACCATGCTCCCACTGATGAGCTTCAATGCCCCAATGACATCGCAAGAAGCTCCAAAGAAGCCGGTCTATGATCGACTTACCACTGCCGCGACCCCTCTCAACGGGTCGCCCAGTTTCAATACCTCAGTTTTCAACAGACTGGGCCAGAACGTCCGCAAACCTGCGATACCCGAAGCTGCCATCCCAAAGCGGATAGCCATCCCGACTCAAACGGACGAAATCATTGGAAAGGCTCCTCCTTCCGAGAAGTCAGTTTTTACAAGGCTGGCCATTCCGGTTGCTGCTCCAGGCGAGGTCCTCAAAGCTGCTTCCCCTACCCAGAGCAGGAGGCATGAAGAAGCTTATCCAACAACGGAGGTGACTCCATCCGCAAGACACGCTCGACGTCGCCACTGGCGTCGAGTAAGAAAGGCTGGGGGCAACTCCCCTCTGGATTTACGCCACCAGCTCCGATGGTGGGGATCAATGCTGCTGTTCCAACCAGGAACAGCTTTGAATTGCTGAATACGGTGTGCAGAAACTCTCCTACTGCGATGTTGAAACGAACTCCTTCACCTGTGGAGAATACTCCAGAGAAGAAGCTAGAGCAACCCCCTCAACGGCTGTCCTCTAAAATTTACAAAGTCTGGCGACAGGTCCAATAGTCGGTGATTGATGAAAACTATCTCCGCCGACAGAAAAAGATGAAGGTTCAGCAGGAGAAGGGATACTCTGTCAAATCGAAAAAAGCAACAACTGGATGGGTGCCCATTGCAACGGCTCCCTCAACGTCAATCACTCAAAAAAGGAGGCCGCAAAAAGCCCCTGTGTCTTTGGCAAATCGCAAAGACACCGGACACAAACGCCCTAAGTCTGGGGGCATGGTGGTACACACCGTTTATATGGCTTCCGGAAAGGAGGAAAGCCGTGCTTCGACGGGTCACCGACCGCTCACCTGATCTATGACGAAAGCCCAGGAGCAGCAACAGAAGCTTCAGGAAATGATGACTGTGATGGCTGCACTTACCGAACCGAAAGAAAGTTCGAAAGTATCATCAGAACAGCATCACGAACAAGAGACTGATGCTGACTTCTTACGTAGAATCCTCAAAAAGAAGGACACAGAAGCCGCAGAACAAGCGGCTAACATAAAACAAATGGCACTCCTCTTCCAAGACATGGTAGGGATGATGTTACAGCCGGACCCTCCAGCTGAAGACCCTCCAGTCATTGTCGAAAATGACGGTGGGGAAACATCTGATCCTCCTCCGGCTCTTTCAGCAGCCAAGGAAGAAACCATTTCCAAGGCCACGCTTGATGACTATATAGCTCAGCAAATACGAGCTCATCAGGCGAGTGAAGCAGCTGGGCAAACTGTTAGAACTGGACGACCCTATCCGGGCTGGTATGACCAAATCAGTTACCCGCCGGGATATACGATCCCTAAATTCCACGTATAAAGGGACAGGGAATCCGCATCAACATGTCGCTCAATTCAGGGCCTTATACGGCAACACTGGAGGCGATGGCAAATTTTTGCTTCGCCAATTCGTTGGCAGCTTAGAAGAAACAGCCTTTGAATGATATTCGGAGCTACCTAATGACTCTGTCAAAACATTTGCGGAGATGGAGCTACTGTTCACGCAAAGATTCGCGAGTGCTAGTGAACACACCCCGATAACAGCACTGATAAATGCCAGGATAAAGCCAGGCGAAACGTGGGTCCAATACGCAACACGATGGAGGAACCTATGGTCGAAATGCGAACAATGCATAGAAGAGGCACCCACGGTAGGCATGTTCGTGGGCACTCTTGATCCGCAAGCGACCATCTCACAATTCATGATGTTCTTCAGGCCGACCACCTTCCAAGCATTGATCGACAAATTAGCCCAGATGGACCAGATGGGCCACGGACCGTCTCCTCCAAAACCAGACTCTCGAAATGAGAAAGGAAAAGGGAAGGCGACTGTCGTTGCCAACGCTCAACAACAGCCGAGCAACTCAAAGCCGGTCGTTCGCCAAAATAACGCGCATCCATGCCCGTCCCTCGAGGAGAGACTAGGACGTCCTTACTCGTTTCTTCAGAATAAAACGAGAAGACTGTTTGAACTGGAAGTACGTAACAGACTCATCAATCTACCGAATCCAAAACGTCCATTGCGACCAGGCGATCTCAATAACCCCGATTACTGCCCTTATCACCAAATGGTAAGTCACCCGATCGAGGATTGTTTTGTCTTTAAGGGATGGATCGAGGATCACTACCTACAAGGCAAGTTTGCGCTGTCTGAAAACTGGACAGTAAACCCACTACAGCCACATACTCCAAAGAAGACGGACACGCCGGGGGCAACTTGTCATGTGATCTCTCACTCATTGACAGATAATAAAGAGACTCCTTGCGCCGAGAAACCGAGGGCGGATCCTGAACCAGAAATTCCGCGGCCATCAGACGAGTTGATCGATGCCTTCCTGAATGAGATTCGTCTGAAAGTTAAAGCCGATCAAGAGCGTGAGATGGCCATACTGGAAGGAGCCAAACGCCGACTACTAGACCAAAGAGTCAAAACACTTCCATCAAATCAAAAGCCATCCGCTGCGGATAAAAACAAATTCAAGACGAGGAAAAGGTTCGCTAAAGCCCTGTCAGCAGGAATGAAGCTACCGCCCTCTGAAGAGAATACTCTCGCTGAGCTAGAGATGCACCCTAACTTCTGTTTATATCATCAGAAGATCATACATCCTACCGAAGACTGCGAATTCTTTAACTGTTGGTGGCAAGGGTATGTCGCTCAAAAGCAACACTTCGACATGACAAAATGCGAAGCTCGTAGACGTCAAAAAAATGCGATAGATGAGCGCAAAAGAGCCGCCGCCGATTGTCATATAACCGACTCCAAGAGATCGCAAATTGTCACCTTTGGAAGCGACTCTGACGAAGAAGCTACCCTCAACCTTTCCCTCAGGGAATCTATTTCAAAAATGAAGGAATTGAGGAGCTGCGAGAACGTTCAGCCGTGCAATCGCACGCTATTCGAAAAAAATCTCGGCCCCGCAAACAAAGGATCAAGCAAAAAGGAGAAAGAGAAGGGACAAACAGCCCTCGTAGCCAATACTCAACAGCAATCGAGTGGCCCTAAACGGGTTGTTTGCTGAAACAACAAACAGCAACCCCTTCAAGAAAAGTTGAAACGTCCTTACTCGTTTCCGCAAGATAAAACAAGGGGACTGTTCGAGTTGGCACTGCGCAACCGACTCATAAATCTGCCGGAGTCAAAACGTCCGTCGTGACCAAATGACGTCAATGAGCCCAACTACTGTCCCTATCACCGAGTACTGGGTCACCTGATCGAGGATTGCTACGTCTTCAAAAACTGGGTTGAAGATTAATACCAACAAGGTAAGTTCGTCGTCTCCGAAAACTGGAAGGTAAGCCCGCCACAACCGCACGCATCGGGAAAGATGGAGACGCCGGGGGCATCATGCTCATTAATAGGGAAGGCCTCAGGGACTGAAAAGTCAGTAAACTAGAGCTTCGCCTCAAAGACGGCGATGACGGACCGAAACGTCCTTAAACTAATGACGGACCACAAGTCCTAAAACTTGCGAACGACCGAAACGTCTTTAAACTAATACCGCAGCATCCGTAGGCTGACGAAAATATATATATATATATATATATATATATATATATATATATATATATAAACGGTATGTCCATAAGCAAAATGGGCACGGATGAAAACCTGAAAGGGCTCCGTGAGTAAAAACAGCAGGGCTACCGGCGAGTGTTCGTGAAAACCCGAAAGGACGCGACCTCATAAAAAAATATATAAAAATAAAAAAAAAGAGACGGTATGTCCATAAGCAAAATGGGCACGGATGAAAACCCGAAAGGGCTCCGTGAGTAAAAACAGCAGGACTACCGGCGAGTGTTTGTGAAAACCTGAAAGGGCGCAACCTCATTAAAGGACACTTACAGGGTCCTCTCGACCTTGTGAGGAGAAACCACCCGCGTGAGATCCTTACGACTCATAAGGGAGCAACACACTTAGGTATCCCCACGATTCCTAAGGAGAAAATACACTTGCGAGATCCTCACGACTCGTAAGGAGAACTCTCTTATGGGACCTTCACGGCTCATAAGATTTGAAAGTCTTAAGTTACAGAGACCTAAACCTGTGCTTAAGCAACCCCCACAACTTCCAATATTGCCCTATAAGTGGTTCAATACTGACTCTTGTATACAATCCACGGGCGCGAATAAACATTTCCCTAACCAAATCCCATCCGTGATTGGGGATATGTGCGCATGATGAACAACCCTTATAAGTCCCCTCGACTTACAAGGAGAAAACCCTCCTGTAGGATCCTTACGACTTACAGAGGAACATACACTTAGGAATCCTCACGATTCCTAAGGAGAAAATACACCTACAAGATCCTTACGACTTGTAGGGAGAAATACCTTTGTGAGACCCTTACGGCTCATGAAGTTAAAAGCCTTAGTCGACAGGACCTTAACCCTGTTCGCTAAGCCACCTTTGATCAACATCGACGAAGGCAAATGATGATTTGCTCCTGGCAATATTCCAGTTGTAGCAATGCTGATGCCAAAATCAGTGTCTAATTCCTAGCTTGCAGCGAAAAGACAGCAAGCCACACATGCATACGAAATAGCCGAAATGATGGGGCAACTTGCAACAAAATCAGCAAGTAAAAATGTATGCATGCAAAATAGCCGAAATGATTGGGCAACTCGCAATAAAAAGCAGCGAGTAAAAATAAAATAAATAGCCGAAATGATTAGGCAGCTCGCAATAAAAAGCAGCGAGTAAAAAAAATAAATAGCCGAAATGATTGGGCACCGCGAAAAATAGCCGAAATGATTGGGCAATCGCGACCTTCACGATATAAAAGCTGAAATGATAGAGCATCGCGGAAATAAAATAATAATAATAAAAAAAATGAACGAAACTTCTGCCCTACAGGTTAGATCACATCGATTCCTGTATGCAATCCAGGGGCACAAACAAAGAGGGAACCATACTTTCCCAACAGGCTCCATAAAAAAAAAAGCGAAGCCAAATCTCGGCGGTTCACAGACAACCTAGAGACCATCTAAGCATTCATCTTGTTACAGCAGATGAGATGTCAATAAAGGCGTTCCTTCGTAGTCCATCAAGATGCAGATACAACGCCAACAAAAAGACCTTACGGTCGAAGCAAAGCGAAGCGACGGCAAAATCCCAGCTTCATTTCGACGTTCGTCTCGATACTGTAGACGCAATGTCAACCCCAGCGTTCTTCCTCCAACAGGATTTGGACACACCAAAGCAAACGAAGCGAAGGCCACATTCCTAGCTTCAACGTCTTGACGGTAACTCATATAAAACCGGAAAGACAATTGGAGATCGTCTCGCACCAGCACAGGGTGGTCACCACCTCGACGTCCATCTCGATACAGCAGACGAGATGTCACCCCAGCGTTCTTCCTCCAACAGAGTTCAGACGCGACAATCAAACAAGTGGAGTAACGGCAAAATCCCAGCTCCACCGTGACATTCGTCTCGATACAGCAGATGAGGTGTCACCCCGACGTTCGTCTCGACACAGCAGGCGCAACATCATCAAACAAATGGAGCCACGGCAAAGTCCCTAGTTCCAAACCTCGACGGTTCACCAGCAACTTAGAGACAACCGCGACGTTCGTCTCGATACAGCAGACGAGATGTCACTTCAGCGTTCTTCCTCCAGCAGGGTTCGGACGTGACAAAGCAAACGAAGCGAAGGCCAAATTCCTAGCTTCAAGGTATTAGCAACGCAACATCATCAAACAAACGGAGCCACGGAAAAATTCCAGCTCCACCCCGACGTTCGTTTCGATATAGCAGACGAGTTGTCACCCCAACGTTCTCCCTCCAGCAGGATTCAGACGCGACAATCAAACAAATGGAGCCACGGCAAAATCCCTAGTTCCAAACCTCGACGGTTCACCAGCAACCTAGAAACAACCGCGACGTTCGTATCGATACAGCAGACGAGATGTCACCCCAGCGCTCTCCCTCCAGCAGTATTCAGACGCGACAATCAAACAAACGGAGCCACGGCAAAATTCCAGCTCCACCTCGACGTTCGTTTCGATACAGCAGACGAGTTGTCACCCCAGCGTTCTCCTTCCAACAGGATTCAGACGCGACAATCAAACAAACGGATCCACGGCAAAATTCCAGCTCCACCTCGACGTTCGTTTCGATACAGCAGACGAGTTGTCACCCCAGCGTTCTCCCTCCAACAGGATTCAGACGTGACAATCAAACAAACGGAGCCACGGCAAAACTCCAGCTCCACCCCGACGTTCGTTTCGATACAGCAGACGAGTTGTCACCCTAACGTTCTTCCTCCAGCAGGGTTCGGACGCGACAATCAAACAAACGGAGCCACGGAAAAATCCCTAGTTCCCACCGCGACATTCGTCTCGATACAGCAGACGCGATGCCAGCAAACGAAGCAAAGGCCAAATTCCTAGCTTCAGGGTCTTGACGACAACTCCAATAAAACCTGAAAGACTATCGGAGATCATCCCACACCAGCGCGGAGTGGATATGACTCATCGTGGCTCGCCAAAATGAGCCTAACCTCAAGTAAAAAGCGGCATGGCAAATTCCTACCGCTTGCTCTTCCGACGTTCAAACTGCCTAAGAAGATTGCTTGAAGACGTCTTGTCCAGCCCTCGAAGGGATCAGAGACACGGCAGTCGCAGGGCTACTCGAACAGCACGATTGCCTATCGAGGAACATATCAGCTTATGCGACGGTACGACGGCCAAAACCCTAAGTACCACAGACCCTAACGGACTTCTGTCGAAAAGAGCAGAGGTTAACTGTGACGTTAGAATATTCTTGCGAGAAATGCTCGATTAGTCTCGACTTGTGAAGAAACTGATGTCTTTGCGAGAAATTTTCGATGCGACTCGACTCGTGAGATAAAGCCTTAGGCAATAGGCATAAAAGGAGCCTGTTTCCTAAGCACTGGGACCCTGCAAGTTGGCCCAAAACGGTCTCTTGCACACTATCCACGGGTCTCACTCTCCAAACTCGAAACTCGACAAGGAGGGAAGCAACCGCTTACGGGTCCTCTCGACTCGTAAGAGGGAAAAATTCTCTTATAGGATCCTTACGACTTATAAGAGAAAACACACTTAGGAATCCTCACGATTCCTAAGGAGAAAATCCACCTACAAGATCCTCTCGATCCGTAGGGAGAAAAGTCTCCATGAGACCCTCACGGCTCATAGAGTTGAAAAGTCTTAGTCGGCAGATCTGAACCTGCGGCCTAAGCCATCGCTATTTCTCGAGAAATCTAGATGCTTACTCTATTATCTATCGACCCTGTTTATTAAGACAGCACATGCACAATAAAAGAAAGAAGGAAGTGACAGGAAGACCATCCGATTTACATTTGATCAAGCGTTCAAGACACACTCACTCGTGCATGTGCAAAAGATTCAGAACAAGAAATAAAACAAACTGAAATGGAAATTTTCTATTCATATCATAAAAAGGGGTCCTTACAATCACGGAGAAATAGATAATAACATTATTAAAATGTTTACAAAGGTTTAACCTCGAACCCAGGACATGGGTTGAGGAACTCGAAAGTGACCCTATCTATGACTCTCCAAGCCCCGCGGACCATCCTGGTGTGCTTTCTTTCGCGAGCACAAGCATCAGGGTCCTCCCTGATGTCTTCCACCCTCCGATAAGCAGCAAGTATGGCAGATTGTTGAAAGACCTCGTGCAAGAGATCGATAAGACTGTCTCGCCGTCTCTTCGAGATAAAGTTCAACAGGTACTCCGAGTGCACCTTATCCTCAGCGGCATCCAACGCCCTAAGCGGCACACCGGAACAGAATAGGGGAAGCGCTTCCCAGATGGCTCCCATGATAAGTTTCAGGAGGGAGGAACGTCGGGGAAGCAGTGAACCGTTATATGCGTCGAAGCGGCTCATGATTTCAGCACACTCCGCGTTTGTGAACTCCCGATTTTGAGAACGGCCAAGTCGGCGGATGTCCCCGTAAGAGATGATCTCGTCAAGATTGTACATGTGGGCGTTAATTGTTTCTGTAAAAGAAAATCAACAAAAATTATCAGAAAGATTGATTAAGCAAAATGATATAATGCACTGAGGAATAAAATGCCATCTTTAAACTCCAAGATCAATGAAAAACTCCTAAGAGTTCTGTTGTATGATTTGGAAGGAGCAAAGCTCCATTAATAAATTAAGAAAATCCAAGAAAAATCTTTCAATGAGCAGAGCTCTACTAATGGAACCCTAATACGGTCCCCTTTAGCTCTCTTGAAATCCCTTTAGACCTATAGAGCAGAGCTCTGCTAAGTGAAACCCTAAATGGGTTTCCTTTAGATCGGGATCTATTGAGAGCAAGGCTCTGTCAATGAAAATTAATTTAATTTAATTTAATTCAAATTAAAAAATTTCACCTAAAAGTTTTAAGAGTTTAACTCTTGAAATTCTTGAAAATAAAGAGCAAGGCTCTGAGTTCTGAAGGTAAAATTCTTAGAAGATGATGATCATCTGTTGAGGACCAAAGGTCCTATTTATAGGCATCGAATGCCCTTTCAACTTCCAAAAGTTACCGCAACGGTTGGAATTCTGCCACCGTTGCGCTCGCATTTGGGGCTACGCAAGCGCAACGGTGGGGGGGCATTTGTTTACCCCAATCAGAGCAAAGCTCTGTTCAAATTCCAAGGCGGAAGGTGAAGCAACGCTTCCGATTCCCCCAATCAGAGCAAAGCTCTACCTTGAAAATCTAAGTTTTAATAAATGAAGCAACGCTTCAGATCCTCTACGTTGCGCGCAAAGCGCTACGTGTCAGAAGTTGATGCGTCAGCAGAGCGCCCAAGACATGCGTCCAATCAGAGCAAGGCTCTTTAAAAATAAAAGTAAAGGAAGCAACGCTTCAGTTGCGCAAGCGCTGCGCCGCGCGACACGTGTCTGCGCAGTTGCATAAGCACAGCTGCGCAAGCGCTGCGCTGCGCGACACGTGTCATGCGCTGGGGCGTTTGCGCAAAACAGAACTGAAATTTTAAAGAAATCTTTTCTGTTCTTATTAAAACAAGAAGAGTTTCTTCTGTAAAACAGGGGCCCTTGGATCAAAGATCCAACGGTGGGGAAAATTCCCCAAATCACTCAGAGAAAGATCTCTTCAACAAATTTAACTAATTTATGGGCACTATAAAAAGGACCCCAGACCTCAATTCAAAGGCATCAACATTTCTTGAAAAATCAAGAGCTTCAAACAGAGAGAACTCTGAGAAAAATTTCAAGAAAAAGGTAAAAACCTTCACAAAAGAGAAGAAATTTCTTCTAATAAATCATTGATCTAAAAACCAGATCAATGATCTTCATATAATAAACAGTGCTTTACACTTCTTATGAACCACTGGTTCTTTAAAACAAGAAAAAAAAAATAAAAAAAAAATAGTGCTTTGCTCTTTTATGAACCTTTGGTTCTTGAAATAAAAAGAAAAACTTGTTTTTCTTTGATCTAAATTAGATCAAGGAAACGAATAGTGCTTTGCACTTTTATGAACCATTGGTTCTTGAATCTAAAAGATTCTTAAATCATAGTGCCTTGCACTTGCAAACTGCGCTGTTGCGCTCTTGGATCGGCGCAAGCCACCAGAGTGCGCCACGTGTCAGCAGCGCAGGTGCAGCGCATTAGCGCAGCGCACTGCGCTTGCGCGACACGTGTCAGCACTATAAGCGCTTGCGCTCTCTGATTGGCGCAAAGCGCCTGATAAATGCAAGACATTTCCTAAACGGCCAAGCCCAAATCAAAAAGACCAAGCAGGCCTAATTAAATTAATGCTCTGCATCATCTGTAAATGGGCAGAGCCCAAACGAAATAATAAAAATGCTATTCATTCTGAAAGGGGCAGAGCCCAAACAAATTAGATGCCTTGCATCATTCATAAATGAGCAGATCCCAAAATAAATTGATGCTCTGCATCTTTTATGGGCAGAGCCCAAACAAAAGAACAGAAGCAATGCAATGCATTATCTAAGTGTGGGCAAAGCCCTAGCACAGGTCTAATAGACCAAAAATAAATAAAAGTGTTGAACATTTTCAACTGGACTTAGCCCAATTTTGGCCGTAAGTCCTCAAATTAAATTGACTGAGCACAGCTGCTCTCTTAAATCAATTTATATCCGGTTCGAGGGTACATCTCTGAACTCCTCTGACACATGTCGTTGTAATCATTCAACGTTGTCAGAGAGGTGACGGGTCCCGACGACCACACCCATCAATATGGACTGCGGGGTCCTTAAACTCGTGGACCGAAACGTCCTTAAACTATTGTTGGACCGAAACGTCCTTAAACTAATAGCGGACTACCGCGTCCCTAAACTGGAATATAGACCACCACGTCCCTAAACTGGAATACAGACCACCACGTCCCTAAACTGGAATATGGACCACCACGTCGCTAAACTGGAACATGGACCACCATGTCCCTAAATTGGAATATGGACCGCACTGTCCTTAAACTACCAATGGACCGCAATGTCCTTAAACTACCTATGGACCACTACGTCCCTAAACTGGAACAATAGAGCTCCCAATGCTCTTTTGTCGGATCTAAACGATCCCGTTTAAGTTGATCTTAGCCTCAAATATGGCTAACGTATCCTTAAACATTCAAACAGACTTTAGTCCCAAATTGGACTATAAGACCCCCAATCAACTTTGGTTCAAGGGTACATCTCCGAACTCCTCTGACACATGTCGTTGTAATCCTTCAACGTCGTCAGAGAGGTGACGGGTCCCGACGGCCATATATTAAATGGACCACTACGTCCTTAAACTGGAAATGGATCTAGACGATCCCGTTAAGTTGATCTTAGTCTCAAATCAGACTAATGTATCCTTAACGAACGTTTAAGTTGATCTTAGTCTCAAATGCGGCTAACGTATCCTTAAACTAAAAACACCAAACCCAAATCTAAGTAAATACGGATTTGGACTAATCCACGTCCTACGGACGACGGCATTACTCAGTCTCCGTATACAATCCACGGGCAACCACAAACAAAACAAACACCCACGACACGAAGTGAAATTCTGGAGAAGGAGAAAGTTGTTACCGCGATGCGGTAGCGTAATTAACTGCAGGGGCTTGCGCCTGCAGGGAAGAGCATCCCCACAATCAAAAACCCCTCAAGCGAGGGGGAATCTGACGAAGTCTGCTACATCGGCCGCATCCGTCTAAACCTCCGATACACGGTGCCATAAATCAACTTGGCATCTTCGGAGAGGTAGACGGATAAAACCATATAGCATTTGCCCCGAACCTCAGGCCTAGACGTCCTCGCGTTGTGCGCCGTCTTTCGGAGGGGAGCAGGCACGGATGAAAACTCGAAAGGGCTCCGTGAGTAAAAAAACAGCAGGACTGCCGGCGAGTGTTTGTGAAAACCCGAAAGGGCGCAACCTCGTTAAAGGACACTTACAGGGTCCTCTCGACCTTGTAAGGAGAAACCACCCGCGTGAGATCCTTACGACTCATAAGGGAGCAACACACTTAGGGATCCCCATGATCCCTAAGGAGAAAATACACTTGCGAGATCCTCACGACTCGTAAGGAGAACTCTCTTATGGGACCCTCACGGCTCATAAAATTCAAAAGTCTCAAGTTACAGAGACCTAAACCTGTGCTTAAGCAACTCCCACAACCTTCGATATGGCCCTACAAGTGGCTCAATACTGACCCTTGTATACAATCCACGGGCGCGAATAAACATTTCCCTAACCAAGTCCCACTCGTGACTGGGGATATGTCCATACGGTGAACAACCCTTGTAAGTCCTCTCGACTTGCAAGTAGAAAACCCTCTTGTAAGATCCTTACGACCTATAAGAGAACACACACTTAGGAATCCCCATGATTCCTAAGGAGAAAAAGCACCTACGAGATCCTCACGACTCGCAGGGAGAAATACCTTTGTGAGACCCGTACGGCTCATGAAGTCAAAAGCCTTAGTCGACGGGATCCTAACCCTGTTTGCTAAGCTACCTTTGTTCGACATCGATAGAGGCAAATGATGATTCGCTCCTGGCAATATCCTAGTTGTAGCGATGCTGATGCCTAAGCCGGTATCAAATTCCAAGTCCTTTCATGGCAAATGATGATTCGCTCCTGGCAATATCCCAGTTGTAGCGATGCTGATGCCTAAATCGGTGTCTAATTCCTAGCTTGCAGCGAAAAACCAACGAACCATACATGCATACGAAATAGCCGAAATGATGGGGCAACTTGCAACGAAATCAGCAAGTAAAAATGTATGCATACAAAAACAGCCGAAATGATTGGCCAACTCGCAATAAAAGAACAGCGAGTAAAAAATAAAATAAATAGCCGAAATGATTGGGCACCGTGAAAATAGCCGAAATGATTGGGCAATCGCGACCTTCGCGATATAAAAGCTGAAATGATAGAGTATCGCGGAAAGCGAATAATAAAAAAAATGAATGAAACTTCTGCCCTACAGGTGAGATCGCATCGATCCCTATATACAATCCAGGGGCACAAACAAAGAGAGAACATACCTTCCCAACAGGCTCCATCAGAAAGCGAAGCCAAATCTCGACGGTTCATAGACAACCTGAGACAATCTCGACATCTGTCGCAATACTGCAGACACAAGGTCAACAAATGAAGCAAAGGAAGATCCCTAGCTTCAAGGTCTCGATGTCAATATCGACAACTTAGAGATCACCAACGGCATTTCTCCTCACTCCAACCAGTGCAGATGTAACGTCAACAAACTGACCTCAGAGTCGCAACGAAACGGAGCCATGGCAAAGTCCCTAGTTCCAAATCTCAATGGCCACATCTACGGCCCAGAAACCAACAACGGTGTGCCTCATCATTCCAGCAGGACACAGATGCTACACTATCAAACGAAGCCATGGCAAAATCCCAGCTTTACCTCGGCATTCGTCTCGATGCAGCAGACGAGATGTCAACAAAGGCGTTCCTTCGCAGTCCAACAAGATGCAAAAGCAACGTAAACAAAAGACCCCATGGTCAAACAAGCGGAGTAACGGCAAAATCCCTGTAGGGTTACTAGGCACACTCAAGAGGTTCCACAAGGCATCAACCATGTCAAAATCAAATTTTTCATGTGCCTAAGAATCCTATGCAAGATCGTTAACTAGAGATTAGGCGAAAAGCAAGCAAGTAAACAACTTTATTGCTAAGTGAAAGGGACTACAACCTTTGTAGATCCGCTCCACCATTTCTTTAGCTCCGTGTTGACGTCCCTCCGCTGCGATCATCGGATCCCGGATTCTAGCGATGGTTTCGTCGGAGAAATGATCGGGCTAGGTCGTTGACTTCGAGGCCGAAGATGATCTACGTCGGGGAGACTCAAACTCAAGCTATTCCTTCACTTGGTCAAAAACTTTGTGAAGAGAACACCCTATACTACATGGCAAGTGGTAGAGGATGAAGAAATAGGAAGTGGGTTCACTTTAGAATTGGATTTCTCACTCTTTTTCTCATGGCACCATTGGAGCTCTCAAGCTTTTGTGAGCTTGATGAAGATGAAGAAGAAGAAAAGAATTCTATCAATTAAAAGAATAATATGAATACTTATCCTTTTAATCATGGCACCATGGTTGAGTTAAGCCCTCATGCTTAACTCATGTAGAGAATTAACCATATCATTAGGTTAAGGGTTGGGTTAGCTAATATCTTAAACAAATGACAAAGAGAGTTGACTTTGTCAATGTTTATCAAGCTTCATGAAGCTTGATAACTTTGACCAAAGTCACATTCTTTTGTTATATGCTTAGGAAAATAGTAAACCCTAATCTAACCTTGATTTGGTTCAAGTCTCATACACACAACTTGTTTGTATCATCAAGCATGATACAAACATGTACACCTGCATATACCACATATAAACAATGTGCACATTCAAGTGAGAAAATCAATCTTAAGTGAACCAATACTAGTTAATGTAAAGTAATATATTAAATATATAATTATACATTAAATCATTAAATAAACACTTGATTTAACGATCCGGTCATATCTCATATAACCGACTAATATCAAGTGTATCAATGTATCGAATCAACACTTGATTCGGTAACCCGGCTATATCACATATAACCTACCGATGATACAAATCGCGAGAATAGAATACAGTATCACATACTGGTATTATTCTCGGTCCCGCACATATCTCATATACGCTCCTATATCGTTTCGCTTGAGCCAGGAAACCCCTGTGTAGGACTCTAAAGACTCGTCAATACGCCGGCAGTAGGTGATGATCATATCAAACACCTACAAGCCGCAAGCGGTCTGCTAAACGTAACGGCCACCCGGGTATCGAGCGATCAGAAGATCAACGAGCAAGCCCTCTCACACTCCTGTGAATCCAACCAGTAACACTACCGTATAGTCCGGTCTCTTCGTCTTATATGTCGCATATCTCGTCTAGGGGTGGTAAACGTCAGACCCCAATAACTCGAAAAGTCGTGTCGATATGAGGCTCATAACGGGTCGAGAAACTACTGGTACCACTTACCAGTAAATCCCTAAAGCAGCCTTGGCCAAGGACTTCCTTTTATAGCCAATCGAGCACAGCGCAACATCAACTCCCTATACCGGGAGAGACGAAACCCCTCCTATCGCTCATTGCCTCCATGTGACTCGGGACTGTACCCAAAAACCACCTTTTTGCACGCCCTCTTGGACGTGGTATGATGGAAATCAAAGCACAGTGGGAATCACACAAGACTCTATGATGATCTCGGGTCTACAGACTAACCTGCACCAGTGTCACCAGAGAACTGCCATCTGACGTAAGGTATAATACCATCTGGGAGTTCTCGGCGAGTCCGTCCAGTGTACCCAGTCTCCACTGAGCACCCGTATATCATCTCTGATGTCAAACACCAATGGATATGGGATCATCCATCGTCTATCTGTATGGGTCGAGAAGGTATACGCTAGTCTACTCTGGTATATCGATGCCCCGTCTCGATACACCCACGACTAGGGACATTGAAGGATGTACTTATGGACTACCTGTCCCCACTAGTATGATCCGCATCATAGTCCAGGTAGTCAAGTACACATCCTAAGGGCTTTACCAACATGTAACAGAGAGACAATCAGTGTACACGTTAAAGTAAAGAGTAACCAGATAGCATACTATCATATCGAGCAAGAAAGTCATCCCTATATATGTCCAAGCATCCACTACAATATACATCCTATGTATAGTAATGGCCTCTAGGGCATACATATAACTAACAATCTCCCACTTGCACTAGGGCCATCTGATAGCAGTGGTTGTAGTATCTCATACTCAACCATCCCATAAAAGTCTCTCTCTGGGAAAAGGCCTTTGTGAGTGGATCCGCCGTGTTGTCCTCTGAGTCTACTCTCCTAATCTCGATCCCCTGGAGATCAACCATCTCCACGATCAGGTGACACTGCCTTAGAATATGTCTGGATCACTGATGAGACGGGCGTTCCTTGGCATAAGCCATAACTCCATTGTCACACAATGGGAGGAACGAAGTTCATCTCATGAACTAATATACACCCAGACTTCCTCTTTGGTAGTATCTTTGGTAACGATGTATCTTTCCTTTAATCGTCTAGTATGTCACGGTATCTAGCTTGGAACTCTTCCAACATACCGTCCCTTTACTGAGGGTAAAGACAATGCCTGTGACTGACATTCAGTCATCCTTATCACCGTGGAACCTTTCCAGTGATTCTCCCCAGGATCAATTGATACCATCTCACTACAACTAGTGAGTATCCTAATATCCAATTAGATCTATCTCATAGATCCAAAATCCAGGATTCAGGAGGTATCATTATGATCCTATATGGAGAATCCTTGTGATAAGCGGAGATTGACCGAGCGTAGTATAAGAAACTACTTCCCTATCATGAGTATGTCATCCACGTATTTTACGAGGATCACCACCATACTCCCTACTACCTTTTTGTATATACTAGGTTCATCTACCATTTTGATGATGTCAAACTCTTTGACTAACTCATCAAAACAGATGTTCCAACTCCGCGATGCCTGCTTTATCACATAAAACATCTTGCATACGTTTCCGCTGCTCCCACTGTCTACGAAGCCCTCTGACTGTGTACTTATAGACTATCTCTTCTAAATCTTTATTTAGAAAAGCAGTCATGACACCCAACCGCCAGATATCGTAGTCATGGTATGTAGCCGTGGCAAGTAGGATCTGGATGGACTTAAGCATAGCTACTTAGAAAAGGTTTCATCATAATCCATACCTGGTCAATGATGCAAACTTTTAACAAGTCTAGCTTTGAAAGTCTCAACTTTTCCATGTACACCAAGTAATCTTCTCAAGATATACTTGCTCCTGATGGGGATTTAACCCTTCAGATAAAGCAACCAAAGTCCATACTTTGTTGGTGTATAAGGATTCCATCTCAGATCGATAAGCATCCAGCCATTCTTACAGAGTCCTACTCCTGATGGCCAGCCCGAAACTAGTTGGGGCATCATCTTATGATGCAATCTTCGCTCCCACTGTCATCGAGAAACCAAAGTATCTCTCAGGTGGGTGAGGAACCCTGCTAGATCGGCGGAGAGGCTGAGGTTCGTTGGTGGCTATTGAATCTTTTGGTTCTACCAAATCATCAGCTGCAGTTTATATAGCTGGAACTCTTTCCAGTTCTACCTCATATCCACTAATTTCTTCACAAGAAATTCCCTTTCACAAAGGTGGCATGCTGAGTAACAAAACAGCTTTTGTTCCTCGGTTAGGTAGAAGATATTCCCTTGCGTATGCCTGGGATATCTAACAAACTTCTACAGATCTGACTTTGCCTCGAGCTTTTCCGGATTTTGCTTTTTAGACATAGGCCAGACAACCCCAAATCTTAACTAACTTAAGAGATGGGCTCTTCCCATTCCATATCATATATGAAGTGGTAGGCAACTGATTTGATCGGAACCCTATTCAATAGGTATGCAGCTTCTCAAGTGCATAACTCCCTAAAAGGAAATAGGAAACTCAGCAGTACTCATCATAGAACACACCATATCAAATAGGGTGTGATTGCTCCGCCCCGATACACCGACGTGCTGTGGTGTATGCGGAGGAATAATGCTGAGAGAGAATCTTATTCTTAGAATAGTCCAGGAATCCTGTGCTTAAGTATTCTCCTCCTTGATCACATCAAAGGACATAATACTTATACCCGTTTTTGGTTCTCTACTTCTAACTTATATTCTGTGAATATCTCAAAAATTTCGGACTTGTGTTTCAACAGGAACATATGTCTGAATCTTGAGAGATCATCAGAGAAGGTAATGAAGTACGAAGAACCGGTCTTGGCATGTGTAGACAGGGGACCTGTATACATCAACATGTATCATCCCAAGAGTTCACTAACTCTTTCTCTGTTTCTAATAAACAGAGCTATGGTCATCTTATCTCTGTGACATGACTGGCAAGTTTCACAAGATGTAAATTCAAACTAATTTAAATATGCATCTTAATGTAACTTTAGCTAGTCGGGTCGCATCGATATGACCTAGTCTACAATACCTCAAGAAGGATTCGTTCATTTCTGAACTCTTCCTCTTGTGTGTGTTCTATATACTAAGAACTGTAGTTTGATTTAGAACGTTAATGCTTTTAGATAACGTGCCTGAACCGATCAACTCTTGATATAGGAAATGTTCAAAACATTATCCAATCAATACAAAATTATATCCTTCTTTATCTAAATAAATAGACTGATATGATTTTGTATATCAGGTTCGATATCTAATAACATCTGTTCAGAATCAATGTATTCTGGTAATACAGGGTGACAGTGACCAACAGACTTGGCTGCAACACTTGCACCATTTTCTACCTCATGAAACTTATCACCCGTCCTCAGTTCTCTACCTTTCTGTAGCCCATGTAATATATTACATATGTGGGATCCTGATCCGGTATCATATACCCAGGTCGTAAAGGACATTGAGAAACAGTTATGTGTAACGAACACAGCCGAAGATGATGCATCATATGCACTTTCTTCGTTTGGGTGGTATGGGAATCCTGGTATTCCCCTAATTCCTGCTCGGTCTTATAACAATTATAAGTTGGAGCAGGACCAACGATCCCCAGCTCAGTATAACAAGCGGGTTCAGTCAATACATCCGTATTATTATCTTGATTAAGGCGTGACATGGTCGCTACCAGGAGAGAGAGAGAAGAAAACACTCTGCGTGCGCTTTTGCAAGATCAGATTGGTTATTATTTTATCTAATCAGGATGGCTCCCACTGTTTTTATCAAATCTTCCTTCAAACCCTAAAAGGAAAGACTAGCCGGGATTAATTACACCCTACAAGTTCGCCAATCTTTCAGCCAGGCCAGTGTCGGTACTTTGAGGGAGGTTCCCCGTGCTTTCGCACGGACCTAATTACAGTAAACCTCGTTTTCCCAGAGGCGTAACCCCGTTGACACCTTTCTAGACACCTACTTGATCGGCTAATTGTAATGTGTAAAACTCTCCCAGGAGTAACAATTACTCGCAGTGGGTATCGGAATCCAACTATCTCATAGAAGGTATGCAATCTCATTGCAAATTTCAACACTTGAAATTCCCGATAATTTTGCCCCGAACGATCTATGACATTGACAAGGTCAACAAACCATAGACCGTAAGTCAAGTTCTACCCGTCATTTCTTGATTGAATCAAACCCACCTGCACGACCCTTGACAAGGCCAACAAGGCCGTACGACTACCCTAAAACAATCTGCATCATATGCATAAGCAGATAAATACTGGTTAGCTACCGCACACTGCGCCTTGACAAGGTCAACAAACGCAGCACGAATACTAAGCAGGACTTATCTGAAATGACGGAGGGCTACGACAGGTTTTTCTGAAAACCTATTGCGTAATGAACTTGATATCGTTGTAGAATCAAATGATTTTAAAATGGAGTGTTTTTTAGGCTTTTCTAGTTTTGCTAAAGGGGTCACTCCCGGTGAAGGGATCGTCGGCCCTTTCCTCATCGAATAAGGTGCAGGATATATCATATATACCGCTGTGCAAAGCAAGAACTATAGGAGCAATCAAAAGACAAACCGAGGGGTGTAGCATCTGCCAGTTATTACTAAAGGGGTCACTCCCGGTGAAGGGATCTCGGCCCTTTCCTTATCGAATAAGGTGCAGGATGTTCTACAAGGAACACCGCGATGCAAAGCAAGAACCGTAGCTACCTGTTTTTGAAAATTCGATTCCATAACATCTTTTAGGTTTCTTTTATTTCATTAATCATATTAATGAATTCCCATCATTTAAGTCACCTAAACATCACAGATAAATACGACGTACACTTATGCCATCCGCATTCGCCTCGATGTCTCCTCGTGCACCGTTAGGTTAGGTAACTAACGACAGAGCGGGGCAGGGCTAGCGCGAGTGCAAAACATAAGTAACATCTATATAATATATCATATATACAGTATCTATCACAACATATCAAATGATCACATCATAGATATCGCAGCAGAAGAAACATATATGAAATATCGGATATACTAGGACGTCCGTGTTTTCAATACGATCCTGTATAAAACACGGATTCCACGGTCGCGATGAATAGCCAAACCCACACCCCTAGACCCCTACGAGAGCGGCAAGCAACCCTACCAATTCTAGAGTTAGGAGACCCGGACTCGACTCCTCGAGTTGGTCTCCCACTGGACTCTAGAACCCGGTTACTCGTGCTCTCCTCCTTGGGTCTATCCTAGTGCGGAAAAGTAAATAATAAACAAATGGTGACATCAATCTCAACCCGGAAGTGCCCCAATAAAAGAATATTACATACAATAAATTTTACATGAATGAAAATAAAAACTCTCATCTCACATAAAACCCCCGGCTATTCAAAATGCGATGATCCAATATAACATATCCAGCAACACATAACATCACATGTCATCAACGTAAGTAAATGTGCGCATCCCAATTGTCGTTGACATATAGCAACGAAACCGGCGATATCACATATTACACTTACGGTCACAGAAAAGAAAGTGTAAAACTACAACAGTTGGAATCCGCAAACCCTTTAGACATCGCATGCCTAACCAAATGAATTCCTTAGACATCGCATGCCTAACAATTATAAACCCCGCATTTTAGTCTCATTATCGAAAACTCTTTTCAATATCAAGTCGGGCAATTCAGCAAGATTCCCGACATCCTGATCGAATGCTCGTCGCAAACTTTAGTAGACGGCCGCACCCCCGGTTGCCGTCGACGAAGTGCACTAAGGCGGAACTCCGCTGCCGCGAGCACCCAAACGGATGCTTTTGGGCTACGGGGTTCTCCTACAGTCACTTGGTCGGGGCTACGGGGCATGGCTGTCTATTAAGTTTACCCAGCGAGTATCCGCGTACGCTACGTGATTGCGATGGACTTTTGATCGCATCAAAATTCCATGGCAACCGATCAATTGAGACTAAACTGCTATGTTTATAACATACAAACCAGTTATCTCATAACTACTTGTGGATTCCAAATATTGTATCACATTCCAGATAAATAGAAAATGTTAAACTTTCCGATCGAACATTCAAACACCCAAGTTTTCCCAAAACAGCTCAACTCTTGAAATAAGTTCAAAAACATCCATTTCATGCCACAGTACCAACGGTCCAGCCGTAGAAGGGTCAAGCCAACGCCTCACATGTGGCATGCCGTACTGCCCCAAACCCTAAGGTTCGAAGGGCAGTTCAAGACGGTCACATAATCGAGTTAAGGTTTGTTGTCTTCTAGAGGGTCCATCGCGTTACTTGCACTACTTAGAACGTTTTCAAACTACGGAAAAATCCAACACTTGGAAATTTCCCGGCAGGGGAAAAATTGGGTATTTATATCCGGTCGAACTTTTTAACATATTCAAAATTATCCAGAAAAACACAGACAAAGTTAAACAATCCGATCGAATCTACGAACTCCCAATACAACCCAGAAAACTCAACTCTTGAGCAGTAATTAAAATTACCCAGAAAACACAGGCATTACAGACGGGGATTACTGTGCAAAGCACGTGACAAGAAGCTTCTTTATGGCCGCAGAACCTCCGCAAATGCCAGGGTGGGGCCGCGGTTCCGCGGCGCATTAGTTGAATCATGGATACGTGCTTCACAGTAACCCCTAGAAAACCCTGCTGAATTTTCTGCATACACTTCACCTAAAGCTCTAGCTAGGCTCTGATACCACTGTAGGGTTACTAGTCACACTCAAGAGGTTCCACAAGGCATCAATCATACCAAAATCAAATTTTTCATGTGCCTAAGAATCCTATGCAAGATCGTCAACTAGAGATTAGGCGAAAAGCAAGCAAGTAAACAACTTTATTGCTAAGTGAAAGGGACTACAACCTTTGTAGATCCGCTCCACCATTTCTTTAGCTCCGTGTTGACGTCCCTCCGCTGCGATCATCGGATCCCGGACTCTAGCGATGGTTTCGTCGGAGAAATGATCGGGCTAGGTCGTTGACTTCGAGGCCGAAGATGATCTACGTTGGGGAGACTCAAACTCAAGCTATTCCTTCATTTGGTCAAAAACTTTGTGAAGAGAATACCCTATACTACATGGCAAGTGGTAGAGGATGAAGAAATAGGAAGTGGGTTCACTTTAGAATTGGATTTCTCACTCTTTTTCTCATGGCACCATTGGATCTCTCAAACTTTTATGAGCTTGATGAAGATGAAGAAGAAGAAAAGAATTCTATCAATTAAAAGAATAATATGAATACTTATCCTTTTAATCATGGCACCATGGTTGAGTTAAGCCCTCATGCTTAACTCATGTAGAGAATTAACCATAGCATTAGGTTAAGGGTTGGGTTAGCTAATATCTTAAACAAATGACAAAGAGAGTTGACTTTGTCAATGTTTATCAAGCTTCATGAAGCTTGATAACTTTGACCAAAGTCACACTCTTTTGTTATATGCTTAGGAAAATAGTAAACCTTAATCTAACCTTGATTTGGTTCAAGTCTCATACACACAACTTGTTTGTATCATCAAGCATGATACAAACATGTACACTTGCATATATCACATATAAACAATGTGCACATTCAAGTGATAAAATCAATCTTAAGTGAACCAATACTAGTTAATGTAAAGTAATATATCAAATATATAATTATACATTAAATCATTAAATCAACACATGATTTAAAGATCCGGTCATATCTCATATAACCGACTAATATCAAGTGTATCAATGTATCGAATCAACACTTGATTCGGTAACCCGGCTATATCACATATAACCTACCGATGATACAAATCGCAAGAATAGAATACAGTATCACATACTGGTATTATTCTCGGTCCCGCACATATCTCATATGCGTTCCTATTTCGTTTCGCTTGAGCCAGGAAACCCCTGTGTAGGACTCTAAAGACTCGTCAATACGCCGGCAGTAGGTGATGATCATATCAAACACCCATAAGCCGCAAGCGGTCTGCTAAACGTAACGGCCACCCGGGTATTGAGCGATCAGAAGATCAACGAGCAAGCCCGCTCAAACTCCTGTGAATCTAACCAGTAACACTACCGTACAGTCCGGTCTCTTCGTTTTATATGTCGCAGATCTCGTCTAGGGGTGGTAAACGTCAGACCCCAATAACTCGATAAGTCGTGTCGATATGAGGCTCATAACGGGTCGAGAAACTACTGGTAACACTTACCAGTAAATCCCTAAAGCACCCTTGGCCAAGGACTTCCTGTTATAGCCAATCGAGCATAGCGCAACATCAACTCCCTATACCGGGAGAGACGAAACCCCTCCTATCGCTCATTGCCTCCATGTGACTCGGGACTGTACCCAAAAACCACCTTTTTGCACGCCCTCTTGGACGTGGTATGATGGAAATCAAAGCACAGTGGGAATCACACAAGACTCTATGACGATCTCGGGTCTACAGACTAACCTGCACCAGTGTCACCAGAGAATTGCCATCTGACGTAAGGTATAATACCATCCGGGAGTTCTCGGCGAGTCCGTCCAGTGTACCCAGTCTCCACTGAGCACCCGTATATCATCTCTGATGTCAAACACCAATGGATATGGGATCATCCATCGCCCATCTGTATGGGTCGAGAAGGTATACGCTAGTCTACTCTGGTATATCGATACCCCGTCTCGATACACCCAGGACTAGGGACTTTGAAGGATGTACTTATGGACTACCATGTCCCCACTAGTATGATCCGCATCATAGTCCAGGTAGTCAAGTACACATCCTAAGGGCTTTACCAACATGTAACAGAGAGACAATCAGTGTACACGTTAAAGTAAAGAGTAACCAGATAGCATACTATCATATCGAGCAAGAAAGTCATCCCTATATATGTCCAAGCATCCACTACAATATGCATCCTATGTATAGTAATGGCCTCTAGGGCATACATATAACTAACAATCCCAGCTCCACCTCGGCATTCGTCTCGATACAGCAGACGCAATGTCAACAACA
This sequence comes from Agapanthus africanus, assembly GCA_030015575.1. NCBI lineage: Eukaryota > Viridiplantae > Streptophyta > Magnoliopsida > Asparagales > Amaryllidaceae > Agapanthus > Agapanthus africanus. The sequence goes on along the minus strand of JASDDO010000019.1, from coordinate 676,443,994 downwards.
GTGTCCTTCCTCCAACAGGACTCGGAAGTGACAAAGCAAACGAAGCAAAGGCCAAATTCCTAGCTTCAGAGTCTTAACGGCAAGTCATATAAAGCCTGAAAAACAAATGGAGATCATCTCGCACCAGTGCAGAGTGGTCACCACCTCGACGCCCGTCTCAATACAACAGACGAGATGTCATAACAGCGTCCTTCCTCCAACAGTACTCGGACGTGACAAAGCAAACGAAGCAAAGGCCAAATTCCTAGCTTCAGGGTCTTAACGGCAAGTCATATAAAGCCAGAAAGACAATTGGAGATCATCTCGCACCAGCGCAGAGTGGTCACCACCTCGACGCCCGTATCAATACAACAGACGAGATGTCACAACAGCGTCCTTCCTCCAACAGGACTCAGATGTGACAAAGCAAACGAAGCAAAGGCAAAATTCCTAGCTTTAGGGTCTTGACGGCAACTCACATAACACCTGAAAGACTATCGGAGATCATCCCACACCAGCGCGGAGTGGTTATGACTCATCGGGGCTCTCCAAAGTGAGCCTAACCTCAAGTAAAAAGCGGCATGGCAAATTCCTAACGCTCGCTCTTCCGACGGTCAAACTGCCTAGGAAGGTTGCTTGAAGACGTCTTGTCCAGCTCCCGAAGGGATCAGAGACACGGCAGTCGCAGGGCTACTCGAACAGCACGATTGCCTATCGAGGAATATATCAGCTTATGCGACGGTACGACGGCCAAAACCCTAAGTACTACAGACCCTAACGGACTTCTGTCGTAAAGAGCAGAGGTTAACTGTGACGTTAGGATGTTCTTGCGAGAAATGCTCGATTCGTCTCGACTTGTGAAGAAATTGATGTCTTTGCGAGAAATTCTCGATGCGGCTCGACTCGTAAGATAAAGCCTTAGGCAGTAAGGATTAAAAAAAAGAAGAAAAACTTGTTCCCTAAGCACTGGGACCCTGCAAGTTGGCCCAAAACGGTCTCTTGCATACTATCCACGGGTCTCACTCTCCAAACTCGAATCTCGACGAGGAGGGAAACAACCGCTTACGGGTCCTCTCGAGTCGTAAGAGGGAAAAATTCTCTAATGAGATCCTTATGACTTATAAAAGAAAACACACTTAGGAATCCTCATGATTCCTAAGGAGAAAATCCACCTACGAGATCCTCTCGATCCGTAGGGAGAAAAGTCTCTATCAGACCCTCACGGCTCATAGAGTTGAAAAGTCTTAGGCAGCAGATCTGAACCTGCGGCCTAAGCCATCGCTATTTCTTGAAGAAATCAAGATGCTTGCTCTATTATCTGTCAACCATGTTTACTAAGGTAGCATGCTGATAATAAAAGAAAGAAAAAGGCGGGGAAATGACACAAGACATTACAAAGAATGTGTATCTTTTATTCATAAACTTGATTAAGTACAAGATACATTGTGTTAAAGAATAAAAATATATATACATTTTTATTTACAAGTACAAATGATACAAAAAGTAGCTACTGAGAAGGAAGTGTCTTTAACAAATCCACGAGCTGCTCTCGCACTTCCTTCAGCGCCTCCTCCTGAGTGGCTGCCGTGGCCAATTCCGCTTCCACCTGGGCCTGCTGCTGCAAATAGGATGAAAGTTGCTCCTCAGTTGCCTGCTGGGCTGCTTCCTGATTAGGTGCATCCCGCTCGACGACGTCAAGCTGTTGGCTCAGTGATAACCCTTCGGAGAGGCATTGCAGAAGGCCTTCAAAGATAACCTTCAGGCGTGCAGCGTTGGCCTCCACCCGAGCATGCAGTTGGGCAGATTTGCTCGAAGTCTCACCGCGCTCCTTACGCCTTGAAGTAACTTCTTGTTCGAGATGGCAGAAGTATCTGCTCAATCCACGCCGCTCTTTGATTGCTTGCGGCTAAGGTCTCTGGAGCGGGACGCATCGACTCCAGCTGATGCAGGCGAGCCTCGATCTCCCTGCAATGGTTAACCCAAGACGCGATGATGCCCTCGTCATGGAAATTTACGAGTATCACCAGCATCGGGTTAACCGCCGTAGCGAAATCCACAGCAGACGTAGGAGTCTCGACGTCGAGCTCCTCGATGTAGTCGCTCAACATAAGCAGACTGTTCGCGGCGCCTTTCGAGGACGGACGTCTCAGGAAAGGGCCCGCCGGCATTGTAACACGAGGCTCGAAGGGCGCCGAGACCGGAACGACAACTGAAAAAGCAAGATACGATCATATAACAATTCAAGAAATATGAAAAAGTCATTGATGAGATAGTCTACTATACCAGCTACAGCAGGTGGCAAGGCCGGAAAGGCCGGTGGCGTGATCGATCTTTCGTCTCCTTCTTCGATTTGTAGCACTGCAATCAGGACAAGGGGAAATTAGAAATAATTCCATTACTAAAAAAAAAAAGAAAGACATCAGTTGTAAACTATACTCACCAGCACCACTGGAGGAAGAAGCAAGTTCAGATGGGAAGGAGAAGTGTGGGAGCAACACTTGATAAAGATGATCAAAAAGCACTCTTGAAAAGACGCAACAGTACGACTTTAGTACATAAATTATGGGGCTGAAAGACGAAACTAATAGGTTGCAAATCCATACCTTCCAACATGTTCGACGGTACAAGAGAGGGCTGAGAGGTGACCACCGCCAAGGCAGTAGTTGACGGCGCTCTCTCGAACAATGGAGCATCGACACTAGCCGCACCTGCGTTAAAAACAAGGACAAACTTGTCAGAAGCGGTTGCAAGATAAAAAAAGGGGATTATAACTCGAGATTTACCTGATGAGCCGCCGGCCGAAGCAGAGGCGTCTCCCTCCTCCATCGACATAAGGCCACCGCCCGTGGTCTTATCACCCGACTCAATGGGGGCTGTCGTTGTGCTTGCGCGGCCGGGAGACGGCGGAAGACCGTAGACGGGGAGGGCAATAATCGGAACATTGCCGGACTCTTGAGAAGGAGCGGCTGGCTCTTCCCCAAGAGTCGTGCCCATCTCACCCGCTACTTCTTCGGGCTCAGCGGTCTCCATTGTCTCATCCGCCATCACCAGGGGATCACTGGCCTCAAGCGCCTCGTCCGCCTCTACCTCGGGCTCGGTTACAACGGTCGTCTCATTTGCCTCCACCTCAGGCTCGGCATCAACGACCTTCTCTGGTGTAGCTCCCTCAGCCCCCAGCTCAGGCTCAGCAACCCCGGAGACGTTGCCCACCGTCGGCTCGAGTTCGGCCGGTGCCTCTTCCTCTGTCTCCTTGGGTTCGACGGTCTCCGCTTCCCCCTCGGTTGGACTTGGCCCTGCAAGGCAAAATATATAAGAACCGACGAGTTTACAATTTTTACAAACAAGTCTCGAAAGATTCATTACCTGAAGTGGATTTATCGTTAGCACTCCGAACTGCACGCGCCACCTGTCTGCGAGCAGTGGATAGGGCGACGGGGGCCTCTTCTGAGAGAGTATCAGCACGAGGGACGGTGCTTGGGCCCGCTCCAACGGCCAAAGCAGCCTTGCATGCCTTCTCCTCGCGCCTTAGCCGCTTTCTCTCTTCCCGTGCCGTCAGGACAGAGCTCTCCAATGCTTCCCTCATTGAGACGTCCTCATCTATGAATAGGGATGCCTCCAAATCCTTCAAGGCATCCCTCGTCGATTTGTCAAGTTGAGGCTCTCGCGGCAGCCCTGAAGAATCTGGAACTTCAGTAGAGGATCCGGGGAGAGTCCCCACATTAGCTGGCGCAGACCCTGTAAAGAAACAAAGGAAAAAGGTTAGGTTGGCCGTCAGAAAAGAGGATAAAAAAAAACTCAATAAGCCGAGACGTACCAACGCCCGTCAAGGCGCGCTTCTTCTCCTCCTCCTGGAAGGTTTTTAAAGAGGCAGCAATGGCTTCTTCGGTATTGACGCCTGTTGAAAAATGGGGGAAAGTATTAGTCAAAAATAATGATAAAAAAGAAATGCGATAAAACGACGAAGAAAGCAGCTAATGATTACCTGACTCAGCGAGTTTATTCAACATCGCTTCGAGCCTCGTTGATCGCTCAGAAGCTACAATAGCGGCCGCCAGATCGATGTCTGCAGGGTCTACCGAGAAGCCCTTATTGCTGCCATACTCGCTTATTCCTTCGGTAAGAGGGGCTTCAGGCTCTAAACCGAGGATCTCGTCGAGGGAGAAGAGCGACTTCTTCTTCTTTTGCCCGCCAGCTTTGGATGCACCCGGGATTGATTTGCGCTTGGCAGGCATCTTGGGGCGGCGGGTCCCGATACCCGCGCCTGCGCTGGACTCCAGCGATACCACATTTACCACTGGAGCACGGGGGGCTGGTGGCACAGCCACAGTATCGCGAAGCGGCAATCCGCGCGGAGGGCTCAACACACGCGGAGGTCCAACTCCAGCACCTTTCAATGGAGGAATGACCGGGGTCCTCGGCTTCAGGGGAGCCTTGCGATCGCCGCCGGGAGGCGCACCCTTGCGGTCAACCAGCATGCGCTTTTCCATTTGGATAACTGGACCCATTGCGTGCATGTACCAGGCCACGTACGTGTTGATGACTTTGGGGGCGCAGCTCGGCTCGCTGATAAAGAAATAAGAACCCATGTTAAGCCACATAAAAAGGTGCATTGCATCCCTTATCCCTTCTCGGCTAACCACGGGCCTTTCCAAGAAAGCTTCCATCGGGATCTCCTGGTTATAGCTCGATTGCTGAGCAAACCGGTGAGGGTTATACCTCATGAGGAGCGCAGTCTCATTCTGCCTAAACACCAAATAGCCCGGCCGAATGGAGTAGAGATGGAGGATTTCCCGAGCCTTCAATATGGAAGCCCCGTCTTTAAAATCATCACGCAGCGGCACTACTGACTTGGTGGTCTCTGAGCCTATTATTATGACCTTATCCAAGAAGGAAACCTTTGCTCTGACCAAGTGTGGACGAAGGAGTAACCCCCTAGCCTCCCGCGGAGGTGCAACTACGATCGAAGCACCGACCAATCGTATGACTCTAGGGAGTCTGCATTTCTCAAAAAAGGGAGGGATCTTATGGGCGCCGAACACCCCGTGCACGTGCATTTCCATCCAGGAGGTGAAGTAGTGCATCGGGAAGTTAGCGGGCTGCACCCCAGGCTCACTAGCGTCAGCCGCTACGCTAAGTCCATTATAAAGATAAGCCAGCCCGGCAATCCCTACCGACAACTGCAAACCAGCCACCATCCGATGTGCTGGGTAGAAAACAGATGGTCGCATGTGGCGCGGGTGCATGGAAAGCGCAAAGCTGCACAGCCACAAGCCCAGGAACCCTACAAAAAAGGTTTCCTCATCCATGCCCGGGACGACGATTTCCGAGAAAGGAACGACGGCGGCGCCGGGGAGATAAAAGTCCCTTTGGTCATTCTCTGCTATGGGTCGGCAGTCCAAGCCGAAGCCAAAAGGGTCATCGAGCTGGGCAAACTTCTCGCTCTGCTCCGATAAGAACTCTGGTCGAATAAAGCGGGCAATAAAATCGGCGAAACTGACGCCCCGGACACCGGATTCCAGATAGAGCCCTTCATAAATCTCTAGCACCTTCACCAAGCCCGGGAACTGGTGCTGAATGGCGTTCTCCGGAGTCAAGTCGAACACCAGCGGTTTGGTGGCAAAGACGTATTCATCGGGAGGAAGCAGCTCCTCGTAGTGCTCCCCCCTCATCGGCAGACCTGAGACTTCAGCAAACTCCTCCAAGGAGATAGAGACCTCCCTGTCCGTCATCAGGAAGGTGTGGGTGGGGATATTCCATTGTTCGATAAAGGCCTTGATCCACTACGTTGGAGAAGAAGGATACTCGAAGAGCGAGACGTAGATGGCCGAATATAAACCAATCTTCTTTAGATGAGTCCTTTTCGCCGATAAGATGTACCGGGCCCACTGCAAATATCCGGCGGGCGGTCGCGGGACCAATCCAATATTGTAGGCCTGTCCCCAAGGGCGTGCTTCACCCTGACAGATTCGCCTTCCCAGAATGTCTATTGCCGGCGGTGGCTGCACGGGAATGGCACCAAAAGCAGGCTGGAAGAGGTCATCAGAATTCCAATTTTTGACCTCCATGGCATACTTCACCAGGGGTTCATCCGCATAGGGGATTGAAGTTATGGGCTCAGACGGCGTGGCGGAACTGAAACTGCGGCGACCCTGGATGATCTTATTATACCACCTACCCCACAAGTGAAGGCTCTTGTGCTCGGGGTCATGATCCTTTATGAGAGCGAGCACCACTCGATCCACTAGAGCCTAGGGAAACCCTCCCTCCGAGCGAATAAACGGGAAGGACAGATTAGCAGACATGTTTCCTGTGGAGGAACAAAAATTAGCCGTCAGTGCTGTAATTCCAACGCTCAACATTTTAAAAATTTTACACTACACTGCAATGCAGTGGGTAGGGGACCAAATGGGGACCCACAAAATCTGGATGACAATGCATCAGTTAACAAGACAACCCCATCATTGGGTGAGACTGTCAATTAATAAAAAAAAATCCCCAAGAGAATATCCTCATTGATGGGAAATCCCTAGAGACAAGGAGAAAATCTCCTCTTTTAGAGCAAAGCTCTGTCACAGAGTGACATTTGTCAAATTCTGGTCTCAAGGGAATAAAATTTCCTAAAAAAAAGTGCCTAGCTCTATAATAATGATAGAAGAATCCATCAAAAAGAAAAAAGAAAACTTTAACTCCTAAAGATTAAAAATTTGGGATCTTAAAGATCCATGAAAACTTTTAGGAATTCTCCATTTTCAGATCAAAAAAGATCTACATTTGATCCATGAGCAAAGCTCTGTTCATGGGTTAAAACCCATGAACAAGATCTCTTCAGATCTATGAATTCTTGAGAGCAAGGCTCTGTTGGTGAAACCCCAGAGGGGTTTTCTTTAGATCAAAGATCTATGAGAGCAAGGCTCTGTTGATTAAATTAAATTAAATTTATTTAAGTTAAATTTTACCTAAAAATGTTCTAGAGTTTGAACTCTAAAGTTCTTGAAAAACAAGAGCAAGGCTCTGGAGTTGTTAAAAGCAAGAGCAGGGCTCTGAAAGTAAAATCTTGAAAACGGCAAAGAATTACCAAGGGCCAAGGGTCCTATTTATAGGCGCCTGCGCCCCTTCAACTTACCCCTTGATCCAACGGCCTAGATCTTGCCACCGTTGCACTCACGTGTGCGCCACGTGAGCGCAACGGTGGGGGGCATTTGTTTCCCCCAATCAGAGCAAGGCTCTGTTTGAATTTCAAAAATTCAAAATTTTGAAGTAACGCTTCAAATTCCGTGCGCTGCGCGCAAAGCGCCACGTGTCAGAAGTTGATATGTCAGCGCAGCACCCAAGGCAGCGCACCCAATCAGAGCAAGGCTCTATTTAAAACAAAATTAAAGGAAGCAACGCTTTAGTTGCGCAAGCGCGACACGTGTCAGCGCAGTTGCGCTGCGCGACACGTGTCAGCGCAGTTGCGCAAGCGCAGTTGCGCTGCGCGACACGTGTCAGCGCAGTTGCGCAAGCGCAGTTGCGCTGCGCTGTGCGCTGCGTGACACGTGTCAAGCGCTGGGGCGTTTGCGCCAAACAGAATTAAAATTCTAATAAGATCTTTCTGTTCTTGTTAAAACAAGAAGATTGTCTTCTGTAAAACAGGAGCCCTTGGATCAAAGATCCAACGGTGGGGAAAATTCCCCAAATCACTCAGAGAAGGATCTCTTTAACAAATTTAACAAATTTATGGGCACTATATAAAGACCCCTAGACCCCAAATTCAAAAGATCATGAACATTGTGAGAGATTGAGAAACTCAAAACAGAGAGAACTCTGAAGAAATTTCAAGAAAAAGGTAAAAACCTTCATAAAATAGAAGAATTTCTTCTAATAGATCATTGATCTAAGAACAAGATCAATAATCTTCATATAATAATAAGTGCTTTGCACTCTTTTATGAACCACTGGTTCTCTGAAAACAAGAAAAACAAGAAAAAACTTGTTTTCTTTGATTTAAATTGGATCAAGAAATCAAACAGTGCTTTGCACTTTTTTTATGAACTATTGGTTCTGGAATCTTAAAGATTCTCAAGATTATTGGAATAGTGCCTTGCACTTGCAAAAACTGCACTTTTGCGCTCCTGGGTTGGCGCAAGCCACCAGAGAGCGCCACGTGTCAGCATCTGAATCACTTGCGCTATGCGCTTTTAAGAAAGAGCCTTGCTCTCTGAAATTGGCGCAACTCACCAGAGCACGCCACGTGTCAGCAGCGCAAGCGCAGCGCACTGCGCTTGCGTGACACGTGTCACCTCCACAAGCGCTTGCGCTCATTTATTGGCGCAAAGCGCCTGACAGGCCACATGACCACTGTCAGATGATTGATGCACTGCATCATTAAAAAGAAGGGCTGAGCCCAATTAAAAAGGCCTAACAGGCCTAGTAAATGCTATGCATTATTTTCAAACAGATGCAATGCATCAGAGCCCAAATAAAAATAGATGCTGTGCATCAGTTAAAAGGGGCAGAGCCCAAATAAAGGTCCAACAGAGACCAAGATTAATGCTATGCATTATTAAAAAGGGGCCAAGCCCTAGCACAGGCCTAATAGGCCAAAAACAAATAAAAGCGTTGAGCATTTTTCAACTGGACTTAGCCCAATCATGGCCGTAAGTCCTTAAATTAAATTGACTGAGCACAGCTGCTCTCTTAAACCAATTTACATCCGGTTCAAGGGTACATCTCTGAACTCCTCTGACACCTATCGTTGTAATCCTTCAACGACGTCAGAGAGGTGACGGGTCCCGACGGCCACAAATAACATGGACCACCATGTCCCTAAACTGGCGATGGACCCCCACGTCCCTAAACTGGAACATGGACCACTACGTCCCTAAACTGGAACAATAAGGCCCCCAAATGCTCTTTTGTCGGATCTAAACGATCCCGTTTAAGTTGATCTTAGCCTCAAATATGGCTAACGTATCCTTAAACATTCAAACAGACTTTAGTCCCAAATTTGGACTATAAAACTCCCAATCAACTTTGGTTCAAGGGTACATCTCGGAACTCCTCTGACACCTGTCGTTGTAATCCTTCAACGTCGTCAGAGAGGTGACGGGTCCCGACGGCCATATATTAAATAGACCACTATGTCCCTAAACTGGAACAATAGAGCCCTTAAATGCTCTTTCCGTTAAGTTGATCTTAGTCTTAAATCAGACTAACGCATCCTTAACGAACGTTTAAGTTGATCTTAGCTTCAAATACGGCTAACGTATCCTCAAACTAAAACCCCAAACCCAAATCTAAGAAAATACGGATTTGGACTAATCCACGTCCTACGGGCGACGACATAAATTAGTCTCCGTATACAATCCACGGGCAACCACAAACAAAACAAACACACACGATACGAAGTAAAATTCTGGAGAAGGAGAAAGTTGTTACCGCGAAGCGGTAGCGTAATTAACTGCAGGGGCTTGCGCCTGCGGTGAAGAGTGTTCCCACAATCAAAAACCCCTTAAGTGAGTAGGAATCTGACGAAGTCTGCTACATCGGCCGCATCCGTCTAAACCTCCGATACACGATGCCATAAATCAACTTGGCATCTTCGGAGAGGTAGACGGATAAAACCAAATAGCATCTGCCCCGAATCTCAGGCAAGACGTCCTCACGTCTCGGCCGCCGTTCGGAGGGGAACAATGCATTGTACAAAAGAATGTTATTAATAAAGTTGCTGTTATTTTGATATCTCTTATCTCTTGTGATTTACCTTTATATTGCTTAGATACGCTTAGCGTATTTACTTCACAGTAAATACGTAGCGGACCTCGTCGCGTCCCCTTCGCCGTACACCGGGAAGCGGGGCGTGACAGGTTTTGTTGGTGGCCCATTCAGGTGAGAGCTGTATAGAACCATACTATGCAGTTCTTTTCTGCGTGAACAACCTAAGCAATATAACATAAGAACCAGCAACCAAAACATTCTTTACAATTCATATTTCTTGAATCTTACAAATTTTTATTCCTTGAATCTGTCCTAACCCAAATTTTTTCTTCAAGGTTATGGATTCCCCGAACAACACCAGCACCAATGTCAACAACACACCTCCAGCACTACCTCTCACACCAGCTGTTCCTGCGCCACCCACCGAGCAAACAGTGCTACTTGAGGCGATCCGCAGCATTCTTGAGGGACAGCAACAACTCCTGAACCGTCCTGAGACCAACGCACTGGGAGTAAAGCAATTCTGTAACGTATCAAAATAAATAAAATATTATTTTTGGGAATTTTTATAATTTAATATTATTTTAATGAATATTTTAATATTCCGGTATAATTAAATACAAATAAATGGGGAAAAATTATGGAAAATTCTAAAATGGGGTATTTATTGGAATTATGACATTTTTAAGTTTTTGTGATCATTTATATGCTAATTTAGTTCTAATCGCGATTAAAAATCGCTAATCGGATTTTTAGCAATTTTGTGCAAAACATACACATATCTTTTTCTACACTTGTGTTACATTTTTTCTTGCCATGGTTTTACTTTGGGGTTACTATTCTTGTGAGAAAGGAAATTGGGAAAAAAGAAAGGAAAGGAAAAGAAAAGGGTTTTGAATAAAGAATTTGTAGTAGGTAGGAGTGTGGAGAAGGAGGGGGTTATGTTTGACTATGAACCATTCTCCCATTATTTCTCTCCCCTCATCTCCTCTTCCCCTTCCTCATTTGCTGCTGCTGCTGCTCTTCTCCCTCCCCACTTCAAGCTCCAAATCACCATGAAAACAACACCGAAACACCACTCTCATTTCATTAAAAGTGTGCACAAGCCCAAGATCTACACATTGGACCAAGGAAGCAAGGATTTTGGCCACTAGGGGCAACTCAAGAATTTTCTTGAGTTGCCAAATAAGGTATTTACTGAACCATTAGATTAGTTTTAGCATTACTTATACCCCATGTTTAGTTTAGAACCGATATTATGTGTTTTGGTGGACTTAAGGAAAACCTAGTTAGGGTTTGAGGAAATTGTGAGTGGTAAGGTAAAATTGAGCTTAGTAGAGGCCGCACAAACACCCTAGTGATGTTATTTTGGACCCGAACCTGAACTAGAAACCAGAATACGGATTTACGGAATCGATATCGGGGAAAACTGTAAATCTGGGAGTGTATTTTGTAATCTGCGATCACCCGAGACATCCTAAAATAAAATTGGTTGGACAGTGAGATGTGCAGGCACCCTAGAACCACCACACAAAACCCCAGCCCCCAACTCCATTTTCAGGCTGCAGATTTATCCTGTTTGGCCACAAATTGCGGCCTGGACCCCACCATTTTGCCTCGTTCTGGTTCTGTAGCTCCTACATGTATAGATTAGACCCCTAGCATGTGTAGATTTGTCTAATTTGACCTAGGGTGAAATCTGTAGCTTATTTCCTTAGTTGCTGTTTTGGATTCGTATTTCCGTATTCCGTATTTGTAATTCTGAATTTGCGTATGGTGTTTTACCTCGACTACTTGGCGTTTATACGACGATATCGAGGGTTGTTGATGGTTTTGGAAGGCGTTGTCCATAGGTTCTAACCTATAGAACATAGCGTATCGTTTCGGGGTTTCGTATGGCGTTTTAGTTTTGAATTGGTTTTGATACGCATTTGCGATACGTTAATGTGTAGGTACCCCATGAAGACTTCGGGATGACAAGCAAACGTGTGGCGACGTCGACAGATAAGGACGCAAGGTGAGTAGATTATATCTACGGGGGAAGTCGGGTGGATGGCGTATAGCACCCCCGCAGTCCGTGGTGATGTATACGAATACGTACACACACACATATTTATTGTATGTTCTTTGAGATTATTGATGATAAGATGGATTGGTTTAGTGTATTGCGAAACCCTAGCGTAGGGGTTGCACCCATACACACACGCATGCACACACTTGCATACATACTTTCTTTCGCATGTGTATATGGGAATATATGTTTGTATGTGTTCACATGGGTATGCGACTATGTGTACATATATTGGATTATGAGGATAGTGCTTGGGATGTGGGTTGAGTCGATGTGATTCGATTTGAGGCCGTGAGATCGGCGATATGACAGGATTCGTATGGGAGATACGACAGGATGCTTTAGCGGGCCTTTAGGTATGTGTTTTACCCCGCATTCATACTTATATAGATGGTATCGACTGTACTAGACTTAGATCTGTACCCTAGATTATGTGATATGATGGTAGTGATACCTGATATGTGATGAGATAATGTGATATTGACCCGTACTCAGTGAAAGGTTCCTAGGCACACTATAGAGGTCTCATAAGGCATCAACCATGCCAATTTCAAATTTTATTGGTGCCGAGAAAGCCTAATACGGATCGTAGACTAGAATTCTAGGCGAAAAACAAATCTAGTTAACACTTTAACTAAAGGAGAGAGACTACAACCTTTGTAGATCCGTTTCTCCACTTCCTAAGCTCCACGTAGGCGTCCTCTCACTGTCCTAGTTGGATCTCGGACTCTCGCATCGGCTTCATCGAAGAAATGAGCGGAATAGGTCGTCGGCTTCGTGCCGAAGATGATCTACGTCGAGGTTGCACAAGTTCAAGCTCCAACTTCACCAAGTTGAGAAACTTGTGAAGAAAACACCCAAAACAACTTGGCAAGAGGTAGAGGGTGAAGAAATAGGAGGTGGGTTCACTTTAGAATTGGATTTCTCACTTTGGAACTCAAGATGCCATTGATGGCATCAAGCTTTTTCTCTTGAAGATGAAGAAGAAGAAGTAGATAGAATATGATAAGTGTGTTATAAAAAGAATAATAAAATCAATACTTATCATCTTCTAACCTTGGTTAAGTGTAGAGAATAAACCATGGTCAAATGAGAATGGTTAGGGTTAAGGATGATGACAAAATGGTCACTTTAGTCAAAGCTTCATGAAGCTTCATCAAGCTTCATGAAAGAAACCATTTTGTTATCATTTATTTATTTATCAAAAAGAATAGATAAATAAATAAATAAATAAATAAAACCCCTAACTATTATCATAACCATGGTTTAAGTCTTAACACAAAACCAAAGTACATGCATCATCAAACATGACACATAGTAGTGCACAAAAGTATATCACATATACAACTTGTGAACTACAAGTGAGAAAATCCTATTAAAGTGAACCAATACCAGTTAATGCAAAGTAATATATCAAATATATAATTATACATTAAATCATTAAATCAACACTTGATTCAATGATCCGGTCATGTCGCACATAACCGACTAGTATCCAATGTATCGACTTATCGAATCAATCTACGATTCGATAACTAGGTTATATCATATATAACCAATCGAAACATTCATCGCGAGAATGAAATGCGGTATCACATACACGCATTATTCTCGGTCCCGCACATATCTCATATGCGCTCCTATTTCGTTTCGCTTGAGCCAAGAAACCTCTGTGTAGGACTCTAAAGACTCGTCAATACGCCGGTAGCAGATGATGATCATATCAAGCATCCACAAGCCGCAAGCGGTCTGCTAAACGTAACGGCCATCCGGGTATTGAGCGATCAGAAGATCGACGAGCTAGCCCGCTCACACTCCTGTGAATCCAACCAGTAACACTTACCGTACAGTCCGGTCTGTTCGTCTGATACGTCGCATATCAAGTCTAGGGGTGGTAAACGTCAGACCCCAATAACCGATAAGTCGTGCCGATGTGAGGCTCATAACGGGTCGAGAAACTACTGGTAACACTTACCAGCAAATCTCTGATCAGCCCTGGCCAGGGACTTCCCTGTTACGGCCAATCGAGCACTGCGCAACATCAACCTCCAATACCGGGAGAGACGAAACCCCTCCTATCGCTCATTGCCTCCATGTGACTCGGGACTGTACCCAAAGACCACCGTTTTGCACGCCCTCATGGACGTGGTAAGGTGGAGATCAAAGCACAGTGGGAATCACACAAGACTCTATGACGATCTCGGGTCTACAGACTAACCTGCATAAGTGTCACCTGAGAACTGCCATCTGACGTGAGGTATAATACCATCTGGGAGTTCTCGGCGAGTCCGTCCAGTGTACCCAGTCTCCACTGAGCACCCGTATACCATCTCTGATGTCAAACACCAATGGATATGGGATCATCCATCGCCTATCTCATGGGTCGAGAAGCGTATACGCTAGTCTACTCTGGTATATCGATGCCCCGTTTCGATACACCCACGACTAGGGACCTTGAAGGATGTACTTTTGGACTACCATGTCCCCACTAGTATGATCTACATCATAGTCCAGGTAGTCAAGTACACATCCTAAGGGCTTTACCAACATGTAACTATAAGACAGTTTAAAGAGACTAGTATACATGTTAAGATAAAGAGCAACAAGATAGCATACTATCATATCGAGCAAGAAAGTCATCTCTATATATGTCCAAGCATCCAATATAATATACATCATCTGTACAATACTGGCCTCTAGGGCATACATACAACTAACAATCTCCCACTTGCACTAGGGCCAGCTGCTGTAGTATCACATACCGAGCATCCCGAAGAGTCTCTCAAACTGTATCTGGGGAATGGCCTTCGTGAGTGGATCCGCCGTGTTGTTCTTCGTGTCAACCCTCCTGACCTCGATCTCCCGGCGATCAACTATCTCCCGGATCAGGTGATACCGCCTCAGAATATGCCTGGATCGCTGATGGGACCTGGGTTCCTTGGCCAAAGCCACCGCTCCATTGTTATCGCAATACAAAGGTATTGGATGATCAATGGATGGAACCACTCCAAGTTCAGCAATGAACTTCTTGATCCAGACAGCCTCTTTAGCAGCATCGTTGGCAGCGATGTATTCAGCCTCCATCGTCGAGTCTGCCACGGTTTCCTGCTTGGAACTCTTCCAGCTAACCGCCCCTCCGTAAAGGGTAAAGACAAATCCCAACTGCGACTTAGAGTCGTCCTTATCACTCTGGAAGCTGGAATCGGTAAAGGACTCCACTTGGAGTTCTCCGTTACCATACACCAAGAGCATCTCTTTAGTCCTTCGTAAGTACTTGAGAATGCTCTTCACAGCTGTCCAGTGACTCTCTCCAGGATCAGCTTGATACCTGCTCACTACACTTAGTGAGTATGCTACATCGGGTCTGGTACATAGCATCGCATACATGATAGAGCCTACAGCCGAAGCATAGGGTATCCCTTGCATGCGAGCTCTCTCCAAATCAGTCTTGGGAGACATCTCTTTGGAAAGAGTGACTCCAGAGATCGTGGGCAAGTTCCCACGCTTGGATTCTTCCATACTAAACCTCTTTAGTATGGTGTCAATGTACCTGGATTGGGACAATCCCAATATCCGTTTGGATCTATCTCTATAGATCCTAATCCCCAATATGCATGAGGCATCACCAAGATCTTTCATTGAGAATCTTTGTGATAAGAAGAGCTTGACCGATTGCAGCATAGGAATATCATTTCCTATCAAGAGTATGTCGTCCACGTACAATACGAGGAAGACAACCTTACTCTCTGCCACCTTCTTGTAGATACAAGGTTCATCTGGATTTTTGACGAAATCAAACTCTTTGATAACGACGTCAAAGCAGATGTTCCAACTCCGCGACGCTTGCTTTAATCCATAAATGGATTTAAGCAGCTTGCACACCTTCCCGCTGCTCCCACTATCTACGAAGCCCTCTGGCTGAGTCATGTACACGCACTCTTCTAAATCACCATTTAGAAAGGCGGTCTTAACATCCATTTGCCAGATTTCGTAATCATGATATGCAGCGATGGCAAGCATGATCCGGATGGATTTAAGCATAGCCACTGGAGAAAAGGTTTTGTCATAGTCCACACCTGGTCTTTGACAAAAACCTTTTGCTACAAGTCTAGCCTTGAAAGTCTCCACTTTCCCATCTACACCAAGTTTCTTCTTGAAGATCCACTTGCTCCCAATGGGTTTTACCCCTTCAGGAGCAACTTCCAAAGTCCATACTTTGTTGGTGTACATGGATTCCATCTCGGACCGCATAGCATCCAGCCATTTCACTGAGTCCCCACTCGTGATGGCCTGCTCGAAGCTAGTTGGGTCATCATCCTCCATGATGCAATCCTCGCTACCACCGTCAATGAGAAAACCGTAGTATCTCTCAGGTGGACGAGAAACCCTACTAGATCGGCGGAGAGGCTGGGGTTCGTCGAGTTCTACTGAATCCTCTGGTTCTACCAAGTCTTCTGTTATAGTTTGTGTCGCTGGAACCTCTTCCAGTTCTACCTTAATGCCACTTATCTGTTTCATAAGAAAACTTTTTTCTAAGAAAGTGGCATGTCGAGAAACAAACACTTTTTGTTCCTCGGAGTGGTAGAAGATATACCCTTGCGAATGTTTAGGATATCCAACAAACTTACATAGAACAGACCTTGCCTCGAGCTTGTCCGGATTTTGTGTTTTAACATAGGCCGGACAACCCCATATCTGAATAAAATTAAGACATGGTCTCTTGCCATTCCATATCTCATATGGAGTGGTAGGCACTGATTTGGTCGGAACTCTATTCAGTAGGTATGCAGCAGTCTCCAGTGCATATCCCCAGAAGGAAATAGGTAACTCAGCTGTACTCATCATAGAGCGCACCATATCTAATAGGGTGCGATTTCTTCGCTCCGATACACCGTTGTGCTGTGGTGTATAAGGAGGAGTAAGCTGAGAGAGAATCCCATTCTCTTTTAGATAATCTCTGAATTCGTTACTTAAGTATTCTCCTCCTCGATCAGATCGAAGGATCTTAATACTTTTGCCCGTTTGGTTCTCTACTTCTTGTTTATATTCTCTAAATTTCTCAAAAGCTTCTGATTTGTGTTTCATCAGGAACACATATCCGAATCTAGAGAGATCGTCAGTGAATGTAATGAAGTACGAAGAACCATCCCTGGCATGTGTAGACATGGGACCACATACATCACTATGTATTAGTCCCAAGAGTTCGGTAACTCTTTCTCCGTGTCCTGTAAACGGAGTTTTGGTCATCTTGCCTTTGAGACATGACTGGCAAGTGTCATAAGATGAAAATTCAAATGAATTTAAATATCCATCCTTATGCAACTTAGCAAGTCGTGTCACATTGATGTGACCCAGTCTACAATGCTACAAGAAAGATTCGTTTAGTTCAGAACTCTTCCTCTTGTGTGTTTTGTAAATTGAGGACCGTATTTTGATTGAGAATGAATATGCCATTATACAACGAGCCTGATGCAACCAACTTTTGATCTAGGAATATGTTCATAACATTACCCTGTAATACAAAATTATATCCTTCTTTACTTAATAAAGAAACTGATATAATGTTGCACATCATGTTCGGTATATAATAGCATTCATTTAGAATCAGTGTATCACCACTTGGTAATACAAGGTGATATTCGCCAACTGCTTTGGCTGCAACATTTGCCCCATTCCCAACTTGAACGGAATGATCACCTTTTCCCAGTTCTCTACCTTTTCGTAGCCCATGTAACTGTTTACATATGTGGGATCCTGATCCGTTATCTAATACCCAGGACGTAGGGTGAACTGAGAAACAGTTCTCAATAACTAACACACCTGTAGAAGATGCATCAACATGCATGTTCTTTTGGGCGGCTTGAGAATCCAGATATTCTCCTGTTTCCTGTTCATTCTTATAACACTTATAAGATAGAACGGGTTCAACGTTCCCCTGCACAGTATAACATGCGGGTTCGGTCAATACATCCATATTATTATCTTCATTAAGGCATGAAATGGTCGCTACCTGGAGAGAGAGAGAAGAAAACACTTTAGCATATGCTCGTGCAAGATCAGATTGGTTATTATCTTATCTAATCAGGATGGCTCCCACTGCTTTTTATCAAATCTTCCTTCAAACCCTAAAAGGAAAGATTAGCCGGGATTAATTACACACTACAAGTTCGCCAATCTTTCAGCCAGGCCAGTGTCGGTACTTTGAGGGAGGTCCCCCGTGCTTTCGCACGAACCTAATTAATGTAAACTTCGTTTTCCCAGAGGCGTAACCCCATTGACACCTTTCTAGACACCTACTTGATCAGCTAATTGCAATGTGTAAAACTCTCCCAGGAGTAACTCTTACTCGCAGTGGGTATCGGGATCCAACTATCTCATAGAAGGTATGCAATCTCATTGCAAATTTCAACACTTGAAATTCCCGATAATACTTTTGCCCCTAGCGTCCTATGACCTTGACGGAGGCCAAACAACCCATAGTCCGCTAGTCAAGTTCAACCCGTCATTTCCTGATTGAATTAAACCCACCCGCACGACCCTTGACGGAGGCCAAACAACGCCGTACGAATACCCTAATCCAATCGCATCATATGCTAGCAGATAAGCACTAGTTAGCTACCGTACACTGCGCCTTGACGGAGGCCAAACTACCGCAGCACGAATACTAACTAGTACTTATCTGAAATGACGGAGGGCTACGCAGGTTTTTCATAAAAACCATGAGCGTAATGAACTTGATATCGTTGAAGAATCAAATGAAGTTTTGAAATGGAGTGATTTTGAGGCTTTTCTAGTTTTGCTAAAGGGGTCACTCCCGGTGAAGGGATCGTCGGCCCTTTCCTCGTCGAATGAGGTGCGAGATATATCATATATATCACTGTGCAAAGCAAAACTCAAAAACAATCAAAAACAAACCGAGTGTGTAGCATATGCCAGTTATTGCTAAAGGAGTCACTCCCGGTGAAGGGATCTCGGTCCTTTCCTCATCGAATAAGGTGCAGGGTATATCATATATACCGCTATGCAAAGCAAGAACTGTAGCTACCCTTTTTTATTTAAAATTTGATTCCACAACATCTTAGGTTTCTTTTCTTTCATTAATCACATTAATGAAGTCCCATCATTTAAGTACCTAAACATCACAGATAAATACGACATACACTTATGCCATCCGCATTCGCCTCGATGTCCCCTCGTGCACCGTTAGGTTAGGTAACTAACGGCAGAGCGGGGCAGGGCTAGTACGGGTGTAAAACATAAGTAACGTCTATATAATATATCATATATACTATATACTGTATCCATCACAGAACATCACATGATCACATCACAGATATCGCAGCAGAAGAAACATATGAAATATTGGATATACTAGGACGTCCGTGTTTTCAATACGAGCCAGTATAAAACACGGATTCCACAGTCGTGATGAATAGCCAATCCCACACCCCTAGACCCCTACGAGAGCGGCAAGCAACCCTGCCAATTCTAGGGTTAGGAGACCCGGACTCGACTCCTCGAGTTGGTCTCCCACTGGACCCCAGAACCCGGTTACTCGTGCTCCCCTCCTTGGGTCTATCCTAATGCGGAAAAGTAAATAATATACAAAAGGTGACAACTTCCGCTACCTGGAAGTGCCCCAAATAAAAAGAATATTACATACAAGTTTTTACATGAATGAAAATGAAAAAACACTCATCTCACATAAAAACCCCCGGCTATTCAAACACGACGATCCAATATAACATATCCAGCAACACATAACATCACATGTCATCAACGTAAGTAAGTATGCATACCCCAATTGTCGTTGACGTATAGCAACGAAACCGGCGATATGAACATACTACACTTACGGTCACAGAAAAGAAAGTGTAAAACTACAACAGTTGGAATCCGCAACCTCTTTAGACATCACATGCCTAATCAAATGAAATACTTAGACATCACATGCCTAACAGTTATAAACCCCGCATTTTAGTCTCATTATCGAAAACTCTTTTCAATATCAAGTGAAACTAAACCGCTAGATTTATAACATTCATTCAGTTATCTCATAACTGTTTGTGAATTCCAATTATTGTATCACATTTCAGATAAATAGAAAATGTTAAACTTTCCGATCGAACAGTCGACTACCCAAGTTTTCCCGATACAGCTCAACACATGAAATAAGTCTAACAACATTCAGTTCGTGCCTCAGTACCAACGGTCCAGCAGTAGAAGGGTCAAGCCAACGCCTCACATGTGGCACGCCGTACTGCCCCAAACCCGAAGGTTCAAAGGGCAGTTCAAGACGGTCACATAATCGAGTTAAGGTTTGTTGTCTTCTAGAGGGTCCATCGCGTTACTTGCACTACTTAGAACGTCGTTAAACTACGGAAAAATCCAACACTTGGAAATTTCCCGACAGGGGAAAAGTTGGGTATTTATATCCGGTCGAACTTTTTAACAAATTCAAAAATTATCCGGAAAGCCACATAGAAAAAATCTGATACCCCGATCGAAACACCGAATCCCCAAAACAACCCCAGAAAATTCAACTCTTGAATAAATATTAAAAATTCCCATAAAATCCAACACCAGAAGATATCAGTTACTGTGCAAACAATATATGATAATTCTGTTGGAGATAGTGCCCTCAGAGTCAATTATTGGATCACAGGCACGTGATTGTAATGATTGAGGGAGGACCTATCCCGGTAGGACAGTCTTACTCGAGATGATAGTGTGCTATCTGGTTTATCTTTATCATCGTGTACTGCTTTAGGTGACCTGACAGGTCGCTATTACACGTTGATAGAGCCCCTAGTATTCTTGCTTGACGACCAGCAGTATGATGGCGATCATATATGTGGGAGCTGGGGTCTATAAGCACATCCTTAAATGGTCCCTAGTCGTGGGAGTTTCGAGACAGGGCATCGATACTCCATTAGTAGACTAGTGTATACAGTCGAGACCCCGACGAGGGGCGGTGGCCGGTCTCACAAGCCACTGGTGTCAGTTGGTTCACCTAAGATGTATACAGGTGCTCATTGGGTTATGAGTACACCGGACAGGACTCGCCGGGAACCTGCTAGTTGGTCATATACCAGATGTCAGATAGCAGTTCCCTGGTGACATGTGTACAGGTTAGTTCATCGACCTGAGATCGTCATTTGTCTCGTGTGAGTTCCCACTGTGCTTTGATTACTACCCTACCACGGCTCAAAGGAGTCGTGCAAACAGGTTTTAGTTGGGTACAGTCCCGAGCCACATGGAGGCAGTGAGCGGATCTGCAGGGGTTCGTCTCTCCCGGTATTGGGGGTGAGGTCGCGCTGTGTCTAGGAGAGCCATTACACAAAGCCCTCGGCCGAGGCAGAAGATTTACTGGTAGGTATTCCAGTAGTATCTCAGGGTGTTCTGGGCTACGCTCCGACACGACTTGTACCGCTTTTGGGGGTCTGACTTTTACCAACCCCCTAGGCCCGCCATGCGATACTCATAGACGAACGGACCGGACTGTACGGATATTGTCACTGATAGGCTCAGTAGGGTGTCAGGATGAGTTCTCTCATCGACGTCCCTTTTGGTCAATAGCTGGTGGCCCGTCACGTATTGGCTAATACCTCTGACGTGCTAGTGGTTAAATCCACAGCCATAGTATTGACGAGTCTTTAGAGTCCACCACACTTTCAGTTACTCAAGCTTTCGGGCGAAACGCTGTAGAGGCCGTATGGAGATATGGCAGGGTCTGATCAGATACGTGCGGTATTGCATGGATCAGGATCGGACGGTTTGTACTAGTGGCCGTATGGATATATGGCAGGGTTCGATCAGATACGTGCGGTATTGCACGGATCAGGATCGAACGGATATTACTAGCCGGCTTTGGTTTAAGCCGGATCCTAGTATAGTACAGTGTAGATTTTGTCTCATTGCATTTGTATCCGGTAGGAATACAGATGCGGGTGTGTATGCACTGTATCGGGGTTTTCCTGTAATTTATTACGGGACCAGTTTTCTGGAGTTGCCAGTTTGCATTCCGTTCCGGCCGGTTTTCCTTTGTTCTTTCCCGGCCGAACCTTTTGATGTAGGGTGTTATTTGCAAGTTTGCAAACACATTGTGGAGGGTTTTCATGCAAATGGTTTGATTATGAAAGCATCTTTTTATTCCTTTCTTTTCTATCATCTTTTCTTGCATTAATTGAGATTGTGAAAGGTTATGGTGTTGATGTAAGTTTGTTATGATGATGTTTTTGGATATGGTCACCATTCTCTTTATCCTACACTCACCTCCCTTCATGCTACATATTATTCCCTCCACCATCTCCATTTGAGAGGGGCCGGCCACAACTTTGAGGAGAGGAGAAAATGAGAGAGGTTCATTTTCATTTGGTGTGGAAAATTAATCATCCATCTCATTTTTCCATTGTTACCAAAATCCCCAAGTTCATATCTTGTTGATTCCTCTATCAAGGCAACATAACCCCAAAGGGACAAAGCACTACTCATTCAACAGCAAATCTTGGGTACGTCGACTAGCCAGCTTCGTGCCCGAGTTGCCTCGGTATTGAGGTGGGAGCCCGTAAAAGATACAGACGATGTGGTGCCCTTCCGGCAAGGAGGCGACGACCGGAGTTTCCGCGGGAGATCGGGACGACGACGAGAAGACCGGAGGACTCGGATCACTCGGTATATCTCTCACCCTTTCTCTTGTTTGCTAGTATCGGTTAATGGTTACGATCCGGGTATTTTGTCCGCGGTAGCGCCAGTTTAAAAGTTAAGAAAATTTTTATTCCGCATTTTGGCCTCGGATAGACGGCCGGGGCGCTGCCGTGGCGCAACATGGTATCAGAGCCACGCCATTAACCTTGTCTAGCTTGTTCTAATGTGTTTTACTTATCCGATCGACCAAAATTCCAAAAACCGCGTTTTTGCATGCATCAGTTTTCTGTCGATTTTTTCCGGGCTCGAAAATTTTTTCAGGTAATTGCAGAATGATGTACAGAGAATCCTAAGAATACTGGAAAAATTTGGTAACCCCAATTCTTCCGTATGACCGCGGAACCGCGGCCTTAACCCCTCTTTGGCCGCGGTTCCGCCGCAGGAAGTTGGGATCATTCCACCAATTTTTTTGCAGTGGGCTTTTGGGCTTATGATAGGGGTTTTGGAATATTAAAATTGGGCCCAGAATTTCTGTGAGTGCTACAGTATTACTTGGGGGCCCACTTGTTAATTTTTGATCGATTGGATATTTTAAACACATTATTTCACAGTATTTACATTATATCTGCGACCGTGAATATCACTTGATCGGTAAATCCTGTCTAACTGCTATAGCCCGGTTAGACGGATTTGCGAACGTGATTTTCACGTTGATGTTCTATGTTTATGCTGTGTTGTTGCGGATCGGTCGTGGGGGATAGCCTGGATGCAATGCTAGTATAGTTTTGTTTTATATGTACATTTGATATTGCGGGGCGAGCGTCCGACATGTGGACTGCCGTCACTGCCTGTTTGTATTATTCTTTTGGGGCACGACCTGGTTGCGGTCGATGTACCCGTGGTATGTATATTTTACTTTCTGTACTAGGATTACCCCGCGGAGGGGTGCACGGATAGCCGGGTTCTAGAGGGCAACGGGCCCGCATCTCATGGCATTGAGACGGAGGGGGCTTCACTCCAGGATTGGCGGGCTATTCGCCGCACTCGTAGGGGGTACAGGTTGACCCTAAAGGGGTGCCCGAGTTACCGGATTCCGTGAAGTGCTGGATGGTCCATTCACGTTGCTGAAGGGGGCTGCCTCGCTTCAGGTTTTGGCGGGTGACTTGCCGCGCCCGTAGGGGTCTAGGTTTTCATTGCACAGGCTATCCACACGACCAGGGGAACGTCGGGTTTCAGCAGCGGCTCTGTGAAACCCGGGGCTTCCAGATATCTGTATTGTTCTGTGATGCTGTATATTTCTGTGATGTTGCATTTTATCACGCCTTGAGCGAAATAAAATATATTGGTATATATATTAGTAGATGTTGTATATGTTTTTCATCCGCGCTAGTCCAGCCCCCGCTCTGCCGTTAGTCAGCTAACCTAACGGGTGATGACGGGACCCAGTGGCGAATGCGGATGGCATATACGTACATCAGTATATTTTCGTTCTTTTTGGTGTGATCCATTGATGGGACTGCGTTGATTCGGATCAATGCAAGCTAAAACAAACCTAATCTGATGTTGTTGGAACGCTTTTTCAAAAAGCTGTTATTGCAAGGACGTTCACTTTTGTTTTGCATCGTGGTATTCATTTGGAATATCCTGCTCCTCAGTCGACGAGGCAAGGGCCGAGATCCCTTCACCGGGAGTGACCCCTTGGACAGAAGTTTGCGTCAGGGCATTAACTTCACTATAGCCGATTACTTTTGCTTTGCATCGTGGTATTCAGTTGGAATATCCTGCACCTCATTCTACGGGGAAAGAGCCGAGATCCCTTCACCGGGAGTGACCTCTTTAGCAAAAGTTTTCGTCACTATATTTTTATAAAAAGCCATGCAGTTCCTTCAACGATATCAAGTTCATTACGTTAAAGGTTTTTCGCCAAAAACCAGCCGTAGCCCTCCGTCATTTCCTACAGGTATTATTTGGTATTCGTGCTGCGTTTGTTGACCTAGTCAAGACGTAGTGTTCGGTAGCTAAGTGGTACTTGTTTGTTGCATAAGTGGGATTGGTTAAGACAGTCGTACGGCCTTGTTGACCTAGTCAAGGGCACGTACGGGTGGGTTTAATGCAATCCAGAATAATGACGGGTTGAACTTGACTGGCGGTTTATGGTTTGTTGACCTAGTCAAGGTCATAAACCGCTTGGGGGTAAAAATCACATCGGGAGTTTCAAAAGAACTGAAACTTGCCAGATATGCGCATACCTTCTGGAGTGTGGTGACTTGAGTGGATTCCGTCAAGTTATCATGCGATGATAGTTGAATCCCGATTCCCACTGATGAGTTAGTATACTCCTCGGGTGACCCCGACTAATTCTTCTTTCAGGTTTGGAGGAGAATTTGAGGTACAGTGGGAGGTTTCCTGATTAGATAAAGTAATAACCATTCTGATCTAGGTTAGAGTGCACGCTGAGTGTTTCTTTTCTCTCTCTCTTTGGCAGCGACCATTGACCCGACCCTGGACTATGACTCAGTGACCAAGTTGACCGAACCTTCTTAACACTGGCTTTTGGATTGTCAGAGTTGCAAACCTCATTGCCACTCCTACTTTTACCCTTTTCTCCAGGACACCCCATATTACTACGAACGTCCACTTCCATTGGACAAAACCATCGTATGGTTATATACGAACTCAAAGGACTTCGAGGATGGTTTCTGGTTCTGGAGAAAACGAATAGGATTATTCAGTTGTCTTTTCTTTTCACCTTCTCTCATTGCGAGTACTCCTTGGTTTAGGAGATAGTACACCTATTACGCAAATTGGATAGTCTTCTTCCAAACCTTAGGCAGGTGCCGAACGGTGGGGAATGAAGAAAACCAATTAGCATAACGATGGTGTACAGAAGGTATTAAGTTAAGACAAAGCAAGGGATTAGTAAGAGGGCAAAGTAAATTGCGACTGCTATTCACGACCGAACCAAGTATTTCTTCGCCAATCCTAAATCACCTTTGTATTTCTCCAGGACACTCCGTATCACTACGAAGATCCCAAGTTTATTGGATAATCCATCGTATGGTTATATACGAACTCGAAAGGAACTTGTTCCAGTTCGGGGATGGATTCTGGTTCAGGAGAAATAAGAATAAGGTTTATTCGGTTGTCTTTTATCTTCACCTTCTCTCGCATTGCGAGTGCTCCTAGGATTAGGACAGTACACCCATTATGCTTATTGGATAGTCTTCTTCCAAACCATAGGCTGGTGCCGAACGGTAGGGAAGGAAGAAAACCAATTGGCCTAAAGGGGTGTGCAGAAGGTAATGACTAAAGACATATAAAGGGATTTGGAGAAGTGGCAAAGAATTATACGGTTATAGTTGTGAATCTGGATAATGGTAGAGGCATTACTAGGAATACCAGGATACCCCATCGAAACATTTCAATGTTTCAGTTCAACTGTGTACTGTTAAAAGAAAACTGATTTCCCGATTGGACACTTGCTCCAGGGTATGTATTTACCAAGTTTGATTCTCACATCTGTATGGTTTTACAGATGATGAGTGGGAGTAAGTTATTGGGAATAGGGTGATCATCCTCATTATATCGGGATTCGTTGTAATCGGTGATATTTGAGGAGATCATCTGGGCTGTTTGCCGGTTGGCAAATATTTGGTTTTGAATATCCGCTGTTGTGCACCAATTTCAAATTGATATATCTGTACGTCTATTTTCATAGAGTGAGATATACCTTTTTGATATTATGTCGATGACATTTACCTATATCAGTAGATGGTTAGGTAAGGAGCATTAAACAGCGGTGTAATTCTTCTTAACCATAAGTACAGTTTTCAACCTACAACACACAGTGAAAGAGTTGTAAGACTCAGCGGACTTATACAGAGTATTGTATGTTGTCCAGTGTCCATCAGGACAGAGGGGTTGGTCCTCGTACTATATTCGGTTTACTTATGACTTCTCTAGTTTTTAGACAGGTGTTTCGTGGAAACACAGGGTCCGAATTTTGAGAAGTTATAGGTATTTGAATAGAGTAGAGAACCAGGTGTAGCAAGTATCGGGATTCTTCAAAGTGATTGAAGATGTAGATACTTGTGTATGGTATTCAGTTGATAGTAATGATAAAGAGAAATTGCTTCTCTTTCAGGTTACTCATAATTGGAAACATTCCTAAGTTGAGTAACGCTGATTGGCCTCCTTCCATTTAGTTTACATGCACTGGAGATAGCTGCATGATTTGAATCTGGTTCATTTAAATCAGTGCCTCTGGTTCTATATTGGATATAGAACAGTTCATATCTTAACGATGTTAAGGTACGGGGAGTTGTCCGGCTTATGATTAAAACCAGACACTGGACAACTCAAGGCACGTTTCTGTAATGGCTGTTTGTGGGTTGACCCAGGCTATGACGAGGGTTGACTTTCTACCATCTGGAAGATCAATAGTGATATTGTTCTTAACTCGCCACATTTTAAAAAGAAATGGTTATTTTTCAGAAAAACAGTAGTGGGAGTATGGTAGTACTGGAAGCGATTCCAGAACCGCAAACGATTACTGAAGATTTGATAAGGAACCTAAAGATTCAATCTGATTTGACATTCCATTGGCCACTCCGCAGATATGGTGGGTAACCTCAGGCACTCGAGAGGTACTTCGGTATGCTCAAGGACGGTGGCAGGGAGGTTCTTGTTTACCCAGACTTACCATTGCTGTTGTTCCAGACTGTGAGACCCGGCAGGAGGATGAGTATAGCGTCGTTCTAAACTAGCTTTAGAAGTGTACGTCTATATGACTCTGCCAGAGGGTTGTCGTAGTCAGTGAGAGCAGCGGAAGCATTGGTGGACAGGTGGCTTATGTCTATTTATAGACTAAAGCAGATACAGCGGAGATAGATCATCTATTTCTGATGTGACAGTCATAGGTTTGACTTCATCAGAATAGGGGATGGATCTGTTAAGAAGGTAGTAGGGTGTGATGTCCTGATATTTGATGACATACATAGAGTAGGAAAAGAAACTCCTATACTACGATCGGTTATACTTTGGTCGTCACACAGTGGTTTCTCCACAAGGGACTTGGACATTATATCAGACATACTGGTTACTAGATCTATGGTTTTAGATCTAGATTTGGGTGGTTTCCCAATCAGGGTACTTTGACAGCATTCTAAGAGTATTTAGAATGGACGACTCCTGGCATGGTAGTGTACCTGCAGGTAATGGAGTCACCCTCTCTAATGGTGTCTTATAGACTAAAGTAGAGAGGGGTGTGCATGATTGGCAGATCACTTGCTTAGGCAATTGAGTCAATCATGAGATGTCAAGTACCACACCAGATGTTGTTCTTGCACTAGATGCAATAAGTTGATATTGATCCAATCCTGGAGGAACAGTCGGAAGCAGTTTTAGAACATAAGTGAATGTTCTAGGGATATGATAACGGCTGCCTCCTTTAGGAGACGGTTATCACTCCAGGCTTCCAAGGTGACATGGACGACAAGGAGGTTGTCAGAGTTATAGTTTTCCTTCTGACGAGGGGCAGTATTTTGGACAGGTGATCCAAGGCAATACTGAGGGAGGCATGGCGCAGGATACTGATTAAGTTCAGTTGTCGATACAGTCTAAGAAATTTGGATTTGGAGTTCATTTATGAGCTAAGTCCCATCAGACATCTAGACACATTCTAAGTCAGGTATTGCTCATTTCGGGAGATGGCATTCTCCGCGAACTTGAGATTTAGAGAGACATAGAAAGAAACATCTAGGCGGATCCACTCACTGAGGCTATTCCTCGAACGCAATAGTTTCGCAAACAGGCTTTGTGCGACTGACTAGTAGAGGAGTTGGGTGTTCGGTATCACACGGGCTGTTAGTATGCGACATCGCAATAATTAGCCTTGAGTGCAAGTGGGAGATTGTTGGAGATAGTGCCCTCAGAGTCAATTATTGGATCACAGGCACGTGATTGCAATGATTGAGGGATGACCTATCCCGGTAGGACAGTCTTACTCGAGATGATAGTGTGCTATCTGGTTTATCTTTATCATCGTGTACTGCTTTAGGTGACCTGACAGGTCGCTATTACACGTTGATAGAGCCCCTAGTATTCTTGCTTGACGACCAGCAGTATGATGGCGATCATATACGTGGGAGCTGGGGTCTATAAGCACATCCTTAAATGGTCCCTAGTCGTGGGAGTTTCGAGACAGGGCATCGATACTCCATTAGTAGACTAGTGTATACAGTCGAGACCCCGACGAGGGGCGGTGGCCGGTCTCACAAGCCACTGGTGTCAGTTGGTTCACCTAAGATGTATACAGGTGCTCATTGGGTTATGAGTACACCGGATAGGACTCGCCGGGAACCTGCTAGTTGGTCATATACCAGATGTCAGATAGCAGTTCCCTGGTGACATGTGTACAGGTTAGTTCATCGACCTGAGATCGTCATTTGTCTCGTGTGAGTTCCCACTGTGCTTTGATTACTACCCTACCACGGCTCAAAGGAGTCGTGCAAACAGGTTTTAGTTGGGTACAGTCCCGAGCCACATGGAGGCAGCGAGCGGATCTGCAGGGGTTCGTCTCTCCCGGTATTGGGGGTGAGGTCGCGCTGTGTCTAGGAGAGCCATTACACAAAGCCCTCGGCCGAGGCAGAAGATTTACTGGTAGGTATTCCAGTAGTATCTCAGGGTGTTCTGGGCTACGCTCCGACACGACTTGTACCGCTTTTGGGGGTCTGACTTTTACCAACCCCCTAGGCCCGCCATGCGATACTCATAGACGAACGGACCGGACTGTACGGATATTGTCACTGACAGGCTCAGTAGGGTGTCAGGATGAGTTCTCTCATCGACGTCCCTTTTGGTCAATAGCTGGTGGCCCGTCACGTATTGGCTAATAATACCTGTGACGTGCTAGTGGTTAAATCCACAGCCATAGTATTGACGAGTCTTTAGAGTCTACCACACTTTCAGTTACTCAAGCTTTCGGGCGAAACGCTGTAGAGGCCGTATGGAGATATGGCAGGGTCTGATCAGATACGTGCGGTATTGCACGGATCAGGATCGGACGGTTTGTACTAGTGGCCGTATGGATATATGGCAGGGTTCGATCAGATACGTGCGGTATTGCACGGATCAGGATCGAACGGATATTACTAGCCGGCTTTGGTTTAAGCCGGATCCTAGTATAGTACAGTGTAGATTTTGTCTCATTGCATTTGTATCCGGTAGGAATACAGATGCGGGTGTGTATGCACTGTATCGGGGTTTTCCTGTAATTTATTACGGGACCAGTTTTCTGGAGTTGCCAGTTTGCATTCCGTTCCGGCCGGTTTTCCTTTGTTCTTTCCCGGCCGAACCTTTTGATGGAGGGTGTTATTTGCAAGTTTGCAAACACATTGTGGAGGGTTTTCATGCAAATGGTTTGATTATGAAAGCATCTTTTTATTCCTTTCTTTTCTATCATCTTTTCTTGCATTAATTGAGATTGTGAAAGGTTATGGTGTTGATGTAAGTTTGTTATGATGATGTTTTTGGATATGGTCACCATTCTCTTTATCCTACACTCACCTCCTTTCATGCTACATATTATTCCCTCCACCATCTCCATTTGAGAGGGGCCGGCCACAACTTTGAGGAGAGGAGAAAATGAGAGAGGTTCATTTTCATTTGGTGTGGAAAATTAATCATCCATCTCATTTTTCCATTGTTACCAAAATCCCCAAGTTCATATCTTGTTGATTCCTCTATCAAGGCAACATAACCCCAAAGGGACAAAGCACTACTCATTCTACAGCAAATCTTGGGCACGTCGACTAGCCAGCTTCGTGCCCGAGTTGCCTCGGTATTGAGGTGGGAGCCCGTAAAAGATACAGACGATGTGGTGCCCTTCCGGCAAGGAGGCGACGACCGGAGTTTCCGCGGGAGATCGGGACGACGACGAGAAGACCGGAGGACTCGGATCACTCGGTATATCTCTCACCCTTTCTCATGTTTGCTAGTATCGGTTAATGGTTACGATCCGGGTATTTTGTCCGCGGTAGCGCCAGTTTAAAAGTTAAGAAAATTTTGATTCCGCATTTTGGCCTCGGATAGACGGCCGGGGCGCTGCCGTGGCGCAACAAATTCAATAAAGTTGCCGCGGAACCGCCGCCTGAGCAGGCTTAGGCCGCGGTTCCGCCGCACTGTAGACTGTTAATCAAGTATTTTTTGCACCGTAATTCATAGATTTCCCTGCTGAATTTTTTAGCAATTTTTAATCTGGAAAAATCCCAGATTTTAGAAAAAGTCCAGAGAGCACTTGGGTTTTAGGGTTTCGGGTTCGTTCGGGTTTCAAACGTCGTCTAGACTTCGCCTAAGGCTCTAGCTAGTCTCTGATACCAGTGAAAGGTTCCTAGGCACACTATAGAGGTCTCACAAGGCATCAACCATGCCAATTTCAAATTTTATTGGTGCCGAGAAAGCCTAATACGGATCGTAGACTAGAATTCTAGGCGAAAAACAAATCTAGTTAACACTTTAACTAAAGGAGAGAGACTACAACCTTTGTAGATCCGTTTCTCCACTTCCTAAGCTCCACGTAGGCGTCCTCTCGCTTTCCTAGTTGGATCTCGGACTCTCGCATCGGCTTCATCGAAGAAATGAGCGGAATAGGTCGTCGGCTTCGTGCCGAAGATGATCTACGTCGAGGTTGCACAAGTTCAAGCTCCAACTTCACCAAGTTGAGAAACTTGTGAAGAAAACACCCAAAACAACTTGGCAAGAGGTAGAGGGTGAAGAAATAGGAGGTGGGTTCACTTTAGAATTGGATTTCTCACTTTGGAACTCAAGATGCCATTGATGGCATCAAGCTTTTTCTCTTGAAGATGAAGAAGAAGAAGTAGATAGAATATGATAAGTGTGTTATAAAAAGAATAATAAAATCAATACTTATCATCTTCTAACCTTGGTTAAGTGTAGAGAATAAACCATGGTCAAATGAGAATGGTTAGGGTTAAGGATGATGACAAAATGGTCACTTTAGTCAAAGCTTCATGAAGCTTCATCAAGCTTCATGAAAGAAACCATTTTGTTATCATTTATTTATTTATCAAAAAGAATAGATAAATAAATAAATAAATAAATAAAAACCCTAACTATTATCATAACCATGGTTTAAGTCTTAACACAAAACCAAAGTACATGCATCATCAAACATGACACATAGTAGTGCACAAAAGTATATCACATATACAACTTGTGAACTACAAGTGAGAAAATCCTATTAAAGTGAACCAATACCAGTTAATGCAAAGTAATATATCAAATATATAATTATACATTAAATCATTAAATCAACACTTGATTCAATGATCCGGTCATGTCGCACATAACCGACTAGTATCCAATGTATCGACTTATCGAATCAATCTACGATTCGATAACTAGGTTATATCGTATATAACCAATCAAAACATTCATCGCAAGAATGAAATGCGGTATCATATACACGCATTATTCTCGGTCCCGCACATATCTCATATGCGCTCCTATTTTGTTTCGCTTGAGCCAGGAAACCTCTGTGTAGGACTCTAAAGACTCGTCAATACGCCGGTAGCAGATGATGATCATATCAAGCATCCACAAGCCTCAAGCGGTCTGCTAAACGTAACGGCCATCCGGGTATTGAGCGATCAGAAGATCGACGAGCTAGCCCGCTCACACTCCTGTGAATCCAACCAGTAACACTTACCGTACAGTCCGGTCTGTTCGTCTGATACGTCGCATATCAAGTCTAGGGGTGGTAAACGTCAGACCCCAATAACCGATAAGTCGTGCCGATGTGAGGCTCATAACGGGTCGAGAAACTACTGGTAACACTTACCAGCAAATCTCTGATCAGCCCTGGCCAGGGACTTCCCTGTTACGGCCAATCGAGCACTGCGCAACATCAACCCCCAATACCGGGAGAGACGAAACCCCTCCTATCGCTCATTGCCTCCATATGACTCGGGACTGTACCCAAAGACCACCGTTTTGCACGCCCTCATGGACGTGGTAAGGTGGAGATCAAAGCACAGTGGGAATCACACAAGACTCTATGATGATCTCGGGTCTACAGACTAACCTGCATAAGTGTCACCTGAGAACTGCCATCTGACGTGAGGTATAATACCATCTGGGAGTTCTCGGCGAGTCCGTCCAGTGTACCCAGTCTCTACTGAGCACCCGTATACCATCTCTGATGTCAAACACCAATGGATATGGGATCATCCATCGCCCATCTCATGGGTCGAGAAGCGTATACGCTAGTCTACTCTGGTATATCGATGCCCCGTCTCGATACACCCACGACTAGGGACCTTGAAGGATGTACTTATGGACTACCATGTCCCCACTAGTATGATCTACATCATAGTCCAGGTAGTCAAGTACACATCCTAAGGGCTTTACCAACATGTAACTATAAGACAGTTTAAAGAGACTAGTATACATGTTAAGATAAAGAGCAACCAGATAGCATACTATCATATCGAGCAAGAAAGTCATCTCTATATATGTCCAAGCATCCAATATAATATACATCATCTGTACAATACTGGTCTCTAGGGCATACATACAACTAACACTCAGCTATTGGGATGTCGTACGACGATTTACCATACGAGCCTATATTGATGATAGATCCGCGCTCATGACTCGAGGATATTATATCGTTTGCGATACTATTGAGGTGGGATCACTGACTATTATATTTATATATATATATCAACTCAGATGTAGGTGGTTTCATACCCCTCCTGTTTAGATTACTTAGTAGACATTAGACTAGACCCGAGTCATATCTATTTCAAAACTAACGAATCGGGGATGTTTTAAATATAGGCAAAAAGGATTCTACGGGTATTTTCAAACGAAGCATCTTTTCTTAAAACACCGTAGCCCTTATTTTATTAAAAACCCGATTCGTCTTGTTTCAAATGTCAAGGCTGCATGATATAATTATTGAGGTAGATTCTTTACCGTTGCATTGATTATTCGATTTCGCATATTCATGCTATTTGCATTGCATCGCTTGTGTTGTTGATATATTACAGTCATGCTGCTAGGACACCAGCACCATTATCGATGATGCGTATGTTCCACGTACACTTGTTTGCCGGCTCACACACTTCATCATCGATAATTGCCATGTCTCTACACTGTAGTACTGTTGCATTTAGGATATGATTCTTGCATGACATATTGATATGCTTACTTTTCTTTTACATGCCACATACATCATGCTTTCTGATTATACGCATTGAGATATTCGTTTTTCATGATATTTTTGGATTTGGGAACCGTGGATAATTTCAAAGGAGAGTATGTACTTATTTGTAAAACCCGGTTTCCTTGATATGATATTTGCGCAGCCACCATGAGATTTATCGGTTCTGATTATATGCCCGGTATACGAGAGAGTGGGCTGACCCGGACCGACGGATGCCCGATATATGAGAGAGTGGGCTGACCCGGACTGATGGATGCCCGATATATGAGAGAGTGGGCTGACCCGGACTGACGGATGCCCGATATATGAGAGAATGGGCTGACCCGGACTGACGGATGCCCGATATACGAGAGAGGGGGCTGACCCGGACTGACGGATGCCCGATATATGAGGATTTACGTGCCGATGCTAGGCACAGGTTTTCATGGTGTTTTCGAGTGTCGATGCTAGGCACTCAGGTTCAATGCTTTTGGTTATATCCTCATATTTTCCATGCATATGCTTTATGACATTTACATGCATGATGCTTATTGTCATTGGGTGACGAATGGATGGGATCCACGCACATGCAGATTGATTACATTGATCATACTTCATATTTATGATATGCTATTACCTGAGGCATTGACACGAGCACTTGGCACTACACTCATGTATAGAGATTACATTGCCATTTTAGCATGCTTCAGACTTATTCATATTGAGGTTTATATATATCTGATCGTATTGACCTAGGATGGGTAAGCAACATCCTATACTTGTCCCTAGTCGTAGGATTATCGAGACTGGGCATCGATACTCCAGAGTAGACTAGTGTGTACGCTTCTCATCCCAGTTGGGGAGATGGTCTGTCCCACAGCCATCAGTACGTCGTACTGGAGATAGTATACAGGTGCTCGTTAGGTTACGGGTACACCGGACAGGACTCGCAGGGGGACCGTTGGTTGGTATTATACCAATCGTCAGTTAACAGTTCCCAGGTGACATGAGTACAGCATAGTCCACAGATTTGACACTGCTACTTCGCCTCGAGTGTGTCCCACTGTTCTTAGATTGCTACCCTACCACGGCTCAAAGGAGTCGTGCAAACAGGTAGCAGTTGGGTGCAGTCCCGAGCACTTGGAAGCAGTGGCAGTTAGAAAGGATTCGTCTCTCCCGGTATTGGGAGTTAATATCGCGCTGTGTCAGAGAGCCATTACGCAAAGTCCCTGGCCAGGGCAAGCGAGATTTACTGGTAGGTTCCAGTAGTTTCTCAGGGTGTAATGGGCTACGCTCCGACACGACTTATACCGCTATTAGGGGACTGACGCTTGCCGCCCCTAGGCTCGATATGCGATAGTCTTAGACGAACAGACCGGACTGTACGGAGATTGTCACATCAGGCTCAGTAGGAGTTCGGATGGGTTTCCTCATCGGCCTTCTTATCGACATCTACCTGGGGACCGTTACGTACAGCTAGTGCCGCTTGCGGTCTGTGGTTAAACCCACTGCCAGCGTAGTATCGAGTCTTTTGAGTCCCAAACAGAGAGTTTCCCTGCTCCAGGCGAAACGATATAGAGGTCGTATGGTTTTACGACAAGGGTTCGGACGCGTATGTGTGTTTACGCACGTACGACGTTCGGGCAGTTTTTGCTAGCCGGCTTTGGTTTAAGCCATATTCTAGTATCGGGTTATTGGATTTGTATAGTCTAAAGTTTTTCCGTGTTTTCACGGATTGGAGGGGCGTTCTCGTAATTTTCCGGGATGCTTCTAGATGGATGATGACATGGAGGGTAAGGTGGCATTAACATTTAATGAATTTGTGACTCACTTAGATGAATCATTCAAGTGAGTTAATGAAGCATTTATTGCTTAATGACTCACTTGATGATTCATTGCATATATTTAATGAAGCATGATGATAATGCATTTTGATTATTCTTTTTGATTTTCTTATGCTTCATAATATATTAGAAGTGAGAAGCTTTTTTCATTCATAACTAATGATCACCTTCTCTCTCCTCAAGCTCTCTCAATCTTAAAACCCTAACCCTAACCTCTCATGTGTTGAGATCAAGGGTTAGCTGGACTAATACATCCATAACCTCACTCTATATCCCCTAGGTAGCTTAGATTAGCACTATGAGCAACCTAGTTATCTCAAGTTAGAGATCAAGCATGGTGTAGGAGCTCTCGGGTGGATCGTCTTTGACTCGAGGAGGCCGTTGAGGTGCCGATATTCCAAGGAGCCTACGAGGAGTGGAGGACAGCGATGAAGACCCGAAGGACAAGTAACGTGAGGTATAACTTCGAATCCGAGTAGTTAAACCTCTCGTAGTTTGCTAGTAACGGTTTAGATACGATTCATGCGCTCAAGTCCGTGTTACGAAGCTTTGATGATCGTTTTTCATATATTCCGCCTCCTCGCAAGCTCGTGGGGTGCGTGACATGGACTTACATCTTTGTCATAAGCCAGTGCAATGTTGACGTTCCTCAGCCGATCCTTATAGTTTAGCCCAGTCAGTGTATTTTTTTCAAGTAATAGTTTTAGTCCCGTCATGGTAGCTGCCGGAGAGAGAGAGAAAAGAAACACTCAGCATATGCTCTTGCATGTTTGATTGGTTTATTAGTTTATCTAAATAGGATGGCCCTCACCATTTCCTCAAATTCTTCTTCAAACCCCAAAAAGAAGAATTAATCGGGATTGATCGCACGTCACAATACTTGCTTAACCTTTCAGCCAGGCTAGTGTTTGTACTTCGAGGGAGGTTTTCCAACGCTTTCGCGATGTACCTTAATTATATAAGCTCTTTTCCCTAGAGGCGTAGCCCCACTAGCACCATTCTAGACACCTACTTGGTTTATAGCATTGATTGTTAAGTGAGAAAATTTCCCGAGAGTAATCCTACTCATCAGTGGGATCAGGATCCAACTATCATTGTATGATGACCTAGATGGAAGCCACTCTAGTCACCACACTCCAGAAGGTATGCTAAATCTGCAAGTTTCCTTTATGTTTGAAACTCCCGATGTGATTTTTACCCCAAGCTCTTATGACCTTGACGTAGGCCAACAAATCATAAGATGCAAGTCAAGTTCTACCCGTCGTTGTCCTGATTAATTTAGCCCCGTCCGTACTCTCCCTTGATATAGGCCAACAAGGCTGTTCGACTGTCCTAAACTAATGCATCTATCTATGCAACAAATAAGCAACACATTGCTACCATTCACTATGCCTTGACGTAGGCCAACAAACATAGCATGAATACGATGTGTTGTTTATTTGAAACGACGGAGGGCTACGACTGGTTTTTGGTGAAACCGTTAACGTACTGAACTTGATATAATCGAAGGAACCATGATAGCTTTATAAAGGAGTGGTTTAGGCTCCACATTTAAATTTTGCATTTTGAAGAAAACCGAGTGGTTTTGAAATTGTCCCAACGATTTATTTTAGGTTTGTTTTCTTTGCATTAATGAGTTAATGTTGTCCCATCAATTAATCCTACCATTGCAGAAAGAAACGAAAATACAACGTACGCTTATGCCATCCGCATTCACCACGAGGCCCGTCATCACCCGTTAGGTTACTTAACTAACGACAGAGCGGGGGCTGGACTAGCGCGGGTGCAAAACATAAGCAATGCCTACTAAATATCATATATAGATATATATATTCGTCTCACGCAATAATAGGAATTCCAGATCACAGATGAACATATTGGATATACTAGGAATTCCACACTTCTTTTAAGCCCATAACGAAAGACGGATTCCACGGTCGTGATGAATAGCCAAACCTCACCCTAGACCCCTATGGGTGCGGCAAACTACCAGCCAAATTCCCGAAGTGAAGCAACCTCCCTCAACAAAGTGAGTAGGCCACTCGGCATTTCAAAGAACCCGGTAGTTTGTGCACCCCTCCTTGTGTCTATCCTAGGAGAAAAAAACAGTAAAAGAAAAACAGTACAACGGTGGTTACAACATCAACCCGGATGTGCCCCGCAAAATAATATTACATCACTTTTACAAATTACATTAAATGAAAGAAAAGAAAACACTCATCTTTCATCCCCCGGCTATTCATCATCGACGATCCAATAAAATTCATATACACAAACCAATCATCACAGATATGTGCAACCCCCACTAATCGACGTATAGCGATTAGTGGACGTTTCGAAACACATATATCATTACAGATAAAAACTGAAACTTAAACGACACTAAAACTACGACTTCGAAGCACTCCGAGATTGCCACAGTAAAAAGTTAATAGTACAATCAAAATTGGCAAAATCTAGCAACACTTGAAACACTAAATCCAAGAGACAAGAAAATAGAACAAATTTCGACACAATCCCACATTATTGGGCCGGTGAGCTCGGAAATTTTGGGTGTGTGGCCGGCCACTTGAGGGTGGAATTGCCTCATTTTTGTTTTGTGTTCATTTGACAGTAAAAGGAGCACTCTGCAATTGTTTTAAAAAAATTTGAGTCTCTGCAAAAATCGACAGAAACTTCGATTCACGTTTCGTTGTTTCGGAGATATTTCGGTTTCATAGTTTCAAACATCGTTTAATCTGTTAGCTAGGGTTTAATTAGGCTCTGATACCAGTGTAAGTCTATGTAGCACACCCCACGTGTTTGCGGGGAGGCAGAATACATCAAAAACGATTTTCTCACACCAAAAGATCCGTGTTTTGCTTTGCAACGTAGACTTTTTCCACTTTTAGGATCTTGATTAAACCTTAGCTAACAAAAAATAGACTACTAGAGGGTGTTAACTACTAGGTTAAAGTGTTTGTAGGGTTCCTAGGCACTCCCAAGAGGTCTCACAAGGCATCAACCATGCCTATTTCAAATTTTAACGGTGCCGAGAAACCCTAATATGGATCGTTGGCTAGATGTCTAGGCGAAAAAGAAACTAGTTTACACTTAACTACAAGAATACGGAAATACAACCTTTGTAGATCCGGTGCTCCACCTCCAAAGCTCCGTGATGATGTCTCCTCGCTGTCCAAAACGGATCCCGGGCTCTAGCGTCGGCTTCATCGGAGAAAGAGCGGGCTAGGTCATCGACGACGTGCCGAAGATGATCTACGTCGAGGCATCGCTAGATCAAGCTCCAACTTCACCAAGTCTAGAAAACTTGTGAAGGAAACACACTCTACTACTTGGCAAGAGGTAGAGGATGAAGAAATAGGAAGTGGGTTCACTTTAGAATTGGATTTCTCACTCATTTCATCAATCCACCATTGATGAAGTGAAGCTTTCTTCATTGAAGAAGATGAAGAAGAAGAAGAAAGTGTTATGATAAGTTAATTAATATTGAAAAGAAAATCAATACTTATCATCTAATGAACCATGGTCAAGTGTAGAGAACTAACTAAGGTTTAAGTGAATGGTTAGGGTTAAGCATGAGACAAAATGGTCACTTTAGTCAAAGCTTCATGAAGCTTCAAAGATAAAACAAAACTAGCAACCATTTTCCCTTTTTTCTTTCCAAAATAAATAAATAAATAAATAATAAAGAAAAGCAAAACCCTAATCATTAACTTAACCATGGTTTAATCTTTACACTTAACCAAGTTAACATGTATCATCAAACATGATACAATCAAGTGCACAAAAAATATATCACATATACAATGTGCATATCCGAGTGAGAACATCCATTTAAAGTGAACCGATAGTAGTTAATGCAAAGTAATATATCAAATATATAATTATGCATTAAATCATTAAATCAACACTTGATTTAACGATCCGGTCATATCGTATATAACCGACTAGTATCCTATGTACCGTTTTATTGAATCAATCATTGATTCGATAATTAGGGTATATCGCATATAACCTAATCGATACATTTATCGCGAGAATGTAATACGGTATCACATACACGCATTACTCTCGGTCCCGCACATATCTCATTTGCGCTCCTATTTCGTTTCGCTTGAGCCAGGAAACCTCTGTGTAGGACTCTAAAGACTCGTCAATACGCCGGCAGCGGATGATGATCATATCAAACATCCACAAGCCGCAAGCGGTCTGCTAAACGTAACGGCCACCCGGGTATTGAGCGATCAGAAGATCGACGAGCAAGCCCGCTCACACTCCTGTGAATCCAACCAGTAACACTTACCGTACAGTCCGGTCTGTCCGTCTGATATGTCGCATATCTCGCCTAGGGGTGGTAAACGTCAGACCCCAATAGCTCGATAAGTCGTGTCGATATGAGGTTTATAACAATTTGAGAAACTACTGGTAACACTTACCAGTAAATCTCAGCAACCCTGGCTAGGGATTTCCTGTTATAGCCAATCGAACACAGCGCAACATCAACCCCCTATACCGGGAGAGACGAATCCCCTCCTATCGCTCATTGCCTCCATGTGACTCGGGACTGTACCCAAAAACCACCGTTTTGCACGCCCTCTTGGACGTGGTAAGATGGAAATCAAAGCACAGTGGGAACCACACAAGACTCTATGACGATCTCAGGTCAACAGACTACTCTGTACCAGTGTCACCAGAGAACTGCCATCTGACGTAAGGTATAATACCATCTGGGAGTTCTCGGCGAGTCCGTCCAGTGTACCCAGTCTCCACTAAGCACCCGTATATCATCTCTGATGTCAAACACCAATGGATATGGGATCATCCATCGCCCATCTGTATGGGTCGAGAAGGTATACGCTAGTCTACTCTGGTATATCGATGCCCCGTCTCGATATACCCACGACTAGGGACTTTAAAGGATGTACTTATAGACTGCCATGTCCCCACTAGTATGATCCGCATCACAGTCCAGGTAGTCGAGTACACATCCTAAGGACTTTACCAACATGTAACAGAGAGATAATCAGTATACACGTTAAGGTAAAGATCAACCAGATAGCATACTATCATGTCGAGCAAGAAAGTCCTCCCTATATATGTCCAAGCATCCACTACAATATACATCCTATGTATAGTAATGGCCTCTAGGGCATACATATAACTAACAATCTCCCACTTGCACTAGGGCCATCTGATAGCAGTGGTTGTAGTATCTCATACTCAACCATCCCATAAAAGTCTCTCTCTGGGAAAAGGCCTTTGTGAGTGGATCCGCCGTGCTGTCCTCTGAGTCTACTCTCCTAACCTCGATCACCCTGGAGATCAACCATCTCCATGATCAGGTGATACTGCCTTAGAATATGTCTGGATCACTGATGGGACGGGTGCTCCTTGGCATAAGCCATAACTCCATTGTCACACAATGGGAGGAACATAGTTCATCTCATGAACCAATATACACCCAAACAGCCTCTTTGGTAGCATCTTAAGTAGCGATGTATCCTGCCTTTATCTTCTAGTATGCCACGGTATCTAGCTTGGAACTCTTCCAACATACCGTCCCTTTATTGAGGGTAAAGACAATGCCTGTGACTGACATTCAGTCGTCTTTATCACTCTGGAACCTTTCCAGTGATTTTCCCCAGAATCGTTTGATATCATCTCACTACAACTAGTGAGAATCCTAACATCCATTTAGATCTATCTCATAGATCCAAAACCCAGGATTTAGGAGGTATCACTTTGATCCTATATGGAGAATCCTTGTGATAAGCGGAGATTGATCGAGCGTAGCATAGGAAACTCCTTCCCTATCAAGAGTATGTCATCCACGTACTCTACGAGGATCGTCACCATACTCCCTACTACCTTTTTGTATATACAAGGTTCATCTACCATTTTGATGATGTCAAACTCTTTGACTAACACATCAAAACAGATGTTCCAACTCCGCGATGCCTGCTTTATCTTATAAAGCATCTTGCACACGTTTCCGCTGCTCCCACTGTCTACGAGGCCCTCTGGCTGTGTACTTATAGACTCCCTCTTCTAAAACATCATTTAGAAAAGCAGTCATGACACCCAACTACCAGATATCGTAGTCATGGTATGTAGCCGTGGCAAGTAGGATCTGAATGGACTTAAGCATAGCCACTGGAAAAGGTTTCATCATTATCCACGCCTGGTCGATGACGAAAACCCTTAACAAGTCTAGCTTTGAAAGTCTCAACTTTTCCATGTACACCAAGTAATCTTCTCAAGATATACTTGCTCCTGATGGGGATTTAACCCTTCAGATATAGCAACCAAAGTCCATACTTTGTTGGTGTATAAGGATTCCATCTCAGATCGCTAAACATCCAGCCATTCTTACAGAGTCCCACTCCTGATGGCCAGCTCGAAACTAGTTGGGTCATCATCTCATGATGCAATCCTCGCTCCCACTGTCATAGAGAAATCGAAGTATCTCTCAGGTGGGTGAGGAACCCTACTAGATCGGCGGAGAGGCTGAGGTTCGTTGGTAACTATTGAATCCTTTGGTTCTTTCAAATCATCAGCTGCAGTTTGTATAGCTGGAACATTTCCAGTTCTACATAACAGATCTTGCCTCGAGCTTGTCCGGATTTTGCTTTTAGACATAGGCCGGACAACTCCAAATCTTAACTAACTTAAGATATGGGCACTTCCCTTTCCATATCACATATGAAGTGGTAGGCAACTGATTTGATTCGAACCCTATTCAATAGGTATGCAACTTCATAAGTGCATAACCCCCAAAAAGGAAATAGGTAACTCAGTAGTACTCATCATAGAGCACACCTTATCATATAGGGTGTGTTTGCTCCGCCCCGATATACCATCGTGCTATGGTGTATTCGGAGGAGTAATGCTGAGAGAGAATCTCATTCTCCTTTAGAATAGTCCAGGATTTCCGTGCTCAAGTATTCTCCTCCTTGATCACATCAAAGGACATAATACTTTTACCCGTATTTGGTTCTCTACTTCTAACTTATATTCTGTGAATATCTCAAAAGGTTCGGACTTGTGTTTCAATAGGAACATAGGTCTGAATCTCGAAAGATCATCAGAGAATGTAATGAAGTACAAAGAACCGGTCTTGGCACGTGTAGACAGGGGATCTTACATACATCAACATGTATCATCCCAAGAGTTTACTAACTTTTTCTCTGTTTCCAATAAACAGAGCTGGTGTCATTATATCTTTGTGACATGACTGGAAAGTTTCACAAGATGTAGATTCAAACTGATTTAAATATGCATCTACATGTAACTTCAGCTAGTCGGGTCACACTGATATGACCTAGTCTACAATGCCTCAAGAAGGATTCGTTCATTTCTGAACTCTTCCTTTTGTGTGTGTTCCGTATACTAAAGAACTGTAGTTTGATTTAGAACATCAACGCTTTTAGATAACGTGCCTGAACCGATCAACTTTTGACATAGGAAATGTTCAAAACATTATCCAACAATACAAAATTTTATCGTTTCTTTACTAATAAAGAGACAGATATGATTTTGTATATCAGGTTCGGTATCTAATAACATTCGTTCAGAATCAATGTATTGGTAATACAGGGTGACAGTGACCAACAGACTTGGCTGCAACACTTGCCCCGTTTTCTGCCTCATGAAACTTATCACCCGCTCTCAGTTCTCTACCTTTCTGTAGCCCTATGTAACAGATTACATATCTGGGATCCTGATCTGGTATCACATACCCAGGACGTAAAGGATACTGAGAAACAGTTCTCTGTAAAATGAACACACCCGAAGATGATGCATCATATGCACTTTCTTCGTTCGGGCGGCACGGGAATTCTGGTAATCCCCTATTTCCTGCTCTGTCTTATAACAATTATAAGTTGGAGCGGGACCAACGTTCCCCAGCTCAGTATAACAAGCGGGTTCGGTCAATTATCCGTATTATTATCTTGATTAAGGCGTGATATGGTCGCTACCAGGAGAGAGAGAGAAGAAAACACTCAGCGTGCGCTCTTGCAAGATCAGATTGGTTATTATTTTATCTAATCAGGATGGCTCCCACTGCTTTTTATCAAATCTTCCTTCAAACCCTAAAAGGAAAGACTAGCCGGGATTAATTACACACTACAAGTTTGCCAATCTTTCAGCCAGGCCAGTGTCGGTACTTTGAGGGAGGTCCCCCGTGCTTTCGCACGAACCTAATTAATGTAAACCTCGTTTTCCCAGAGGCGTAACCTCGTTAATACCTTTCTAGACACCTACTTGATCGGCTAATTGTAATGTGTAAAACTCTCCCAGGAGTAACTCTTACTCGCAGCGGGTATCGGGATCCAACTATCTCATAGAAGGTATGCAATCTCATTCCAAATTTCAACACTTGAAATTCCCAATATTTTTTGCCCCTAGCACCCTATGACCTTGACGGAGGTCAACAAACCATAGGCTACTAGTCAAGTTCAACCCGTCATTTCTTGATCGAATTAAACCCAC
Organism: Agapanthus africanus; assembly: GCA_030015575.1. Taxonomy (NCBI): domain Eukaryota; kingdom Viridiplantae; phylum Streptophyta; class Magnoliopsida; order Asparagales; family Amaryllidaceae; genus Agapanthus; species Agapanthus africanus. The sequence continues at coordinate 676,400,037 of JASDDO010000019.1, read as the reverse complement.
CCGCACGACCCTTGACGGAGGTCAACAAGGCCGCACGACTACCCTAATCCAATCTGCATCATATGCATAAACAGATAAATACTAGTTAGCTACCGCACACTACGCCTTGACGGAGGTCAACAAACGTAGCACGAATACTAAATAGGACTTATCTGAAATGACGGAGGGCTACGACAGGTTTTTCTGAAAACCTATTGCGTAATGAACTTGATATCGTTGTAGGATCGAATGAATTTTGAAATGGAGTATTTTTGAGGCTTTTCTAGTTTTGCTAAAGGAGTCACTCCCGGTGAAGGGATCGTTGGTCCTTTCCTCGTCGAATGAGGTGCGGGATATATCATATATATCACTGTGCAAAGCAAAAACTCTTAAAAGCAATCAAAAGACAAACCGAGTGTGTAGCATCTGCCAGTTATTGCTAAAGGAGTCACTCCCGGTGAAGGGATCTCGGTCCTTTCCTCATCGAATAAGGTGCAGGATATATCACATATACCGCTGTGCAAAGCAAGAACTGTAGCTACCTGTTTTATTTTGAAATTCGATTCTACAACATCTTAGGTTTCTTTTATTTCATTAATCACATTAATGAAGTCCCATCATTTAAGTACCTAAACATCACAGATAAATACGACGTACACTTATGCCATCCGCATTCGCCTCGATGTCCCCTCGTGCACCGTTAGGTTAGGTAACTAACGGCAGAGCGGGGCAGGGCTAGCACGGGTGTAAAACATAAGTAACGCCTATATAATATATCATATATACTATATACTGTATCTATCACAGAACATCACATGATCACATCACAGATATCGCAGCAGAAGAAACATATGAAATATTGGATATACTAGGACGTCCGTGTTTTCAATACGAGCCAGTATAAAACACGGATTCCACGGTCGCGATGAATAGCCAAACCCACACCCCTAGACCCCTACGAGAGCTGCAAGCAACCCTACCAATTCTAGAGTTAGCAGACCCGGACTCGACTCCTCGAGTTGGTCTCCCACTGGACTCCAGAACCCGGTTACTTGTGCCCTCCTCCTTGGGTCTATCCTAGTGCGGAAAAGTAAATAATATACAAAAGGTGACAACTTCCGCAACCTGGAAGTGCCCCAATAAAAGAATATTACATACAAGTTTTTACATGAATGAAAATGAAAAACACTCATCTCACATAAAAAACCTCGGCTATTCAAACACGACGATCCAATATAACATATCCAGCAACACATAACATCACATGTCATCAACGTAAGTAAATATGCGCATCCCAATTGTCGTTGACATATAGCAACGAAACCGGCGATATCACATATTACACTTACGGTCACAGAAAAGAAAGTGTAAAACTACAACAGTTGGAATCCGCAACCCCTTTAGACATCGCATGCCTAATCAATGAATTCCTTAGACATCACATGCCTAACAATTATAAACCCCGCATTTTAGTCTCAAAATCGAAAACTCTTTTCAATATCAAGTCGGGCAACTCAACAAGATTCCCGACATCCTGATCGAATACTCGTCGCAAACTTTAGTAGACGGCCGCACCCCTGATACCGTCGACGAAGTGCACCAAGGCGGAACACCGCTACCGCGAGCACCCGAACGGATGCTTTCGGCGACGGGGTTCTCCTACAGTCACTTGGTCGGGGCTATGGGGCGAGGCTGTCTATTAAGTTTACCCGGCGAGTATCCGCGTACGCTACGTGATTGCGTCGGACTTTTGATCACATCAAAATTCCGTGGCAACCGATCAAGTGAGACTAAACTGCTATGTTTATAACATTCATTTAGTTATCTCATAACTACTTGTGAATTCCAATTATTGGATCACATTCCAGATAATTAGAAAATGTTAAACTTTCCGATCGAACATTCAAACACCCAAGTTTTCCCGATACTGATCAACACATGAAATAAGTCTAACAACATTCAGTTCGTGCCTCAGTACCAACGGTCCAGCCGTAGAAGGGTCAAGCCAACGCCTCACATGTGGCACGCCGTACTGCCCCAAACCCGAAGATTCAAAGGGCAGTTCAAGACGGTCACATAATCGAGTTAAGGTTTGTTGTCTTCTAGAGGGTCCATCGCGTTACTTGCACTACTTAGAACGTCGTTAAACTACGGAAAAATCCAACACTTGGAAATTTCCCGACAGGGGAAAAATTGGGTATTTATATCCGGTCGAACTTTTTAACATATTCTAAAATTTATCCGGAAAGCCACATAGACAAAATCTGATAAACCCGATCGAATCATCGAAGCTCCAAAACATCCCAGATTATTCAACTCTTGAATAAATATTAAAAAATCCCAGAAAATCCAGCACCATAAATCATGAATTACTGTACAAAATTTATAGGACAATCTAATGATGTGGCCGCGGAACCGCCGCATAAGCAGGGCTTATGCCGCGGTTCCGCCGCACTATAGAGGCTTCACTAGAAAAATTTTGCATCGTAATTCTTAGTTTTCCCTGCTGAATTTTTTAGCAATTTTTAATTTGGAAAAATCCACGTTTTCAGAAAAAGTCCAGAGAGCGTGGAAAAATGGGGTTTCGGGTTCGATCGGACTTCAAACTCCGTCTGGACTTCGCCTAAGGCTCTAGCTAGGCTCTGATACCACTGTAGGGTTCCTAGGCACTCCCAAGAGGTCTCACAAGGCATCAACCATGCCTATTTCAAATTTTAACGGTGCCGAGAAACCCTAATATGGATCGTTGGCTAGATGTCTAGGCGAAAAAGAAACTAGTTTACACTTAACTACAAGAATACGGAAATACAACCTTTGTAGATCCGGTGCTCCACCTCCAAAGCTCTGTGATGATGTCTCCTCGCTGTCCAAAACGGATCCCGGGCTCTAGCGTCGGCTTCATCGGAGAAAGAGCGGGCTAGGTCATCGACGACGTGCCGAAGATGATCTACGTCGAGGCATCGCTAGATCAAGCTCCAACTTCACCAAGTCTAGAAAACTTGTGAAGGAAACACACTCTACTACTTGGCAAGAGGTAGAGGATGAAGAAATAGGAAGTGGGTTCACTTTAGAATTGGATTTCTCACTCATTTCATCAATCCACCATTGATGAAGTGAAGCTTTCTTCATTGAAGAAGATGAAGAAGAAGAAGAAAGTGTTATGATAAGTTAATTAATATTGAAAATAAAATCAATACTTATCATATAATGAACCATGGTCAAGTGTAGAGAACTAACTAAGGTTTAAGTGAATGGTTAGGGTTAAGCATGAGACAAAATGGTCACTTTAGTCAAAGCTTCATGAAGCTTCAAAGATAAAACAAAACTAGCAACCATTTTCCCTTTTTTCTTTCCAAAATAAATAAATAAATAAATAATAAAGAAAAGCAAAACCCTAATCATTAACTTAACCATGGTTTAATCTTTACACTTAACCAAGTTAACATGTATCATCAAACATGATACAATCAAGTGCACAAAAAATATATCACATATACAATGTGCACATCCGAGTGAGAATATCCATTTAAAGTGAACCGATACTAGTTAATGCAAAGTAATATATCAAATATATAATTATGCATTAAATCATTAAATCAACACTTGATTTAACGATCCGGTCATATCGTATATAACCGACTAGTATCCTATGTACCGTTTTATTGAATCAATCCTTGATTCGATAATTAGGGTATATCGCATATAACCTAATCGATACATTTATCGCGAGAATGTAATACGGTATCGCATACACGCATTACTCTCGGTCCCGCACATATCTCATATGCGCTCCTATTTCGTTTCGCTTGAGCCAGGAAACCTCTGTGTAGGACTCTAAAGACTCGTCAATACGCCGGCAGCGGATGATGATCATATCAAACATCCACAAGCCGCAAGCGGTCTGCTAAACGTAACGGCCACCCGGGTATTGAGCGATCAGAAGATCGACGAGCAAGCCCACTCACACTCCTGTGAATCCAACCAGTAACACTTACCGTACAGTCCGGTCTGTCCGTCTGATATGTCGCATATCTCGCCTAGGGGTGGTAAACGTCAGACCCCAATAGCTCGATAAGTCGTGTCGATATGAGGTCTATAACAGTTCGAGAAACTACTGGTAACACTTACCAGTAAATCTCAGCAACCCTGGCCAGGGATTTCCTGTTATAGCCAATCGAACACAGCGCAACATCAACCCCCTATACCGGGAGAGACGAATCCCCTCCTATCGCTCATTGCCTCCATGTGACTCGGGACTGTACCCAAAAACCACCGTTTTGCACGCCCTCTTGGACGTGGTAAGATGGAAATCAAAGCACAGTGGGAACCACACAAGACTCTATGACGATCTCGGGTCAACAGACTACTCTGTACCAGTGTCACCAGAGAACTGCCATCTGACGTAAGGTATAATACCATCTGGGAGTTCTCGGCGAGTCCGTCCAGTGTACCCAGTCTCCACTGAGCACCCGTATATCATCTCTGATGTCAAACACCAATGGATATGGGATCATCCATCGCCCATCTGTATGGGTCGAGAAGGTATACGCTAGTCTACTCTGGTATATCGATGCCCCGTCTCGATATACCCACGACTAGGGACTTTAAAGGATGTACTTATAGACTGCCATGTCCCCACTAGTATGATCCGCATCACAGTCCAGGTAGTCAAGTACACATCCTAAGGACTTTACCAACATGTAACAGAGAGACAATCAGTATACACGTTAAGGTAAAGATCAACCAGATAGCATACTATCATGTCGAGCAAGAAAGTCCTCCCTATATATGTCCAAGCATCCACTACAATATACATCCTATGTATAGTAATGGCCTCTAGGGCATACATATAACTAACAGTGTTATACCCTCGTGTCAAGTCCTTCGGGTCTTCATGTTGTTCCTTACTCCTTGGTTCAAGCTTCTTCTTGATCTCCTTTCTTTGGCTCCTCCAAAGCTTCAAGTGAATTCAGTTGCCGGTCTCCTTTGTGTCGAAGAAGGATCCACCCGAGAGCCTATGGTCAAGCTCCAACCTCAAAAGAAGTAACTTAGTAATCCAACTTTCTAAGAAAGACTACTAAGTAGAAGTAGAGAAGATGTATTGGATTAATTAGTCTCAAAGCTCATTGATTCACAACACATGTGATGGCATGAGCTTGAGGGAGGAGGAGAGAAAACCTAGGAGAGAGAATGATCATGTTAGAATGAACTAGAGAATGGGATGAGAGATTGGCTAAGTCTTGAGACAATAATTCAAGCATGGATTATTTTAGTCTCAAAATAATCAACCATGCTTGAATAGGAACTCCAAATGAATAAACAATTCACAAAGCCATGCTTGCAATCCATTCCTCAAATATCTCCTAATTTCCACCTCATTAATCCTTTATGGAAAAAGGATAAATCAATAATGAGGTGTTTCCTTCTAGAAGCTCATTCTTGTAGAATTACAAGAATGCCCTCACCGTATATACATATCCGTATCCGTATTCCGAAAAATACGGATACACAGAGACAAGTATAATCCAATAATATAATACTAGGATCCAGCTTAAACCAAAGCCCACTAGTATTATCTGTCCGAACATCATTCGTGTAGCCAGTACATGTATGCGATCGAAACCCCGCCGTAAGACCATACGTGTAACACCTTAGATTTCGGTTAGTGTTCGTTTAGACGTTAATGCGGGTTTACGGTAAAAAGTTTACCAATTTGGATTCCTCACATTTTATAACATTTACTTAATAAATTATTATTATTTGTTATAAGCATGCACGCACGTGTGCACGTAAATGTGAGTTTTGTTTGTGCTAATTTTGATCTTAGCAACCTTGACACTTAACCAATCCTTGTTTAATCCAATCCTTAACCTAAACCCTAGATCTTTTGTGAGTGAGAAGATACTTGTTGGATGAGTGATGAGGTGTGTGTGAAAACATTAATGGTGCATTAATGATGAGGTTACACTCACCTCTCACCTCACCCTACACTCACCTCCATCTCTCTTCATCATTCCCCCTCTCTCTCATTTCTCTAACTCATTTATTCTCTCATTCCACTCTCATCAACTGAACACTTGAGCTTCTTCACACAAAATCCATCACAAAACTTCAAATTTCACAAAAACCACATCTTTGATCACTTTTTGCCTCTTGGATGCCAAGGAGCATGCAAAGCTAGGATCTTTGAGTTCTTTTGTGTAGGTAATGTTCTCTTTCTGTTGTTTAGGTGTTTATTGTGTAGCTTAGCTCATTAGTTTTAGTTTAGATAGTGTAAAGTTTAGTTTTGTGCGAAATGTCGTATATTAGTGTCGATTTGTGACATATGTGATCTGCTGTGACCCAGAGATTTTACGAGAAAACCAAACAATGTAGTTGTGTTGTACCAGTGACCATAGGACCCCACCTGAGACATGAGACCCACCCCACCGGCCAGGGCCGGCGACGTCTGAAGGTAATTCCGGCGACCTCGGCTCGGGGAATGAGTTGGGGTATGGGTTTTTGAGGGTAGGTCTACGCTGTGGTTTGGGTGTTTTTGGTCTTATTTCGTTATTGAGTTTTCTCTGTATATGAAATCTGGGATCACTTAGGTAGTTTGTAGTGTTTCATTTAAGCGCGATACGCTATACGACACGGATCGTGCACTTTGTGTGATTTTGCTCTTAGGTTGTTTTCGTCGTGTCGGTACGCACGTTAGCCACAATACGAACACTTGAGAGTATGTTTTGTGTTGTTGTTTCGGTCTAATGTAGTTTGTACGTGTTTTGGGTCTATTATTAATATATACTTGTTTTATTGTTTTAATGTTGCAAGTTCGCAGGCGGGGACTTCGGGTACTGCTACAAAGGGGAAACGGGTGGTAGACTTCACCTAGCTTGGAGTGTTGGTGAGTAGATTTAACATCTACAGGGGAATCGCCCGTATGGCGTTATGCGTCTGGGCTAGAGATGTTATTTCTGTCGCATATTCTATGTCATATTTAGAATTTGCGCATTCACCCTACTGCTTAGTTATTGTTGTGCTTGGACTAGTATCCCTAGGACACTGCACCATTATTGACGGCCTATGTTGCACGAGCACTGATTATATGCCATACACACCGTCAATAATTGCCATGTCACGCACAACCCACTTATAGATATGCTATAGTTTGGTTAGAGACATTGAGACATTGATTCATATTTCTTTATGCATATGACTTATAGCATACCTCTATACCTATATGCTTACACATATGCCTTGACATACTTACATGCTAGTTACCTGTATACCTATAGGGTATTGTACCATTAGTGATAGGTACATACACACATAATGACATAGCTACATGTATACTTTGCATACATACTTCACTTATACTCGGAGGGTATATTACAACATTTCTGATAGGTAGATATCTATATCTTGCTACCTTTATGTTTAGCATATATCAGTTATAGCTACATGTTTACCTTTACTTGATATTATTTAGAATTGGAGAAAATTAGGAACCGCATGATATTTATATTAACTTGTTGCAGTTAATTAGCGGCTTTTCCTTTATATGCTTACATTCAGTTTATGTTGCATATATTATATTCATGGATTTTCGTATTGTGATATGGATTTTTCATGATATTTTATGGATTTGGGGACCGTGGGAGTTCATGAAATTATGCATTATTTGAAAAACCCGGTTTCCTTTGATATGATATTTCAGCAGTCACCATGAGATTTATCGGTTCTGATATATATATACCCCACGTAAGGAAAGGAGGGGTCCGTGTGCGGGTACATGGTGGGGCCCGGAGGTACCCCGATGCAAGAAGTTCGTGGAGCGGACGATGAGTTAGTGGGGGAACCATACCTACCGGTGACATTACCAATGACTCAGCGGTTATCATGGGGATACCGACGGGAGTCATGTACGTATAGATACGTCGAGAGGCGAGGGTCAGAGCTAGACACTCGAGCTTTCGGGATAGCGTATGATATGTACCTATCAGGGTGCCAGTCTTGCTGACAGCACCTGATAGATCAGTATTTCTGTGTCGATGCTTGACACATTGTTTTCATGATATTTCTTTTTACTTCTTTATATATATAACAGTGGAATGGGACGCTGTTATATATGCCCTTACACCAATATTAGTGCAATGAGACGCTAATATATATGTATTGATATTAATTTATATACATCATCATATTTATTCATGCAAATATATTTAGGATGTTAGATTTTTACTTGATAATTTGATTTGGGATATAGGTGATTCATTTGATATTGGATACAGGATATTTGTGAGATTGCTGATTTGTACATTCAGGATATATGAGATTTTTTCGATATTGTACATTCAGGATTTATTAGACTTATATGATATGAGAGCCAATTTGGGGGCTGATTTGAGGAATTGGGATTTGGATTGTCTTGATGAATTTTGATCCTACCACGATGTCAAGATTCCGTGGAAATGACATATTTCATTCCATACTCCACATTTATTGTTTATGCACTGCTTCATGTATTAATAGTACCTGTTAGTGTACCTTTCATGATTGTTGCATTTACATACTTCATTTTATATGCATTGTTTCATGTATTAGTTGTACCTGCTAGCGTACCTTTCATGACTGTTGCATATATACACATTCATATCATTATTGCATGATTATTGCATACCGATTTTCATATTATTGCTTCATGTATTAATTGTACCTGCTAGTGTACCTTTCATGATTATTGCATTCATATGACCTTTTATTGCTATTAATTGCATATGTTAGATTCGCGCTGTACATGCATACTTGCGATTACCTGCATATGTTATTTACTATTCACGAGTTGGCAACTCACCCCCGTTGTGCCACAGTTGTTTTGCAGGGTGTTCCCCAGAGTAGTCGAGGCAGGCTATTCATCTATCTGATCATCTCTTGCTGCGGATACCGCTTCAGCTCATAGTGTGAAGTTTTTCTTAGGTGGGTTTTGTGGTTATCCGTATTGTTGTATTGTATATTCGTTGTATCCTTGTACTCTCCATCTACTATATTTTCTTGTTGACTTAGAGACTTGGTGAGGACGATATTGTATATTATTTATGACTTGTTATCTTTTATATAGTTTCCTTTCTATCGTCTTTATTTCTTCGCTTCGGCGTCGTATATTTGTTGTGGTGGTTGTTTTCCGCCTTTGGGCGTGTATTTTCTCCCGTTTGGGAATGCTTTTTATATATTTATGTTGTACCCATTTTAGGGGCTAGATTTTTTACAAAGGAGGTGCTGCCAAAATTTTAAAGAAAGAAAGTTGGACTTTTAAAGAATTTGGGTTGTGATTTCAAAGACTTTTAAAAATGTTTCTTATCTTATCTTGTCTTTTATTGGTTTAGATTTCTGGGTTTTGGCTTTCTTTTACTGCGTTACGCCTGTAGACGTTGCGTAGTATTAGGGCCGTCACGTGCCAATTTCGGGTCGTGACAAAGTTGGTATCAGAGCTCTAGGTTTTACCTTTCGGAGTGTAGGATGACCTTGGTATGATGGAGTAGGTAGCTTAAGCAGAGTAACGTAGTGTGTGTATGCCTGCAGCATACTCACGACGCGGTACTTCGCCTAAAGTGACATAAGTACAATTTCTTGAAATTCCTTCCTTGATGATTCATATTCTTGTGATTCGATTTCCGTGTTCATATCAAATCATATTTCCATTTATAGCCTTGCCGCCGATGACTATAGGGACTCAGAGTGATGCAGCGAGGGCCGAGGTCAGAGTTGGTTCGGGTAAGATGAGCACTAAGCAGGATGGCACGCTAGTTGCACAGGTACAGACGGATCCGCCTTCGACAGATAGTATCGGTAAGCTTGTGGCAGAGATGCAGGACATGCGCCATACGATGAGTTCATTGGTTGAGGCCGTTCGAGCACAGCGATAGGAGGTTTTCACCCCTGTTACCTAGTTGTTTCTTGCGATGAGCACACAGCATTCCGTCACCTACATAGCACCAGTGGAAGCAGCCCTAGTTTACGAGACACGTATTCCAAAGACTTTGGGAGTTCCGGAACAGTGGAGGAATCGTACCGGTGTACCAGCCCAGAGACAGAGGCTTAGTCGTCGAGACAGCTTTCGTGACCGTTGAGGGAGTAGCCGAGGTTTGGGGCGAGAAGAGTCGTGTTAGATAGATCGGCCGTTTATTGTGTTAACTCCTATCAGCGATTCTTTTGTTGCGCAACACGTATTTCGGTCTTGTGCCAATCGGTTAGGAGATTCATCCGTCACTTGATCCTTCTAGAGATGTTGGATTTGACGTTCTCCGGGGCACGGGCTGGTTAGCTACGTGCTAAGCGTCTGTGGGCTACCGCGAGAAAACAGTCAGGTATGTTTTCCCGGCAAGTCAGTTCTTGTTGTGTAGGAGGACAGTGTTGCCGATTCTCACAGCTTGAATTCAGCCTTTGTTAGTTATATGTATGCCCTAGAGGCCATTACTGTACATTGGATGTATATTGTAGTGGATGCTGGGACATATATAGGGAAGACTTTCTTGCTCGACATGATAGTATGCTATCTGGTTGCTCTTTACCTTAACGTATACACTAATTGTCTCTCTGTTACATGTTGGTAAAGCCCTTAGGATGTGTACTTGACTACCTGGACTATGATGTGGATCATACTAGTGGGGACATGGTAGTCTATAAGTACATCCTTCAAGGTCCCTAGTCGTGGGTATGTCGAGACGGGGCATCGATATACTAGAGTAGACTAGCGTATACCTTCTCGACCCATATAGATGGGCGATGGATGATCCCATATCCATTGGTGTTTGACATCAGAGATGATATACGGGTGCTCAGTAGAGACTGGGTACACTGGACGGACTCGCCGAGAACTCCCAGATGGTATTATACCTTACGTCAGATGGCAGTTCTCTGGTGACACTGGTACAGAGTAGTCTGTTGACCCGAGATCGTCATAGAGTCTTGTGTGGTTCCCACTGTGCTTTGATTTCCATCTTACCACGTCCAAGAGGGCGTGCAAAACGGTGGTTTTTGGGTACAGTCCCGAATCACATGGAGGCAATGAGCGATAAGAGGGGATTCGTCTCTCACGGTATAGGGAGTTGATGTTGCGCTGTGTTCGATTGGCTATAACCGGAAATCCCTGGCCAGGGTTGCTGAGATTTACTGGTAAGTGTTACCAGTAGTTTCTCGAACTGTTATAGACCTCATATCGACACGACTTATCGAGCTATTGGGGTCTGACGTTTACCACCCCTAGGCAAGATATGCGACATATCAGACGAAGAGACCGGACTGTACGGTAAGTGTTACTGGTTGGATTCACAGGAGTGTGAGCGGGCTTGCTCGTCGATCTTCTGATCGCTTAATACCCGGGTGGCCGTTACGTTTAGCAGACCGCTTGCAGCTTGTGGGTGTTTGATATGATCATCACCTGCTGCCGGCGTATTGACGAGTTTTTAGAGTCCTACACAGAGGTTTCCTGGCTCAAGCGAAACGAAATAGGAGCGCATATGAGATATGTGCGGGACCGAGAATAATGCATGTATGTGATACCGTATTCTATTCTCGCGTTGAATGTATCGATATGGTTGTATGCGATATAACCTAGTTATCGAATCAAGGATTGATTCGATAAGCCGATACATTAGATATTAGTCGGTTATATGCGATATGACCGGATCGTTAAATCAAGCGTTGATTTAATGATTTAATGCATAATTATATATTTGATATATTACTTTGCATTAACTAATATTGGTTTACTTTAAATGGATTTTCTCACTTAAAGCTCACAAGTTGTATATGTGATATACTTTTGTGCATTTGATTGTATCATGTTTGATGATACATGCTTACTTGAGTTTGTGTAAAGATTAAACCATGGTTATTTAAATGGTTAGGGTTTTGTTTTTCATATCTATTTATTCATTTATTTATTGATTTCTTTTTGGCAAAAGAAAAGGGAAAATGGTGGCTTTGTTTGGATGCATGTTGAAGCTTCATGAAGCTTTGACTAAGTCACCATTTTTGTCTTCATGCTTAACCCTAACCATTGACCTAACCCTAGTTTATTCTCTACACTTGACCATGGTTGGATTATGATAAGTATACATTTTATTTTCTTTTTGAAATATACTTATCATAATATTTTTCATCTTCTTCTTCTTCAAGAAGAAAGCTTGCTTCAACAATGGCAACTTGAGCAAATGAGTGAGAAATCCAATTCTAAAGTGAACCTACTTCCTATTTCTTCATCCTCTACCTCTTGCCAAGTAGTAGAGTGTGTTTTCTTCACAAGTTTCATGACTTGGTGAAGTGGGAGCTTGATCTTGTGATGCCTCGACGTAGATCATCTTCGGCACGAAGCCGACGACCTTGCCCGCCCATTTCTCCGATGAAGCCGACGCTAGAGCCCGGGTTTCCATTTGGACAGCGAGGAGACTTCATTGCGGAGCTATGGAGGTGGAGGACCGGATCTACAAAGGTTGTATTTCCGTTCTTTAAGTTAAATTGTTAACTAGTTTCTTTTGTCGCCTAAAATCTAGTTAACGATCCGTAGTCTAGGGTTTCTCGGCACCGTAAAATTTCAAATTGGCATGGTTGATGCCTTGTGAGACCTCTTGAGTGTGCCTAGGAACCCTACAGTGGTATCAGAGCCTAGCTAGAGCCTTAGGCGAAGCATTGACGGAATTAGAAGTCCGATCGAACCAAAACCAAAACCCTAAAATGCTCTCTGGACAATTTCTGAAATCTGGACTTTTTCGAAATTAAAAATATGCAGAAAAATCAGCAGGGAAATTTAAGAATTACTGTGGAGCACGTGATCATGAATCCTCTAAAGTGCGGCGGAACCGCGGCACAAGCTGGCTTGTGCGGCGGTTCCGCGGCCAATATGTCACATCATGTTTTACTTTTTACACAGTAATTCTTAGTTTGAAGCACTGGTTTTCCTGGGAATTTTTAATATTTTTTTCTAGAGTTGAATTTTCTGGGTTGTATTGGGGACTCGGTGTATCGATCGGATTGTCTAATTTTGTCAGTGTGTTTTTCCGGGTATTTTTAGAATATGTTAAAAAGTTCGACTGGATATAAATACCCAATTTTTCCCCTGCCGGGAAATTTCCAAGTGTTGGATTTTTCTTTGGTTTAAGGACGTTCTGAGTAGTGCAAGTAACGCGATGGTCCCTCTAGAAGACAACAAAGCTTAACTCGATTATGTGACCGTCTTGAACTGCCCTTTGAACCTTAGGGTTTGGGGCAGTACGGCGTGCCACATGTGAGGCGTTGGCTTGACCCTTCTACGGCTGGACCGTTGGTTCTGAGGCACGAACTGAATGTTGTTAGACTTATTTCATGTGTTGATCTATATCGGGAAAACTTGGGTGTTCGACTGTTTGATCGAAAAATTTAACATTTTCTATTTATCCGGAATGTGCTACAATAATTGGAATTCACAAGTAGTTATGAGATAACTGAATGAATGTCATAAACATAGCACTTTAGTCTCACTTGATCGGTTGCCACGGAATTTTGATGTGATCAAAAGTCCGTCGCAATCACGTAGCGTACGCGGGTACTCGCCGGGTAAGCTTAATAGACAGCCTCGTTCCATATCCCCGACCAAGTGACTATAGGAGAACCCCGTCGCCGAAAGCATCCGTCCGGGTGCTCGCGGTAGCGGTGTTCCGCCTTGGTGCACTTCGTCGACGGTATCGGGGGTGCGGCGGTCTACTGAAGTTTGCGACGAGCATTCGATCAGGATGTCGGGAATCTTGTTGAATTGCCGGACTTGATATTGAAAAGTGTTTTCGATAATGAGACTGAAATGCGGGGTTTATAATTGTTAGGCATGCGATGTCTAAAGAATTCATTTGATTAGGCATGTGATGTCTTAAGAGATTGCGGATTCCAACTGTTGTAGTTTTACACTTTCTTTTCTGTGACCGTAAGTGTAATATGTGATATCGCCGGTTTCGTTGCTATATGTCAACGACAATTAGGATGCGCATATTTACTTACGTTGATGACATGTGATGTTATGTGTTGCTGGATATGTTATATTAGATCGTCGTGTTTGAATAGCCGGGGGTTTTTTTTATGTGAGATGAGTGTTTTTCATTTTCATTCATGTAAAAACTTGTATGTAATATTCTTTTATTGGGGCACTTCCAGGTAGCGGAAGATGTCACCTTTTGTATATTATTTATTTTTCCGCACTAGGATAGACCCTAGGAGGGGAGCACAAGTAACCGGGTTCTGGAGTCCAGTGGGAGACCAACTCGAGGAGTCGAGTCCGGGTCTCCTAACTCTAGAATTGGTAGGGTTGCTTGCTGCTCTCGTAGGGGTCTAGGGGTGTGGGTTTGGCTATTCATTACGACCGTGGAATCCGTGTTTTATACTGGCTCGTATTGAAAACACGGACGTCCTAGTATATCCAATATTTCATATGATTCTTCTACTGCGATATCTGTGATGTGATCATGTGATGTTCTGTGATAGATACACTATATAGTATATATGATATATTATATAGATGTTACTTATGTTTTACACCCGCGCTAGCCCTGCCCCGCTCTGCCGTTAGTTACCTAACCTAACGGTGCACGAGAGGACATCGAGGCGAATGCGGATGGCATAAGTGTACATCGTATTTATCTGTGATGTTTAGGTACTTAAATGATGGGACTTCATTAATGTGATTAATGAAAAATAAAAGAAACCTAAAGATGTTGTAGAATCGAATTTCAAAATAAAACAGGTAGCTACAGTTCTTGCTTTGCACAGCGGTATATATGATATATCCTGCACCTTATTCGATGAGGAAAGGACCGAGATCCCTTCACCGGGAGTGACTCCTTTAGCAATAACTGGCAGATGCTACACACTCGGTTTGTCTTTTGATTGCTTTTAAGAGTTTTTGCTCTGCACAGCGGTATATATGATATATCCTACACCTTATTCGATGAGGAAAGGACCGAGATCCCTTCACCGGGAGTGACTCCTTTAGCAATAACTGGCAGATGCTACACACTCGGTTTGTCTTCTGATTGCTTTTAAGAGTTTTTTCTCTGCACAGCGGTATATATGATATATCCTGCACCTTATTCGATGAGGAAAGGACCGAGATCCCTTCACCGGGAGTGACTCCTTTAGCAATAACTGGCAGATGCTACACACTCGGTTTGTCTTTTGATTGCTTTTAAGAGTTTTTGCTTTGCACAGTGATATATGTGATATATCCCGCACCTCATTCGACGAGGAAAGGACCGACGATCCCTTCACCGGGAGTGACTCCTTTAGCAAAACTAGAAAAGCCTCAAAAGCACTCCATTTCAAAATTCATTTGATTCTACAACGATATCAAGTTCATTACGCAATAGGTTTTCAGAAAAACCTGTCGTAGCCCTCCGTCATTTCAGATAAGTCCTACTCAGTATTCGTGCTACGTTTGTTGACCTCCGTCAAGGCGTAGTGTGCGGTAGCTAACTAGTATTTATCTGCTTATGCATATTGTAGGGTTCCTAGGCACGCTTTAGAGGTCTCACAAGGCATCAACTATGCCAATCTCAAAATTTATGGGTGCCGAGAAACCCTAATACGGATCGTCGACTAGAAATTTAGGCGAAATACGAATCTAGTTAACAACTTAACTAAAAATAAAAAGCTACAACCTTTGTAGATCCGGATATCCACTTCCTTGGCTCCACGTAGGCGTCCTCTCGCTGTCCATCTCGAATCCCAGACTCAATCGTCGGCTTGATCGGAGAAATGGGCGAACTAGGTCGTCGGCTTCGTGCCGAAGATGATCTACGTCGAGGCATCACAAGTTCAAGCTCCGACTTCACAAATTTGTGAAACTTGTGAAGAAAATGTTGGAGATAGTGCCCTCAGAGTCAATTATTGGATCACAGGCACGTGATTGCAATGATTGAGGGAGGACCTATCCCGGGACGACAGTCTTACTCGAGATGATAGTATGCTATCTGGTTTACCTTTATCATCGTGTACTGTTTCAGGTGACCTTACAGGTCGCTATTACACGTTGATAGAGCCCCTAGGATTCTTGCTTGACGACCAGCAGTATGATGGCGATCATATACGTGGGAGCTGGGGTCTATAAGTACATCCTTAAAAGGTCCCTAGTCGTAGGAGTTTCGAGACAGGGCATCGATACTCCATTAGTAGACTAGTGTATACAGTCGAGACCCCGACGAGGGGCGGTGGCCGGTCTCACAAGCCACTGGTGTCATTTGGTTCACCTAAGATGTATACAGGTGCTCATTGGGTTATGAGTACACCGGACAGGACTCGCCGGGAACCTGCTAGTTGGGATTATAACAGACGTCAGATAGCAGTTCCCTGGTGACATGTGTACAGGTTAGTTCATCGACCTGAGATCGTCATTTGTCTCGTGTGAGTTCCCACTGTGCTTTGATTACTACCCTACCACGGCTCAAAGGAGTCGTGCAAACAGGTTTTAGTTGGGTACAGTCCCGAGCCACATGGAGGCAGTGAGCGGATCTGCAGGGGTTCGTCTCTCCCGATATTGGGGGTGAGGTCGCGTTGTGTCTAGGAGAGCCATTATGCAAAGCCCTCGGCCGAGGCAGGAGATTTACTGGTAGGTATTCCAGTAGTATCTCAGGGCATTCTGGGCTACGCTCCGACACGACTTGTACCGCTTTTGGGGGTCTGACTTTTACCAACCCCCTAGGCCCGCCATGCGATACTCTTAGACGAACGGACCGGACTGTACGGATATTGTCACTGACAGGCTCAGTAGGGTGTCAGGATGAGTTCGCTCATCGACGTCCCTTTTGGTCAATAGCTGGTGGCCCGTCACGTATTGGCTAATACCTCTGACGTGCTAGTGGTTAAATCCACAGCCATAGTATTGACGAGTCTTTAGAGTCCACCACACTTTCAGTTACTCAAGCTTTCGGGCGAAACGCTGTAGAGGCCGTATGGAGATATGGCAGGGTCCGATCAGATACGTGCGGTATTGCACGGATCAGGATCGGACGGTTTGTACTAGCGGCCGTATGGATATATGGCAGGGTTCGATCAGATACGTGCGGTATTGCACGGATCAGGATCGAACGGATATTACTAGCCGGCTTTGGTTTAAGCCGGATCCTAGTTTAGTACAGTGTAGATTTTATCTCATTGCATTTGTATCCGGTCGGAATACAGATGCGGGTGTGTATGCACAGTATCGGGGTTTTCCTGTAATTTATTACGGGACCAGTTTTCTGGAGTTGCCAGTTTGCATTCCGTTCCGGCCGGTTTTCCTTTGTTCTTTCCCGGCCGGACTTTCCCGATGGAGGGGGGTTATTTGCAAGTTTGCAAATAACCATTTGTGGAGGGGTTCTTTGTATTTGTGGCATTATGAAAGATTAAGCATCTTTGCTTTTCATGATGGCTTGCCTTTTTGAGATTAGAAGTGATGAGAAAGGATTTGATCTTTGATTGGTGTTGATGTGAGATTGTTATCATGATGCTTTGGATATGGTCACCTTTCTTTTTCTCCTACACTCACCTTTCTCTTGTATTTGGTTTTGGTTTTATTCCTCCACCATTCTCATTAGAAGAGAGAGAGGCTTCACTTGAGAGAAAAAAGAATGAGAGAGTTCATTTCATCTTCTTCTTGCTAGAAAATTGAAAGCACCAATTTTCTTTACCTCTTCCTCCATCCATCAATGGCAACTACATAAACTCCAAGAGACAAAGTTTCTACACTACATTCTACAGCAATTCTTGGGCATGTCGAGTTGCCGGCTTCATGCCCGAGTTGCCTCGGTATTGAGGCGGGAGCCCGTAAAAGACGCAGGCGATGTGGTGCCCTTCCGGCGAGGAGGCGACGATATGGAGACAAGACTTTCCGCGGGAGATCGGGACGGCGAGGAGAAGACCGGAGGACTCGGATCATTCGGTATACTTCTCTTCCCATCTCTTGTTTGCTAGTATAGGTTAATGGTTAACGATCCGGGTTTTATTGTCCGCGGTAGCGCCAGTTTCCAAGTAAGGAAAATTTTTGATTCCGCATTTTGGCCTCGGTAAGACGGCCGGGGCGCTGCCGTGGCGCAACATGGTATCAGAGCCACGCCATTAACCTTGCCTAGCTTTTTCTAATGCGTTTTTCTTATCCGATCGACAAAAATTCCAAAAACCGCGTTTTTGTGTACATCAGTTTTCTGTTGTTTTTTTTCTTGCTCGAAAATTTTTTCAGGTTGTAGAAAATTGATGTACTAGAAGTTCTAAGAGATCTGGGAAAATTCGAGACATTGATCTCTCAGGAATAGCGCGGATCCGCCGCAAAATCCCCCTTGTTGCCGCTGATCCGCCGCAGGTTTAAGGGATCAATGGGTCGAAATTTTCCAGTGGGCTTGTGGACTATTTTTGGGGGTTTTGGAATATTAAACTTGGGCCCAGAATTTCTGTGAGTGCTACAGTATTGCTTGTGGGCCCACTTGTTATTTTTGATCGATTGGATATTTTAAACACATTATTTCACAGTATTTACATTATATCTGCGACCGTGAATGTCACTTGATCGGTAAATCCCGTCTAACTGCTATAGCCCGGTTAGACGTATTTGCGAACATGACTTTCACGTTGATGTTCTATGTTTATGCTGTGTTGTTGCGGACCGGTCGTGGGGGATAGCCTGGATGCAATGCTAGTACAGTTTTGTTTTATATGTACATTTGATATTGCGGGGCGAGCGTCCGACATGTGGACTGCCGTCACTGCCTGTTTGTATTATTCTTTTGGGGCACGACCTGGATGCGGTCGATGTACCCGGTGTATGTATATTTTACTTTCTGTACTAGGATTGCCCCGTGGTGGGGTGCACGGATAGCCGGGTTCTGGAGGGCAACAAGCCCGCATCTCATGGCATTGGGAAGGAGGGGACTTCACTCTAGGATTGGCGGGCTATTCGCCGCACTCGTAGGGGGTACAGGTTGACCCAGGAGGGGTGCCCAAGTTACCGGATTCCGTGAAGTGCTGGGTGGTCCATTCACGGTGCTGAAGGGGCTGCCTCGCTTCAGGTTTTGGCGGGTGACTTGCCGCGCCCGTAGGGGTCTAGGATTTCATTGCACAGGCTATCCACACGACCAGGGGAACGTCGGGTTTCAGCAGCGGCTCTGTGAAACCCGGGGCTTCCAGATATCTGTATTGTTCTGTGATGCTGTATATTTCTGTGATGTTGCATTTTATTCACGCCTTGAGCGAAATACTATATATTGGTATATATATTAGTAGATGTTGTATATGTTTTTCATCCGCGCTAGTCCAGTCCCCGCTCTGCCGTTAGTTAGCTAACCTAACGGGTGATGACGGGACTCAGTGGCGAATGCGGATGGCATATACGTACGTCAGTATATTTTCGTTCTTTGTGGTGTGATCATTTGATGGGACTGCATTGATTTGGATCAATGCAAGATAAACAAACCTATTCTGATGTTGTTGGAACACTTTTTCAAAAAGCTGTTATTGCAAGGACGTTCACTTTTGTTTTGCATCGTGGTATTCATTTGGAATATCCTGCTCCTCAGTCGACGAGGCAAGGGCCGAGATCCCTTTACCGGGAGTGACCCCTTGGACAAAAGTTTGCGTCAGGGCATTAACTTCACTATAGCCGATTACTTTTGCTTTTCATCGTGGTATTCAGTTGGAATATCCTGCACCTCATTCTACGGGGAAAGAGCCGAGATCCCTTCACCGGGAGTGACCTCTTTAGTAAAGGTTTTCGTCACTATATTTTATAAAAAGTTATCCAGTTCCTTCAACGATATCAAGTTCATTACGTTAAAGGTTTTTCGCCAAAAACCAGTCGTAGCCCTCCGTCATTTCAGATCAGTATTGCTTAGTATTCGCGCTGCGTTTGTCGTTGCTATTCGCCGAGGCGTAGTGTGCGGTAGCTTTGTTGTGCTATTCTGTCGCATGGATATGTGGATTGGTTAGGACAGTCGTACGACTTTGTTGATTATTCGTCAAGGGTCGTGCGGGTGGGTTTAACGCAATCAAGATAATGACGGGTTGAACTTGACTAGGACCTTTTGATTTGTTGATTATTCGTCAAGGTCACTTGGGTCCTAGGGGTAAAAATCACATCGGGAGTTTCAAAAGAACTGAAACTTGCCAGGTATGCGCATACCTTCTGGAGTGTGGTGACGTGAGTGGATTCCGTCACGTTATCATGCGATGATAGTTGGATCCCGATTCCCACTGATGAGTTAGTTTACTCCTCGGGTGACCCCGACTAATTCTTCTTTCAGGTTTGGAGGAGAATTTGAGGTACAGTGGGAGGTTTCCAGATTAGATAAAGTGATAACCATTCTGATCTAGGTTAGAGTGCACGCTGAGTGTTTCTTTTCTCTCTCTCTTTGGCAGCAACCATTGACCCGACCCTGGACTATGACTCAGTGACCAAGTTGACCGAACCTTCTTAACACTAGCTTTTGGATTGTCAGAGTTGCAAACCTCATTGCCACTCCTGCTTTTACCCTTTTCTCCAGGACACCCCGTATTACTACGAACGTCCACTTCCATTGGACAAAACCATCGTATGGTTATATACGAACTCGAAGGACTTCGAGGATGGTTTCCGGTTCTGGAGAAAACGAATAGGACTATTCAGTTGTCTTTTCCTTTTACCTTCTCTCAGGTTGCGAGTACTCCTTGGTTTAGGAGATAGTACACCTATTACGCAAATTGGATAGTCTTCTTCCAAACCTTAGGCAGGTGCCGAACGGTGGGGAATGAAGAAAACCAATTAGCATAACGATGGTGTACAGAAGGTATTAAGTTAAGACAAAGCAAGGGATTAGTAAGAGGGCAAAGTAAATTAAGACTGCTATTCACGACCGAACCAAGTATTTCTTCGCCAATCCTAAATCACCTTTGTATTTCTCCAGGACACTCCGTATCACTACGAAGATCCACAGTTTTTGGATACTCCATCGTATGGTTATATACGAACTCGAAAGGAACTTGTTCCAGTTCGGGGATGGATCCTAGTTCAGGAGAAATAGGAATGAAGTACATTCAGGTGTCTTTTATCTTCACCTTCTCTCGCGTTGCGAGTGCTCCTAGGATTAGGACAGTACACCCTTTATGCTTTTTGGATAGTCTTCTTCCAAACCATAGGCTGGTGCCGAACGGTAGGAAAAGAAGAAAACCATTTGGCCTAAAGGGGTGTACAGAAGGTAATGACTAAAGACATATAAAGGGATTTGGAGAGATGGCAAAGAGATATACGGTTACAGTTGTGAATCTGGATAATGGAAGAGGCATTACTAGGAATACCAGGATACCCCAACGAAACATTCCAATGTTTCAGTTTCACTGTGTACTGTTAATAGAAAACTGATTTCCCGATTAGACACTTACTCCAGGGTATGTATTTACCAGGTATGATTCTCACATCTGTATGGTTTTACAGATGATGAGTGGGAGTAAGTTATTGGGAATTGGGTGATCATCCTCATTATATCGGGATTCGTTGTAATCGGTGATATTTGAGGAAGTCACCTGGGTTGTTTGCCGGTCGGCAAATATTTGGTTTTGAATATCCGTTGTTATGCACCAATTTCAAATTGATATATCTGTACGTCTATTTTTATAGAGTGAGATATACCTTTTGAAATTATGTCTTTGACATTTACCTATATCAGTGGATGGTTAGGTAAGGAGCATTAAACAGCGGTGTAATTCTTCTTAACCATAAGTACAGTTTTCAACCTACGACGCACAGTGAAAGAGTTGTTAGACTCAGCGGACTTATACAGAGTATTGTATGTTGTCCAGTGTCCATTAGGACAGAGGGGTTGGTCCTCATACTATGTTCTGTTTACTTTTAACTTCTCTAGTTCTTAAACATGTGTTTCGTAGAAACACAGGGTCTAAGTTTTGAGGAGTTATAGGTATTTGAATAGAGTAAAGAACCAGGTGTTGCAAGTATCGGGATTCTTCAAGGTGATCGAAGATGTAGATACTTGTGTATGGTATTCAGTTGATAGTAATGAGAACTTGCTTCTCTTTCAGGTTACTCATAATTGGAAGCATTCCTAAGTTGAGTAACGCTGATCGGCTTCCTTCCATTTAGTTGACATGCACTAGAGATAGCTGCATAATTTGAATCTGGTTCATTTAAATCAGTGCCTCTGGTTCTATATTGGATATAGAACAGTTCATATCTTAACGATGTTAAGGTACGGGGAGTTGTCCGGCTTATGATTAAAACCAGACACTGGACAACTCAAGGCACGTTTCTGTAATGGCTGTTTGTGGGTTGACCCAGGCTATGACGAGGGTTGACTTTCTACCATCTGGAAGATCAATAGTGATATTGTTCTTAACTCGCCACATTTTAAAAGGAAATGGTTATTTTTCAGAAAACAGTAGTGGGAGTATGGTAGAACTGGAAGCAATTCCAGAACCGCAATCGATTACTGAAGATTTGATAAGGAACCTAATGATTCAATCTGATTTGACATTCCATTGGCCACTCCGCAGATAAGGTGGGTAACTTCAGGCACCCGAGAGGTACTCCGGTAGCCTCAAGGACGGTGACAGGGAAGTTCTTGTTTACCCACACTTGCCATTGCTATTGTTCCAGGCTCCGAGACCCGGCAGGAGGATGAATATAGCGTCATTCTAAACTAGTTTTAGAAGTGTGCGTCTATATGACTCTGCCAGAGGGTTGTCGTAGTCAGTGGGAGCAGCGGAAGCATTGGTGGACAGTTGGCTTATGTCTATTTATAGACTAAAGCAGATATAGCGGAGATAGATCATCTATTTCTGATGTGAAGTCATAGGTTTGACTTCATCAGAATAGGGGATGGATCTGTTAAGAAGGTAGTAGGGTGTGATGTCCTGGTATTTGATGACATACACAGAGTAGGAAGTGACATTCCTATACTACGATCGGTTATACTTTGGTCGTCACACAGTGGTTTCTCCACAAGGGACTTGGACACAATATCAGACATACTGGTTACTAGATCTATGGTTTTAGATCTAGATTTGGGTGGTTTCCCAATCAGGGTACTTTGACAGCATTCTAAGAGTATTTAGAATGGACGACTCCTGGCACGGTAGTGTACCTGCAGGTGATGGAGTCACCCTCTCTAAAGGTGTCTCATAGACTAAAGTAGAGAGGGATGTGCATGATTGGCAGATCACTTGCTTAGGCAATTGAGTCAATCATGAGATATCAAGTACCACACCAGATGTTGTTCTTGCAGTAGATGCAATAAGATGATATTGATCCAATCCTGGAGGAACAGTCGGAAGCAGTTTTAGAACATAAGTGAATGTTCTAGGGATATGATAACGGCTGCCTCCTTTAGGAGACAGTTATCACTCCAGGCTTCCAAGGTGACATGGACGACAAGGAGGTTGTCAGAGTTATAGTTTTCCTTCTGATGAGGGGCAGTATTTTGGACAGGTGATCCAAGGCAATACTGAGGGAGACATGGCGCAGGATACTGATTAAGTTCAGTTGTCGATACAGTCTAAGAAGTTTGGATTTGGAGTTCATTTATGAACTAGGTCCCATCAGACATCCAGACATTCTTAGACAGGTATTGCTCATTTCGGGAGATGGTTTTCTCCGCGATCTTGAGATATAGAGAGACATAGAAAGAAACATCACAGCGGCTCCACTCACTGAGGCTATTCCTCGAACGCAATAGTCTCGTAAACGAGCTTTGTGAGACTGACTAGTAGAGGAGTTGGGTGTTCGGTATCACACGGGCTGTGAGTATGCGACATCGCAATAATTAGCCTTGAGTGCAAGTGGGAGATTGTTGGAGAGAGTGCCCTCAGAGTCAATTATTGGATCACAGGCACGTGATTGCAATGATTGAGGGATGACCTATCCCGGGACGACAGTCTTACTCGAGATGATAGTATGCTATCTGGTTTACCTTTATCATCGTGTACTGTTTCAGGTGACCTTACAGGTCGCTATTACACGTTGATAGAGCCCCTAGGATTCTTGCTTGACGACCAGCAGTATGATGGCGATCATATACGTGGGAGCTGGGGTCTATAAGCACATCCTTAAAAGGTCCCTAGTCGTAGGAGTTTCGAGACAGGGCATCGATACTCCATTAGTAGACTAGTGTATACAGTCGAGACCCCGACGAGGGGCGGTGGCCGGTCTCACAAGCCACTGGTGTCATTTGGTTCACCTAAGATGTATACAGGTGCTCATTGGGTTATGAGTACACCGGACAGGACTCGCCGGGAACCTGCTAGTTGGGATTATACCAGACGTCAGATAGCAGTTCCCAGGTGACATGTGTACAGGTTAGTTCATCGACCTGAGATCGTCATTTGTCTCGTGTGAGTTCCCACTGTGCTTTGATTACTACCCTACCACGGCTCAAAGGAGTCGTGCAAACAGGTTTTAGTTGGGTACAGTCCCGAGCCACATGGAGGCAGTGAGCGGATCTGCAGGGGTTCGTCTCTCCCGGTATTGGGGGTGAGGTCGCGCTGTGTCTAGGAGAGCCATTACGCAAAGCCCTCGGCCGAGGCAGGAGATTTACTGGTAGGTATTCCAGTAGTATCTCAGGGCGTTCTGGGCTACGCTCCGACACGACTTGTACCGCTTTTGGGGGTCTGACTTTTACCAACCCCCTAGGCCCGCCATGCGATACTCTTAGACGAACGGACCGGACTGTACGGATATTGTCACTGACAGGCTCAGTAGGGTGTCAGGATGAGTTCGCTCATCGACGTCCCTTTTGGTCAATAGCTGGTGGCCCGTCACGTATTGGCTAATACCTCTGACGTGCTAGTGGTTAAATCCACAGCCATAGTATTGACGAGTCTTTAGAGTCCACCACACTTTCAGTTACTCAAGCTTTCGGGCGAAACGCTGTAGAGGCCGTATGGAGATATGGCAGGGTCCGATCAGATACTTGCGGTATTGCACGGATCAGGATCGGACGGTTTGTATTAGCGGCCGTATGGATATATGGCAGGGTTCGATCAGATACGTGCGGTATTGCACGGATCAGGATCGAACGGATATTACTAGCCGGCTTTGGTTTAAGCCGGATCCTAGTTTAGTACAGTGTAGATTTTATCTCATTGCATTTGTATCCGGTCGGAATACAGATGCGGGTGTGTATGCACAGTATCGGGGTTTTCCTGTAATTTATTACGGGACCAGTTTTCTGGAGTTGCCAGTTTGCATTCCGTTCCGGCCGGTTTTCCTTTGTTCTTTCCCGGCCGGACTTTCCCGATGGAGGGGGGTTATTTGCAAGTTTGCAAATAACCATTTGTGGAGGGGTTCTTTGTATTTGTGGAATTATGAAAGATTAAGCATCTTTGCTTTTCATGATGGCTTGCCTTTTTGAGATTAGAAGTGATGAGAAAGGATTTGATCTTTGATTGGTGTTGATGTGAGATTGTTATCATGATGCTTTGGATATGGTCACCTTTCTTTTTCTCCTACACTCACCTTCCTCTTGTATTTGGTTTTGGTTTTATTCCTCCACCATTCTCATTAGAAGAGAGAGAGGCTTCACTTGAGAGAAAAAAGAATGAGAGAGTTCATTTCATCTTCTTCTTGCTAGAAAATTGAAAGCACCAATTTTCTTTACCTCTTCCTCCATCCATCAATGGCAACTACATAAACTCCAAGAGACAAAGTTTCTACACTACATTCTACAGCAATTCTTGGGCATGTCGAGTTGCCGGCTTCATGCCCGAGTTGCCTCGGTATTGAGGCGGGAGCCCGTAAAAGACGCAGGCGATGTGGTGCCCTTCCGGCGAGGAGGCGACGATATGGAGACAAGACTTTCCGCGGGAGATCGGGACGGCGAGGAGAAGACCGGAGGACTCGGATCATTCGGTATACTTCTCTTCCCATCTCTTGTTTGCTAGTATAGGTTAATGGTTAACGATCCGGGTTTTATTGTCCGCGGTAGCGCCAGTTTCCAAGTAAGGAAAATTTTTGATTCCGCATTTTGGCCTCGGTAAGACGGCCGGGGCGCTGCCGTGGCGCAACAGAAAACACCCAAAACAACTTGGCAAGAGGTAGAGGGTGAAGAAATAGGAGGTGGGTTCACTTTAGAATTGGATTTCTCACACTTTTGCTCAAGTTGCCATTGATGGCATCAAGCTTTTTCTTTTGAAGATGAAGAAGAAGATGAAGCTAGAATATGATAAGTGTTAATTAAAATTGAAAAGTAAGTGAATACTTATCATATACTAACTAGGATAGAGTGTAGAGAATAGACCATGGTTACTTGGATGGGTTAGGGTTAAGCATGAAGACAAGAATGGTTAAGAAGTCAAAGCTTCATGAAGCTTCAACTAGAAACAAATAAAGCCACCATTCTTATCTAAATCATTTCCAAATAAATAAATGAACAAATAAATAAATAAATGAATATGCAAAACCCTAATCATCAAATTAACCATGGTTTAATTCTATACACTTAACTATATGATCAAGTATCATCAAACATGATACAAATATGTGCACAAAAAGTATATCACATATACTTCTTGCACATCAAGTGAGAAAATCCATTTAAAGTAAACCAATACTAGTTAATGAAAAATAATATATCAAATATATAATTATACATTAAATCATTAAATCAACACTTGATTTAACGATCCGGTCATATCGCATATAACCGACTAGTATCCTATGTATCGGCTTATCGAATCAATCCTTGATTCGATATCTAGGTTATATCGAATATAACCAATCGATACATCCATCGCCAGAATGAAATACGGTATCACATACACGCATTATTCTCAATCCTGCACATATCTCATATGCGCTCCTATTTCGTTTCGCTTGAGCAAGGAAACCTCTGTGTAGGACTCTAAAGACTCGTCAATACGCCGGTAGCAGATGATGATCATATCAAGCACCCACAAGCCGCAAGCGGTCCGCTAAACGTAACGGCCATCCGGGTATTGATCGATCAGAAGATCGACGAGCTAGCCCGCTCACACTCCTGTGAATCCAACCAGTAACACTTACCGTACAGTCCGGTCTGTTCGTCTGATATGTCGCATATCAAATCTAGGGGTGGTAAACGTCAGACCCCAATAACCGATAAGTCGTGCCGATGTGAGGCTCATAACGGGTCGAGAAACTTCTGGTAACACTTACCAGCAAATCTCTGATCAGCCCTGGCCAGGGACTTCTCTGTTACGGCCAATCGAGCACAGCGCAACATCAACCCCCAATACCGGGAGAGACGAAACCCCTCCTATCGCTCATTGCCTCCATGTGACTCGGGACTGTGCCCAAAGACCACCGTTTTGCACGCCCTCATGGACGTGGTAAGGTGGAGATCAAAGCACAGTGGGAATCACACAAGACTCTATGACGATCTCGGGTCTACAGACTAACCTGCACAAGTGTCACCTGAGAACTGCCATCTGACGTGAGGTATAATACCATCTGGGAGTTCTCGGCGAGTCCGTCCAGTGTACCCAGTCTCCACTGAGCATCCGTATACCATCTCTGATGTCAAACACCAATGGATATGGGATCATCCATCGCCCATCTCATGGGTCGAGAAGCGTATACGCTAGTCTACACTGGTATATCGATGCCCCGTCTCGATATACCCACGACTAGGGACCTTGAAGGATGTACCTATGGACAACCATGTCCCCACTAGTATGATCTGCATCATAGTCCAGGTAGTCAAGTACACATCCTAAGGGCTTTACCAACATGTAACTATGAGACAGTATAAAGAGACAAGTGTACATGTTAAGATAAAGAGTAACCAGATAGCATACTATCATATCGAGCAAGAAAGTCATCTCTATATATGTCCAAGCATCCAATATAATATACATCATCTGTACAATACTGGCCTCTAGGGCATACATACAACTAACACATATGATGCAGATTGGATTAGGGTAGTCGTGCGGCCTTGTTGACCTCCGTCAAGGGTCGTGTGGGTGGGTTTAATTCGATCAAGAAATGACGGGATGAACTTAACTAGTAGCCTATAGTTTGTTGACCTCCGTCAAGGTCATAGGACGCTAGGGGCAAAATATTATCGGGAATTTCAAGTGTTGAAATTTGCAATGAGATTGCATACCTTCTATGAGATAGTTGGATCCCGATACCCGCTGTGAGTAAGAGTTACTCCTGGGAGAGTTTTACACGTTACAATTAGCCGATCAAGTAGGTGTCTAGAAAGGTGTCAACGGGGTTACGCCTCTGGGAAAACGAGGTTTACTGTAATTAGGTTCGTGCGAAAGCACGGGGGACCTCCCTCAAAGTACCGACACTGGCCTGGCTGAAAGATTGGCGAACTTGTAGCGTGTAATTAATCCCGGCTAGTCTTTCCTTTTAGGGTTTGAAGGAAGATTTGATAAAAAGCAGTGGGAGCCATCCTGATTAGATAAAATAAAAACCAATCTATTCTTGCAAGAGCGCACGCTGAGTGTTTTCTTCTCTCTCTCTCCAGGTAGCGACCATATCACGCCTTAATCAAGATAATAACACGGATGTATTGACCGAACCCGCTTGTTATACTGAGCTGGGGAACGTTGGTCCCGCTCCAACTTATAATTGTTATAAGACAGAGCAGGATATAGGGGATTACCAGAATTCCCGTGCCACCGAAACGAAGAGAGTGCATGCTGATGCATCATCTTCGGGTGTGTTCATTACAGAGAACTGTTTCTCAGTATCCTTTACGTCCTGGGTATGTGATACCAGATCAGGATCCCAGATATGTAATCTGTTACATAGGGCTACAGAAAGGTAAAGAACTGAGAACGGGTGATAAGTTTCATGAGGCAGAAAACGGGGCAAGTGTTGCAGCCAAGTCTGTTGGTCACTGTCACCCTGTATTACCAATACATTGATTCTGAACGAATGTTATTAGATACCGAACCTGATATACAAAATCATATCAGTCTCTTTATTAGCAAAGAAATGATAAAATTTTGTATTGTTGGATAATGTTTTGAACATTTCCTATATCAAAAGTTGTTCGGTTCAGGCACGTTATCTAAAAGCATTGATGTTCTAAATCAAACTACAGTTCTTAGTATACGGAACACACACAAGAGGAAGAGTTCAGAAATGAACGAATCCTTCTTGAGGCATTGTAGACTAGGTCATATCAATGCGACCCGACTAGCTGAAGTTACTTGTAGATGCATATTTAAATCAGTTTGAATTTACATCTTGTGAAACTTGCCAGTCATGTCACAAAGATATAATGACCATAGCTCTGTTTACTGGAAACAGAGAAAGAGTTAGTAAACTCTTGGGATGATACATGTTGATGTATGTAGGTCCCCTGTCTACACTTGCTAAGACCGGTTCTTTATACTTCATTACATTCTTTGATGATCTTTCGAGATTCAGACCTATGTTCCTGTTGAAACACAAGTCCGAACCTTTTGAGATATTCACAGAATATAAGTTAGAAGTAGAGAACCAAAACGGGTATAAGTATTATGTCCTTTGATGAGATCAAGGAGGAGAATACTTGAGCATGGAATTCCTGGATTATGCTAAAGGAGAATGAGATTCTCTCTCAGCATTACTCCTCCGAATACACCATAGCACGATGGTATATCGGGGCGGAGCAATATCACCCTATATGATAAGGTGTGCTCTATGATGAGTACTACTGAGTTACCTATTTCCTTTTTGGGAGTTATGCACTTGAGAAGCTGCATACCTATTGAATAGGGTTCAAATCAAATCAGTTGTCTACCACATCATATTTGATATGATAAGGGAAGAGCCCATCTCTTAAGTTAGTTAAGATTTGGGGTTGTCCAGCCTATGTCTAAAGGCATAATCCGGACAAGCTCGAGGCAAGGTCTGTTATGTACAACTGGAAAGGTTCCAGCTATACAAACAACAGCAGATGATTTGGTAGAACCAAAGGATTCAGTAGATTCCAACGAACCTCAGCCTCTCCGCCGATCTAGTAGGGTTCCTCACCCACCTGAGAGACATTACGGTTTCTCTATGAAAGTGGGAGCGAGGATTGCATCATGAGATGATGACCCAACTAGTTTCGAGCTGGCCATCAGGAGTGGGACTCTGTAAGAATGGCTGGATGCTTAGTGATCTGAGATGGAATCCTTATACATCAACAAAGTATGGACTTTGGTTGCTACATCTGAAGGGTTAAATCCCCATCAGGAGCAAGTATATCTTGAGAAGATTACTTGGTGTAGATGGAAAAGTTGAGACTTTCAAAGCTAGACTTGTTAAAGCTTTTCGTCATCGACCAGGCGTGGATAATGATGAAACCTTTTCAAGTGGCTATGCTTAAGTCCATCCAGATCCTACTTGCCACGGCTACATACCATGACTACGATATCTGGCGGTTGGGTGCCATGACTGCTTTTCTAAATGATGTTTTAGAAGAGTGCGTCTATAAGTACACAGCCAGAGGGCTTCGTAGACAGTGGGAGCAGCGGAAACGTGTGCAAGATGGTTTATGTGATAAAGCAGGCATCGCGGAGTTGGAACATCTGTTTTGATGGATTAGTCAAAGAGTTTGACATCATCAAAATGGTAGATGAACCTTGTATATACAAAAAGGTAGTAGGGAGTATGGTGGTGATCCTCGTAGAGTACGTGGATGACATACTCTTGATAAGAAAGGAGTTTCGTATGCTACACTCGGTCAATCTCCGCTTATCACAACGATTCTCCATATAGGATCAAAGTGATACCTCCTAAATCCTGGCTTTTGGATCTATGAGATAGATCTAATTGGATGTTAGGATTCTCACTAGTTATAGTGAGATGGTATCAACCGATCCTGGGGAGAATCACTGGAAAGGTTCCAGGGTGATAAGGACGACTGAATGTCAGTCACAGGCATTGTCTTTACCTTCAGTAAAGGGACGGTATGTTGGAAGAGTTCCAAGCTAGATACCGTGGCATACTAGACGATAAAGGCTGGATACATCGCTACTTAACATGCTACCAAAGAGGCAGTCTGGGTGTATATTGGTTCATGAGATGAACTTTGTTCCTCCCATTGTGTGACAATGGAGTTGTGGCTTATGCCAAGGAACGCCGGTCCCATCAGTGATCCAGACATATTCTAAGGCAGTGTCACCTGATCATGGAGATGGTTGATCTCCAAAGGATCGAGGTTAGGAGAGTAGACTCAGAGGACAACACGGCGGATCGACTCACAAAGGCCTTTTCCCAGAGAGAGACTTTTAAGGGATGGTTGAGTATGAGATACTACTACCACTGCTATCAGATGGCCCTAGTGCAAGTGGGAGATTGTATGCCCTAGAGGCCATTACTGTACATTGGATGTATATTGTAGTGGATGCTGGGACATATATAGGGAGGACTTTCTTGCTCGACATGATAATATGCTATCTGGTTGCTCTTTACCTTAACGTATACACTAATTGTCTCTCTGTTACATGTTGGTAAAGCCCTTAGGATGTGTACTTGACTACCTGGACTATGATGTGGATCATACTAGTGGGGACATGGTAGTCTATAAGTACATCCTTCAAGGTCCCTAGTCGTGGGTATGTCGATACGGGGCATCGATATACCAGAGTAGACTAGCGTATACCTTCTCGACCCATATAGATGGGCGATGGATGATCCCATATCCATTGGTGTTTGACATCAGAGATGATATACGGGTGCTCAGTAGAGACTGGGTACACTGGACGGACTCGCCGAGAACTCCCAGATGGTATTATACCTTACGTCAGATGGCAGTTCTCTGGTGACACTGGTACAGAGTAGTCTGTTGACCCGAGATCGTCATAGAGTCTTGTGTGGTTCCCACTGTGCTTTGATTTCCATCTTACCACGTCCAAGAGGGCATGCAAAACGGTGGTTTTTGGGTACAGTCCCGAATCACATGGAGGCAATGAGCGATAGGAGGGGATTCGTCTCTCACGGTATAGGGAGTTGATGTTGCGCTGTGTTCGATTGGCTATAACCGGAAATCCCTGGCCAGGGTTGCTGAGATTTACTGGTAAGTGTTACCAGTAGTTTCTCGAACTGTTATAGACCTCATATCGACACGACTTATCGAGCTATTGGGGTCTGACGTTTACCACCCCTAGGCAAGATATGCGACGTATCAGACGAAGAGACCGGACTGTACGGTAAGTGTTACTGGTTGGATTCACAGGAGTGTGAGCGGGCTTGCTCGTCGATCTTCTGATCGCTCAATACCCGGGTGGCCATTACGTTTAGCAGACCGCTTGCGGCTTGTGGGTGTTTGATATGATCATCACCTGCTGCCGGCGTATTGACGAGTCTTTAGAGTCCTACACAGAGGTTTCCTGGCTCAAGCGAAACGAAATAGGAGCGCATATGAGATATGTGCGGGACCGAGAATAATGCGTGTATGTGATACCGTATTCTATTCTCGCGTTGAATGTATCGATATGGTTGTATGCGATATAACCTAGTTATTGAATCAAGGATTGATTCGAGAAGCCGATACATTAGATATTAGTCGGTTATATGTGATATGACCGGATCGTTAAATCAAGCGTTGATTTAATGATTTAATGCATAATTATATATTTGATATATTACTTTGCATTAACTAATATTGGTTCACTTTAAATGGATTTTCTCACTTAAAGTTCACAAGTTGTATATGTGATATACTTTTGTGCACTTGATTGTATCATGTTTGATGATACATGCTTACTTGAGTTTGTGTAAAGATTAAACCATGGTTATTTAAATGGTTAGGGTTTTGTTTTTCATATCTATTTATTCATTTATTTATTGATTTCTTTTTGGCAAAAGAAAAGGGAAAATGGTGGCTTTGTTTGGATGCATGTTGAAGCTTCATGAAGCTTTGACTAAGTCACCATTTTTGTCTTCATGCTTAACCCTAACCATTGACCTAACCCTAGTTTATTTTCTACACTTGACCATGGTTGGATTATGATAAGTATACATTTTATTTTCTTTTTGAAATATACTTATCATAACATTTTTCATCATCTTCTTCTTCTTCTTCTTCAAGAAGAAAGCTTGCTTCAACAATGGCAACTTGAGCAAATGAGTGAGAAATCCAATTCTAAAGTGAACCCACTTCCTATTTCTTCATCCTCTACCTCTTGCCAAGTAGTAGAGTGTGTTTTCTTCACAAGTTTCATGACTTGGTGAAGTGGGAGCTTGATCTTGTGATGCCTCGACGTAGATCATCTTCGGCACGAAGCCGACGACCTTGCCCGCCCATTTCTCCGATGAAGCCGACGCTAGAGCCCGGGTTTCCATTTGGACAGCGAGGAGACTTCATTGCGGAGCTATGGAGGTGGAGGACCGGATCTACAAAGGTTGTATTTCCGTTCTTTAAGTTAAATTGTTAACTAGTTTCTTTTGTCGCCTAAAATCTAGTTAACGATCCATAGTCTAGGGTTTCTCGGCACCGTAAAATTTCAAATTGGCATGGTTGATGCCTTGTGAGACCTCTTGAGTGTGCCTAGGAACCCTACAGTGGTTTCAGAGCCTAGCTAGAGCCTTAGGCGAAGCGTTGACGGAATTAGAAGTCCGATCGAACCAAAACCAAAACCCTAAAATGCTCTCTGGACAATTTCTGAAATCTGGTCTTTTTCGAAATTAAAAATATGCAGAAAAATCAGTAGGAAAATTTAAGAATTACTGTGGAGCACGTGATCATGAATCCTCTAAAGTGCGGCGGAACCGCGGCACAAGCTGGTTTGTGCGGCGGTTCCGCGGCCAATATGTCACATCATGTTTTACTTTTTACACAGTAATTCTTAGTTTGAAGCACTGGTTTTCCTGGGAATTTTTAATATTTTTTTCTAGAGTTGAATTTTCTGGGTTGTATTGGGGACTCGGTGTATCGATCGGATTGTCTAATTTTGTCAGTGTGTTTTTCCGGGTATTTTTAGAATATGCTAAAAAGTTCGACCGGATATAAATACCCAATTTTTCCCCTGCCGGGAAATTTCCAAGTGTTGGATTTTTCTTTGGTTTAAGGACGTTCTGAGTAGTGCAAGTAACGCGATGGTCCCTCTAGAAGACAACAAAGCTTAACTCGATTATGTGACCGTCTTGAACTGCCCTTTGAACCTTAGGGTTTGGGGCAGTACGGCGTGCCACATGTGAGGCGTTGGCTTGACCCTTCTACGGCTGGACCGTTGGTACTGAGGCACGAACTGAATGTTGTTAGACTTATTTCATGTGTTGATCTATATCGGGAAAACTTGGGTGTTCGACTGTTTGATCGAAAAGTTTAACATTTTCTATTTATCCGGAATGTGCTACAATAATTGGAATTCACAAGTAGTTATGAGATAACTGAATGAATGTCATAAACATAGCACTTTAGTCTCACTTGATCGGTTGCCACGGAATTTTGATGTGATCAAAAGTCCGTCGCAATCACGTAGCGTACGCGGATACTCGCCGGGTAAACTTAATAGACAGCCTCGCTCCATAGCCCCGACCAAGTGACTATAGGAGAACCCCGTCGCCGAAAGCATCTGTCCGGGTGCTCGCGGTAGCGGTGTTCCGCCTTGGTGCACTTCGTCGACGGTATCGGGGGTGCGGCCGTCTACTGAAGTTTGCGACGAGCATTCGATCAGGATGTCGGGAATCTTGTTGAATTGCCCGACTTGATATTGAAAAGTGTTTTCGATAATGAGACTGAAATGCGGGGTTTATAATTGTTAGGCATGCGATGTCTAAAGAATTCATTTGATTAGGCATGTGATGTCTAAAGAGATTGCGGATTCCAACTGTTGTAGTTTTACACTTTCTTTTCTGTGACCGTAAGTGTAATATATGATATCGCCGGTTTCGTTGCTATATGTCAACGACAATTGGGATGAGCATATTTACTTACGTTGATGACATGTGATGTTATGTGTTGCTGGATATGTTATATTGGATCGTCGTGTTTGAATAGCCGGGGTTTTTTTTTATGTGAGATGAGTGTTTTTCATTTTCATTCATGTAAAAACTTGTATGTAATATTCTTTTATTAGGGCACTTCCAGGTAGCGGAAGATGTCACCTTTTGTATATTATTTATTTTTCCGCACTAGGATAGACCCAAGGAGGGGAGCACAAGTAACCGGGTTCTAGAGTCCAGTGGGAGACCAACTCGAGGAGTCGAGTCCGGGTCTCCTAACTCTAGAATTGGTAGGGTTGCTTGCCGCTCTCGTAGGGGTCTAGGGGTGTGGGTTTGGCTATTCATCACGACCGTGGAATCCGTGTTTTATACTGGCTCGTATTGAAAACACGGACGTCCTAGTATATCCAATATTTCATATGATTCTTCTGCTGCGATATCTGTGATGTGATCATGTGATGTTCTATGATAGATACACTATATAGTATATATGATATATTATATATATGTTACTTATGTTTTACACCCGCGCTAGCCCTGCCCCGCTCTGCCGTTAGTTACCTAACCTAACGGTGCATGAGGGGACATCGAGGCGAATGCGGATGGCATACGTGTACATCGTATTTATCTGTGATGTTTAGGTACTTAAATGATTGGACTTCATTAATGTGATTAATGAAAAATAAAAGAAACCTAAAGATGTTGTAGAATCGAATTTCAAAATAAAACAGGTAGCTACAGTTCTTGCTTTGCACAGCGGTTGTTCATAACAGAATACTGCATTTTATACCGCCCATTCTTATGCTCGTGTGTTTATAGGTTGGTGCTTTTAATCCGTGTTTGTTGCATATTTACAGAGTACAGGTTTCCAGTCCAAACATTGCAAATCAAGGCAAAATCTCCACAGTTACGCCAAAAGCAGAACATCTGTTGACAGCAGATAAAAGCCGGGTTCCGGTCATCCATATCCGTCCAGTGCCGAGTACCAGTTCCTGAGACAAGACATATGACAGTGGTCATTCGTGTCTGGGACAAGCACAGAGCACGAGGGGGGCAGCACAAGAATCAATGGGTGCGCGGAGCTCGAGAGAGATAGAAGTCAAAAGTGAAGAAAAGATAGCAATCTTGGACTAAGAATTCTGAAGATATTCTGGAAAGATTATCAGAAAATACATGTACCAGACAACAGGGGACAGCAGACCAGGGCCGTACAGAAAAGCCCATGCCCTGAACTCACCAAGATGGCCGCGGATCCGCGGCCAATAGTGGGTCTAGGCCGCGGATCCGCGGCCGTACTGGCCCCTCTCTCTGTCGTCTTTTGGGAGCTGTTTGGTCATTCTATTTATGGGCAGATTGTTGCCCTAGGTTTCCCATTCACTGCCTATAAATACTCCAGAATTGAGCTAAGCCAAGGGTCCAATTCTAAGTGCATTCTTTGTTCTTCTTTTTGTTAGGATTTAGTCTTTTTCTTCTTCTTCTTCATCTTTTCTCCATGAAAATTGTAGTGAGAGCTTTTTGAGTGGAAGATCAATGAAGATGAGGGCTTTTTGTATCATTCTCTTTTGTTTCTTCTTTCCCTTGAGATTCTTGCTTTCTCTTGATCATTCAACCTCTTCATTGAGCTTGAATGGTTAAGGGTTAGTTATTGATCTCAAGGGTCGTATTTTCTTATGGAATTAGCGCTTCATTTCACATGCGTTCTCTACCCTTCCCTTGATCTTGCAACCTCTTGATTGAGCTTGCAAGTTTAAGGGTTGGCTATTGATCACATGCTTGTCTTGAGTTCTAGTTTCTTGTTCTTTTTATCGCTTTTTATTAATTGCTTATTATTATCTTGCTTTACTTTCTTGCAATTTAATTTATGCACTTAATTAATTGTAATCTTTTCTTTTCTTTGTTCTTTTCTTTTGCTCTCTTTTGTTCATTTTGTGAATGGTTGTAATTATTGTTGTTAAGATGAAATACGGTATTGTAAGTTAATATCTTCTTTCTCATTTCCTTTTCCCGTTATTTTCCATTGAACTCCGCCCAAACCATACGCAAGCGCTCCGTTAGGCACCCTACCCTAACAAGGTAACGGTGATTCCTAACCGCGACCGGTTGCGTTCGGTTTGGCCGGAGGCGAAAGCAAGAGACAAGAACGGAAGGACAAGGGTAAATAAGCCGTATTCCATGAATACCGCGCTTAAATCCCCTAATCCACGTTGTTGCCGATTGCTTTAGCTTCAATTGGTCAAGACTCGGCTCAAAGGTTTTGAGTACGGATTTCTTTAGCTTACAATCTCGTATCTTCTTCTTAACAACTTTATACTTGCAAATAATACACATAGGTTAGAATCGAACAAACATATACTCATTCTTTATTGACTCGTCTAAGACAAGAAAGGACATACAACCCTCTCCCTGTGGATCGACCCGTGCTCAACCGGCTAGCTGCATAGCGACACCGTCTTGATTGCGGTTAACTTTAATTCTTTCAATCAAATGGCGCCGTTGCCGGGGAGACGGTAGCGTATTTTCTTTCTTGTTATTCGGGTTAATATTCTTTTTGTATATATTTATATAAAAAAAATTCTTTTTGTTTTTTTTTGATCATTTTTGTGGGCAAGAGTGCAGATTTTTGCAGATTTGCAAACTGCGATTGTGGGGAGCAAAGTGTACATTCAAGGCTAAGGTGATTGCAAAGTACAGTGCCAAAGATCCGGGTAGTTTGACCCGCGCAAGCGAACTTTTCAAGTTTACCGGATTTGATTCAACGGGGGTTTCCTAACCCAAAACTTAACGGTACGTACTTTACTAACACCTTCTTCTCAAATCCGACGCATCCAATATACTATTCTTTGCAGGATTCTTTGCAAGTTCGCTAGCAAACGCTAAAAATTGACTAACCCGTATTTGTTGCAGTGCCGCGCTTAAAATAAAAAACAATTGTTTGATTCTTTATAGAATTTTTATTGAATTGCGCATTGCATACATTAATACGGATTTAAGGGCAAGCGAACCCCACAACATATGGTAAAGGATTTCATCACCTTTTCCGTGGCCCACAAATCACGAACTTGAGCATAACGTTACCCGCACAAAATTTAAAAGAAACTAGACTTTAAGCCTTAAGGACTTCGCGCTCACTAGGAGAAGTTAACTGTGTTTAGAACCTCGCTTAACGGTATATTGTTTACGGGGTGTCTAGGAAAGTGTTAACGGCGAAACCGCCAAAAGAGAAAGGGTTATTTAATTAAGGAACTTCGCGAAAGAGTTGGAAAACCTCCCCTTATCTCTGCACTTACCTGGCCTCGTGATCAGTGTATCTTGAGCCCGTTTCTCGACACAGTTTTACTTCGACAATCAAGTTCTGGAGCAGGTCTAGTTGACCTAGGTGAACCCTAGACCGATTAGGTGTGTGGTATTTTTGTGTCGTGATTGTTTTTGTCCAGATTTTTTTTTGTATATTTCATTCTTTTGTTAATATCTAACTAAGAAAAACAAAAAAAACAAAAAAAAAATCATTCTTTTTTCCACTCCTTTTCTCTTCCTTTCTTTCTTTCTCTTTTCATATCATGGGTACTCCACCTCGCAAAACTCTTGCCGAACTTTGGTACCCACAACCATACATTACTTCTTACAGTTCTTGCTTTGGCCGAACATCGAACGACCCCTCCATGCCCAAAATGTCATTGAAAGATCGCATAGCAGCATCTAGGACAAACACTTGCACTCCTCATTCCACTTTGTATCAACCTTTTCAACCTCCCGCACCCGCTTATGTTGATACCCCTTTTGCAAGTCGTCCTTTGTCCATCGCTGAACGTATTGAACAATCCCGTAGCCGATCTTTCACTCCTTTCACCACTTCAAATTCTTGGGATCAACAAGTCCATTCACCTTCTTATCCAAATGTTGATCCTACCCCTGTCCAACTATTCAATTCCTACCAATCCTACCCTACCTTTGCACCTTCCCTAGACATTGCTTCAGAACCGCCATTTGGGAGTTTTCAGTATCCAAACAACTTTGCATCTTTTACTGAAACCCCTTCACAACCAATGTCTAGTCTAGAACAGTCCTTGGAAGACTTTAGGGTAGCGTCAAGCCAACAGATGATGGATTTGAATGCGTCCATGGCCACTCTCATACAGCCTAGTGACCCGGTAGCTAGTTTCCAGCTAGCTACACATTTTCCAATGTATGAAGAGGCGGCAGGACAGGCTGAGAATTTGAATGGAGAGAGTGAGCAGTATACCCTTCCAAATCAAACCTACCCGTTTCAAATTAAATCCCACAACTCCTGTGTTGAAAGTCTATCAAGTATCCCGAATGAAGTATCAGTTGAAGATAGAATGTTTAATGAGTTGTGCGACTTTGTAGTGTTTGATTTGCCAGATTGTGAAGGGAACTTGCCAAGTGAAACCAATCCCAATCCTTTTAACCTCTACACCTCCATCTTAGAACCTGAATCGATTGAAATCCATGCTTTTGATGAGGTGTCTGAGACAATTGACTTTCACTTGATTAAGGATATTGACGCCGGGAATATTTTGGATGATGAACCCATAGACTTAGCTGAATTTTTCTCTCCAACTCATCATCCCGAGTCATTAAATGTTTTTCCCGAACTTCATATGTGTCTTGATATTGATGATGAAGGCATGGATGAGCTTAACTTTGAGGAGAATTCTGAGGATAGTTTTGAGGATGAACCAGTTATAATTGATGAGTCGGATTTTCCAAGTCATCCTATCCCTTCCACTGACTGTGTACACCCTCCTGAACCTTTAACCGATAACCTTCCTCAACCACTTCCCTCCATTCTTTCCATCGTTCCGACCATGCAAGAAACCGTCTCACTTTCATTTCGTATGTCTGGTTTACCAAGTTCGGCGTACCCATGGTTTCTCACGAATCTTAAGGGATTTGACCCCATTTCTCGACGGATAAATATATTAGCACAATCGCTTTTCACACATCGGTCATCCCAAATTGTGCTAATCTATTTACTCCATTTACACCCTCAAGTTCGTATTCCACTTCTTTTTCCCGTCCGCCATTCTTCTTCCTCTCATATACCGAGACCATATCCCGCTTCTCTCCGCATATGGTCTCGCGTATTCTCCATCTCTTTCCTCTACGCCTTCTTCCACCAACCGGTACATTATAGCGATAAAATCTTTGAATGGTTGGTGTTAACTTTTGGCCTGTGTAAGGCCTTGTATAGCTTGATACTGTTCTTTCCCCCCTAAACCTGAACTTCAACGCCTAACAGTGGAAACACTGTTTTACTTATGTTTGGGGGGAACACCTTTTTTGTATATATTTTTGGTTTTTCTTTTTGTATATAATTTGTTTTTAGGGGGAGCGCCGACAATTTTGACCCTCTTGGTATAACCTGACAGTGAGGGCACTGTCAAGTTTAAGTTTGGGGGTGTGCTCGGTAAGCTTTCTTCCTTCGCATTCATTTGTATATTTTGCATTTGCATACCTTATTAAAAACCCACAAAAATTGAAAATTTTCCAAAAAATATAAAAACTTTGTCGTCAAGTTAGCTAATAAGGTAACTTAGATCTTTATTCCGAAAGTTTAGTTGATATGATAGAAATAACTAAATTCTAGGCTTAGGGATTGAAAACCCTAAAAATAACCCTCATTCTGTCTAACTTTGGTAAGTATACGTCCTTACAGTTTTTTTTTGAGAAATAGGTAATCTTGAGTTCAGTTCTTGAGTTAAGTCAAGATGAAGGGAAAGTATTGATGCTTTACTGATGGATAAGTCTGAAAAATAGTTTCTTTTCTTGAGTTCAAATTTAGAAAGTATATACCCTACAAACTGCACTTACACGCACCTTGAAACTTGGGATAGTAGAGGATACCTAGAAATACTCTTGCCTGAAAGCCTAGTATGAAAGAAAAAACGGTATTTAAAGCTAAACACCAAAAGAGCATATAGAAAAATATATCCGGTCTTGAAAAAGAAAAAGAAAAAGAAAAAGAAAAAGAAAATTAGAATAAAGTCAAGACCTGGAAACTGCTATTTACGCTTTAAGCTCACACATTCAGTAATCGGCCGTTAGTGCCTTAAGAAGCATTAATAATCGCATGAAAGGTGTGTGAGCAACACCGTCCATCATTAAATGAAAAGAAGTAGTATTAGGTATTAAGGCAAGGGTATTATAGCTTGAATTGAATTCTTGAGTGTAGGGGTGCAAATATACACACACGTAGGGGTATACAATCGATGTTTGAATAAAAGATAGAAATAAAGAATAAGACTTGTGTTTTCTGTAAAGTTGATAAAAATCCCTGATTTGAGGCCGCACTTTAGAAGGAAAACTCAGGAGAACCAACATCTTTCTAAACTTTTTTTTGGAACGTATAGGACCTAAAGTTAAAACAGATAGGAGGTGTGAAACATAAGGGTTGGATATTTCTAACTTAGAATGATAGAATTTCTAACGTAAATACTAAACTGTAGGAGTAGAATCGATGTTAACTTATGACACTAGCTTGACGGGATTTTGTGGGTAGTATCCGCTGAAAACCCTCAGGAGACAACACTCCTCCTACTAGGGACACCTAGAGGTTTAACGGCTTGTTGCACGTGCTCAGTGCAATCGCGTTCCCTGCGAAAGTGCGGTTAGGATTTTATTTTTGTGAATAATTGGTTTTGCTCGGGACGAGCAAAAGTTAAGTTTGGGGGTATTTGTTCATAACAGAATACTGCATTTTATACCGCCCATTCTTATGCTCGTGTGTTTATAGGTAGGTGCTTTTAATCCGTGTTTGTTGCATATTTACAGAGTACAGGTTTCCAGTCCAAACATTGCAAATCAAGGCAAAATCTCCACAGTTACGCCAAAAGCAGAACATCTGTTGACAGCAGATAAAAGCCGGGTTCCGGTCATCCATATCCGTCCAGTGCCGAGTACCAGTTCCTGAGACAAGACATATGACAGTGGTCATTCGTGTCTGGGACAAGCACAGAGCACGAGGGGGGCAGCACAAGAATCAATGGGTGCGCGGAGCTCGAGAGAGATAGAAGTCAAAAGTGAAGAAAAGATAGCAATCTTGGACTAAGAATTCTGAAGATATTCTGGAAAGATTATCAGAAAATACATGTACCAGACAACAGAGGACAGCAGACCAGGGCCGTACAGCAAAGCCCATGCCCTGAACTCACCAAGATGGCCGCGGATCCGCGGCCAATAGGGGGTCTAGGCCGCGGATCCGCGGCCGTACTGGCCCCTCTCTCTGTCGTCTTTTGGGGGCTGTTTGGTCATTCTATTTATGGGCAGATTGTTGCCCTAGATTTCCCATTCACTGCCTATAAATACTCCAGAATTGAGCTAAGCCAAGGGTCCAATTCTAAGTGCATTCTTTGTTCTTCTTTTTGTTAGGATTTAGTCTTTTTCTTCTTCTTCTTCATCTTTTCTCCATGAAAATTGTAGTGAGAGCTTTTTGAGTGGAAGATCAATGAAGATGAGGGCTTTTTGTATCATTCTCTTTTGTTTCTTCTTTCCCTTGAGATTCTTGCTTTCTCTTGATCATTCAACCTCTTCATTGAGCTTGAATGGTTAAGGGTTAGTTATTGATCTCAAGGGTCGTATTTTCTTATGGAATTAGCACTTCATTTCACATGCGTTCTCTACCATTCCCTTGATCTTACAACCTCTTGATTGAGCTTGCAAGTTTAAGGGTTGGCTATTGATCACATGCTTGTCTTGAGTTCTAGTTTCTTGTTCTTTTTATCGCTTTTTATTAATTGCTTATTATTATCTTGCTTTACTTTCTTGCAATTTAATTTATGCACTTAATTACTTGTAATCTTTTCTTTTCTTTGTTCTTTTCTTTTGCTCTCTTTTGTTCATTTTGTGAATGGTTGTAATTATTGTTGTTAAGATGAAATACGGTATTGTAAGTTAATATCTTCTTTCTCATTTCCTTTTCCCGTTATTTTCCATTGAACTCCGCCCAAACCATACGCAAGCGCTCCGTTAGGCACCCTACCCTAACAAGGTAACGGTGATTCCTAACCGCGACCGGTTGCGTTCGGTTTGGCCGGAGGCGAAAGCAAGAGACAAGAACGGAAGGACAAGGGTAAATAAGCCGTATTCCACGAATACCGCGCTTAAATCCCCTAATCCACGTTGTTGCCGATTGCTTTAGCTTCAATTGGTCAAGACTCGGCTCAAAGGTTTTGAGTACGGATTTCTTTAGCTTACAATCTCGTATCTTCTTTTTAACAACTTTATACTTGCAAATAATATACATAGGTTAGAATCGAACAAACATATACTCATTCTTTATTGACTCATCTAAGAAAAGAAAGGACATACAACCCTCTCCCTGTGGATCGACCCGTGCTCAACCGGCTAGCTGCATAGCGACACCGTCTTGATTGCGGTTAACTTTAATTCTTTCAATCAGCGGTATATATGATATATCCTGCACCTTATTCGATAAGGAAAGGACCGAGATCCCTTCACCGGGAGTGACTCCTTTAGCAATAACTGGCAGATGCTACACACTCGGTTTGTCTTTTGATTGCTTTTAAGAGTTTTTTCTCTGCACAGCGGTATATATGATATATCCTGCACCTTATTCGATGAGGAAAGGACCGAGATCCCTTCACCGGGAGTGACTCCTATAGCAATAACTGGCAGATGCTACACACTCGGTTTGTCTTTTGATTGCTTTTAAGAGTTTTTGCTTTGCACAGTGATATATGTGATATATCCCGCACCTCATTCGACGAGGAAAGGACCGACGATCTCTTCACCGGGAGTGACTCCTTTAGCAAAACTAGAAAAGCCTCAAAAGCACTCCATTTCAAAATTCATTTGATTCTACAACGATATCAAGTTCATTACGCAATAGGTTTTCAGAAAAACCTGTCGTAGCCCTCCGTCATTTCAGATAAGTCCTACTTAGTATTCGTGCTACGTTTGTTGACCTCCGTCAAGGCGTAGTGTGCGGTAGCTAACTAGTATTTATCTGCTTATGCATATTGTAGGGTTCCTAGGCATGCTTTAGAGGTCTCACAAGGCATCAACCATGCCAATCTCAAAATTTATGGGTGCCGAGAAACCCTAATACGGATCGTCGACTAGAAATTTAGGCGAAATACGAATCTAGTTAACAACTTAACTAAAGATAATAAGCTACAACCTTTGTAGATCCGGATATCCACTCATGATCTGGAGATGGCCGCGGTGGTCTTGCATTGGAGATTTGGAGACACTACTTGTTCGAGAGTCGTGTCAGATTTTCACGGACCACCAGAGCTTAATGTACATCTTCCTGCAGTGGGTATTGATTGTTGAGACAGTCTTTTGCAGATTTACAGTTCTTGTGCGATCGTTGAGTACAGCTTTAGTTCTCCTCCACTGAAGGGACAGCTTACTCATGTCCGCGCCCGACCACTTTTCCTTAATCGCTTTCGCGAGGCACTACCCGCCGATGCTCGTCCGTCTGAGATACTTGAGCATACTCGGCTGGGTAATGATTCGGAGTCCTTGATTTGTGACAAAGGTGTGCTACGTTTATGGACGCGTTTATGTACCTGATACTATTGGGTAGAGATGCGAAATCCTAGAGCAGGC
This sequence comes from Agapanthus africanus, assembly GCA_030015575.1. Taxonomy (NCBI): domain Eukaryota; kingdom Viridiplantae; phylum Streptophyta; class Magnoliopsida; order Asparagales; family Amaryllidaceae; genus Agapanthus; species Agapanthus africanus. Next base: position 676,355,600 of record JASDDO010000019.1, on the reverse strand, counting down.
ACATCTATCAACTCTCTGTACTCATTCAAGTTCCACCAACATTGACGTGACTTATGAGATAGTTACGGGTGGGCAGGGATATAAAGAGAAGTTTCGGTTTTATTTCAAGGTGTCTGTCTTGTTGTGTGCTTTGGTTGGGCATCTGAGACCGGCTGGAGAGTTGCAACCTTTAACAGTCCCGAAGTGGGAGTGGGAGCAGATCTCCATGAATTTCGTTATGGTGTCTACCCAGGGTTAGTCAGGGTGTGACTCCATTCGGATGCTTGTTGTCCGGTTTTGCTCAGTTTTCTAAGTTGTTCTTTGTTAAGTTTGTGCGTTGCACGGAGTTCCTTCATGGGTCGTATCCAATGAAGGCACCCTGTTCGCTTGCCGTCTTGGGCAGGAGCTTCAGGAAGCCTTGGGTACTAGTTGAGCTTTAACTCCGCTTTTCCATCTGCAGGATGATGGTTTTGTGAGAGCGGGCTATACCGACTCTAGAGGTTATGCTTGTGCGTAGGTACTAATTGTTGTCGGCAGTTGGGGATCGTCACTCGCCATTGTTAGGGTTCTCCTTCGATAGCTATTATCAGGAGGCACTCCAATTGGCAACCTTTAGGTTTTGTTGTTAGGTCGTGTTGATCACCAGTCTGTTTTTCTGACTCTGTGTAGTAGGATTTTTGGACCCCAGCTAGTCTAGAGACTTCGGAGATGATCCAGTTGATTCAGGTCAGGATGAGAGTTGCCCAGTGCAGACAGAGGTCTTATGCCGACCGTGATGGTCACAGACTTGAGTTCACAGTGGGAGATCATGTATTCCTACGGACTTTTCCGATGAATGACATGTTGAGTTTTGGGAAGCTTATCCCAGGATTGTAGGTCCTTTTGAGATCCTTAAACCGAGTTAGTTTCGTTGCCTTTAATTTGGCACTTCCGCCCAGATTATTGAGTATTCACCCCGTATTCCTTGTGTCGATACTTTGCAATTACCTTCATGACTTTCTCACATGATTCAGTATCAGACCATTTAGCTTGGACGCAATCTTTCGTACACCAGCAGCCAATTGTGTTAATGGCTCGGCAGGTGGAGAAACTTCGGTCAAGGGTCTTGCCATCTGTGAAGGGTTTTCTTGGACGTAGCCGTATAGTGAGGTAATCACTTAGGAGGCTGCGAACGAGATTTGAGAGTTTGTAATCTTCTCTTTGAAGGTACGCATAGTGAGAATTTTAAATTCGGGGACGAATTTTTATAAGGGGGAGATTGTAATGCCTTAGATTTCGGTTAGTGTTCGTTTAGACGTTAATGCGGGTTTTCTGTAAAAAGTTTACCAATTCGGGTTCCTCACATTTTATAACATTTAATTAATAAATTATTATTATTTTTTATAAGCAAGCACGCATGTGTGCACGTAAATGTGAGTTTTGTTTGTGCTAATTTTGATCTTAGCAACCTTGACACTTAACCTAATCCTTGTTTAATCCAATCCTTAACCTAAACCCTAGATCTTTTGTGAGTGAGAAGATACTTGTTGGATGAGTGATGAGGTGTGTGTGAAAACATTAATGGTGCATTAATGATGAGGTTACACTCACCTCTCACCTCACCCTACACTCACCTTGCTCTCTCTTCATCATTCCCTCTCTTTCTCTTTTCTTTAACTCATTTATTCTCTCAGTCCTCTCTCATCAACTGAACACTTGAGCTTCTTCACACAAAATCCATCACAAAACTTCAAATCTTCACAAAAACCACATCTTTGATCACTTTTTGCCTCTTGGATGCCAAGGAGCATGCAAAGCTACGATCTTTGAGTTCTTTTGTGTAGGTAATGTTCTCTTTCTGTTGTTTAGGTGCTTATTGTGTAGCTTAGCTCGTTAGTTTTAGTTTAGATAGTGTAAAGTTTAGTTTTGTGCGAAATGTCGAATTTTAGTGTCGATTTGTGACATATGTGATCTGCTGTGACCCAGAGATTTTACGAGAAAACCAAACAATGTAGTTGTGTTGTACCGGTGACCATAGGATCCCACCTGAGACACGAGACCCACACCACCGGCCAGGGCCGGTGACGTCTGAAGGTAATTCCGGAGACCTCGGCTCGGGGAATGAGTTGGGTGTGGGTTTTTGAGGGTAGGTCTATGTTGTGGTTTGGGTGTTTTTGGTCTTGTTTGGTTGTTGAGTTTTCTCTGTATACGAAATCTGGGATCACTTAGGTAGTTTGTAGTGTTTCGTTTAAGCGCGATACGTTATACGACACGGATCATGCACTTTGTGTGATTTTGCTCTTAGGTTGTTTTCGTCGTGTCGCTACGCACGTTAGCCACAATACGAACACTTGAGAGTATGGTTTGTGTTGTTGTGTCGGTCTAATGTAGTTTGTATGTGTTTTGGGTCTATTATTAATATATACTTGTTTTATTGTTTTAATGTTGGAGGTTCGCAGGCGGGGACTTCGGGTACTGCTATAAAGGGGAAATGGGTGGTAGACTTCACCTAGCTTGGAATGTTGGTGAGTAGATTTAACATCTACAGGGGAATCGCCCGCATGGCGTTATGCGTCTGGGCTAGAGATGTTATTTCTGTCGTATATTCTATGTCATATTTAGAATTTGCGCATTCACCCTACTGCTTAGTTATTGTTATGCTTGGACTAGTATCCCTAGGACACCGCACCATTATTGACGGCCTATGTTGCACGAGCACTGATTGTATGCCACACACACCGTCAATAATTGCCATGTCACTCACAACCCACTTATAGATATGCTATAGTTTGGTTAGGGACATTGAGACATTGATTCATATTTCTTTATGCATATGACTTAAACATACCTGTATACCTATATGCTTACATATATGCCTTGACATACTTACATGCTAGTTACCTATATACCTATAGGGTATTGTACCATTAGTGATAGGTACATACACACATAATGACATAGCTACATGTATACTTTGCATACATACTTCACTTATACTCGGGGGGTATATTACATCATTTCTGATAAGTAGATATCTATATCTTGCTACTTTTATGTTTAGTATATATCAGTTATAGCTACATGTTTACCTTTACTTGATATTATTTAGAATTGGAGAAAATTAGGAACCGCATGATATTTATATTAACTTGTTGCAGTTAATTAGCGGCTTTTCCTTTATATGCTTACACTCAGTTTATGTTGCATATATTATATTCATGGATTTTCGCATTGTGATATGGATTTTTCATGATATTTTCTAGATTTGGGGACCGTAGGAGTTCATGAAATTATGCATTATTTGAAAAATCTGGTTTCCCTTGATATGATATTTCAGCCGCTACTATGAGATTTATCGGTTCTGATATATATTGTCACGACCCAAATGTGGCACGTGACCGACACTTAAATCACGTGACATCTAAAGACATCGACCCGGTTCAAGTAAGCCAAAACCCGGAATCTAAAACCCGTTTTGAAAATAGTTGAGGTGAGGTTTAATTAATCATCCTAAAAAATCCATTTAAAATAACATCTATATTTATATAAGTATATAAGACATTTTTGACGTCTTGAAAATTAACATCACTCCCTTTGTATTTTTATAAAACCCCGATACCACATAATAATAAAATGGCATCCCAACGGAAGCGAGCTTTCACGTCAAGAAGACGGAACAGCCAAATAATCGATATCAAAAGTCGACTCTAAAGAGTGCGACATCACCACACATAAACTCTAAGTCTCGATTCTAAGTCCACAGTATATCATTTCTAAGTTGATGGAGTTTCTACTAGATACAAGAATAAAAGAATAATCAAGAGTGAGTATGATACAATAATAACTCACTTACCCATCAATCCCCAAAAGAAGGTGTGCCCAAGCCGCTGACAATCCAAGCGGTAAAATCTACAAGAAACTGTGGCACAACGGGGATGAGTTGCCAACTCAGTGAATAAAAATACATCTAAAGGTAGAAATCGAAATGCATGACGATACCTAGGTCATAAGTATAGTACTATCATAATCTGTATCGATATACTATATGATATGCAAAGTCCAACACTAGCTATCATGCAATCACATGTATAATGTCTCAATGTCATATGATTCAATATCATGAGTCCATTACCCGTATTGGAATTCCCTTTTTTTATCTATGCATGTCTGTATAATTTTATGCAGCTACCGTCCCCCGGATCAGTCCTGGTGGAATCCAATAAATAAATATCTAACTGCGTACCTCATGATAATGATCACATCAATATACATATAGAGATGTCCAGCATCGACATCGAAATCCGAAATCTCTCGTGTCCATCATCGACACATAAATACAGATATCGTCGACACCACCTCAATAGATGATCGCCACCAGATATCTTGGCTACGATCAGTATTCCCGGAATATCTGTCGCACCAAGTCGAACCTCGGTCAGTATCCCATGGATATCTACCGTGCTCGTTTTTATCTCCGGAATCGAGTATCCTCGTTAGGCTCCCCCGCCTCAATGCGGCATCCTGCCCCTCGGTCTCGATCCGGGTCCACCATGTATCCGACTGTATAGCTCCACCACTCAGTACAGATACTTCACAAATCCGAAACCATATAGCTACACCACCCGGTCCGGAATCAAAATTAGGAAACACAAAACTCATGGTGGACGTTTAACTCATCATGTCAAATATCAAGTAAGAAATAAGAATGCCTGCATAGATTACATTGATGATATATTATATATCTACATATAATAGTGTCCCATACCACTGATATATATCATCAGGAGTAAAATATTCAGAAAATCCATAAGAATCAAATACAGCATTTATAGTATTAATATTCGTAACTTACAACAGGAATACAGAAGACTACATAATTACATCACATAATTATAGATTTCAATTCTACTGTGTCATGGTACTACTAATGATGTGTAGTGCAGCATATGCGTCTGTGCTCGTGCAACATGGCAATCATTAGTATTTATGCAAGTGTTTTACGGTGTAACATATCGGCACGGTTCTATAGTGACATGGCAGTACCAATGAGGTGTAGTGTAACATATATTCACGTGCCTGTGCAGCATAGTACTCATTGGTATTTGTGCAGTGTTCTATCAGAGTGTGCGTAATCGCAGAAACGTATAATATGAGTAATACAATGCAAACATGTAAATTAATTTAAAGCTAACTATTGTAATTACTTGCTATGAGCTATACCATTATCTTTAGAAAAGATCGAAGCGTTAAGTTTAAAATAAGGAAGCTGCCCTAGATATAAAATAGATATTCGTTTTAGAAACTAGCACGCATCCGTGTATTTTATTTAAATGACAACGAATCATAGTTTTTAAAAGAATATAGCTCACACAAGTATTACATCCTAAAACAGAATATAACCTAATTCCACGAGTCAAAAGATCAATTAGCCTTATTTGGCACACAAAGTTCATTATTTCCAATTTGCATAAATCCTTGTATTATCTTAAGTACGGCATGATTCCTCGTACAAATTCGTCAAATCATATCCGTGTCATACGGATCTAATCATTATGCACATGTCTCCCTTAAAGACTAGATATGAACTTTATGCAATGCAGGACATATAAGATACGATACTATATCAATGTCTTAAATAACTATTATACTAACTAGCAATCATAATAATATTTATAAGGTTGCGGGGGTGGTATACGCCATCCACCCGACTTCCCCCAGTAGATATAAATTTACTCACCAGAAATACGTCATATCTTCTCAAGAATCGCCAATCCTTTTTCCCCTCCTTGCGGCCTCCGAAGTCCCCGTATTTGAATCTAACATAGCAATAACTTGTATAAGGAAACGGTTATTCCGACACGGCGAATATTCAAACACGCGTTACTACGTACTAGTTATATTGTATACGACTATTTCAAGCTATCATACACTTAACCTTACTGAATTTTAATCCCATTCTGCATCGCGGCAAAAAACAAATCGCGATACATTTTAACCGTGTCGTATTTTAGATTTTAAGATATCCTTTCCGATATATGCTTCCAGATTCTATCTGCAGTGAAACTAATTTATTTAAACAATACCAAAATGGCCAAAATGACCTACAGAAACCTACACAACCACCCAAAACACCCTAGTTACCCACAAAACCGGCGACGCCGGATTTCCCCTCTTGGTTGCCGGCCCATTTCCGAGCCCTCTGGTTCGTGATCCTATGGTTTGCTCTAGGTGTTACATACATCATTTTAGCACTGTTTTGTTAAGTTTATTCTTCTCTGAATGATAGCAGATTTTAACAGAGCCTATAATTAACTAAAATACGATATTATGGAACTTGTTCAAATCAATTTAAACTAAGTACAGAACCTAAATTTCCTACTGTGATTAAGAAATTTTACCCACCAAAAAGTTGTTGGAAAACCCCCTCCAAGATGTTAAGCCCCTTGTCCTAGCTTGATGGTGATGAAAACCTAGAACCTAGCTTCCTTCTTCTTCTTCTTCTTCTTCTTCTTGTTCTTTCAATGTTTTCTTTAGTTTTGTTTTCACCCAGAAATTTTTCTGATTTTATCTTGGTAATTGACTGAACATATCACCTATATGAGAAGAGGGAAGGGTGAGGTGGTAGAAGGAGGTGTCAAGGGTTAAAAAGTGCTTATTTCAAGCAAGGAGGAGGTGTGAGGTGAGTGTGTGCATGCAAGAATGATGTGGAATTGCTATTTCTTTTCCCAATTTGAATTTTCCTTTGATTTTATTCTGAACTAAATCTTGGTTAACCCTCTTTCTACTTACACCCCTTAACAAAACTCAATTTGCATAAAAAAACTAAACTTGTATAAAAACCCCTCATAACTTATGTTATTATAAAACACACATTTTATTAAAATGAAGCTAAATTTGTCATTAAAACCCTTATAATTTATTTATGTTGCATACTAAAATTTTAATTTAATTTGTTTAACATACATCTTAAGAAATTGTCTTATTTGGTTTTAATAACTTTTTAATTTAACCTTTTATTATTTAATTAATTACTTTTATATATTTCAAAAACATCAGAATGTTACATATATATACCCCACGCGAGGAAAAGAGGGGTCCGTGTGCGGGTACATGGTGGGGCCCGGAGGTACCCCGGGGCAAGAAGTTCGTAGAGCGGACGATGAGTTAGTGGGGGAACCATACCTACCGGTGACATTACCAATGACTCAGCGGTTATCATGGGGATACCGACGGGAGTCATGTACGTATAGATACGTCGAGAGGCGAGGGTCAGAGCCAGGCATTCGAGCTTTCGGGATAGCGTATGATACGTACCTATCAGGGTGCCAGTCTTGGTGACAGTACCTGATAGATCAGTATTTCTGTCGATACTTGACACATTGTTTTCATGATATTTCTTTTTACTTCTTTGTATATATAACAATGGAATGGGACGCTGTTATATATGCCCTTACACCAATATTAATGGAATGGGACGCTAATATATGTGTATTGACATTAATTTATATACATCATCATATTTACTCATGCAAATATATTTAGGATATTAGATTTTTACTTGATAATTTGATTTGGGATATAGGTGATTCATTTGATATTGGATACAGGATATTTATGAGATTGCTGATTTGTACATTCAGGATATATGAGATTTATTCGATATTGTACATTCAGGATTTGTGAGACTTATATGATATGAGAGCCAATTTGGGGGCTGATTTGAGGAATTGGGATTTGGATTTTCTTGATGGATTTTGATCCTACCACGATGTCAGGATTCCGTGGAAATGACATATTTCATTCCATACTCTACATTTATTGTTTATGCACTGCTTCATGTATTAATAGTATCTGTTAGTGTACCTTTCATGATTGTTGCATTTACATACTTCATTTTATATGTATTGTTTCATGTATTAGTTATACCTGCTAGCACACCTTTCATGACTGTTGCATATATACACATTCATATCATTATTGCATGATTATTGCATACCGATTTTCATATTATTGCTTCATATATTAATTGTACCTGCTAGTGTACCTTTCATGATTATTGCATTCATATGACCTTTTATTGCTATTAATTGCATATGTTAGATTCGCGCTGTACGTGCATACTTGTGATTACCTGCATATGTTATTTACTATTCACGAGTTGGCAACTCACCCCCGTTGTGCCACAGTTGTTTTGCAGGGTGTTCCCCAGAGTAGTCGAGGCAGGCTATTCATCTATCTGATCATCTCTTGCTGCGGATACCACTTCAGCTCATAGTGTGCAGTTTTGCTTAGGTGGGTTTTGTGGTTATCCGTATTGTTGTATTGTATATTCGTTGTATCCTTGTACTCTCCATCTACTATATTTTCTTCTTGACTTAGAGACTTTGTGAGGACGATATTGTATATTATTTGTGACTTATTGTCTTTTATACAGTTTCCTTTCTATTGTCTTTATTTCTTCGCTTCGGCGTCGTATATTTGTTGTGGTGGTTGTTTTCCGCCTTTGGGCGTGTATTTGCTCCCGTTTGGGGATGCTTTATTTATATTTATGTTGTACCCATTTTTGGGGCTAGTTTTTTTACAAAGGAGGTGCTGCAAAAATTTTAAAGAAAGAAAGTTGGACTTTTAAAGAATTTGGGTTGTGATTTCAAAGACTTTAAAAAATGTTTCTTATCTTATCTTGTCTTTTCTTCGTTTAGAATTCTGGGTTTTGGTTTTCTTTTACTGCGTTACGCCTGCAGACAATGTGTAGTATTGGGGCCGTCACGTGCCAATTTCGGGTCGTGACAATACGGCCTCTACATCGTCTCGCCCGATCCAGGGAAACCCTCTGTGTGGGACTCTAAAGACTCGACAGTACGCTGGCAGTGGGTTTAACAACAACTCTGTCAGTGGCACTAGCTGTACGTAACGGCAACCCAGGTACATGTCGAAAATGAGGGCGACGAGCGAACTCGTCCGAAACCCCTACTGAGCCTGTCCGTGACAATATCCGTGCAGTTCGGTCTGTTCTTCTGAGAGTATCGCATGTAAGGTCTAGAGGGTGGAAAATGCCAGACCCCTAACCGTACAAGTCGTGTCAGTGTGGCTCACGACCATCCGAGAATCTACCGGTCCGTTCACCAGTAATTCTCAATCAGCCCTGGCCAGGGACTTATGGTAATGACCAACCGATCACTGTACGATATCGACTCCCTATACCGGGAGAGACGAATCCCCAACAGTCGCTCGCTTCCTCCATGTGGCTCGGGACTGTACCCAACTAAAACCTGTTTGCACGACTCCTTTGAACCGTGGTAGGGTAGTAATCAAAGCACAGTGGGAACTCACACGGACAAATGACGACTTCAAGTCAACAGACTATCTGCACACATGTCACCAGAGAACTGCTATCTGACGCTCGGTATAATACCATCTAGTCAGTCCTTGGCGAGTCATGTCCGGTAAACTGACACCCAGTGAGCATCTGTATACAATATTATGTGCACATCACTAATGGATGTGGGACCAATCCATCGCCCCTCGTCAGAGTCTAGATATGTATACACTAGTCTACTCTGGAGTATCGATGCCTAGTCTCAATACTTCTATGAACAGGGACATTTAAGGATGAGCCTATTGACCACCCAGCTCCCACAAGTATGACTGCCATCACAACACTGGTAGTCAGGCAAATATCCTACGGGCTTTATCAATATGTATACAATATATGAAATACAAAGTAAAATATATCACATGTTAAGATAAAGGCAAACCAAATAGCGTACTATCATATCGAGCAAGATTGTCCTGTACATACATATCCCTGGCATCCTATACAATGAAGGCCTCTAAGGCATATATATCCAACAAACCCTAATCCAATCGTATCATATGCTGTAGATAAGCACTAATCAGCTACCGCACACTATGCCTTGACGGGGGCCAACAAACGCAGCACGAATACTAAATAGCACTTATCTGAAATGACGGAAGGTTACGTTGGTTTTCAAGAAAACCTTTAGCGTAATGAACTTAATATCATTGTAGAATCTAGTGATTAGAAAAAGGAGTGGTTTATTCTCCTCTTTTAAAATCGAGTAGTTTTCAAAAACAAACCGAATTGCTTTTACTAGCTTTTGCTAAAGAGGTCACTCCCGGTGAAGGGATCTCGGCTCTTTCTTCATCGAATGAGGTGTTGGATATCCATCAAGGAATACCACTGTGCAAAGCAAGAACTACAGAAGCTATGATGATAAACCGAGTGGGTTGTAGCATTTGCTAGTTTTGCTAAAGAGGACACTCTCGGTGAAGGGATCTCGGCTCATTCCTCATCGAATGAGGTGATGTATATTCATCAAAGAATACCACTATGCAAAATAAGAACTAGAGCTACCTTTTTAACAACTTTTGATTCTACAACATCTTTAGGTTTCTTTTATTTTCATTAAGCTCATTAATGAAGTCCCATCATTTAATGTTTCCTAAACATCACAGAAAATGAAACGAAAATAGAGCGTACGCTTATGTCATCCGCATTCGCTACGGGGCCCCGTCATGCACCGTTAGGTTACTTAACTAACGGCAGAGCGGGGGCTGGACTAGCGCGGATGCAAAATATAAGCAACGTTTATTATATATATCATATATATATATATATATATATATATATAGCATTCGTCTCTCACAGTTATATGATCACATCATAGAACTAAGCAGCAGAAGTCAACATATTAAATATTGGATATACTAGGAGGTCCGTGTTTTAAATTCAGCCAATAATGAAAAACACATATTCCACAGTCGTGATGAATAGCCAAACCCACATCCCTAGACCCCTACGTGTAAGTCAATGTTACAAACCCCACAAGATGCGAGGAGGCAGAATAGGAAAAACAATCAGTTTGTTCAAAGTAACATCGATTATCAAACGGATCTTTGCTAAACCCTAACTAACAAACTATCTAGAAATAGTTAACTACTATGATAGATGATTATACCTCAAGATACTAGTCCTTCTTGTTCTTGTTGTTCACCTCCTCGTCGGCCTCCTCGATGTAATAGAAGATCCACCCGAGAGTTCCTTCTTCAAACTTTAACCTCTAACTTGAGGTAACTAAGTGGCTAGGATTGCTAATCCAAGTGAACTAGAGGATATAGAGATAGATTAAGGATCTATTAGTCTTGCTAACCTTAGGGTTCTCAACACATGAGGGGATTAGGGTTAGGATGAAGAAGATGAGAGCTTGAGGAGAGAGAATGTATTTGTGATAATGAATTGAACTTGAGTCATTTTGATAATATCATGAAGCATGAAAATATCTAAGCAATAAATTATCAACCATGCTTCATTAATTATTTGAGGTGAATCACCTCATGACTCATGGTGCAATTAATGAAAATTATACATCACCTCTCCACCTCATTAAGTTTAATTCACAAATGAATTAAAACTAAATGAGTCACCTTTCTTCTAGAAGCTTCTCAACTAATTACGAGAATGCCCCTCCCATCCGTATTTACGAAAAACATGGATATACTGAGACTGCATAAATCCAATAATCCAATACTAGAATCTGCCTTAAACCAAAGCCTGCTAGTATAATCTGTCCGAACATCATACGTGCACAAGTACACGTATATGTCCTAACCCTATCGTAAAACCATACGACTTCTATATCATTTCGCCTGAAGCAGGGAAACCCTCTGTGTGGGACTCTAAAGACTCGACACTACGCTGGCAATGGGTTTAACCACAGGCCGCAAGCGGTACTAGCTGTACGTAACGGTCCCCAGGTAGATGTCGATAAGAAGGTCGATGAGGAAACCCATCCGAACTCCTGTTGAGCCTGATATGACAATCTCCGTACAGTCCGGTCTGTTCATCTAAGACTATTGCATATCGGGCCTAGGTGGCGGAGCGGTATAAGTTGTGTCGGAGTAAAGCCCATCACACCTTGAGAAGCTACTGGAAAACCTACCAGTAAATCTCGCTTGCCCTAGCCAGGGACCTTGCGTAATGGCTCTCTAAACACAGCGCGATATAAATCCCCAACACCGGGAGAGACGAATCCTATCTAACCGCCACTGCCTCCAAGTGCTTCGGGACTGCACCCAACTGCTACCTGTTTGCACGACTCAGTCGAGCTGTGGTAGGGTAGCAATCTAAGAACAGTGGGAACACACTCGAGGCGAAGCAGTAGTGTCAAGTCTGCGGACTATGCTGTACTCATGTCACCTGGGAACTGTTAACTGACGACGGGTATAATACCAACCAACAGTTCCCTGTGAGTCTTGTCTGATGTACCCATAACCCAATGAGCACCTGCATACTTTCTTCAGTACAACGTACTAATGGCTGTGGGACAGACCATCTCCCCTGCTGGGACGAGAAGCATATACACTAGTCTACTCCGGAGTATCGATGCCCTGTCTCGATAATCCTATGACTAGGGACCTGAAAAAGGATGTGCTTGTAGACTACCCAGCCCCTACTAGTGTGACTGCCATCACAACGCCGGTAGTCAAGCAAGATCCTGTTAGTTATATGTATGCCCTAGAGGCCATTACTATACATAGGATGTATATTGTAGTGGATGCTGGGACATATATAGGGAGGACTTTCTTGCTCGACATGATAGTATGCTGTCTGGTTGCATTTTACCTTAACGTGTATACTGATTGTCTCTCTGTTACATGTTGGTAAAGCCCTTAGGATGTGTACTTGACTACCTGGACTATGATGCAGATCATACTAGTGGGGACAGATAGTCTATAAGTACATCCTTCAAAGTCCCTAGTCGTGGGTGTATCGAGACGGGGCATCGATATACCAGAGTAGACTAGCGTATACCTTCTCGACCCATACAGATGGGCGATGGAAGATCGCATATCCATCGGTGTTTGACATCAGAGATGATATACGGGTGCTCAGTAGAGACTGGGTACATTGGACGGACTCGCCGAGAACTCCCAGATGGTATTATACCTTACGTCAGATGGCAGTTCTCTGGTGACACTGGTACAGAGTAGTCTGTTGACCCGAGATCGTCATAGAGTCTTGTGTGGTTCCTACTGTGCTTTGATTTCCATCTTACCACGTCCAAGAGGGCGTGCAAAACGGTGGTTTTTGGGTACAGTCCCGAATCACATGGAGGCAATGAGCGATAGGAGGGGATTCGTCTCTCCCGGTATAGGGAGTTGATGTTGCGCTGTGTTCGATTGGCTATAACAGGAAATCCCTGGCCAGGGTTGCTGAGATTTACTGGTAAGTGTTACCAGTAGTTTCTCGAATTGTTATAGACCTCATATCGACACGACTTATCGAGCTATTGGGGTCTGACGTTTACCACCCCTAGGCGAGATATGCGACATATCAGACGATCAGACCGGACTGTACGGTAGTGTTACTGGTTGGATTCACTGGAGTGTGAGCGGGCTTGCTCGTCGATCTTCTGATCACTCAATACCCGGGTGGCCGTTACGTTTAGCAGACCGCTTGCGGCTTGTGGGTGTTTGATATGATCGTCACCTGCTGCCGGCGTATTGACGAGTCTTTAGAGTCCTACACAGAGGTTTCCTGGCTCAAGCGAAACGAAATAGGAGCGCATATGAGATATTTGCGGGACCGAGAATAATGCGTGTATGTGATACCGTATTTCATTCTCGCGATGAATGTATCGATTGGTTGTATGCGATATAACCTAGTTATCGAATCAAGTATTGATTCGATAAGCCGATACATAGGATACTAGTCGGTTATATGCGATATGACCGGATCGTTAAATCAAGTGTTGATTTAATGATTTAATGTATAATTATATATTTGATATATTACTTTGCATTAACTAGTATCGGTTCACTTTAAATGGATATTCTCACTCGGGTGTGCACATTGTATATGTGATATATTTTTTGTGCACTTGATTTTATCATGTTTGATGATACATGTTAACTTGGTTAAGTGTAAAGATTAAACCATGGTTAAGTTAATGATTAGGGTTTTGCTTTTCTTTATTATTTATTTATTTTGGAAAGAAAAAGGGAAAATGGTTGCTAGTTTTGTTTTATCTTTGAAGCTTCATGAAGCTTTGACTAAAGTGACCATTTTGTCTCATGCTTAACCCTAACCATTCACTTAAACCTTAGTTAGTTCTCTACACTTGACCATGGTTCATTATATGATAAGTATTGATTTTCTTTTCAATATTAATTGACTTATCATAACACATTTCCATCTTCTTCTTCATCTTGACACATGAAGAAACCTTACTTCATCAATGGTGATTGATGAAAACAAGTGAGAAATCCAATTCTAAAGTGAACCCACTTCCTATTTCTTCATCCTCTACCTCTTGCCAAGTAGTATAGGGTGTTCTCTTCATAAGTTTCATGACTTGGTGAAGTGGGAGCTTGATCTTGCGATGCCTCGACGTAGATCATCTTCGGCATGGACATCGACGACCTAGCCCGCTCTTTCTCCGATGATGCCGACGCTAGGGCCCGGGATTTGATTTGGACAGCGGAGAGGACTTCATCACGGAGCCGTAGAGGTGGAGGACCGGATCTACAAAGGTTGTATTTCCGTTCTTTTAGTTTAGATGTAAACTAGTTTCTTTTTCGCCTAGAATTCTAGCCAACGATCCGTATTAGGGTTTCTCGGCACCCATAAAATTTGAAATTGGCATGGTTGATGCCTTGTGAGACCTCTTGGGAGTGCCTAGGAACCCTACAGTGGTATCAGAGCCTAGCTAGAGCCTTAGGCGAAGTCCAGACGGAGTTTGAAGTCCGATCGAACCCGAAACCCCATTTTTCCACGCTCTCTGGACTTTTTCTGAAAACGTGGATTTTTCCAAATTAAAAATTGCTAAAAAATTCAGCAGGGAAAACTAAGAATTTCGATGCAAAATTTTTCTAGTGAAGCCTCCATAGTGCGGCGGAACCGCGGCATAAGCCCTGCTTATGCGGCGGTTCCGCGGCCACATCATTAGATTGTCCTATAAATTTTGTACAGTAATTCATGATTTATGGTGCTGGATTTTCTGGGATTTTTTAATATTTATTCAAGAGTTGAATAATCTGGGATGTTTTGGAGCTTCGATGATTCGATCGGGTTTATCAGATTTTGTCTATGTGGCTTTCCGGATAAATTTTAGAATATGTTAAAAAGTTCGACCGGATATAAATACCCAATTTTTCCCCTGTCGGGAAATTTCCAAGTGTTGGATTTTTCCGTAGTTTAACGACGTTCTAAGTAGTGCAAGTAACACGATGGACCCTCTAGAAGACAACAAACCTTAACTCGATTATGTGACCGTCTTGAACTGCCCTTTGAACCTTCGGGTTTGGGGCAGTACAGCGTGCCACATGTGAGGCGTTGGCTTGACCCTTCTACGGCTGGACCGTTGGTACTGAGGCACGAACTGAATGTTTTTAGACTTGTTTCATGTGTTGATCTGTATAGGGAAAACTTGGGTGTTCGATTGTTCGATCGGAAAGTTTGACATTTTCTATTTATCCAGAAAGGGATACAATAATTGGAATTCACAATAAGTTATGAGATAACTAAATGAATGTTATAAACATAGCAGTTTAGTCTCACTTGATCGGTTGCCACGGAATTTTGATGTGATCAAAAGTCCGTCGCAATCACGTAGCGTACGCGGATACTCGCCGGGTAAACTTAATAGACAGCCTCGCCCCATAGCCCCGACCAAGTGACTGTAGGAGAACCCCGTCCCCGAAAGCATCCGTTCGGGTGCTCGCGGTGGCGGTGTTCCGCCTTGGTGCACTTCGTCGACGGCGTTGGGGGTGCGGCCGCCTACTGAAGTTTGCGACGAGCATGCGATCAGAATGTTGGGAATCTTGTTGAATTGCCCGACTTGATATTGAAAAGTGTTTTCGATTTTGAGACTAAAATGCGGGGTTTATAATTGTTAGGCATGCAATGTCTAAGAAATTCATTTGGTCAGGCATGCGATGTCTGAGGTGGTTGCGGATTCCAACTGTTGTAGTTTTACACTTTCTTTTTGTGACCGTAAGTGTAATATGTGATATCGCCGGTTTCGTTGCTATATGTCAGCGACAATTGGGATGGACATATTTACTTACGTTGATGACATGTGATGCTATGTGTTGCTGGATATGTTATATTGGATCGTCGTGTTTGAATAGCCAGGGGTTTTTATGTGAGATGAGTGTTTTTCATTTTCATTCATGTAAAAACTTGTATGTAATATTCTTTTATTGGGACGCTTCCAGGTTGCGGAAGATGTCACCGTTTGTATATTATTTACTTTTCCGCACTAGGATAGACCCAAGGAGGAGAGCATAAGTAACCGGGTTCTGGAGTCCAGTGGGAGACCAACTCGAGGAGTCGAGTCCGGGTCTCCTAACTCCAGAATTGGTAGGGTTGCTTGCCGCTCTCGTAGGGGTCTAGGGGTGTGGGTTTGGCTATTCATCACGACCGTGGAATCCGTGTTTTATACTGGCTCGTATTGAAAACACGGACGTCCTAGTATATCCAATATTTCATATGATTCTTCTGCTGCCATATCTGTGATGTGATCATGTGATGTTCTGTGATAGATACAGTATATAGTATATATGATATATTGTATAGACGTTACTTATGTTTTACACCCGCGCTAGCCCTGCCCCGCTCTGCCGTTAGTTACCTAACCTAACGGTGCACGAGGGGACATAGAGGCGAATGCGGATGGCATAAGTATACGTCGTATTTATCTGTGATGTTTAGGTACATAAATGATGGGACTTCATTAATGAGATTAATGAAATAAAAGAAACCTAAGATGTTGTAGAATCGAATTTCAAAAATAAAACAGGTAGCTACAGTTCTTGCTTTGCACAGCGGTATATGTGATATATCCTGCACCTTATTCGATGAGGAAAGGACCGAGATCCCTTCACCGGGAGTGACTCCTTTAGCAATAACTGGCAGATGCTACACACTCGGTTTGTCTTTTGATTGCTTTTAAGAGTTTTTGCTCTGCACAGCGGTATATGTGATATATCCTGCACCTTATTCGATGAGGAAAGGACCGACGATCCCTTCACCGGGAGTGACTCCTTTAGCAAAACTAGAAAAAGCCTCAAAAACACTCTATTTTAAAATCATTTGATTCTACAACGATATCAAGTTCATTACGTAATAGGTTTTCAGAAAAACCTGTCGTAGCCCTCCGTCATTTCAGATAAGTCCTATTTAGTATTCGTGCTACGTTTTTTGACCTCCGTCAAGGCGTAGTGTGCGGTAGCTAACTAGTATTTATCTGCTTATGCATATGATGCAGATTGGATTAGGGTAGTCGTGCGGCCTTGTTGACCTCCGTCAAGGGTCATGCGGGTGGGTTTAATTCGATCAAGAAATGACGGGTTGAACTTGACTAGTAGCCTATGGTTTGTTGACCTCCGTCAAGGTCATAGGGTGCTAGGGGCAAAAATATTGTGAATTTCAAGTGTTGAAATTTGCAATGAGATTGCATACCTTCTATGAGATAGTTGGATCCCGATACCCGCTGCGAGTAAGAGTTACTCCTGAGAGAGTTTTACTCATTACAATTAGCCGATCAAGTAGGTGTCTAGAAAGGTGTTAACGAGGTTACGCCTCTGGGAAAACGAGGTTTACATTAATTAGGTTCGTACGAAAGCACGGGGGACCTCCCTCAAAGTACCGACACTGGCCTGGCTGAAAGATTGGCGAACTTGTAGTGTGTAATTAATCCCGGCTAGTCTTTCCTTTTAGGGTTTGAAGGAAGATTTGATAAAAAGCAGTGGGAGCCATCCTGATTAGATAAAATAATAACCAATCTATTCTTGCAAGAGCGCACGCTGAGTGTTTTCTTCTCTCTCTCTCCAGGTAGCGACCATATCACGCCTTAATCAAGATAATAATACGGATATTTGACCGAACCCGCTTGTTATACTGAGCTAGGGAACGTTGGTCCCGCTCCAACTTATAATTGTTATAAGACAGAGCAGGAAATTGGGGATTACCAGAATTCCCGTGCCGCCCAAATGAGGAGAGTGTATGATGATGCATCATCTTCGGGTGTGTTCATTACAGAGAACTGTTTCTCAGTAACCTTTACGTCCTGGGTATGTGATACCAGACCAGCATCCCAGATATGTAATTTGTTACATAGGGCTACAGAAAGGTAGAGGACTGAGAACGGGTGATAAGTTTCATGAGGCAGAAAACGGGGCAAGTGTTGCAGCCAAGTCTGTTGGTCACTGTCACCCTGTATTGTAATACATTGATTCTGAACGAATGTTATTAGATACCGAACCTGATATAAAAAATCATATCAGTCTCTTTATTAGTAAAGAAATGGTAAAATTTTGTATTGTTGGATAATGTTTTGAACATTTCCTATATCAAAAGTTGATCGGTTCAGGCACGTTATCTAAAAGCATTGATGTTCTAAATCAAACCACAGTTCTTAGTATACAGAACACACACAAGAGGAAGAGTTCAGATCTGAACGAATCCTACTTAAGGCATTGTAGACTAGGTCATATCAATGCGACCCGACTAGCTGAAGTTACATTTAGATGCATATTTAAAGCAGTTTTAATTTACATCTTGTGAAACTCGCCAGTCATGTCACAAAGATAAGATGACCATAGCTCCGTTTACTGGAAACAGAGAAAGAGTTAAGTAAACTCTTGGGACTGATACATGATGATGTATGTAGGTCCCCAGTCTACACATGCCAAGACCGGTTCTTTGTACTTCATTACGTTCTCTGATAATCTCTCAAGATTCAGACATATGTTCCTGTTGAAACACAAGTCCGAACCTTTTGAGATATTCACAGAATATAAGTTAGAAGTAGAGAACCAAAATAAGGGTATAAGTATTATGTCCTTTGATGTGATCAAGGAGGAGAATACTTGAGCACGGAATTCCTGGATTATTCTAAAGGAGAATGAGATTCTCTCTCAGCATTACTCCTCCGTATACACCATTGCACGATGGTATATCAGGGTGGAGCAGATACACCCTATTTGATATGGTGTGCTCTATGATGAGTACTACTGAGTTACCTATTTCCTTTTTGGGAGTTATGCACTTGAGAAGATGCATACCTATTGAATAAGGGTTCAAATCAAATCTGTTGCCTACCTTTTCATATGTGATATGGAAAGGGAAGAGCCCATATCTTGAGATGGTTAAGATTTGGGGTTGTCCGGCCTATGTCTAAAAGCAAAATCTGGACAAGCTCGAGACAAGATCTGTTATGTAGAACTGGAAATGTTCCAGCTATACAAACTGTAGCTGATGATTTGAAAGAACCAAAGGATTCAATAGTTACCAATGAACCTCAGCCTCTCCGCCGATCTAGTAGGGTTCCTCACCCACCTGAGAGATACTTCGGTTTCTCTATGACAGTGGGAGCGAGGATTGCATCATGAGATGATGACCCAACTAGTTTCGAACTGGCCATCAGGAGTGGGACTCTGTAAGAATGGCTGGATGCTTAGCGATCTGAGATGGAATCCATGTACACCAACAAAGTATGGACTTTGGTTGCAATATCTGAAGGGTTAAATCCCCATCAGGAGCAAGTATATCTTGAGAAGATTACTTGGTGTAGATGGAAAAGTTGAGACTTTCAAAGCTAGACTTGTTAAAAGTTTGCATCATTGACCAGGTGTGGATAATGATGAAACCTTTTCAAGGAGCTATGCTTAAGTCCATCCAGATCCTACTTGTCACGGCTACATACCATGACTACGATATCTGGTGGTTGGGTGTCATGACTGCTTTTCTAAATGATGTTTTAGAAGAGTGCGTCTATAAGTACACAGCCAGAAGGCTTCGTAGACAGTGGGAGCAGCAGAAACGTGTACAAGATGCTTTATAGGTTAAAGCAGGCATCGCGGAGTTGGAACATCTGTTTTGATGTGGAAGACAAATAGTTTGACTTCATCAAAATGGTAGATGAACCTTGTATATACAAGAAGGTAGTAGGGAGTATGGTAGTGATCCTCGTAGAGTACGTGGATGACATACTCTTGATAAGAAAAGGGTTTCCTATGCTACGCTCGGTCAATCTCCGCTTATCACCAGAATTCTCCATAAAGGATCAAAGTGATACCTCCTAAATCCTGGGTTTTGGATCTATGAGATAGATCTAATTGGATGTTAGGATTCTCACTAGGTGTAGTGAGATGGTATCAACCGATCCTGGGGAGAATCACTGGAAGGGTTCCAGGGTGATAAGGACGACTGAATGTCAGTCACAGGCATTGTCTTTACCCTCAGTAAAGGGACGGTATGTTGGAAGAGTTCCAAGCTAAATACCGTGGCATACTAGACGATAAAGGCAGGATACATCGCTACTTAAGATGCTACCAAAGAGGCTGTTTGGGTGTATATTGGTTCATGAGATGAACTATGTTCCTCCCATTGTGTGACAATGGAGTTGTGGCTTATGCCAAGGAACGCAGGTCCCATCAGTGATCCAGACATATTCTAAGGCAGTATCACTTGATCATGAAGATGGTTGATCTCCAAGAAGATCGAGGTTAGGAGAGTAGACTCAGAGGACAACACAGCGGATCCACTCACAAAGGCCTGTTCCCAGAGAGAGATTTTTATGGGATGGTTGAGTATGAGATACTGCAACCACTGCTTCAGATGGCCCTAGTGCAAGTGGGAGATTGTTAGTTATATGTATGCCCTAGAGGCCATTACTATACATAGGATGTATATTGTAGTGGATGCTGGGACATATATAGGGAGGACTTTCTTGCTCGACATGATAGTATGCTGTCTGGTTGCTCTTTACCTTAACGTGTATACTGATTGTCTCTCTGTTACATGTCGGTAAAGCCCTTAGGATGTGTACTTGACTACCTGGACTATGATGCAGATCATACTAGTGGGGACAGATAGTCTATAAGTACATCCTTCAAAGTCCCTAGTCGTGGGTGTATCGAGACGGGGCATCGATATACCAGAGTAGACTAGCGTATACCTTCTCGACCCATACAGATGGGCGATGGATGATCCCATATCCATCGGTGTTTGACATCAGAGATGATATACGGGTGCTCAGTAGAGACTGGGTACACTGGACGGACTCGCCGAGAACTCCCAGATGGTATTATACCTTACGTCAGATGGCAGTTCTCTGGTGACACTGGTACAGAGTAGTCTGTTGACCCGAGATCGTCATAGAGTCTTGTGTGGTTCCCACTATGCTTTGATTTCCATCTTACCACGTCCAAGAGGGCGTGCAAAACGGTGGTTTTTGGGTACAGTCCCGAATCACATGGAGGCAATGAGCGATAGGAGGGGATTCGTCTCTCCCGGTATAGGGAGTTGATGTTGCGCTGTGTTCGATTGGCTATAACAGGAAATCCCTGGCCAGGGTTGCTGAGATTTACTGGTAAGTGTTACCAGTAGTTTCTCGAATTGTTATAGACCTCGTATCGACACGACTTATCGAGCTATTGGGGTCTGACGTTTACCACCCCTAGGCGAGATATGCGACATATCAGACGATCAGACCGGACTGTACGGTAGTGTTACTGGTTGGATTCACTGGAGTGTGAGCGGGCTTGCTCGTCGATCTTCTGATCGCTCAATACCCGGGTGGCCGTTACGTTTAGCAAACCGCTTGCGGCTTGTGGGTGTTTGATATGATCGTCACCTGCTGCCGGCGTATTGACGAGTCTTTAGAGTCCTACACAGAGGTTTCCTGGCTCAAGCGAAACGAAATAGGAGCGCATATGAGATATTTGCGGGACCGAGAATAACGCGTGTATGTGATACCGTATTTCATTTTCGCGATGAATGTATCGATTGGTTGTATGCGATATAACCTAGTTATCGAATCAAGTATTGATTCGATAAGCCGATACATAGGATACTAGTCGGTTATATGCGATATGACCAGATCGTTAAATCAAGTGTTGATTTAATGATTTAATGTATAATTATATATTTGATATATTACTTTTCATTAACTAGTATCGGTTCACTTTAAATGGATATTCTCACTCGGGTGTGCACATTGTATATGTGATATATTTTTTGTGCACTTGATTGTATCATGTTTGATGATACATGTTAACTTGGTTAAGTGTAAAGATTAAACCATGGTTAAGTTAATGATTAGGGTTTTGCTTTTCTTTATTATTTATTTATTTTGGAAAGAAAAAGGGAAAATGGTTGCTAGTTTTGTTTTATCTTTGAAGCTTCATGAAGCTTTGACTAAAGTGACCATTTTGTCTCATGCTTAACCCTAACCATTCACTTAAACCTTAGTTAGTTCTCTACACTTGACTATGGTTCATTATATGATAAGTATTGATTTTCTTTTCAATATTAATTGACTTATCATAACACATTTCCATCTTCTTCTTCATCTTGACACATGAAGAAACCTTACTTCATCAATGGTGATTGATGAAAACAAGTGAGAAATCCAATTCTAAAGTGAACCCACTTCCTATTTCTTCATCCTCTACCTCTTGCCAAGTAGTATAGGGTGTTCTCTTCACAAGTTTCATGACTTGGTGAAGTGGGAGCTTGATCTTGCGATGCCTCGACATAGATCATCTTCGGCATGGACATCGACGACCTAGCCCGCTCTTTCTCCGATGAAGCCGACGCTAGGGCCCGGGATTTGATTTGGACAGCGGAGAGGACTTCATCACGGAGCCGTGGAGGTGGAGGACCGGATCTACAAAGGTTGTATTTCCGTTCTTTTAGTTTAGATGTAAACTAGTTTCTTTTTCGCCTAGAATTCTAGCCAACGATCCGTATTAGGGTTTCTCGGCACCCATAAAATTTGAAATTGGCATGGTTGATGCCTTTTGAGACCTCTTGGGAGTGCCTAGGAACCCTACAGATCCTATGGGCTCTATCAATATGTATTCGCGGTATGCTAAAAGAAACATATACACATATTAAGATAGATATAAACCAAGTAGCATACTACTATGTTGAGCAAGACTGTTAATACAGCTGTGAATATCCCAAGCTTCTATTTAGTAATATACAAGCTAGTATGATACAATAATGGCCCCTAGGGCATATACACTAACAATTTCCCACTTGCACTAGGGCCATGTACTAGCGTATCGAAGACCTATCATCTCGAATTTCCTCTCGAACTGTGTCTGAGGTAAGGACTTTTTGAATGGATCTGCAGTGTTCTCCTCTTTAGCAACTCTCCGGACTTCGATCTCCCGGCGATCTATGATCTCCCTGATCAGGTGATACCGCCTTAAGATGTGTCTGGACTTTTGATGGGACCTGGGTTCCTTCGCTAAAGCTATAGCCCCGTTGTTGTCACAATACAGAGGTATTGGATCAACAATGGATGGAACCACCTAAAGTTTTGTTAAGAACTTCTTTACCCAGACTGCTTCTTTTGCAGCATCAGAAGCTGCGATATACTCCGCTTCCATCGTCGAGTCAGCAACGGTGTCCTGCTTGGAACTCTTCCAGCACACCGCCCATCCATTGAGGGTAAAGACATAACCTGACATGGACTTGGAGTCATCCTTGTCACTCTGTAAGCTGGAGTCAGCAAAAGCCTTGATCTGGAGCTCTTTTCCGCTGTAAACCAAGAACATATCCTTAGTCCTTCTCAGGTACTTGAGAATGTTCTTTACTGCTATCTAGTGCTTCTCCCCTGGGTCTGACTGATATCAGCTTAGTGCGTAAGCTACATCTGGTCTGGTACAAAACATCGCATACATTATAGAGCCTACCACAGAAGCGTAGGGTATAACTGACATGCGATCCCTATCCAAATCAGTCTTAGGAGACATCTCTTTGGATAGGGTGATTCCGTGACAAGCCGGTAAATTACCGTGCTTAGAATCTTCCATACTGAATCTTTTCAGTATAGTGTTGATATACCTAGACTGTGAAAGTCCCAACATCCTCTTAGATCTATCACGATAGATCTGGATCCCCAGAATGTAAGTGCACGGCGGCACCCCGGCCGTCAATCCGACGCCGGAATGCAGAAGCGGTGATTTTCTTTAACTTTTCAAACCGGCACCACCGCGCACTATAAACCCGGATCGTGCCATTAATCTAGTCCTAGCTATCTAGAGAGGGGGTAGAGAGATATACCGAGCGATCCATGTCCTTCGGTCTTCTCGTCGTCGTCCCGATCTCCCCGCGGAATCTCCGGTCTCCACCAAGTCGCCGGAAGGGCACCACATCGCCTGCATCTTTTACGGGCTCCCACCTCTGGACTGAGGCAACTCGGGCACGAAGTTGGCGAGTCGACGTGCCCAAGGTTTGCTGTAGAATATTGTAGAACCATGTCTCAATTGGGGTTGTGGAAGTTGCCTTTTAGTGGAGGGATGAACTATGGAGTTTTTCTTGGGAATTTTGGTGAAGGAAAAATGATATGAGATCAAAAAATTACCCACACCAAAATGGGACAGCCCCCTCATATGGCCGGCCAAACTTGGCTTCAAGAAATGAGTTGAGAATGAAGACAAGGGGGTGGGTGGAAAGCAATGATGCAAGCAAGTGATGATGAGAGAATCCAATGATCACAACCAAAAACACACACACCAAAACCCAATCATATCCCATAATGGTCAAGCCATCAGAGCCATGGAAAGTCAAGGGATGGTGCACCATTGATTGCACGCCAAAAGCGTGTCGGATGTTCAAAGTTCTAAAGTTATAACCGCGATCAGGACGGTGTCGCTATGCAGCTAGCCGGTTGAGCACGGGTCGATCCACAGGGAGATGGTTGTATGTCCGTTCTTGTTTTAGACGAGTCAATAAAGAATGTGTGTATGTTTGTTCAGTTCTATCCTAAGTGATATATGCAAGTATAAAGTTGTTAAGAAAAAGATACGAAAGTGCAAGCTAAAGAAATCCGCACTCAAAACCTTTGAGCCGAGTCTTGACCAATTGAAGCTAGAGCAATTGGCAAGAACGTGGATTAGGGTATTTAAGCACGGTATTCATGGAATCCGACTTATTTACCCATGTCCTTCCGTTCTTGTCTCTTGCTTTCGCCTCCGGCCAAACCGAACGCAACCGGTCGCGGTTAGGAATCACCATTACCTTGGTAGGGTAGGGTGCCTAACGGAGCGCTTGCGTATCGTTTGGGCGAAGTTCAATGGAAAATAACGGGAAAAGGAAATGAGCAAAGAAACGTTAACTTACAATATCGTATTTATTCTTAACAACAATAATTACAACCATTCACAAAACGAACCAAAAAGAGAGAACAAAAAGATAAACAAAGAAAAGAAAAGATTACAAGCAAGTAATTAAAGTGCATGGTAATAAATTGCAAGTAATAAAAGACAAGAATGAAAAATGCAAGAAAGAGATAAGCAAGAAAGTAACACTAAGAACCATAGTACTCAAGACAAGCCATGGGATCAATAGCCAACCCTTAAACTTGCAAGCTCAATCAAGAGGTTGCAAGATCAAGAGAAGGGTAAAGAACTCATGTGAAATGAAGCACAAAAGAGAGAACAAAATGATACAACCCCTTTGAGATCAATGACCAAAGCTTAAACTTGCAAGCTCACTTAAGAGGTTGCAAGATCAAGTTAAGGTAGAGAGCTCAAGGGAGGAAGCTAAGCAAAAAAGAATGATACAAAAACCCTCATCTTCATTTAACATCCACTCAATGCTCTCACTACATTTTCATGGAGGAAAGAATGAAGAAGAAGAAGACTAAAAACTAACAAAAAAGAGGCATAAGAATGAACTCCTTGGTTTGGCTCAGAACTGGGGTATTTATAGGCAGGGAACTGGAAACCTAGGGCAATAATCTGGCTCCACATAGAGTTACCAAAATACCCCCAGAAAACGACACAGTGAAGAGCTTATATGGCCACGGTTCCGCGGCCTAAGCCCGCTAATGCCGCGGAACCGCGGCGCTTTAGAGGAGTTAGGCCATAGGATTTTGTGGGGTTCCATGGTTTGATGTCTTCTTCAGTGTGGTATAGTACTTTTCTCAGAATCTCTTCACAATATTTCCAGAATTCCAGCATAACAAAAAGGTGATGTGATGTGGATCTTTTGCCATGATTTCCTCGAGCTCCGCGTAGATTTCTTGGATTTTGTGTTGCCATTGAGCTTTGTGCATGAAAATGACAATCGATTTGCCATTTTGTCCCTTAAACTGGTATGTGGCAACACACGGATAGAGAGCGGAGACCCGTGTTTTATCTGTTGTTGGCAGTAATCCGGAATTTGTCGTACTTTTCCATGATATTCACTGTTTAGAGCTGAGACCAGTATCCTGCAATTATGTAGCAAACACTGATTAAAAGCACCTGCCTATAAACAAACGAACGTAAGAATGGGCGGTATAAAATGCAATATTCTGGTATGAACAAATACCCCCAAACTTAACTTTTGCTCGTCCCGAGCAAAACCAATTATTCACAAAAAAGTCCTAACCGCACTTTCGCAGGGAACACGATTGCACTGAGCTCGTGCAACAAGCCGTTAAACCTCTAGGTGTCCCTAGTAGGAGGAGTGTTGTCTCCTGAGGGTTTTCAGCGGATTACACCCACAAAATCCGGTCAAGCTAGTTTTGCGAAATAACTATGATTCAAACCCTAAAGTTTTGTTTCAGAAAATAACAATTCTATGATCCTAAGTCTAGACTATCGAACCCTTATTTTTCACACCTCGCTTCTTATTTAACTAAAGATTTTATATGTCTTTACGTGCAGTGCAAATAGTGTCGTTAAGTTCCAGAAGGATTGATTAAAGTCATCATGTCACACAGAGATAAAATTTTTAAAAGGATCACATAAGTTTTATAAAGAGTTAAGTATTTTTCAAGTTTCGTTTTCCAGTAAAGTTTCAACTTCAGAATTTCTATCTTCCCTAACAGGAAACTAGGTCTTATTTTTCACTCCACCTTTTTCTTGTTTTCATTTCATACACACCTCTGTGAACGTGCAATAGTCTTTATCATAGAATAAAACCTTCATATCTCCGCTAGAAATATTTTTTATAAAACCTGTCTTTTGTCAAGATTATTCTCACACAAAGAACCGTTAGGAATTTTAACTTGGAGAGAACACTTGCTTGACTTTGTTTTAAACTGGACTTTCTAGGCATCTTAACGAGCTTTGGGCCAATGCACCCAAACCAGTTGGCTTTAGGGCATTAGGTGTAGAAACACCCCAGCGGACTTAATTACTCAAGTTACCTAGGTCCAAAAACAAAAGACAATTTGGCGTGAAATCATGATGATTCAATACGAACGGAGATATAATCGGCAGTTCAATTATTTTTTTGGATAAAAGACGTGTTTAGTGGGTTCGGTGTGTAATCATTCCAATCAAGTTCCAGATGGGTTATTTTTCAGAATTAGTTCCAATTAAGGCATCAATAATATCCCTTCATATTCACTTCACTTCATAAACTATTCTTGATATTACTTATTTCAGAACAAACCTATTTGATCCTCAGAAAATCATTTATCCATTTAAAAGTTTTTAGACATATAAGACTTGTCATCTAATTTCCAAAACTCACGACACGTGTAGTGTGATGTAAAGACGTATATCAGCTGTAGTTAACTTCAAAGGAGAGTTATCTTTCAGGTTTTCAAAATCTAAAAATAAGATTTAGTTATTCTTATCTTATCAAACAAAATCGTCAAAATGTTGAATCTGAGTTCTCCCACTAGCTAACTTGACAAAGTTATTATATTTTTTGGAAAATTTTCGATTTTTGTGGGTTTTTAATAAGGTATGTAAATGCAAAATATACAAATGAATGCGAAGGAAGAAAGCTTACCGAGCACACCCCCAAACTTAAATTTGACAGTGCCCTCACTGTCAGGCTATACCAAGAGGGTCAAAATTGTCGGCGCTCCCTAGAAACAAATTATATACAAAACAAAAAAGGAAAACAAAAAAATATATATACAAAATGGTTCCCCCCCAAACTTAAGTAAAACAGTGTTTCCACTGTTAAGCGTTGAAGTTCAGGATTAGGGGGGAAAGAACAGTATAAAGCTATACAAGGCCTTACACAGGCCAAAAGTAAGCACCAACCATTCAAAGAACTTATCGTGATAAAGCAGTGGCTGGTGAAAGAATGCGGAGAGGTAAGAAATAGAGAATACGTGAGACCGTATTGAGATAGAAGCGGGATACGGTCTCGGTATATGAGAAGAAGAATGGCGGAAGGGAGAAAGAAGTGGAATACGAACTTGAGGGTGGAAATGGAGTGAATAGATTAGCACAATTTGTGATGACTGATGTGTAAGAAGCGTTTGTGCTACTCTATTAACCCATCGAGAAATGGGGTCAAATCCCTCAAGATTCGTAAGAAACCATGGGTAAGCCGAACTTGGTAAACCAGACACAGGAAGTGACAATGATACGGTTTTTTGCAATGTTGGAACGATGGAAAGGATGGGGGGAAGTGATTGAGGAAGGGTATCGATTAAGGGTTCAGGAGGATGTACACAGTCAATGAAAGGAACAGGATGAATTGGAAAATCTGACTCATCAATTAAAACTGGTTCATCCTTAAAAATATCCTCAAAATTCAGCTTATCCATGCAAATTTCATCAAAATCTAGACGCATATGGGGTTCAGGAAAAACAGTTAATGACTCGGGATGATGAATTGGAGAGAAAAACTCTGCCAAATCTACAGGTTCATCATCCAAAATATTCCCGGCGTCAATATCCTCAATCAAGTGAAAATCAATATTCTCAGACACCTCAACAAAAGCATGAATATTAATCAATTCAGGTTCTAGAGTGGAGGTGTAGAGGTCAAAAGGATTGGGTGTGGTTTCACTCGAAAAGGACCCTTCACAATCGGGCAAATCAAACACTACAAAGTCACACAACTCATTATCTGTTCTATCTTTAATCAATGAATCGTTTGGAACACTAGATAGACATTCAAAACCGGAGTTGTGGGATTCAAGTTGAAACGGGTAGGCTTGATTCGGAAGGGGGTACATCTTACTCTCTCCACTCAAATTCTCAACTTGTCCTACCGCCTCTTCATACATTGGAAAATTTGGAGCTAGTTGAAAACTAGCTACCGGGTCATTAGGTTGTATGAGGGCGGCCATGGACGCATTCAAATCCATCATCTGTTGGTACGACGCTACCCTAAAGTCTTCCAAAGACTGTTCCAGACTAGACATGGGTTGTGAAGGGGTTTCAGTAAAAGATTCAAACTTGTTTGGATACTGGAAACTCCCAAAAGGCTGTTCAGAAGCAATGTCTAGGGAAGGTGCAAAAGTCGGGTAGGCTTGGTAGGAATTGAATGGCTGGACAGGAGCAGGATCAACATTTGGATAAGAAGGTGAATGGAATTGTTGATCCCAAGAAGCTGTAGTGGTGAAAGGAGTGAAAGATCGGCTACAGGATTGTTCAATATGTTCAGCGACGGACAAAGGACGACTTGTAAAAGGGGTATCAACATAAGGGGGTGGGGGAGGTTGAAAAGGTTGATACAAAGTGGATTGCAGAGGGCAAGTGTTTGTCCTAGACGCGTCTATCCGATCTTTCAAAGAGATTTTGGGCATGGAGGGATCGTTCGACGTTCGGCCAAAGCAAGAACCGTAAGAAGTAATGTCTGGTTGTGGGTACCAAAGTTCGGCAAGAGTTTTGCGAGGTGGGGTACCCATGATATGAATAGAGAAAGAAAGAAAGGCAGAGAAAAGGAGGGGAAAAAGAATGTGATTTTTTTTAGTTAGATATTAACAAAAGAATGAAATATACACACAAAAAGATTCTGGACCAAAAACAATCACGACACAAAAACACCACACACCAAATCGTTCTAAGGTTCACCTAGGTCAACTAGACCTGCTCCAGAACTTGATTGTCGAAGTAAAACTGTGTCGAGAAACAGGCTCAAGATACACTGATCACGAGGCCAGGTAAGTGCAGAGATAAGGGGAGGTTTTCCGACGCTTTCGCGAAGGTCTTTAATTAAATAACCCTTTCTCTTTTGGCGGTTTCACCGTTAACACTTTCCTAGACACCCCGTAAACAATATACCGTTAAGCGAGGTTCTAAACACAGTTAACTTCTCCTAGTGAGCGCAAAGTCCTTAAGGCTTAAAGTCTAATTTCTTTTAAAGTTTGTGCGGGTAAACGTTATGCTCAAGTTCGTGATTTGTGGGCCACGGAAAAGGTGATGAAATCCTTTACCGTATGTTGTGGGGTTCGCTTGCCCTTAAGTCCGTATTAATGTATGCAATGCGCAATTCAAAAAATTCTATAAAGAATCAAACAATCGTTTTTTAGTTTAAGCACGGCACTGTAACAAATACGGGTTAGTCAATTTTTAGCGTTTGCCAGCGAACTTGCAAAGAATCCTGCAAAGAATAATATATTGGATGCGTCGGATTTGAGAAGAAGGTGTTAGTAAAGTACGTACCGTTAAGTTTTTGGGTTAGGAAACCCCCGTTGAATCAAATCCGGTAAGCTTGAAAAGTTCGCTTGCACGGGTCAAACTACCCAGATCTTTGGCACTGTACTTTGCAATCACCTTAGCCTTGAACGTACACTTTGCTCCCCACAATCTCCGTTTGCAAATCCGCAAAAATCTGCAGACTTGCTCACAAAAATTATCAAAAAAAAAACAAAAAGATTTTTTTAATTTATAAATATATACAAAAAGAATATTAACCCGAATAACAAGAAAGAAAATACGCTACCGTCTCCCCGGCAACGGCGCCATTTGATCGCACGCCAAAAACGTGTCGGATGTTCAAAATTCTAAAGTTATAACCGCGATCAGGACGGTGTCGCTATGCAGCTAGCCGGTTGAGCACGGGTCGATCCACAGGGAGATGGTTGTATGTCCGTTCTTGTTTTAGATGAGTCAATAAAGAATGTGTGTATGTTTGTTCAGTTCTATCCTAAGAGATATATGCAAGTATAAAGTTGTTAAGAAAAAGATACGAAAGTGCAAGCTAAAGAAATCCGCACTCAAAACCTTTGAGCCGAGTCTTGACCAATTGAAGCTAGAGCAATTGGCAACAACGTGGATTAGGGGATTTAAGCACGGTATTCGTGGAATTCGGCTTATTTACCCTTGTCCTTCCGTTCTTGTCTATTGCTTTCGCCTCCGGCCAAACCGAACGCAACCGGTCGCGGTTAGGAATCACTGTTACCTTGGTAGGGTAGGGTGCCTAACGGAGCGCTTGCGTATCGTTTGGGCGGAGTTCAATGGAAAATAACGGGAAAAGGAAATGAGCAAAGAAACGTTAACTTACAATATCGTATTTATTCTTAACAACAATAATTACAACTATTCACAAAACGAACCAAAAAAAGAGAACAAAAAGATAAACAAAGAAAAGAAAAGATTACAAGAAAGTAATTAAAGTGCATGGTAATAAATTACAAGTAATAAAAGACAAGAATGAAAAATGCAAGAAAGAGATAAGCAAGAAAGTAACACTAAGAACCATAGTACTCAAGACAAGCCATGGGATCAATAGCCAACCCTTAAACTTGCAAGCTCAATCAAGAGATTGCAAGATCAAGAGAAGGGTAAAGAACTCATGTGAAATGAAGCACAAAAGAGAGAACAAAATGATACAACCCCTTTGAGATCAATGACCAAAGCTTAAACTTGCAAGCTCACTTAAGAGGTTGTAAGATCAAGTTAAGGTAGAGAGCTCAAGGGGGGAAGCTAAGCAAAAAAGAATGATACAAAAACCCTCATCTTCATTTAACATCCACTCAATGCTCTTACTACATTTTCATGGAGGAAAGAATGAAGAAGAAGAAGACAAAAACTAACAAAAAAGAGGCATAAGAATGAACTCCTTGGTTTGGCTCAGAACTGGGGTATTTATAGGCAGGGAACTGAAAACCTAGGGCAAGAATCTGGCTCCACATAGAGTTACCAAAATACCCCAAGAAAACGACACAGTGAAGAGCTTATATAGCCGCGGTTCTGCGGCCTAAGCCCGCTAATGCCGCGGAACCGCGGCGCTTTAGAGGAGTTAGTCCATAGGATTTTGTGGGGTTCCATGGTTTGATGTCTTCTTCAGTGTGGTATAGTACTTTTCTCAGAATCTCTTCACAATATTTCCAGAATTCCATCATAACAAAAAGGTGATGTGATGTGGATCTTTTGCCATGATTTCCTCGAGCTCCGCGTAGATTTCTTGGATTTTGTGTTGCCATTGAGCTTTGTGCATGAAAATGACAATTGATTTGCCATTTTGTCCCTTAAACTGGTATGTGGCAACACACGGATAGACAGCGGAGACCCGTGTTTTATCTGTTGTTGGCAGTAATCCGGAATTTGTCGTACTTTTCCATGATATTCATTGTTTAGAGCTGAGACCAGTATCCTGCAATTATGTAGCAAACACTGATTAAAAGCACCTTCCTATAAACAAACGAACGTAAGAATGGGCGGTATAAAATGCAATATTCTGGTATGAACAACCATCATGATACAACAAAATGCAAAGACCACCCTCCACAAATGCTTATTTGCACAAATGCAAATAAGCCCTCCTCCACCAATCTTCGGCCAATGAAAGATACAAAGAAATATGGCCGAAACGGAAAGCAAACTGGCAACTCCAGAAAACTGATCCCGTAATAAATTACAGGAAAACCCCGCTACTGTATATACATACCCGCATTTGTATTCTGACCGAAATACAAATGCAATGAGACAAAGTCTACACTGTACTATACTAGGATCCGGCTTAAACTAAAGCCCACTAGTATTATCCGTCCGATCCTGATCTGTGCAATACCGCACGTATCTGATCGAACCCTGCCATATATCCATACGGCCTCTAGTACTAACCGTCCGATCCTGATCCGTGCAATACCGCACGTATCTGATCGAACCCTGCCATATCTCCATATGGCCTCTACAGCGTTTCGCCCGAAACTTGAGTAACTGAATGTGGGGGACTCTAAAGACTCGTCAATACTATGGCTGTGGATTTAACCACTAGCACGTCAGAGGTATTAGCCATACGTGACGGGCTACCAGCTATTGACCAAAAGGGACGTCGATGAGCGAACTCATCCTGACACCCTACTGAGCCTGTCAGTGACAATATCCGTACAGTCTGGTCCGTTCGTCTATGAGCATCGCATGTCGGGCCTAGGGGTTGGTAAAAGTCAGACCCCCAAAAGCGGTACAAGTCGTGTCGGAGTGTAGCCCAGAACACCCTGAGATACTACTGGAATACCTACCAGTAAATCTCCTGCCTTGGCCAAGGACTTCGTGTAATGGCTCTCCTAGACACAGCGCGACCTCACCCCCAATACCGGGAGAGACGAACCCCTGAAGATCCGCTCACTGCCTCCATGTGGCTCGGGACTGTACCCAACTAAAACCTGTTTGCACGTCTCCTTTGAGCGTGGTAGGGTAGTAATCAAAGTACAGTGGGAACTCACACGAGACAAATGACGATCCTCAGGTCGATGAACTAACCTGTACACATGTCACCAGGGAACTGCTATCTAACGTCAGGTATAAGACCAACTAGTATGTTCCCGGCGAGTCCTGTCCGGTGTACTCATAACCCAATGAGCACCTGTATACATCTTAGGTGAACCAACTGACACCAGTGGCTTGTGAGACCGGCCACCGGCCCTCGTCGGGGTCTCGACTGTATACACTAGTCTACTCTGGAGAATCGATGCCCTGTCTCGAAACTCCCACGACTAGGGACCTTTTAAGGATGTGCTTATAGACCACCAGCTCCCACGTATATGATCGCCCTCATACTGCTGGCAGTCAAGAAAGAATCCTAGGGGCTCTACCAACGTGTAATAGCGACCTGTCAGGTCACCTAAAGCAGTACACGATGATAAAGATAAACCAGATAGCATACTATCATCTCGAGTAAGACTGTCCTACCGGGATAGGTCCTCCCTCAATCATTGCAATCACGTGCCTGTGATCCAATAATTGACTCTGAGGGCACTATCTCCAACAATCTCCCACTTGCACTCAAGGCTAATTATTGCGATGTCGCATACTCACAGCCCGTGTGATACCGAACACCCAACTCCTCTACTAGTCAGTCTCACAAAGCTCGTTTGCGAAACTATTGCGTTCGAGGAATGGCCTCAGCGAGTGGATTCGCTTTGATGTTTCTTTCTATGTCTCTCTATATCTCAAGTTCACGGAGAAAGCCATCTCCCGAAATGAGCAATACCTGTCTTAGAATGTGTCTGGATGTCTAATGGGACCTAGCTCATAAATGAACTCCAAATCCAAACTTCTTAGACTGTATCGTCAACTGAACTTAATCAGTATCCTGCGCCATGCCTCCCAAGGTATTGCCTTGGACCACCTGTCCAAAATACTGCCCCTCATCAGAAGGAAAACTATAACTCTGACAACCTCCTTGTCGTACAGGTCACCTTGGAAGCCTGGAATGATAACTGTCTCCCGAAAGAGGCTGTCGTTATCATATCCCTAGAACATCCACTTATGTTCTAAAACTGCTTCCGACTGTTTCTCCAGGATTGGATCAATGTCAACTTATTGCATCTAGTGCAAGAACAACATCTGGTGTGGTACTTGACATCTCATGATTGACTCAATTGCCTAAGCAAGTGATCTGCCAATCATGCACATTCCTCTCCCCTTTAGTCTGTAAGACACCTTTAGAGAGGGTGATTCCATCACCTGCAGGTACACTACCGTGCCAGGAGTCGTCCATTCTAAATACTCTTAGAATGCTGTCTAAGTACCCTTAATTGGGAAACCACCCAAATCTAGATCTAAAACCATAGATCTAGTAACCAGTATGTCTGATATAATGTCCAAGTCCCATGTGGAGAAACCACTGTGTGACGACCAAATTATAACCGATCGTAGTATAGGAATATCACTTCCTACTCTGTGTATGTCATCCAAATACCATGGCATCACACCCTACTACCTTCTCAACAGATCCATCCCCTATTCTGATGAAGTCAAACCTATGACTGTCACATCAGAAATTGATGATCTATCTCCGCTATATCTGCTTTAGTCTATAAATAGACATAAGCCACCTGTCCACCAATGCTTCCGCTGCTCCCACTGACTACGACAACCCTCTGGCAGAGTCATATGCACATACACTTCTGAAGCCAGTTCAGAACGACGCTATACTCATCCTCCTGCCGGGTCTCACAGTCTGGAACAACAGCAATGGCAAGTCTGGGTAAATAAGAACCTCCCTGTCACCGTCCTTGAAGCTACCGGAGTACCTCTCGGGTGCCTGAGGTTACCCACCAAATCTGCGGAGTGGCCAATGGAATGTCAAACCAGATTGAATCTTTAGGTTCCTATCAAATCTTCAGTAATTGTTTGTGGTTCTGGAATCACTTCCAGTTCTACCATACTCCCACTACTGTTTTCTGAAAAAATCCATTTTTATTAAAACTGTGGCGAGTCTAGAACAATATCACTATTGATCTTCCAGATGGTAGAAAGTCAACCCTCGTCATAGCCTGGGTCAACCCACAAATAGCCATTACAGAAACGTGCCTTGAGTTATCCAGAGTCTGGTTTTGAGCATAAGCCGGACAACTCCCCGTACCTTAATATCGTTAAGATATGAACCGTTCTATATCCAATATAGAACCAGAGGCACTGATTTATTTGAACCAGATTCAAATCATGCAGCGGTCTCCAGTGCATGTCAACTAAATGGAAGGAGGCCGATCAGCGTTACTCAACTTAGGAATGCTTCCAATTATGAGTAACCTGAAAGAGAAGCAAGTTCTCTTTGTCATTACTATCAACTGAATACCATACACAAGTATCTACATCTTCGATCACTTTGAAGAATCCCGATACTTGCAATACCTGGTTCTCTACTTTATTCAAATACCTATAACTTCTCAAAATTCGGACCCTGTGTTTCCACGAAACACCTGTCTAAAAACTAGAGAAGTCATAAGTAAACCGAATATAGTACGAGGACCAACCCCTCCGTCCTGATGGACCCTGGATAACATACAATACTCTGTATAAGTCCCTTGAGTCTGATAACTCACTCTCTGTGTGTCGTAGGTTGAAAACTGTATTATGGTTATGAAGAATTACACCGCTGTTTAATGCTCCTTACCTAACCATCCACTGATATAGGTAAATGTCACAGACATAATTTCAAAAAGGTATATCTCACTCTATGAAAATAGACGCACAGATATATCAATTTGAAATTGGTGCATAACAGCGGATATTCAAAACCAAATATTTGCCGTCCGGCAACCAACCCAGGCGACTTTCTCAAATATCACCGATTACAACGAATCCCGATATAATGAGGATGATCACCTAATTCCCAATAACTTACTCCCACTCATCATCTGTAAAGCCATACAGATGTGAGAATCATACCTGGTAAATACATACCCTGGAGCAAGTGTCTAACTGGGAAATCAGTTTTCCTTTAACAGTACACAGTGAAACTGAAACATTGAAATGTTTCGATGGGGTATCCCGGTATTCCTAGTAATGCCTCTTCCATTATCCATATTCACAACTGTAACCATGTGATTCTTTGCCATCTTTCCAAATCCCTTTATATGTCTTTAGTCATTACCTTCTGTACACCCCTTTAGGCCAAATGGTTTTCTTCCTTCCCTACCGTTCGGCACCAGCCTATGGTTTGGAAGAAGACTATCCAATAAGCATAATGGGTGTACTGTCATAATCCTAGGAGCACTCGCAATGCGAGAGAAGGTGAAGATAAAAGACAACCGAATGGACCTTATTCCTATTTCTCCTGAACCAGGATCCATCCCCGAATTAGAACAAGTTCCTTTCGAGTTCGTATATAACCATACGATGGATTATCCAATAAACTGGGGATCTTCGTAGTGATACGGAGTGTCCTGGAGAAATACAAAGGTGATTTAGGATTGGCGAAGAAATACTTGGTTTGGTCGTGAATAGCAGTCGCAATTTACTTTGCCCTCTTACTAATCCCTTTCTTTGTCTTTACTTAATACCTTCTGTACACCGTTTAGGCTAATTGGTTTTCTTCATTCCCCACCGTTCGGCACCAGCCTAAGGTTTGGAAGAAGACTATCCAATTTGCGTAATAGGTGTACTATCTCCTAAGCCAAGGAGTACTCGCAATCTGAGAGAGAAGGTAAAAGGAAAAGACAACTGAATAGTCCTATTCGTTTTCTCCAGAACCGGAAACCATCCTCGAATTCCTTCGAGTTCGTATCTAACCATACGATGGTTTTGTCCAATAGAAGTGGACGTTCGTAGTAATACGGGGTGTCCTGGAGAAAAGGGTAAAGTAGGAGTGGCAATGAGGTTTGCAACTCTGACGATCCAAAAGCCAGTGTTAAGAAGGTTCGGTTAATTTTGGTCGCTGGGTCATAGTCTTAGGGTCGGCTCAATGGTCGCTGCCAAAGAGAGAGAGAAAAGAAACACTCAGCGTGCACTCTATCCTAGATCAGAATGGTTACCAATTTATCTAATCTGGAAACCTCCCACTGTACCGTCAAATTCTCCTCCAAACCTGAAAGAAGAATTAGTCGGGATCACCCGAGGAGTAAACCAACTCATCAGTGGGAATCGGGATCCAACTATCATCGCATGATAACATGACGGAATCCGCTCACGTCATCACACTTCAGAAGGTATGCGCATATCTGGCAAGTTTCAGTTTCTTTAGAAACTCCCGATGTGGATTTTTGCCCCATGCTCTTATGACCTTGACTTTGGCCAACAAATCATAAGTCACATGTCAAGTTCTACCCGTCATTCTCCAGGTTAATTTGAGCCCACCCGCACAAGCCCTTGACTTTGGCCAACAAGGCTATACGACTGCCCCAAACCAACGCATCTATCTATGCTGCATATGAATACCCAACAGCTACCAAACACTGTGCCTTGACTTTGGCCAACAAACACTGCTTGAATACTATTGACTACCCATATGAAACGACGGAGGGCTACGAATGGTTTCTGGCGAAAACCTTTAACGTAAAGAACTTGATATCGTTGAAGGAACTGGATAGCTTTTATGAAAATATAGTGACGAAAACCTTTGCTAAAGAGGTCACTCCCGGTGATGGGATCTCGGCTCTTTCCCCGTAGAATGAGGTGTAGGATATTCCAACTGAATACCACGATGCAAAGCAAAAGTAATCGGCTATAGTGAAGTTATTGCCCTGACGCAAACTTTTTGTCCAAGGGGTCACTCCCGGTGAAGGGATCTCGGCCCTTGCCTCGTCGACTGAGGAGCAGGATATTCCAACTGAATACCACGATGCAAAACAAAAGAGAACGTCCTTGCAATAACAGCTTTTTGAAAAGTGTTCCAACAACATCAGATTAGGTTTGTTTTTAACTTGCATTGATCCGAATCAACGCAGTTCCATCAATTGATCACACCACAAGGAACGAAAATATATTGATGTACGTATATGCCATCCGCATTCGCCACTGGGTCCCGTCATTACCCGTTAGGTTAGCTAACTAACGACAGAGCGGGGACTGGACTACCACGGATGCAAAACATATACAACATCTACTAATATATATACCAATATATAATATTTCGCTCAAGGCGTGATAAAATGCAACATCACAGAAATGTACAGCATCACAGAACAATACAGATATCTGGGATCCCCGGGTTTCACAGAGCCGCTACTGAAACCCGACGTTCCCCTGGTCGTGTGGATAGCCTGTGCAATGAAATCCTAGACCCCTACGGGCGCGGCAAGTTACCCGCCAAAACCTGAAGCGAGGCAGCCCCCTTCAGCACCGTGAATGGACCACCCAGCACTTCACGGAATCCGGTAACTTGGGCACCCCTCCTGGGTCAACCTGTACCCTCTACGAGTGCGGCGAATAGCCTGCCAATTCTAGAGTGAAGCCCCCTCCGTCTCAATGCCATGAGATGCGGGCTCGTTGCCCTCTAGAACCCGGCTATCCGTGCACCCCTCCGCGGGGTAATCCTAGTATAGAAAGTAAAATATACATACAACGGGTATATCGACCGCAACCTGGTCGTGCCCCAAAATAATAATACAAACAGGCAGTGGCGGCAGTCCACATGTCGGACGCTCGCCCCGCAATATTAAATGTACATAATACAACAAAAACTGTACTACCATTGCATCCAGGCTATCCCCCACGACCAATCCGCAACATCACAGCACAATCACAGAACATCAACGTGAAAGTCACGTTCGCAAATCCGTCTAACCGGGCTATAGCAGTTAGACAGGATTTACCGATCAAGTGACATTCACGGTCGCAGATATAATGTAAATACTGTGAACAAATGTGTTTAAAATATCCGATCGATTAAATTTTATCAAGTGGGCCCCCAAGCAATACTGTAGCACTCACAGAAATTCTGGGCCCAAACAAAGTATACCAAAACCCCTATTTTCAGCCTAAAAGCCCACTGCAAAAAATTGGTGAAGTGAAGCTAAATTACTGCGGCGGAACCGCGGCCAAAGAGGGGTTACGGCCGTGGTTCCGCGGTCATATGGAGGGATCAGATCACCAAAATTATACAGTGTTCTTAGGATTCCCTGCACATTATTCTGCAACACCCTGAAAAAATTTTCGAGACAAAAAAATTTCGACAGAAACTGATTGTACATGAAAACGCGGTTTTGGGATTTTTGTTCGATCGAAAATGTAAAACACATTAGCCAAAGCTAGACTAGGTTAATGGCGAGTCTCTGATACCACTGTAAGTGCACGGCGGCGCCCCGGCCGTCAATCCGACGCCGGAATGCGGAAGCGGTGATTTTCTTTAACTTTTCAAACCGGCACCACCGCGCACTATAAACTCGGATCGTGCCATTAATCTAGTCCTAGCTATCTAGAGAGGGGGTAGAGAGATATACCGAGCGATCCGTGTCCTTCGGTCTTCTCGTCGTCGTCCCGATCTCCCCGCGGAATCTCCGGTCTCCACCAAGTCGCCGGAAGGGCACCACATCGCCTGCATCTTTTACGGGCTCCCACCTCTGGACTGAGGCAACTCGGGCATGAAGTTGGCGAGTCGACGTGCCCAAGGTTTGCTGTAGAATATTGTAGAACCATGTCTCAATTGGGGTTGTGGAAGTTGCCTTTTAGTGGAGGGATGAACTATGGAGTTTTTCTTGGGAATTTTGGTGAAGAAAAAATGATATGAGATCAAAAAATTACCCACACCAAAATGGGACAGCCCCCTCATATGGCCGGCCAAACTTGGCTTCAAGAAATGAGTTGAGAATGAAGACAATGGGGTGGGTGGAAAGCAATGATGCAAGCAAGTGATGATGAGAGAATCAAATGATCACAACCAAAAACCCACACACCAAAACCCAATCATATCCTACAATGGTCAAGCCATCATGAGCCATGGAAAGTCAAGGGATGGTGCACCATCATGATACAATAAAATGCGAAGACCACCCTCCATAAATGCTTATTTGCACAAATGCAAATAAGCCCTCCTCCACCAATCTTCGGCCAATGAAAGATACAAAGAAATATGGCCGAAATGGAAAGCAAACTGGCAACTCCAGAAAACTGATCCCGTAATAAAATACAGGAAAACCCCGCTACTGTATATACATACCCGCATTTGTATTCCGATCGAAATACAAATGCAATGAGACAAAGTCTACACTGTACTATACTAGGATCCGGCTTAAACCAAAGCCCGCTAGTATTATCCGTCCGATCATGATCTGTGCAATACCGCACGTATCTGATCGAACCCTGCCATATATCCATACGGCCTCTAGTACTAACCGTCCGATCCTGATCCGTGCAATACCGCACGTATCTGATCGAACCCTGCCATATCTCCATATGGCCTCTACAGCGTTTCGCCCGAAACTTGAGTAACTGAATGTGGGGGACTCTAAAGACTCGTCAATACTATGGCTGTGGATTTAACCACTAGCACGTCAGAGGTATTAGCCATACGTGACGGGCTACCAGCTATTGACCAAAAGGGACGTCGATGAGCGAACTCATCCTGACACCCTACTGAGCCTGTCAGTGACAATATCCGTACAGTCCGGTCCGTTCGTCTATGAGCATCGCATGGCGGGCCTAGGGGGTTGGTAAAAGTCAGACCCCAAAAGCGGTACAAGTCGTGTCGGAGTGTAGCCCAGAACACCCTGAGATACTACTGGAATACCTACCAGTAAATCTCCTGCCTTGGCCAAGGACTTCGTGTAATGGCTCTCCTAGACACAGCGCGACCTCACCCCCAATACCGGGAGAGACGAACCCCTGAAGATCCGCTCACTGCCTCCATGTGGCTCGGGACTGTACCCAACTAAAATCTGTTTGCATGTCTCCTTTGAGCGTGGTAGGGTAGTAATCAAAGTACAGTGGGAACTCACACGAGACAAATGACGATCTTCAGGTCGATGAACTAACCTGTACACATGTCACCAGGGAACTGCTATCTGACGTCAGGTATAAGACCAACTAGCATGTTCCCGGCGAGTCCTGTCCGGTGTACTCATAACCCAATGAGCACCTGTATACATCTTAGGTGAACCAACTGACACCAGTGGCTTGTGAGACCGGACACCGCCCCTCGTCGGGGTCTCGACTGTATACACTAGTCTACTCTGGAGAATCGATGCCCTGTCTCGAAACTCCTACGACTAGGGACCTTTTAAGGATGTGCTTATAGACCACCAGCTCCCACGTATATGATCGCCCTCATACTGCTGGCAGTCAAGCAAGAATCCTAGGGGCTCTACCAACGTGTAATAGCGACCTGTCAGGTCACCTAAAGCAGTACACGATGATAAAGATAAACCAGATAGTATACTATCATCTCGAGTAAGACTGTCCTACCGGGATAGGTCCTCCCTCAATCATTGCAATCACGTGCCTGTGATCCAATAATTGACTCTGAGGGCACTATCTCCAACACAGAATGTAAGAGGCATCATCCAGGTCTTTCATTGAGAACCTGTGTGACAAGAATCCTTTGACAGATTGTACATAGGAATATCATTTCTTATCAAGAGAATGTCATCCACGTACAAGACGAGAAATATGACAGTTCGTGCTACAATCTTACTATAAATACATGGCTCATCTGGATTTTTGATAAAGTCATATTCTTTGACCGTTTCATCAAAATAGGTGTTCCAACTCCGCGATGCCTGCTTTAGTCCATAAATGGACTTAAGCAACTTGCACACTTTCCCGCTGCTCCCACTCTGATTGAAACCTTCTGGTTGATCCATATAGACGCACTCGTCCAAATTTCCATTTAGAAAAGCCGTCTTTACGTCCATCTGCCAGATCTCATAATCATGGAAGGCGGCAATGGCAAGAAGGATCTGAATGGATTTGAGCATAGCCACCGGAGAAAAAGTTTCGTCATAGTCCAAACCAGGCCTTTGACGAAAACCCTTTGCAACAAGTCTAGCCTTATAGGTTTCTACCTGTCCATCTACACCAATCTTCTTTCTGAAGATCCACTTGCATCCTATGGGTTTTACCCCATCTGGAGCAAAGTCCAAATTCCATACTTTGTTGGTGTACATGGACTCCATCTCGGTCCGCATTGCATCTAGCCATCTTACTGAGTCGCCACTATGGATGGCCTGCTGGAAGCTAGTAGGTTCATCAGTATCAATGACAAAATCCTCTCTATCCCCGTCTATAAGAAAACCGTAGTATCTCTCAGGCGGATGAGACGACCTACTACTCCTGCGGAGGGGTGTGGGAATGTCCTGTTCTTCTGGAACTTCTGGTTCTACCATGCTTTCAGTAGTAGCTTGTGGTTCTGGAATTTCTTCCAGTTCTATTGCGCTCCCACTTGTTTCCTTTTCTAAAAACTGCTTTTCTAGAAAATGGGCATTACGAGAAACAAAAACCTTTTGTTCCTTTGCGTAATAGAAAAAATACCCCTTGGAGTTCTTTGGATATCTACCAAACTTACACCGTACAGAGCGTGCCTCGAGTTTGTCCACATGCTACTTTTTAATAAAAGCTGGACATCCCCATATCTTAAGATACTGAAGATAGGGTTTCTTCCCACTCCACATCTGATATGGTGTGGTAGGAACAGTCTTGGTAGGAACTCTGTTCAAAAGATATGCAGCTGATTCTAGTGCATAACCCCAGAAAGATCGCGGTAACTCAGCATTACTCATCATGGAACGTACCATATCCAATAGAGTTCGGTTCCGTCTCTCCGATACACCGTTGTGTTGTGGAGTGTATGGAGGAGTAAGCTGAGAGAGAATTCCTTTCTCTTTTAGGTAACCCAGGAACTCGGCACTTAAGTATTCACCACCTCGATCGGATCTCAGTGTCTTGATAGTTTGTCGGTTTGGGTTTCTACTTCATTCTTATATTCTTGGAATTTCTCAAAGGCCTCGGATTTATGTTTCATCAAGAAAAT
This sequence comes from Agapanthus africanus, assembly GCA_030015575.1. Lineage (NCBI taxonomy): Eukaryota > Viridiplantae > Streptophyta > Magnoliopsida > Asparagales > Amaryllidaceae > Agapanthus > Agapanthus africanus. The sequence continues at coordinate 676,312,282 of JASDDO010000019.1, read as the reverse complement.
GAATCCATACCTAGAGAAATGATCCGTAAAAGTAATGAAATATGAAAAACTGCTTTTTGCATGTGTAGACATTGGACCACATACATCGCTGTGTATGAGTCCTAAGAGCTAGCTCGCTCTTACTCCATGTCCAGTGAATGGAGTCTTTGTCATCTTTCCTTTGAGACATGATTGACAAATGGCATAAGATTGATATTCGAACGGATCCAAGTATCCTTCTTTATGTAACTTAGTTAACCTTGTCTCATTGATGTGACCTAGTCTACAATGCCATAAGAAAGCCTGATTTATATCTGGAGACTTTCTTTTTGGTGTGTTCTGGACATTGAAAATCTGCAATTGGTTTAACACGTATATACCGTTATCGAGTTTACCGGACCCAATCAAACCATGATTAAGGTGGATGTTAACAATATCGCTTACAAACGTGAAATCATAACCTTCTTTTGATAACAACGATACTGATATGATATTACACGTTAAACTAGGTACACAAAAACAGTTGGGCAAAACCAAAATATGTCCACTCATCAATCCAGGGTGATAATCCCCTACGGACACAGCATCCACGCTCGCTCCGTTAGCAACCTGGAGGGTCATATCACCAACCTTCAGTACTCTACGGCTTCTCAGTGCCTGCAATGAATTGCATATATGAGATCCTGATCCTGTATCCAATACCCAGGAAGTAGAGTTGATTGACAAACAATTTTCAATTACAAACACACCTGAAGCCGAAGCCACAACTTGCCTCAGGTCCTGATTCTTGGCAATCCAAGCTTTGCAATCCTTCTTCCAATGGCCTTTCCAACGACAGTGGAAGCACTCGTCCTTTGCTACTACTGGCACCACAACCTTTGCCTTTCCCTTGACTCCCACCTTACCAACACCACCTCTTGGTTTGGTAGCGGTCTTCTTCTTCCTTCATTTGGCCCTTGCCTTGGACCTGGAAGAGGAAGCACCACGAACAAACATAGCGGGTGTTTCCCTTGCCTTCTGCAAGGTGCCCTTTGCACTCCTCAACATGTTAAGGAGTTCTGGAAGTTCAACTTCTTTACCTTGAATATTGAAATTCAAGATAAACTGGGCGTAGGTGGAAGGAAGGGACTGTAGAACTAAGTCTGTATACAGCTCGTTCTCTAATGTTGTCCCGAGGTCCGCGAGCTCCTCAATATAGCCAATCATCTTAAGGACATGTTTCCCTACAGATGATCCGACGGCCAGCCTCGACTGAAACAAGTTCTTCGAGGTCTCGTATCTAGCTATACGAGATTGCTCTCCATACAGTTCCTTGGTGTAGAGAAATATGGCTTCAAGATCCATATTCTCGTGCCTCCTCTGATGTTCATTATCCATAGAGGCAAGCATGATGCATTTGGCCTTCGCGCAGTCTAACTCCCAGGTCTTGCGGATTTCCTTATCCGCGACATTGGATTCTGGACCTGGGACGGCAGGGACTTTAGTAGTAAGGATATACCCCAATTTTTCATAGGTTATTGCCATCTTGATATTCCGGAACCAATCTTTATAGTTTGGCCCTGTCAAAATATTTTTATCTAATAATAACTTAAAGCCCGTCATGTTATTGGTCGTTGCAATTTAGGAGAGAGAGAAGGAAACTGTTAGTTATATGTATGCCCTAGAGGCCATTACTGTACATGGGATGTATATTGTAGTGGATGCTGGGACATATATAGGTAGGACTTTCTTGCTCGACATGATAGTACGCTATCTGGTTGCTCTTTATCTTAACATGTATAATTGCAGTCTCTCTATTGCATGTTGATAAAGCCCTTAGGATGTGTGCTCGACTTCCAGGACTATGATGTAGATCATACTAGTGGGGCCTGGGTAGTCCATGAGTACATCCTTCAATGTTCCTAGTCGTGGGAATATCGAGACGGGGCATCGATATTCCAGAGTAGACTAGCGTATATCTTCTCGATCCATGTGATGGGCAATGGATGATCCCATATCCATTGGTGTTTGACATTAGAGATGGTATGCGGGTGCTCAGTGATGACTCGGTACACTGAACGGACTCGCCGAGAACTCCCAGATGGTATTATACCTCACGTCAGATGGCAGTTCTCTGGTGACACTGGTACAGCTTAGTCTGTTGACCCGAGATCGTCATAGAGTCTTGTGTGTCTCCCACTGTGGTTTGATTTCCATCCTACCACGGCTCTACTGAGTCGTGTAAACAGGTGGTTTTTGGGTACAGTCCCGATTCACATGGAGGCAATGAGCGATAAGAGGGGATTCGTCTCTCCCGGTATTGGGGGTTGATGTTGCGCTATGCTCGACTGGCCATAACTGGAAATCCCTGGCCAGGGTTGCACTGATTTACTGGTAAGTGTTATCAGTAGTTTCATGCTTGTTATGGATCTTACATCGGCATGACTTATCAAGCTACTGGGGTCTGACGTTTACCACCCCTAGGCGAGATATGCGACATATCAGACGAACAGAACGGACTGTGCGGTAAGTGTTACTGGTTGGATTCAAAGGAGTGTGAGTAGGCTTGCTCGTTGATCTTCTGATCGTTCAATACCCGTGTGGCCGTTACGTTTAGCAGACCACTTGCGGCTTGTGGGTGTTTGATATGATCATCACCTACTGCCGGCGTATTGACGAGTCTTTAGAGTCCTACACAGGGGTTTCCTGGCTCAAGCGAAACGAAATAGGAGCGCATATAAGATATGTGCGGGACCGAGATTGATACGATATGAGATACCGTATTCTATTCTCGCGATTTGTGACATTGATCGGTTGTATACGCTATAGCCGGGTTATCGGATCAAGTGTTGATTCGATAAGTTGTTACTTTTGATATTAGTCGGTTATAGCCGGATTATTAAATCAAGTGTTGATTTAATGATTTAATGTATAATTATATATTTGATATATTACTTTACATTAACTAGTATTTGTTCACTTAAGATGGATTTTGTCACTTGATGTGCACAAGCTGTATATGTGATATATGTTTGTGCACTAGTTTGTATCATGATTGATGATACATGCAAACTTGGGTGTGTGTATGCTTTACACCATTGTTTAGGTTAATGGTTAGGGTTTCATTTATTTTATTTATTTTGCTAAAACTAAATGGTGGATTTTCTTGTTTTAGCTTCAAGCTTCATGAAGCTTCTTAGCATCTTTAAAAAGTCTTAACCATTTTGTTTTATGCTTTAACCTAACCATTACCTAAACTATGGTTTATTCTCTACAAAAGAATACTCACCCATGGTTGCTAGATGATAAGTCTTCACTTGAATTTTCTTTTCACATTGTTAGTTATATGTATGCCCTAGAGGCCATTACTGTACATACGATGTATATTGTAATGGATGCTTGGACATATATAGGGAGGACTTTCTTGCTCGACATGATAGTACGCTATCTGGTTGTACTTTATCTTAACATGTACTCTGATTGTCTCTATGTTACATGTTGATAAAGCCCTTAGGATATGTACTCGACTACTGGGACTATGATGAGATCATACTAGTGGGGCCACGGTAGTCGACGAGTACATCCTATAATTGTTCCTAGTCGAGGGTGTATCGAGACAGGGCATCGATGCACCAGAGTAGACTAGCGTATACGCATCTTGAACCATATGATGGGCGATGGATGATTCCATATCCATCGGTGTTTGACATCAATGATGGTGTACGGGTGCTCAGTAGAGACTGGGTACACTGGACGGACTCGCCGAGAACTCCCAGATGGTATTATACCTCACGTCAGATGGCAGTTCTCCGGTGACACTGGTACAGAGTAGTCTGTTGACCCGAGATCGTCATAGAGTCTTGTGTGATTCCCACTGTGCTTTGATTTCCATCATACCACGTCCAAGAGGGCGTGGAAAAAGGTTGCTTTTGGGTACAGTCCCGAATCACATGGAGGCAATGAGCGATAGGAGGGGATTCGTCTCTCCCGGTATAGGGAGTTGATGTTGTGCTGTGTTCGATTGGCTATAACCGGAAATCCCTGGCCAGGGTTGCTGAGATTTACTGGTAAGTGTTATCAGTAGTTTCTCGAACTGCTATAGACCTCATATCGACATGACTTATCGAGCTACTGGGGTCTGACGTTTACCACGCCTAGGCGAGATATGCAACATATCAGACGACGAGACCGGACTGTGCGGGAGTGTTACTATTTGGATTCACAGGAGAATGTACAGGCTCGCTTGTTGATCTTCTGAGCGCTCAATACCTGGGTGGCTGTTACGTTTAGCTGACCGCTTGCAGCTTGTGGGTGTTTGATATGATCATCACCTACTGCCGGCGTATTGACGATTCTTTAAAGTCCTACACAGAGGTTTCTTGACTCAGGCAAAATGGAGTAGGGGCACGTATGTGATATGTGCGGGATTGAGGATATTGCGATATGAGATACCGTATTCTATTCTCGTGATATTTGATATCAGCCGGGTCATCGGATCAAGTGTTGATTCGATGAATCGGTACGGATAAATATTAGTCGGTTATATGCGATATAGATGGATTGTCGGATCAAGTGTTGATTCGATAATTTAATGTATAATAATATATATGATATATTAAATTGCATTAACTAATGTTTGCTCACTAAAAGATTCTTTTTCTCACTCGGGTAATACATTGATATATGTGCGATATATGTTAATTGTATTATTTTATTTTGTTACGATAAATATTATATATGTGATATATAATATTGTAACATGATATGATAACTAATGCAACATGTTTAGTGGAGTTTAAACATGATTAGGGTTTGGATTAGGGTTAAGACTTCTAGTAGATTCTAGAAGGTTTCTTTTTGTCATGATAAAGATATTTGTGTTGATATTTATCAATGACTCATACTTAACCCAACCCAAACCCTAGCCCTTGGTTAATTCTCTATAATGGTTAAGTCAACCATGGTTGCATTATTCATCATATTAATCCTTGCATTATTCATCACAAAAGGTATGGATCACTATTCTTCTTCTTCTTCCTCCTTTTGCAAAAGCTTTCTTGCTTTTTATTTGTGATGAAAAATGAGTGAGAATAAGAAAACAAATGAGAGCAAAAATCCTACTCCATCATCCTCATCTATCCTTGCCATTTAGATGAGGGTGTTCACATTATTTCATGAGTGATAGCTTGTGTTAACGAAACTTCAAGGTAGATCATCTTTGTATCGAAGATCGGAAGCAAGACTGCATCTATCTCTTCGTGGAACCTCTCGAGAGTCCGGAACACGATGATCGCAGCGAAAGGACTTCAACACGGAGCTTAAGAAGTGAAGGACCGGATCTACAAAGGTTGTAATCCCTCTCACTTAATGTTAAAGTGTATAACATGTTCGTTTTTCGCCTAAACTCTACTTTAAAGATCCGGCTTTGGGTTGTTCGGCACGGCTAATTTTTAAATCGGGCATGGTTGATGCCTCGTAGAACCTTGTGCGTGTGCCTAGCAACACTACAGTGGTATCAGAGCCTAGCAAGAAATTTAGGCGAAGTCTAGACGAAGTTTAAATTCTGATCGAACCCGAGAACCCCGATAAAACCCCTTCTCTGGAAATTTTTCTAAAACTGTGATTTTTTCATATTAAAAATGCTCAGAAAAATAAGCAGGGAAATATAGAAATTACTGTGAAGTACGGACCCTTGATTCGATCACGTGACAGCGGAACCGCGGCCAAACCATGCACGTGACCGCGGTTCCGCGGCTGAATAGTGTCATTGGGGCCCGCAACTTCACAGTATTATTTTTGGGTTCTTTTGCACAATTCTGGGAATTTTTAATTATACTCAAGTGTTGAGTTTTCTAGGGCTGTATTGGGGACTCGTTGATTCGATCGGATAATTTAACTTTGTTTAGTTTGTCCGGATAATTTTTAGAAACTGTTAAAAAGTTCGAACGGATATCAATAACTTACTTTTTCCCCTGTCGGAAAATTTTCAAAAGTTGGATTTTTTCTCGTGTTTGAAACTTTCGTAAAGTCATGCAAGTAACGCGGTGGACCCTCTAGAAGTCAACAAACCTTAACTCGATTATGTGACCGTCTTGAACTGCCTATAAACCTTAGGGTTTGGGGCAGTACGGCGTGCCACATGTGAGGCGTTGGCTTGACCCTTCTACGGCTGGACCATTGGTACTGTGGCATGTGATGGATGTTTTTAAACTGATTTCAAGTGTTGAGATATATTTGGGAAATCTTGGGTGTTTGATTATTCGATCGGAAAGTTTAACATTGTCTATTTATCTGGAATGTGATATAATATTTGGAATCCACAAGTAGTTATGAGATAACTAATTTGAATGTTATAAACATAGCAGTTTAGTCTCAGATGATCGGTTGCCTCGGAATTTTGATGTGATCAAAAGTCCGTCGCAATCACGTAGCGTACGCGGATACTCGCCGGGTAAACTTAATAGACAGCCATGCCCCATAGCCCCGACCAAGTGACTGTAGGAGAACCCCGGCGCCAAAAGCATCCGTTCGGGTGCTCGCGGCAGCGGTGTTCCGCCTTAGTGCACTTCGTTGACGGCATCCGGGGGTGCGGCCGTCTACTAAAGTTTGCGACGAGCATTCGATCAGGATGTCGGGAATCTTGTTGAATTGTCCAACTTGATATTGAAAAGAGTTTTCGATAATGAGACTAAAATGCGGGGTTTATAATTGTTAGGCATGCGATGTCTAAGGAATTCATTTGGTTAGGCATGCGATGTCTAAGGAGGTTGCGGATTCCAACTGTTGTAGTTTTACACTTTCTTTTCTGTGACCGTAAGCGTAGTATGTGGTGTATCGCCGGCTTCGTTGCTATACATCAACGACAATCGGGATACGCATACTTGCTTATGTTGATGATATGAGATATTATGTGTTGCTGTGATATGTTATATTGGATCGTCGCGTTTTGAATAGCCGGGGGTTTTATGTGAGATGAGAGTTTTTATTTTTCATTCATGTAAAATTCATTTGTATGTAATATTCTTTTATTGTGGCACTTCCGGGCTGAGGATGATGTCACCGTTGTATATTATTTACTTTTCCGCATTAGGTAGACCCAAGGCGGGGAGCACAAGTAACCGGGTTCTAGGGTCCAGTGGGAGACCAACTCGAGGAGTCGAGACCGGGTCTCCTAACCCTAGAATTGGCAGAGTTGCTTGCTGCTCTCGTAGGGGTCTAGGGATGTGGGTTTGGCTATTCATCGCGACCGTGGAATCCGTGTTTTATACAGGCTCGTATTGAAAACACGGACGTTCTAGTATATCCAATATTTCATATGTGTTTCTTCTGCTGCAATGTTCTGTGATGAGATCATATTACTGCCTGAGACGAATGTTTATATTATATATATGAGATATATGTTATATTGCAGATTTCGTTTCAAATGAGATGCTTGTGAAGCATAATAAAATGGGACTTCATTAATGAGATTGATGAAACTAAAAGAAACCTAAAGATGTTGTAGAAACTTGTCTCAAAAACAGGTAGCTCTAGTTCTTGCTTTGCATAGCGGTGTTCCTTGTAGAACATCCAGCACCTTATTCGATAAGGAAAGAGCCGAGATCCCTTCACCGGGAGTGACCTCTTTAGTGAAACTAGCAGATGCTACAAACTCGGTTTGTCTTTTGATTGCTTCTATAGTTCTTGCTTTGCACAGCGATATTTGTGAAATATCCTGCACCTTATTCGATGAGGAAAGGGCCGACGATCCCTTCACCGGGAGTGACCCCTTTAGCAAAACTAGAAAAGCCTCAAAAACACTCCATTTAAAATCACTCGATTCTACAACAATATCAAGTTCATTACGCAACAGGTTTTCTTAAAAACCTGTCGTAACCCTCCGTCATTTTAGGAAGTAGAGTACTTAGTATTCGTGCTGTGTTTGTTGACCTTAGTTAAGGCACAGTGTACGGTAGCTAAGTGATGTCTTCCTATATAGCATATGATGCGATTAGTTAGGAGAGTCATATGACTTTGTTGACCTTTGTTAAGGGTCATGTGGGTGGGTCTAATTAATCAAGAAATGACGGTAGAACTTGACTAGTGCTTATGATTTGTTGACCATAGTTAAGGTCACAAGTCACTAGGGGTAAAATATTATTGGGAATTTCAAGTGTTGAAATTTGCAATGAGATTGCATACCTTCTATGAGATAGTTGGATCCCGATACCCACTGCGAGTAAGAGTTACTCCTGGGAGAGTTTTACACATTACAATTAGCCGATCAAGTAGGTGTCTAGAAAGGTGTTAACGGGGTTACGCCCCTGGGAAAACGAGGTTTACTTTAATTAGGTTCGTGCGAAAGCATGGGGGACCTCCCTCAAAGTACCTACACTGGCTTGGCTGAAAGATTGGCGAACTTGTAGCGCGTAATTAATCCCGGCTAGTCTTTCCTTTTAGGGTTTGAAGGAAGATTTGACTAAAACAGTGGGAGACATCCTGATTAGATATATTAGATAACCAATCTAATCTTGCAAGAGCATACGCTGAGTGTTTTCTTCTCTCTCTCTCCAGGGAGCGACCATATCACGCCTTAATCAAGATAATAATACGGATGTATTGACCGAACCCGCTTGTTATACTGAGCTGGGGAACGTTGGTCCCGCTCCAACTTATAATTGTTATAAGACAAAGCAGGAAATTGGGGAATACCAGATTTCCCGTGCCGCCCAAACGAAGAAAGTGCATGCTGATGCATCTTCTTCGGGTGTGTTCATTGCAGAGAACTATTTCTCAGTATCCTTTACGTCCTGGGTATGAGATACCGGATCAGGATCCCGCATATGTAATCTGTTACATGGGCTACAGAAAGGTAGAGAACTGAGAACGGGTGATAAGTTTCATGAGACAGAAAACGGTGCAAGTATTGCAGCCAAGTCTGTTGGTCACTATCACCCTGTATTACCAGAATACATTGATTCTGAACGAATGTTATTAGATACCGAATCTGATATACAACATCATATCAGTCTCTTTATTGGTAAAGAAAGGATATAATTTTGTATTGTTGGATAATATTTTGAACATTTCCTATATCAAGAGTTGATCGGTTCAGGCACGTTATCTAAAAGTATTGACGTTCTAAATCAAACTACGGTTCTTAGTATACAGAACACACACAAGAGGAAGAGTTCAGAAATGAACGAATCCTTCTTGAGGCATTGTAGACTAGGTCATATCAATGCGACCCGACTAGCTAAGTTACATTTAGATGCATATTTAAATCTGTTTGAATTTACATCTTGTGAAACTTGCCGGTCATGTCACAAAGTTAAGATGACCATAGCTCTGTTTATTGGAAACAGAGAAAGAGTTAGTGAACTCTTGGGATTGATACATACTGATGTATGAAGTCTCCTGTCTACACATGCCAAGACCGGTTCTTTGTACTTCATTATATTCACTGATGATCTCTCTAGATTCGGACATATGTTCCAATTGAAACACAAGTCCGAAGCTTTTGAGATATTCACAGAATATAAGTTAGAAGTAGAGAACCAAAAACCGGGTATAAGTATTATGTCTTTTGATGAGATCAAGGAGGAGAATACTTGAGCACGGAATTCCTGGACTATTCTAAAGGAGAATGAGATTCTCTCTCAGCATTACTCCTCCGTATACACCATAGCACGATGGTATATCGGGGCGGAGCAATAGCACCCTATGTTATATGGTGTGCTCTATGATGAGTACTACTGAGTTTCCTATTTCCTTTTTGGGAGTTATGCACTTAAGAAGCTGCATACCTATTGAATAGGGTTCAAATCAAATCAGATGCCTACCACTTCATATGTGATATGGAAAGGGAAGAGCCTATATCTTAAGTTTGTTAAGATTTGGGGTTGTCCGGACTATGTCTAAAAGCAAAATCCGTACAATCTCGAGGCAAGGTCTGTTATGTAGAACTGGAAAGGTTCCAGCTATACAAACTACAACAGATGATTTGGTAGAACCGAAGGATTCAATAGTAACCAACGAAGCTCAGCCTCTCCGCCGATCTAGTAGGGATCCTCACCCACCTGAGAGATACTTCGGTTTCTCTATGACAGTAGGAGCGAGGATTGCATCATGAGATGATGACCTAACTAGTTTCGGGCTGGCCATCAGGAGTGGGACTCTGTAAGAATGGCTGGATGCTTAGCGATCTGAGATGGAATCCTTATACACCAACAAAGTATGGACTTTTCTTGCTTTATCTAAAGGGTTAAATTCCCATCAGGAGGGAGTATATCTTGAGAAGATTACTTGGTGTACATGGAAAAGTTGAGACTTTCAAAGATATGCTTAAGTCCATCCAGATCCTACTTGCCACGGCTACATACCATGACTACGATATCTGGTGGTTGGGTGTCATGACTGCTTTTCTAAATGATGTTTTAAAAGAGAGCGTCTATAAGTACACAGCCAGAGGGCTTCGTAGATAGTGGGAGCAGCGGAAACGTGTGCAAGATGTTTTATGTGATAAAACAGGCATCGCGGAGTTGGAACATCTGTTTTGATGTGGTAGTCAAAGAGTTTGACTTCATCAAAATGGTAGATGAACCTTGTATATACAAAAAGGTAGTAAGAAGTATGGTGGTGATCCTCGTAGAGTACGTGGATGACATACTCTTGATAGGGAAGGAGTTTCCTATGCTACGCTCGGTCAATCTCCGCTTATCACAAGGATTCTCCATATAGGATCATAGTGATACCTCCTGAATCTTGGATTTTGGATCTATGAGATAGATCTAATTGGATGTTAGGATACTCACTAGTTGTAGTGAGATGGTGTCAATCGATCCTTGGGAGAATCACTGGAAAGGTTCCAGGGTGATAAGGACGACTGAATGTCAGTCGCAGGCATTGTCTTTACCCTCAGTAGAGGGACGGTATGCTGGAAGAGTTCCAAGCTAGATACCGTGACTTACTAGACGATTAAAGGCAAGATACATCATTACCAAGGATGCTACCAAAGAGGCAGTCTGGATATATAAGTTCATGAGATGAACTTCGTTCCTACCATTATGAGACAATGGAGTTGTGGCTTATGCCAAGGAATCCCCATCCCATCAGAAATCCAGATATAATTCTCAGGCAGTATCACCTGATCATGGAGATGGTTGATCTCCAGGGAGATCGAGGTTAGGAGAATAGACACAGAGGACGACAGCGCGGATCCACTCACAAAGGCCTTTTTTCCCAGTAGAGACTTTTATGGGATGGTTGAGTATGAGATACTTCAACCGCAGCTAATTGTTGGGTATATGATACCATAACAGATGGCCCTAGTGCAAGTGGGAGATTGTTAGTTATATGTATGCCCTAGAGGCCATTACTGTACATACGATGTATATTGTAATGGATGCTTGGACATATATAGGGAGGACTTTCTTGCTAGACATGATAGTACGCTATCTGGTTGTACTTTATCTTAACATGTATTCTGAATGTCTCTATGTTACATGTTGATAAAGCCCTTAGGATATGTACTCGACTACTGGGACTATGATGAGATCATACTAGTGGGGCCACGGTAGTCGATGAGTACATCCTATAATTGTTCCTAGTCGAGGGTGTATCGAGACAGGGCATCGATACACCAGAGTAGACTAGCATATACGCATCTTGACCCATATGATGGGCGATGGATGATCCCATATCCATCGGTGTTTGACATCAAGGATGGTGTACGGGTGCTCAGTAGAGACTGGGTACACTGGACGGACTCGCCGAGAACTCCCAGATGGTATTATACCTCACATCAGATGGCAGTTCTCCGGTGACACTGGTACAGAGTAGTCTGTTGACCCGAGATCGTCATAGAGTCTTGTGTGATTCCCACTGTGCTTTGATTTCCATCATACCACGTCCAAGAGGGCGTGCAAAAAGGTGGCTTTTGGGTACAGTCCCGAATCACATGGAGGCAATGAGCGATAGGAGGGGATTCGTCTCTCCCGGTATAGGGAGTTGATGTTGTGCTGTGTTCGATTGGCTATAACCGGAAATCCATAGCCAGGGTTGCTGAGATTTACTGGTAAGTGTTATCAGTAGTTTCTCGAACTGTTATAGACCTCATATCGAGTTACTGGGGTCTGACGTTTACCACCCCTAGGCGAGATATGCAACATATCAGACGACGAGACCGGACTGTACGGGAGTGTTACTGTTTGGATTCACAGAAGAATGTACAGTCTCGCTTGTTGATCTTCTGAGCGCTCAATACCTGGGTGGCTGTTACGTTTAGCTGACCGCTTGCAGCTTGTGGGTGTTTGATATGATCATCACCTACTGCCGGCGTATTGACGATTCTTTAGAGTCCTACACAGAGGTTTCTTGACTCAGGAAAAACGGAGTAAGGGCACGTATGTGATATGTGCGGGACCGAGGATAATGCGATATGAGATACCGTATTCTATTCTCGCGATATTTGATATCAGCCGGGTCATCGGATCAAGTGTTGATTCGATGAATCGGTACGGATAAATATTAGTCGGTTATATGCGATATAGATGGATTGTCGGATCAAGTGTTGATTCGATAATTTAATGTATAATAATATATATGATATATTAAATTGCATTAACTAATGTTTGCTCACTAAAAGATTCTTTTTCTCACTCGGGTAATACATTGATATATGTGCGATATATGTTAATTGTATTATTTTATTTTGTTACGATAAATATTATATATGTGATATATAATATTGTAACATGATATGATAACTAATGCAACATGTTTAGTGGAGTTTAAACATGATTAGGGTTTGGATTAGGGTTAAGACTTCTAGTAGATTCTAGAAGGTTTCTTTTTGTCATGATAAAGATATTTGTGTTGATATTTATCAATGACTCATACTTAACCCAACCCAAACCCTAGCCCTTGGTTAATTCTCTACAATGGTTAAGTCAACCATGGTTGCATTATTCATCATATTAATCCTTGCATTATTCATCACAAAAGGTATGGATCACTATTCTTCTTCTTCCTCCTTTTGCAAAAGCTTTCTTGCTTTTTATTTGTGATGAAAAATGAGTGAGAATAAGAAAACAAATGAGAGCAAAAATCCTACTTCATTATCCTCATCTATCCTTGCCATTTAGATGAGGGTGTTCACATCATTTCATGAGTGATAGCTTGTGTTAACGAAACTTCAAGGTAGATTATCTTTGTATCGAAGATCGGAAGCAAGACTGCATCTTTCTCTTCGTGGAACCTCTCGAGAGTCCGGAACACGATGATCGCAGCGAAGGGACTTCAACACGGAGCTTAAGAAGTGAAGGACCGGATCTACAAAGTTTGTAATCCCTCTCACTTAATGTTAAAGTGTTTAACATGTTCGTTTTTCGCCTAAACTCTAGTTTAAAGATCCGACTTCGGGTTGTTCGGCACGGCTAATTTTTAAATCGAGCATGGTTGATGCCTCGTAGAACCTTGTGCGTGTGCCTAGCAACCCTACACACATAATTCATTTTCTTTTCTTCTTCTTCTTCTTCTTCATGAAGAAGAAAGCTTGCTAGAAAATTTCAAGTGATGAAACCAAGTGAGAAATCCAAATCCAAAGTGAACCCACTTCCTATTTCTTCATCCTCTACCACTTGCCATGTAGTAGAGTGTGTTATGTTCACAAGTTTCATGACCTAGTGAAGATGGAGCTTGAGTTTGAGTCGCCTCGACGTAGATCATCTTCGGCATCGAAGTCAACGATCTAGCCCGCTTATTTCTCCGACGAAACCATCGCTAGAGTCCGGGATCCCGATGATCGCAGCGAAGGGACGTCGTCATGGAGCTTTAGAAGTGGAGGACCGGATCTACAAAGGTTGTAGTCCCTTTCACTTGTAGTTTAAGTAGTTAACTTGCATGTTTTTCGCCTTACCTCTAGTAAGGATCTTGCATTAGGGTTTCTCGGCACAAGTAAAAATTTGATTTTGGCATGGTTGATACCTTGTGAAACCTCATGAGTGTGCCTAGGAACCCTACAGTGGTATCAGAGCCTAGCTAGAGCTTTAGGCGAAGTGTAGACGAGTTAGAAACCCGATCGAACCCTGAAACCCTAAACAAAACCCTTCTCTGTACATTTTTCAAAACAGTGTATTTTTGTGAATTAAAAATGCTCAGAAAATAGAGCAGGAAATTCTAAGACAAACTGGAGAAAACGACAACCTAAAGCTACAGTGGCGCCGCGGAACCGCGGCCTTACCCTACTTTTGGCGGCGGTTCCGCGGCCGTCTGTGATGCTTAGGCGCTTCATTTTCTACAGTAATGCCCGTAGCAGTTTCCTCTGTTTTCTGGGAATTTTTAATCTATACTCAACAGTTGAGTTTTCTGGGTTGTTTTGGGGACTCGATGTTTTGATCGGATTGTTTAACTTTGTTTTTGTTTTTCTGGGTATTTTAGAACATGTTAAAAAGTTCGACCGAATATAAATAACCCACTTTTTCCCCTGACGGGAAATTTCCAAGCGTCGGATTTTTCCGTAGTTTAAGAATGTTCTAAGCAGTGCAAGTAACTCGATGGACCCTCTAGAAGACAACAAACCTTAACTCGATTATGTGACCGTCTTGAACTGCCCTTGGAACCTTAGGGTTTGGGGCAGTACGGCGTGCCACATGTGAGGCGTTGGCTTGACCCTTCTACGGCTGGACCGTTGGTACTGTGGCATGAAGTGAATGTTTTTAAACTTATTTCATGTGTTGAGCTGTTTCGGGAAAACTTGGGTGTTTGATTGTTCGATCGGAAATTTTAATATTTTCTATTTATCTGGAATGTGATACAATAATTGGAATCAACAATATTTGAATGATATAGACATAGCAGTTTAGTCTCATTTGATCGGTTGCCACAGGATTTTGATGTGATCAAAAGTCCGTCACAATCACGTAGCGTACGCGGATACTCGCCGGTAAACTTAATAGACAGCCACGCCGCATAGCCCCGACCAAGTGACTGTAGGAGAACCCCGTCGCCAAAAGCATCCGTTCGGGTGCTCGCGGCAGCGGTGTTCCGCCTTAGTGCACTTCGTCGATGGCATCCGGGGGTGCGGCCGTTTACTAAAGTTTGTGACGAGCATTCGTTCAGGATGTCGGGAATCTTGTTGAATTGCCCGACTTGATATTGAAAAGAGTTTTCGACAATGAGACTAAAATGTGGGGTTTATAATTGTTAGGCATGCGATGTCTAAGGAATTCATTTGATTAGGCATGCGATGTCTAAAGAGGTTGCGGATTCCAATTGTTGTAGTTTTACACTTTCTTTTCTGCGACCGTAAGTCTAATATGTGATATCGCCGGTTTCGTTGCTATATGTCAACGACAATTGGGATACGTATATTTACTTACGTTGATGACATGTGATGTTATGTGTTGCTGGATATGTTATATTGGATCGTCGTGTTTGAATAGCCGGGGTTTTTTATGTGAAATGAGTGTTTTTCTTTTTCATTCATGTAAAAAAACTTATATGTAATATTCTTTTATTTGGGGCACTTCCGGGTTGAGGTTGATGTCACCAGTGTTGTATATTATTTACTTTTCCGCATTAGGATAGACCCAAGGCGGGGAGCACAAGTAACCGGGTTCTAGGGTCCAGTGGGAGACCATCTCGAGGAGTCGAGTCCGGGTCTCCTAACTCTAGAATTGGTAGGGTTGCTTGCCGCTCTCGTAGGGGTATAAGGGTGTGGGATTGGCTATTCATCACGACCGTGGAATCCGTGTTTTATACAGGCTCAAAATAAAACACGGACGTCCTAGTATATCCAATATTTCATATGATATTTTCTGCTGCGTTATCTGTGATGTGATCATGTGATTTGTTCAGATGGATACTGTATATACTATATATGATATATTATATAGACGTTGCTTATGTTTTACACCCGTGCTAGCCCTGCCCCGCTCTGCCGTTAGTTACCAACCTAACGGTGCAGACGGGACATCGAGGCGAATGCGGATGGTATAAGCGTACGTTGTATTTATCTGTGATGTTTAGGTGGAATTAAATGATGGGACATTCATTAATGAGATTAATGAAAGAAAATAAACCTAAAAGATGTCGTGGAATCGAATTTTCAAAAACAGGTAGCTACAGTTCTTGCTTTGCATCGCGGTGTTCCTTGTAGAACATCCTGCACCTTATTCGATAAGGAAAGGCCCGAGATCCCTTCACCTGGAGTGACCCCTTTAGCAATAACTGGCAGATGATACAACCCTCGGTTTGTCTTTTGATTGCTTCTATAGTTTTTGCTTTACACAGCGGTATATATGATATATCCTGCACCTTATTCGATGAGGAAAGGGCCGACGATCCCTTCACCGGGAGTGACCCCTTTAGCAAAACGAGAAAAGCCTAAAAAACACTCTATTTAAAAACCATTTGATTCCGCAACGAGATCAAGTTCAAAGCATTAAAGGTTTTCATAAAAACCATCCGCAACCCTCCGTCATTTTAGGAAGTAGAGTACTTAATATTCGTGCTGTGTTTGTTGTGTTGGAGATAGTGCCCTCAGAGTCAATTATTGGATCACAGGCACGTGATTGCAATGATTAAGGGAGGACCTGTCCCAGTAGGACAGTCTTACTCAAGATGATAGTGTGCTATCTGGTTTATCTTTATCATCGTGTACTGCTTTAGGTGACCTTACGAGTCGCTATTGCACGTTGATAGAGCCCCTAGGATTCTTGCTTGACTACCAGCAGTATGAGGGCGATCATATACGTGAGAGCTGGAGTCTATAAGCACATCCTTAAAAGGTCCCTAGTCGTGGGAGTTTCGAGACAGGGCATCGATACTCCATAGTAGACTAGTATATACAGTCGAGACCCCGACGAGGGGCGGTGGCCGGTCTCACAAGCCACTGGTGTCAGTTGGTTCACCTAAGATGTATATAGGTGCTCATTGGGTTATGAGTACACCGGACAGGACTCGCCGGGAACCTGCTAGTTGGTATTATACCTGACGTTAGATAGCAGTTCCCTGGTGACATGTGTACAGGTTAGTTCATCGACCTGAGATCGTCATTTGTCTCGTGTGAGTTCCCACTGTGCTTTGATTACTACCCTACCACGCTCAAAGGAGACGTGCAAACAGGTTTTAGTTGGGTACAGTCCCGAGCCACATGGAGGCAGTGAGCGGATCTGCAGGGATTCGTCTCTCCCGGTATTGGGGGTGAGGTCGCGCCGTGTCTAGGAGAGCCATTACACGAAGTCCTTGGCCAAGGCAGGAGATTTACTGGTAGGTATTCCAGTAGTATCTAAGGGTGTTCTGGGCTACACTCCCACGACTAGGGACCTTTTAAGGATGTGGTTATAGACTCCAGCTCTCACGTATATGATCGCCCTCATACTGCTGGTAGTCAAGGAAGAATCCTAGGGGCTCTATCAACATGCAATAGCGACTCGTAAGGTCACCTAAAGCAGTACACGATGATAAAGATAAACCAGATAGCATACTATCATCTTGAGTAAGACTGTCCTACTGGGACAGGTCCTCCCATGCTTGGGCCGCGGTTCCGCCGCGCTTTTGACTGTTCATTTGACCAAATTTTTGCAGAAAGCTCCTGAGTTCAAAATGGGGTTTTTGGAATGATCTGTTTGGGCCCAGATTTTCTGTGAGTGCTACAGTAGTGTTTGGGGCCCACTTTGGTAATTTTGATCGATTGAAAAGTTTAAACCTGTTAGTTCACAGTGTTTACATTATATCTGTGACCGTGAATGTCACTTGATCGGTAAATCCTGTCTAACTGCTATAGCCCGGTTAGATGGATTTGCGAACGTGACATTCACGTTCATGTTCTGTGATTGTGCTGTGTTGTTGCGGATCGGTCGTGGGGATAGCCTGGTTGCAGTATTAGTACAGTTTTGTTGTATTATGTACATTTGTTATTGCGGGGCGAGCATCCGACATGTGGACTGTCGTCACTGCCTGTTTGTATTATTCTTTTGGGGCACGACCGGGTCGAGGTCGATGTACCCGTTGTATGTATATTTTACTTTCTGTACTAGGATTACCCCAAGGAGGGGTGCACGGATAGCCGGGTTCTATAGGGCAACGAGCCCGCATCTCATGGCTTTGAGACGGAGGGGGCTTTACTCTAGAATTGGCGGGCTATTCGCCGCACTCTTAGGAGGTACAGGTTGACCCAAGGAGGGGTGCCCAAGTTACCGGATTCCGTGAAGTGCTGGGTGGTCCATTCACGTTGCTGAAGGGGGCTGCCTCGCTTCAGGTTTTGGCGGGTAACTTGCCACGCCCGTAGGGGTCTAGGATTTCATTGCACAGGCTATCCATACGACCAGGGAAACGTCGGGTTTCAGTAGCGGCTCTATGAAACCCGGGGATCCCAGATATCTGTATTATTCTGTGATGCTGTACATTTCTGTGATGTTGCATTTTATCACGGCTTGAGCGAAAATTATATATTATATATATACTAGTAGATGTTGTATATGTTTTGCATCCGCGCTAGTCCAGTCCCCGCTCTGTCATTAGTTAAGTAACCTAACGGGTGATGACGGGACCCAGTGGCGAATGCGGATGGCATATACGTACATCATTATTTTCGTTCTTTTATGGTGTGATCAATTGATGGGACCGCGTTGATTCGGATCATTGCAAGATAAACAAACCTATTCTGATGTTGTTGGAACATTTTTCAAAAAGCTGTTATTGTAGGGTTTTTCGTTACTATATATTTAAAAGCTATCCGGTTCCTTCAACGATATCAAGTTCATTACGTTAAAGGTTTTCGCCAGAAACCATTCGTAGCCCTATGTTGTTTCAGACGGGTAGCACGTAGTATTCATGCTATGTTTGTTGGCCTTCGTCAAGGCATAGTGTATGGTAGCTGCTTGTTACCTTTCTGCAGCATAGATAGATGCGTTGGTTTGGGACAGTCGTATAGCCTTGTTGGCCTTCGTCAAGGGCTTGTACGGGTGGGTTCAAATTAACCTGGACAATGACGGGTAGAACTTAACATGTGACTTATGATTTGTTGGCCTTCGTCAAGGTCATAAGAGCATGGGGCAAAAATCCACATCGGGAGTTTCTAAAGAAACTGAAACTTGCCAGATATGCGCATACCTTCTGGAGTGTGATAACGTGAGCGGATTCCATCACGTTATCATGCGATGATAGTTAGATCCCGATTCCCACTGATGAGTTGGTTTACTCCTCGGGTGATCCCGGCTAATTCTTCTTTCAGGTTTGGGGAAGAATTTGACGTTACAGTGGGAGGTTTCCAGATCAGATAAAGTGATAACCATTCTGATCTAGGTTAGAGTGCACGCTGAGTGTTTCTTTTCTCTCTCTCTTTGGCAGCGACCATTGACCCGACCCTAGACTATGACTCAGTGACCAAGTTGACCGAACCTTCTTAACACTGGCTTTTGGATTGTCAGAGTTGCAAACCTCATTGCCACTCCTACTTTTACCCTTTTCTCCAGGACACCCCGTATTACTACGAACGTCCACTTCCATTGGACAAAACCATCGTATGGTTATATACGAACTCGAATGAATTCGAGGATGGTTTCCGGTTCTGGAGAAAACGAATAGGACTATTCAGTTGTCTTTTCCTTTTACCTTCTCTCTCAGATTGCGAGTACTCCTTGGCTTAGGAGATAGTACACCTATTACGCAAATTGGATAGTCTTCTTCCAAACCTTAGGCTGGTGCCGAACGGTGGGGAATGAAGAAAAACAATTAGTCTAAACGGTGTACAGAAGGTATTAAGTTAAGATAAAGAAAAGGATTAGTAAGAGGGCAAAGTAAATTGCGACTGATATTCACGACCAAACCAAATATTTCTTCGCCAATCCTAAATCACCTTTGTATTTCTCCAGGACACTCCGTATCACTACGAAGATCCCAAGTTTATTGGATGATCCATCGTATGGTTATATACGAAATCGAAAGGAACTTGTTCCAGTTCGGGGATGGATCCTGGTTCAGGAGAAATAGGAATAAGGTTTATTCTGTTGTCTTTTATCTTCACCTTCTCTCGCATTGCGAGTGCTCCTAGGATTAGGACAGTACACCCTTTATACTTATTGGATAGTCTTCTTCCAAACCATAGGCTGGTGCCGAACGGTAGGGAAGGAAGAAAACCATTTGGCCTAAACGGGTGTACAGAAGGTAATGACTAAAGACATATAAAGGGATTCGGAGAGATGGCAAAGAATTATACGATTATAGTTGTGAATCTGGATAATGGAAGAGGTATTACTAGGAATACCGGGATACCCCATCGAAACATTTCAATGTTTCAGCTTCACTGTGTACTGTTAATAGAAAACTGATTTCCCAATTAGACACTTGCTCCAGGGTATGTATTTACCAGGTATGATTCTCACATCTGTATGGTTTTACAGATGATGAGTGGGAGTAAGTTATTGGGAATTAGGTGATCATCCTCATTATATCGGGATTCGTTGTAATTGGTGATATTTAAGGAAGTCACCTGGTTTGTTTGCCGGACGGGAAATATTTGGTTTTGAATATCCGTTGTTATGCACCAATTTCAAATTGATATATCTGTACGTCTATTTTTATAGAGTGAGATATACTTTTTTGAAATTATGTCTATGAAATTTACCTATATCAGTGGATGGTTAGGTAAGGAGCATTAACAGCGGTGTAATTCTTCTTGACCATAAGTACAGTTTTCAACCTACGACACACAGTGAATGAGTCACTAGACTCAGGGGACTTATACAGAGTATTGTATATTGTCCAGTGTCCATTAGGACAGAGGGGTTGGTCCTCGTACTATATTCTGTTTACTTATGACTTCTCTGGTTCTTAGACAGGTGTTTCGTAGAAACACAGGGTCCAAGTTTTGAGAAGTTATAGGTATAAGAATAAAGTAGAGAACCAGGTATTGCAAGTATCGGGATTCTTCAAGGTGATCGAAGATGTAGATACTTGTGAATGGTATTTTGTTGATAGTAATGTTTAAGAGAACTTGCTTCTCTTTCAGATTACTTATAATTGGAAGTACTCCTAAGTTGAGTAACGCTGATCGGCCTCCTTCCATTTAGTTGACATGCACTGGAGACAGCTGCATGATTTGAATCTCGTTCAATTAAATCAGTGCCTTTGTTTCTATATTGGATATAGAACAGTTGATATCTTGACTTTGTTAAGATACGGGGAGTTGTCCGGCTTATGCTTAAAACCAGACTCCGGATAACTCAAGGCACGTTTCTGTAATGGTTGTTTGTGGGTTGACCCGGGTTATGACGAGAGTTGATATTCTACCATCTGGAAGATCAATAGTGATATTGTTCTAGACTCGCCACAGTTTTAACAAAAATGGATTTTTTTTCAGAAAAACAGTAGTGGGAGTATGGTAGAACTGGAAGTGATTCCAGAACCGCAAACGATTACTGAAGATTTGATAAGAACCTAAAGATTCAATCTGGTATGACATTCCATTGGCCACTCCGCAGATAAAGTGGGTAACCTCAGGCACCCGAGAGGTACTTCGGTATGCTCAAGGACGGTGGCAGGGAGGTTCTTGTTTACCCAGACTTTCCATTGCTGTTGTTCCAGGCTGTGAGACCCGGCAGGAGGATGAGTATAGCGTCGTTCTGAACTAGTATTTAGAAGTGTACGTCTATATGACTCTTCTAGAGGGTTGTTGTGGTCAGTGGGAGCAGTGGAAGCATGGTGGAAAAGTGGCTTATGTCTATTTATAGACTAAAGCGGATATAGTGGAGATAGATCATCTATTTCTGATGTGACAGTCATAGGTTTGACTTCATAAGAATAGGGAATGGATCTGTTAAGAAGGTACTAGGGTGTGATGTCCTGGTATTTGATGACATACATAGAGTAGTAAGTGATATTCCTATACTACGATCGGTTACACTTTGGTCGTCACACAGTGGTTTCTCCACATAGGACCTGGATATTATATCAGACGTTCTGGTTACTAGATCTAAGGTTTTAGATCTAGATTTGGGTGGTTTCCCAATTAAGGGTACTTAGACAGCATTCTAAGAGTATTTAGAATGGACGACTCCTGGCATGGTGGTGTACCTACAGGTAATGGAGTCACCTTCTCTAAAGGTGTCTTACAGACTAAAGGGGAGAGGGATACGCATGATTGGTAGATCACTTGCTTAGGCAATTGAGTCAATCATGAGATGTCAAGTACCACACCAGATGTTGTTCTTGCAGTAGATGCAATAAGCTGATATTGATCCAATCCTGGGGAAACAGTCGGAAGCAGTTTTAGAACATAAGTGAATGTTCTAGGGATATGATAACGACAGCCTCTTTTGGGAGACGGTTATCATTCCAGGCTTCCAAGGTGACCTGGATGGCAGAGTGGCTGTCAGAGTTATAGTTTTTCCTTCTGATGAGGGGCAGTATTTTGGACAGATGGTCCAGGTGGATACTGAGGGAAGGCATGGCGCAGGATACTGATTAAGTTCAGTTGACGATACAGTCTAAGAAGTTTGGATTTGGAGTTCACTTATGAGCTAGGTCCCATCAGAGATCCAGACACATTCTAAGACAGGTATTGCTCATTTCGGGAGATGGCTTTCTCCGCGAACTTGAGATAGAGAGAGACATAAAAAGAAACATTAGCGCGGATCTACTCACTGAGGCTATTCCTCGAACGCAATAGTTTCGCAAACAGGCTTTGTGAGACTGATTAGTAGAGAAGTTGGGTGTTCGGTATCACACGGGCTGTGAGTATGCGACATCGCAATAATTAGCCTTGAGTGAAAGTGGGAGATTGTTGGAGATAGTGCCCTCAGAGTCAATTATTGGATCACAGGCACGTGATTGCAATGATTGAGGGAGGACCTGTCCCAGTAGGACAGTCTTACTCAAGATGATAGTATGCTATCTGGTTTATCTTTATCATCGTATACTGCTTTAGGTGACCTTACGAGTCGCTATTGCACGTTGATAGAGCCCCTAGGATTTTTGCTTGACTACCAGCAGTATGAGGGCGATCATATACGTGAGAGCTGGAGTCTATAAGCACATCCTTAAAAGGTCCCTAGTCGTGGGAGTTTCGAGACAGGGCATCGATACTCCGGAGTAGACTAGTATATACAGTCGAGACCCCGACGAGGGGCGGTGGCCAGTCTCACAAGCCACTGGTGTCAGTTGGTTCACCTGAGATGTATACAGGTGCTCATTGGGTTATGAGTACACCGGACAGGACTCGCCGGGAACCTGCTAGTTGGTATTATACCTGACGTCAGATAGCAGTTCCCTGGTGACATGTGTACAGGTTAGTTCATCGACCTGAGATCGTCATTTGTCTCGTGTGAGTTCCCACTGTGCTTTGATTACTACCCTACCACGCTCAAAGGAGACATGCAAACAGGTTTTAGTTGGGTACAGTCCGGAGCCACATGGAGGCAGTGAGCGGATCTGCAGGGATTCGTCTCTCCCGGTATTGGGGGTGAGGTCGCGCCGTGTCTAGGAGAGCCATTACACGAAGTCCTTGGCCAAGGCAGGAGATTTACTGGTAGGTATTCCAGTAGTATCTAAGGGTGTTCTGGGCTACACTCCGACACGACTTGTACCGCTTTTGGGGGTCTGATTTTTACCAACCCCCTAGGCCCACCATGCGATGCTCATAAACGAATGGACCGGACTGTACGGATATTGTCACTGACAGGCTCAGTAAGGTGTCAGGATGAGTTCGCTCATCGACATCCCTTTTGGTCAATAGCTGGTGGCCCGTCACGTATGGCTAATACCTCTGACGTGTTAGTGGTTAAATCCACAGCCATAGTATTGACGAGTCTTTAGAGTCCACCACACACAGTTACTCAAGTTTCGGGCGAAACGCTGTAGAGGCCGTATGGAGTTATGGCAGGGTTCGATCAGATACGTGCGGTATTGCACGGATCGTGATCGGACGGATTTTACTTGCCGGCTTTGGCTTAAGCCGGATCCTAGTATTAGATAGTGTAGTTTTGTCTCTTTGCATTTGTGTTCAGTGGGAATACAAATGCGGGCATGTATATGCAGTAGCGGGGTTTTCCTGTAATTTATTACGGGATCATTTTTCTGAAGTTGCCAGTTTGCATTCCGTTCCGGCCGGTTTTCCTTTGTTCCTTCACGGCCGGACTTTATCGTTGGAGGGTGTTATTTGCAGTTTGCAAATAACATTTTGTGGCTTCCTCATGATGAGATTCCATTATGGTCTCATCCTTTGCATTTATGAGATGGTGTTGTGAAAGGATTGATATGTGATTTGGTGTGACCTTTTATCTTGCATTATCTTTTCTTTTCTCCTTGGATTATTTTTTCCATTATCTCCACGATTGAGGAGAGGCCGTCCACACTAGAAGAGGGGAGAAAGGAAAGTTCATTATGTGAGGAAAAATTGATTCATCTCTTTTACATGCTACCTAAGTTCCTAAGCACATTTTTCCTTAGTTGCTTTTCTTCACCTCCACATCCATGGTAACTTCACTACCCCAAAGAGACATAGATTCTACACTACATCTACAGCAAATCTTGGACGCGTCGGCTAGCCAACTTCGCACCCGAGTTGCCTCGGTCCAGAGGTGGGAGCCCATAAAAGACTTCGGCGATGTGGTGCCCATTTCGACGAGGAGGTGACGGACGAAGTTTCCGCGGGAGATCGGAGTGGAGACGAAGACCGAAGGACACGGATCGCTTGGTATACTTCTCTACCCATCTTGTTGTTTGCTAGTAGCTTGGTTAATGGCCCGATCCGGGTTTAAAGTGCGCGGAGGTGCCGGTTTGCTACTTTGCAAAGATTTTCGTTTCCGCGTTTCCGGCGTCGGATCGACGGCCGGGGCGCCGCCGTGCACTTACATGTTGACCATAGTCAAGGCACAGTGTACGGTAGCTAAGTGATGTCTTCCTACACCTCATATGATGCGATTAGTTAGGACAGTCGCGTGACTTTGTTGACCTTAGTTAAGGGTCATGTGGGTGGGTCAAATTAATCACAAAATGACGGGTAGAACTTGACTAGTGCTTATGATTTGTTGACCATAGTTAAGTGTCACGACCCGAATATTTCGACTCGTGACCGGCACTTAACCACGCTACGTCTATAGGCGTAACGCGACTAAGTAAGCCGAACCCAGAAATCAAAACCATTTAAAAGTAGCGAGTGTTGAAAACATTTAATTAAGACATTTAGAAAATCTTAAATAGTTCAATAAGTTCTTTTAAAGTTACGTTATCATTTAAATAATTTTGGCAGCATTTCCTTTGTAAAAGTAGCATCGAGACCGGTTAAATTCCCAAGTTCATCCACAAAAGGTTCACATCTCATTCCTCCACGAAAAGGAAACTTCTAGCAACCCTTTGAGACATAGAGCACTACACTCATTCTACAGCACTTCTTGGGCACGTCGGCTCGCCAACTTCGTGCCCGAGTTGCCTCGGTCCAGAGGTGGGAGCCCGTAAAAGAAGCCGGCGACGTGGTGCCCTTCCGGCGAAGAGGTGAAGACCGGAGATTCCGCGGGGAGATCGGGACGACGATGAGAAGACCGAAGGACACGGATCGCTCGGTATATCTCTCTACCCCTTCTCTGGTTAGCTAGGATTATGTTAATGGTCCGATCCGGGTTTTTAGTGCACGGTGGTGCCGGTTCAAAAAGTTAAAGTAAATTATCGTTTCCGCAATTTGGCCTCGGATTGACGGCCGGGGCGCCGCCGTGTACTTACACTGGTATCAGAGCCACGCCATTAACCTAGTCTAGCTTTGCTCTAACGTGTTTACAAGTTCGATCGATCGGATTTTCCAAAAACCTTATTTTCATTTACATCAGTTTCTGTCGAAATTTTTTTAGCTCCAAAATTTTTTCAGTACATTGCAGAGATATGTGCAGGCAATTCTATGCATTCTGTGAAATTTTGGACACGTGAACACACTGTACCACCGCGGAACCGCGGCCAAACCCATGCTTGGGCCACGGTTCCGCCGCAATATGTACTATTCAGTGCATCAAAATCCTACAGAGAGCTTATGAGTTGAAAGTGGGGTTTTTGGAATATTATTTTTGGGCCCAGAATTTTTTTAAGTGCTACAGTAGTGCTTGGGGGCCCACTTAGGAAAATTTGATTGATCGAAAATTTTAAACACATTAGTTCACAGTATTTACATTATATCTGCGACCGTGAATGTCACTTGATCGGTAAATCCTGTCTAACTGCTATAGCCCGGTTAGACGGATTTACGAACGTGACATTCACGTTGATGTTCTGTGTTGTGCTGTGATGTTGCGGATTGGTCGTGGGGATAGCCTGGATGAAATGGTAGTACAGTTTTTGTTGTATTATGTACGTTTGATATTGCGGGGCGAGCGTCCGACATGTGGACTGCCGTCACTACCTGTCTGTATATTATTCTTTTAGGGCACGACCGGGGTGAGGTCGATGTACCCGTTGTATGTATATTTTACTTTCTGTAGTAGGATTACCCCGCGGAGGGGTGCACGGGTAGCCGGGTTCTAGAGGGCAACGGGCCCGCATCTCATAGCATTGAGACGGATGAGGCTTTACTCTAGAATTGGCGGGCTATTCGCCGCACTCGTAAGGGGTACAGGTTGACCCAGGAGGGGTGCCCAAGTTACCGGATTCCGTGAAGTGCTGGGTGGTCCATTCACGTCGCTGAAGGGGGCTACCTCGCTTCAGGTTTTGGCGGGTAACTTGCCGCGCCCGTAGGGGTCTAGGATTTCATTGCACAGGCTATCCACACGACCAGGGGAACGTCGGGTTTCAGTAGCGGCTCTGTGAAACCCGGGGATTCCAGATATCTGTATTGTTCTGTGATGCTTATTACATTTCTGTGATGTTGCATTTTATCATGTCTTGAGCGAAATATTATATATTGATATATATACTAGTAGATGTTGTATATGTTTTGCATCCGCGCTAGTCCAGTCCCCGCTCTGTCGTTAGTTAACTAACCTAACGGGTAATGACGGGACCCAGTGGAGAATGCGGATGGCATATACGTACATCATTATTTTCGTTCTTTATTGGTGTGATCAATTGATGGGACTGCGTTGATTCGGAACAATGCAAGCTAAACAAACCTATTCTGATGTTGTTGGAACAATTTTCAAAAAGCTGTTATTGCAAGGACGTTCTCTTTTGTTTTGCATCGTGGTATTCAGTTGGAATATCCTGCTCCTCAGTCGACGAGGCAAGGGCCGAGATCCCTTCACCGGGAGTGACCCCTTGGACAGAAGTTTGCGTCAGGGCAATAATTTCACTATAGCCGATTACTTTTGCTTTGTACCGTGGTATTCAGTTGGAATATCCTGCACCTCATTCTACGGGGAAAGAGCCGAGATCCCTTCACCGGGAGTGATCTCTTTAGCAAAGGTTTTCGTCACTATATTTTCATAAAAGCTATCCAGTTCCTTCAACGATATCAAGTTTATTACGTTAAAGGTTTTCGCCAGAAACCATTCGTAGCCCTCCGTCGTTTCATATGGATAGTCAATAAGTATTCAAGTTGTGTATGTTGACCAAAGTCAAGGCACAGTGATTGGTAGCTATTGGGTATTCATATGCAGCATAGATAGATGCGTTGGTTTGGGGCAGTCGTACAACTATTATGGCCAAAGTCAAGGGTATGTACGGGTGGGCTCAAATTAACCTGGAGAATGACGGGTAGAACTTGACATGTGACTTATGATATGTTGGCCAAAGTCAAGGTTATAAGAGAAAGGGGTAAAAATCCGCATCGGGAGTTTCTAAAGAAACTGAAACTTGCCAGATATACGCATACCTTCTGGAGTGTGATAACGTGAGCGGATTCCGTCACGTTATCATGCGATGATAGTTGGATCCCGATTCCCACTAATGAGTTGGTTTACTCCTCGGGTGATCCCGACTAATTCTTCTTTCAGGTTTGGAGGAGAATTTGACGGTACAGTGGGAGGTTTCCAGATTAGATAAATTGGTAACCATTCTGATCTAGGTTAGAGTGCACGCTGAGTGTTTCTTTTCTCTCTCTCTTTGGCAGTGACCTTGACCCGACCCTAAGACTATGACTCAGTGACCAAAATTAACCGAACCTTCTTAAACACTAGCTTTTGGATTGTCAGAGTTACATACCTCATTGCCACTCCTACTTTTACCCTTTTCTCCAGGACACCCCGTATTACTACGAACGTCCACTTCCATTGGACAAAACCATCGTATGGTTATTTATGAACTCGAAGGAATTTATTCGAGGATGGTTTCCGGTTCTGGAGAAAAAGAATAAGACTATTCAGTTGTCTTTTCCTTTTACCTTCTCTTAGGTTGCGAGTACTCCTTGGTTTAGGAGATAGTACACCTATTACGCAAATTGGATAGTCATCTTCCAAACCTTAGGCTGGTGCCGAACGGTAGGGAATGAAGAAAACCAATTAGCATAACGATGGTGTACAGATGGTATTAAGTAAAGACATATCAAGGGATTAGTAAGAGGGCAAAGTAAATTGCGACTGCTATTCACGACCAAACCAAGTATTTCTTCGCCAATCCTAAATCACCTTTGTATTTCTCCAGAACACTCCGTATCACTACGAAGATCCACAGTTTATTGGATACTCCATCGTATAGTTATATATGAACTCGAAAGGAACTTGTTCCAGTTCGGGGATGGATTCTGGTTCAGGAGAAATAGGAATAAGGTTTATTCGGTTGTCTTTTATCTTCACCTTCTCTCGCATTGCGAGTGCTCCTAGGATTAAGACAGTACACCCATTATTCTTATTGGATAGTCTTCTTCCAAACCATAGGCTGGTGCCGAAGGGTAGGGAAGGAAGAAAACCATTTGGCCTAAAGGGGTGTACAGAAGGTAATGACTAAAGACATATAAAGGGATTTGGAAAGATGGCAAAGAATTACATGGTTACAGTTGTGAATCTGGATAATGGAAGAGGCATTACTAGGAATACCGGGATACCCCATCGAAATATTTCAATGTTTCAGTCTCACTGTGTACTGTTAAAGGAAAACTGATTTCCCGATTAGATACTTACTCCAGGGTATGTATTTACCAGGTATGATTCTCACATCTGTATGGTTTTACAGATGATGAGAGGGAATAAGTTATTGGGAATTGGGTGATCATCCTCATTATATCGGGATTCGTTGTAATCGGTGATATTTAAGGAAGTCACCTGGGTTGTTTGCCGGACGGCAAATATTTGGTTTTGAATATCCGCTGTTATGCACCAATTTCAAATTGATATATCTGTACGTCTATTTTTATAGAGTGAGATATACCTTTTTGAAATTATGTCTATGACATTTACCTATATCAGTTGATGGTTAGGTAGGGAGCATTAAACAGCGGTGTAATTCTTCTTAACCATAAGTATAGTTTTTAACCTACGACGCACAGGGTATGAGTTTTTAGACTCGGGGGACTTATACAGAGTATTGTATGTTGTCCAATGTCCATTAGGACAGAGGGGTTGGTCCTCGTACTATATTCGGTTTACTTATCACTTCTCTAGTTTTTAGGCAGGTGTTTCGTGAAACACAGGGTCCGAATTTTGAGAAGTTATAGGTATAAGAATAAAGTAGAGAACCAGGTGTTGCAAGTA
This sequence comes from Agapanthus africanus, assembly GCA_030015575.1. NCBI lineage: Eukaryota > Viridiplantae > Streptophyta > Magnoliopsida > Asparagales > Amaryllidaceae > Agapanthus > Agapanthus africanus. The sequence continues at coordinate 676,282,739 of JASDDO010000019.1, read as the reverse complement.
TCGGGATTCTTCAAGGTGATCGAAGATGTAGATACTTGTGTATGGTATTCAGTTGATAGTAATGATTAAGAGAACTTGCTTCTTTTTCAGGTTAATCATAAGTGGAAGTACTCCTAAGTTGAGTAACGCTGATCGGCCTCCTTCCATTTAGTTGACATGCACTGGAGACAGATGCATGATTTGAATCTGGTTCAATTAAATCAGTGCCTCTGGTTCTATATTGGATATAGAACAGTTCATATCTTAACGATGTTAAGGTACGGGGAGTTGTCCGGCTTATGCTTAAAACCAGACTCTGGATAACTCAAGGCACATTTCTGTAATGGTTGTTTGTGGGTTGACCCAGGCTATGACGAGGGTTGACTTTCTACCATCTGGAAGATCAATAGCGATATTGTTCTAGACTCGCCACAGTTTTAATAAAATGGATTTTTTTCAGAAAACAGTAGTGGGAGTATGGTAGAACTGGAAGTGATTCCAGAACCGCAAACGATTACTGAAGATTTGATAAGAACCTAAAGATTCAATCTGGTTTGACATTCCATTGGCCACTCCGCAGATAAGATGGGTAACCTCAGGCACCCGAGGGGTACTCCGGTAGCCTCAAGGACGGTGGCAGGGAGGTTCTTGTTTACCCAGACTTCCCATTGCTGTTGTTCCAGACTGTGAGACCCGGCAGGAGGATGAGTATAGCGTCGTTCTAAACTGGCTTTAGAAGTGTACGTCTATATGACTCTGCCAGAAGATTGTCGTAGTCAGTGGGAGCAGCGGAAGCATGGTGGACAAGTGGCTTATGTCTATTTATAGACTAAAGCAGATGTAGCGGAGATAGATTATCTATTTCTGATATGACAGTCATAGATTTGACTTCATTAGAATAGGGGATGGATCTGTTGAGAAGGTAGTAGGGTGTGATGTCCTGGTATTTGGATGACATACACAAAGTAGGAAGTGAAGTTCCTATACTACAATCGGTTATACTTTGGTCGTCACACAGTGGTTTCTCCACATGGTACTTGGACATTATATCAGACATTCTAGTTACTGGATCTATGGTTTTAGATCTAGATTTGGCTAGTTTCCCAATCAGGGTACTTAGACGGCATTCTAAAGGTGCTTTAGAATGGACGACTCCTGGCATGGTGGTGTACCTGCAGGTGATGGAGTCACCCTCTCTAAAAGTGTCTTACAGACTAAAGGGGAGAGGGATGTGCATGATTGACAGATCACTTGCTTAGGCAATTGAGTCAATCATGAGATGTCAATTACCATACCAGATGTTGTTTTTGCACTAGATGCAATAAGTTGACATTGATCCAATCCTGTAGAAACAGTCGGAAGCAGTTTTAGAACATAAGTGGATGTTCTAGGGATATGATAACGACAGCCTCATTCAGGAGACAGTTATCATTCCAGGCTTCCAAGGTGACCTGGAAGACAGAGAGGTTGTCAGAGTTATAGTTTTCCCTCTGACGAGGGACGGTATTATGGACAGGTGGTCCAAGGGGATACTGAGGGAGGCATGGCGCAGGATACTGATTAAGTTCAGTTGACGATACAGTCTAAGAAGTTTGGATTTGGAGTTCATATATGAGCTAGGTCCCATCAGACATCCAGACATATTCTAAGACAGGTATTGCTCATTTCGGGAGATGGTTTCTCCGCGAACTTGAGATATAGAGAGACATAGAAAGAAACATCCAGGCGGATCCACTCGTTGAGGCTATTCCTAGAACGCAATAGTTTCACAAACGGGTTTTGTGAGACTGACTAGTAGAGGAGTTGGGTGTTCGGTATCACACGGGCTGTGAGTATGCGACATCGCAATAATTAGCCTTGAGTGGAAGTAGGAGATTGTTGGAGATAGTGCCCTCAGAGTCAATTATTGGATCACAGGCACGTGATTGCAATGATTGAGGGAGGACCTATCCCGGTAGGACAGTCTTACTCAAGATGATAGTATGCTATCCGGTTTATCTTTATCAACCTGTACTGCTTTAGGTGACCTTACAGGTCACTATTGAGCGTTGATAGAGCCCCTAGGATTCTTGCTTGACTGCCAGCAGTATGAGGGCGATCATATACGTGGGAGCTGGTAGTCTATAAGCACATCCTTAAAAGGTCCCTAGTCGTGGGAGTTTTGAGACATGGCATCGATACTCCAGAGTAGACTAGTGTATACAGTCGAGACCCCGACGAGGGGCGGTGGCCGATCTCACAAGCCACTGGTGTCATTTGGTTCACCTAAGATGTATACTGGTGCTCATTGGGTTATGAGTACACCGGACATGACTCGCCAGGAACATGCTAGTTGGTCTTATACCTGACGTCAGATAGCAGTTCCCTGGTGACATGTGTACAGGTTAGTTCATCGACCTGAGATCGTCATTTGTCTCGTGTGAGTTCCCACTGTACTTTGATTACTACCTTACCACGCTCAAAGGAGACGTGCAAACAGGTTTTAGTTGGGTACAGTCCCGAGCCACATGGAGGCAGTGAGCGGATCTGCAGGGGTTCGTCTCTCCCGGTATTGGGGGTGAGGTCGCGCTATGTCTAGGAGAGCCATTACACGAAGTCCTTGGCCAAGGTAGGAGATTTACTGGTAGGTATTCCAGTAGTATCTCAGGGTGTTATGGGCTACACTCCGACACGACTTGTGCCACTTTTGGGGGTCTGACTTTTACTAACCCCCTAGGCCCGCCATGCGATGCTCATAGACGAACGGACCGGACTGTACGGATATTGTCACTGACAGGCTCAGTAGGATGTTAGGATGAGTTCGCTCATCGACGTCCCTTTTGGTCAATACTTGGTAGCCCGTCATGTATGGCTAATACCTCTGACGTGCTAGTGGTTAAATCCACAAAAAAGGTGTTGACGAGTCTTTGGAGTCCTCCACATACCGTTTTCTCAAGTTTCGGGCGAAACGCTGTAGAGGCCGTATGGAGATATGGCAGGGTTCGATCAGATACGTGCGGTATTGCACGGATCAAGATCGGACGGATAATACTAGCGGGCTTTGGTTTAAGCCGGATCCTAGTATTGTACAGTGTAGATTTTATCTCAATGCATTTGTATTTCGGTCGAAATACAAATGCGGGAATGTATATACGGTAGCGGGGTTTTCCTGTAATTTATTACGGGATCAGTTTTTTGGAGTTGCCAGTTTGCTTTTCCGTTTCGGCCATTTTTCTTTGTATCTTTCGTTTGCTGGAAAAATGGTGGAGGAGGGCTTATTTGCATTTGTGCAAATAAGCATTTTGGAGGGTTGTCTTTGCATATTGTTGTATCATGATGTTTCTCCCACCCTTGACTTTCTTTTGCTTCATGATCGTTTTCATGATGGGTGTAGCTTTCATTGACTCCATGACTTCATGATTGCTTGACTTTAGGTGTGATGATGGATGATGGAGTGTTGGATTTGTTAGTTATATGTATGCCCTAGAGGCCATTACTATACATAGGATGTATATTGTAGTGGATGCTGGGACATATATAGGGAGGACTTTCTTGCTCGACATGATAGTATGCTATCTGGTTGAACTTTACCTTAACGTGTATACTGATTGTCTCTCTGTTACATGTTGGTAAAGCCCTTAGGATGTGTGCTTGACTACCTGGACTATGATGCGGATCATACTAGTGGGGACATGGTAGTCCATAAGTACATCCTTCAAAGTCCCTAGTCGTGGGTGTATCGAGACGGGGCATCGATATACCAGAGTAGACTAGCGTATACCTTCTCGACCCATACAGATGGGCGATGGATGATCCCATATCCATTGGTGTTTGACATCAGAGATGGTATACGGGTGCTCAGTAGAGACTGGGTACACTGGACGGACTCGCCGAGAACTCCCAGATGGTATTATACCTCACGTCAGATGGCAGTTCTCTGGTGACACTGGTACAGAGTAGTCTGTTGACCCGAGATCGTCATAGAGTCTTGTGTGGTTCCCACTGTGCTTTGATTTCCATCTTACCACGTCCAAGAGGGCGTGCAAAACGGTGGTTTTTGGGTACAGTCCCGAGTCACATGGAGGCAATGAGCGATAGGAGGGGATTCGTCTCTCCCGGTATAGGGGGTTGATGTTGCGCTGTGTTCGATTGGCTATAACAGGAAATCCCTAGCCAGGGTTGCTGAGATTTACTGGTAAGTGTTACCAGTAGTTTCTCGAATTGTTATAGACCTCATATCGACACGACTTATCGAGCTATTGGGGTCTGACGTTTACCACCCCTAGGCGAGATATGCGACATATCAGACGATCAGACCGGACTGTACGGTAGTGTTACTGGTTGGATTCACTGGAGTGTGAGCGGGCTTGCTCTTCGATCTTCAGATCGCTCAATACCCGGGTGGCCGTTACGTTTAGCAGACCGCTTGCGGCTTGTGGATGTTTGATATGATCATCATCTGCTGCCGGCGTATTGACGAGTCTTTAGAGTCCTACACAGAGGTTTCCTGGCTCAAGCGAAACGAAATAGGAGTGCATATGAGATATGTGCGGGACCGAGAATGATACTAGTATGTGATACTGTATTCGATTCTCGCGATGTAACATTGATCGGTTATATGCGATATAGTCGGGTTATCGGATCAAGTGTTGATTCGATAAGTTGTTACTGAAGATACCAGTCGGTTATGTGCGACATGACCGGATCATTGAATCAAGTGTTGATTTAGTGATTTAATGCATAATTATATATTTGATATATTACTTTGCATTAACTAGTATCGGTTCACTTTGAATGGATTTTCTCACTCGGGTGTGCGCATTGCATATGCGATATGATTTTTGTGCACTTGATTGTATCATGTTTGATGATACATATGTTTTTTGTTAAGTGTAATGAATTAAACCTAGGTTAAGTAAATGATTGGGGTTTTCTTTTATTCATTCATTTATCTTTTCATTTGCATTTAAAAGATAAATGAGAAAAAAAAAAGGCAAAAGAGATAAGATGGTGGCTTTCTTTGTTCTTATTATGAAGCTTCATGAAGACTTTGACTTTTGTAACCATTTTGTCTCATGCTTAACCCTAACCATTTCACTTAACCTTGGTTCACTCTCTACACTTAACCATGGTAAAGATTATGATAAGAATGCTTTTATTATTCTTATTAAAAAAACTTATCATAACTTATCATAACATTTTACCATCTTCTTCTTCATTTCTTCAAGTGAAGAAAGCTTGCCTCCATCAATGGCAAGTGATGAAAAAGAGTGAGAAATCCAATTCTAAAGTCTACCCACTTCCTATTTCTTCATCCTCTACCTCTTGCCAAGTAGTAGAGTGTGTTTCCTTCACAAGTTTTTAGGGCTTGGTGAAGGTGGAGCTTGATTTAGCGATGCCTCGACGTAGATCATCTTCGGCATGGACATCGACGACCTAGCTCGCTTTTTCTCCGACGAAGCCGACTCTAGAGCCCGGATTCCTTTTGGACAGCGGAGACGACTTCGTTGCGGAGCTATGGAGGTGGAGCACCGGATCTACAAAGGTTGTATTTCCGATATCCCATTAGTTAAGTTGTTAACTAGTTTGCTTTTCGCCTAGATTTCTAGCCAACGATCCGTAGTCGGGTTTCTCGGCACCTAGAATTTTTGAAATTGGCATGGTTGATGCCTTGTGAGACCTCATTAGGATGCCTAGGATCCCTACAGTGGTATCAGAGCCTAGCTAGAGCCTTAGGCGAAGTCTAGACGGATTTTGAAACCCGAACGAACCCGAAAACCCAAACCCAAAATGCTCTCTGTCCTTTTTTCAAAAACACGGACATCCTAGTATATCCAATATTTCATATGATTCTTCTGCTGCGATATCTGTGATGTGATCATGTGATGTTCTGTGATAGATACAGTATATAGTATATATGATATATTATATAGATGTTACTTATTTTTTACACCCGCGCTAGCCCTGCCCCGCTCTGCCGTTAGTTACCTAACCTAACGGTGCACGAGGGGACATCGAGGCGAATGCGGATGGCATAAGTGTACGTCGTATTTATCTGTGATGTTTAGGTACTTAAATGATGGGACTTCATTAATGTGATTAATGAAACTAAAAGAAACCTAAGATGTTGTAGAATCGAATTTCAAAATAAAACAGGTAGCTACAGTTTTTGCTTTGCACAGCGGTATATATGATATATCCTGCACCTTATTCGATAAGGAAAGGACCGAGATCCCTTCACCGGGAGTGACTCCTTTAGCAATAACTGGCAGATGCTACACACTCGGTTTGTCTTTTGATTGCTTTTAAGAGTTTTTGCTTTGCACAGTGATATATGTGATATATCCCGCACCTCATTCGACGAGGAAAGGACCGACGATCCCTTCACCGGGAGTGACTCCTTTAGCAAAACTAGAAAAGCATCAAAAACACTCCATTTCAAAATCATTTGATTCTACAACGATATCAAGTTCATTACGCAATAGGTTTTCAGAAAACCTGTCGTAGCCCTCCGTCATTTCAAATAAGTACTAGTTAGTATTCGTGCTACGTTTGTTGACTATGTTAAGGCGTAGTGTGCGGTAGCTAATTAGTGCTTATCTGCATAAGCATATGATGTGATTGGATTAGGGTAGTCGTGCGACTTTGTTGACTATGTTAAGGGTCGTGCGGGTGGGTTTAATTCAATAGGGAAATGACGGGTTGAACTTGACTAGCACTTATGATTTGTTGACTATGTTAAGGTCATATAGCTGCTAGGGGCAAAATATTATCGGGAATTTCAAGTGTTGAAATTTGCAATGAGATTGCATACCTTCTATGAGATAGTTGGATCCCGATACCCGCTGCGAGTAAGAGTTACTCCTGGGAGAGTTTTACATATTACAATTAGCCGATCAAGTAGGTGTCTAGAAAGGTGTTAACGAGGTTACGCCTCTGGGAAAACGAGGTTTACATTAATTAGGTTCGTGCGAAAGCACGGGGGACCTCCCTTAAAGTACCGACACTGGCCTGGCTGAAAGATTGGCGAACTTGTAGTGTGTAATTAATCCCGGCTAGTCTTTCCTTTTAGGGTTTGAAGGAAGATTTGATAAAAAGCAGTGGGAGCCATCCTGATTAGATAAAATAAAAACCAATCTATTCTTGCAAGAGAGCACGCTGAGTGTTTTCTTCTCTCTCTCTCCAGGTAGCGACCATATCACGCCTTAATCAAGATAATAATACGGAATATTGACCGAACCCGCTTGTTATACTGAGCTGGAGAACGTTGGTCCCGCTCCAACTTATAATTGTTATAAGACAGAGTAGGAAATTGGGGATTACCAGAATTCCCGTGCCGCCCAAATGAAGAGAGTGCATGTTGATGCATCATCTTCGGGTGTGTTCATTACAGAGAACTGTTTCTCAGTATCCTTTACGTCCTGGGTATGTGATACCAGATCAGGATCCCAGATATGTAATATGTTACATAGGGCTACAGAAAGGTAGAGAACTGAGAACGGGTGATAAGTTTCATGAGGCAGAAAACGGGGCAAGTGTTGCAGCCAAGTCTGTTGGTCACTGTCACCCTGTATTACCAATACATTGATTCTGAACGAATGTTGTTAGATACCGAACCTGATATACAAAATCATATCAGTCTCTTTATTAGTAAAGAAATGATAAAATTTTGTATTGTTGGATAATGTTTTGAACATTTCCTATATCAAAAGTTGATAGGTTCAGGCACGTTGTCTAAAAGCATTAATGTTCTAAATCAAACTACAGTTCTTAGTATACGGAACACACACAAGAGGAAGAGTTCAGAAATGAACGAATCCTTCTTGAGGCATTGTAGACTAGGTCATATCAATGTGACCCGACTAGCTGAAGTTACATTTAGATGCATATTTAAATCAGTTTGAATTTACATCTTGTGAAACTCGCCAGTCATGTCACAAAGATAAGATGACCACAGCTCTGTTTATTGGAAACAGAGAAAGAGTTAGTAAACTCTTGGGATGATACATGTTGATGTATGTAGGTCCCCTGTCTACACATGCCAAGACCGGTTCTTTATACTTCATTATATTCTCTGATAATCTCTCAAGATTCAGATATATGTTCCTGTTGAAACACAAGTCCGAACCTTTTGAGATATTCACAGAATATGATTTAGAAATAGAGAACCAAAATACGGGTATAAGTATTATGTCCTGTGATGAGATCAGGGAGGAGAATACTTGAGCACGGAATTCCTGGACTATTCTAAAGGAGAATGAGATTCTCTCTCAGCATTACTCCTCCGTATACACCATAGCACGATGGTATATCGGGGTGGAGCAGATACACCCTATTTGATATGGTGTGCTCTATGATGAGTACTGCTGAGTTACCTTTTTCCTTTTGGGAGTTATGCACTTATGAAGTTGCATACCAATTGAATAGGGTTCCAATCAAATCAGTTGCCTACCATTTCATATGTGATATGGAAAGGGAAGAGCCCATGTCTTAAGCTAGTTAAGATTTGGGGTTGACCGGCCTATGTCTAAAAGCAAAATCCGGACAAGCTCGAGGCAAGGTCAGTTATGTAGAACTGGAAATGTTCCAGCTATACAAACTGCAGCAGATGATTTGGTAGAACCAAAGGATTCAGTAAATTCCAACGAACCTCAGCCTCTCCGCCGATCTAGTAGGGTTCCTCACCCACCTGAGAGATATTTCGATTTCTCTATGACAGTGGGAGCGAGGAATGCATCATGAGATGATGATCCAACTAGTTTCGAGCTGGCCATCAAGAGTGAGACTCTGTAAGAATGGCTGGATGTTTATCGATCTGAGATGGAATCCTTATACACCAACAAAGTATGGACTTTGGTTGCTATATCTGAAGGGTTAAATTCCCATCAGGAGCAAGTATATCTTGAGAAGATTACTTGCTGTACATGGAAAAGTTGAGACTTTCAAAGCTAGACTTGTTAAAAGTTTGCATCATTGACCAGGTGTGGATAATGATGAAACCTTTTCAAGTAGCTATGCTTAAGTCCATCCAGATCCTACTTGTCACGGCTACATACCATGACTGCGATATCTGGTGGTTGGGTGTCTTGACTGCTTTTCTAAATGATGATTTAGAAGAGAGCGTCTATAAGTACACAGCCAGAGGGCTTCGTAGACAGTGGGAGCAGCGGAAACGTGTGCAAGATGCTTTATAGGATAAAGCAGGCATCGCGGAGTTGGAACATCTGTTTTGATGGATTAGTCAAACAGTTTGACATCATCAAAATGGTAGATGAACCTTGTATATACAAAAAGGTAGTAGGGAGTATGGTGATGATCCTCGTAGAGTACGTGGATGACATACTCCTGATAGGGAAGGAGTTTCCTATGCTACGCTCGATCAATCTCCGCTTATCACTATGATTCTCCATATAGGATCAAAACGATACCTCCTAAATCCTGAGTTTTGGATCTATGAGATAGATTTAATTGGATGTTAGGATTCTCACTAGTTGTAGTGAGATGGTATCAATCGATCCAGGGGAGAATCACTGGAAGGGTTCCAGGGTGATAAGGACGACTGAATGTCAGTCACAGGCATTGTCTTTACCCTCAGTGGAGGGACGGTATGTTGGAAGAGTTCCAAGCTAGATACCGTGACATACTAGACGATAAAGGCAGGATACATCGCTACTTAAGATGCTACCAAAGAGGCTGTTTGGGTGCATATTGGTTCATGAGATGAACTATGTTCCTTCCATTGTGTGACAATGGAGTTGTGGCTTATGCCAAGGAACGCAGGTCCCATCAGTGATCCAGACATATTCTAAGGCAGTGTCGCCTGATCATGGAGATAGTTGATCTCCAGGGTGATCGAGGTTTGGAGAGTAGACTCAGAGGACAACACAGCGGATCCACTCACAAAGGCCTGTTCCCAGAGAGAGACTTTTATGGGATGGTTGAGTATGAGATACTACAACCACTGCTATCAGATGGCCCTAGTGCAAGTGGGAGATTGTTAGTTATATGTATGCCCTAGAGGCCATTACTATACATAGGATGTATATTGTAGTGGATGCTGGGACATATATAGGGAGGACTTTCTTGCTCGACATGATAGTATGCTATCTGGTTGAACTTTACCTTAACGTGTATACTGATTGTCTCTCTGTTACATGTTGGTAAAGCCCTTAGGATGTGTGCTTGACTACCTGGACTATGATGCGGATCATACTAGTAGGGACATGGTAGTCCATAAGTACATCCTTCAAAGTCCCTAGTCGTGGGTGTATCGAGACGGGGCATCGATATACCAGAGTAGACTAGCGTATACCTTCTCGACCCATACAGATGGGCGATGGATGATCCCATATCCATTGGTGTTTGACATCAGAGATGATATATGGGTGCTCAGTAGAGACTGGGTACACTGGACGGACTCGCCGAGAACTCCCAGATGGTATTATACCTCACGTCAGATGGCAGTTCTCTGGTGACACTGGTACAGAGTAGTCTGTTGACCCGAGATCGTCATAGAGTCTTGTGTGGTTCCCACTGTGCTTTGATTTCCATCTTACCACGTCCAAGAGGGCGTGCAAAACGGTGGTTTTTAGGTACAGTCCCGCGTCACATGGAGGCAATGAGCGATAGGAGGGGATTCGTCTCTCCCGGTATAGGGGGTTGATGTTGCGCTGTGTTCGATTGGCTATAACAGGAAATCCCTAGCCAGGGTTGCTGAGATTTACTGGTAAGTGTTACCAGTAGTTTCTCGAATTGTTATAGACCTCATATCGACACGACTTATCGAGCTATTGGGGTCTGACGTTTACCACCCCTAGGCGAGATATGCGACATATCAGACGATCAGACCGGACTGTACGGTAGTGTTACTGGTTGGATTCACTGGAGTGTGAGCGGGCTTGCTCGTCGATCTTCAGATCGCTCAATACCCGGGTGGCCGTTACGTTTAGCAGACCGCTTGCGGCTTGTGGATGTTTGATATGATCATCATCTGCTGCCGGCGTATTGACGAGTCTTTAGAGTCCTACACAGAGGTTTCCTGGCTCAAGCGAAACGAAATAGGAGTGCATATGAGATATGTGCGGGACCGAGAATGATACCAGTATGTGATACTGTATTCGATTCTCGCGATGTAACATTGATCGGTTATATGCGATATAGCCGGGTTATCGGATCAAGTGTTGATTCGATAAGTTGTTACTGAAGATACCAGTCGGTTATGTGCGACATGACCGGATCATTGAATCAAGTGTTGATTTAGTGATTTAATGCATAATTATATATTTGATATATTACTTTGCATTAACTAGTATCGGTTCACTTTGAATGGATTTTCTCACTCGGGTGTGCGCATTGCATATGCGATATGATTTTTGTGCACTTGATTGTATCATATTTGATGATACATATCTTTTTTGTTAAGTGTAATGAATTAAACCTAGGTTAAGTAAATGATTGGGGTTTTCTTTTATTCATTCATTTATCTTTTCATTTGCATTTAAAAGATAAATGAGAAAAAAAAAAGGCAAAAGAGATAAGATGGTGGCTTTCTTTGTTCTTATTATGAAGCTTCATGAAGACTTTGACTTTTGTAACCATTTTGTCTCATGCTTAACCCTAACCATTTCACTTAACCTTGGTTCACTCTCTACACTTAACCATGGTAAAGATTATGATAAGAATGCTTTTATTATTCTTATTAAAAAAACTTATCATAACTTATCATAACATTTTACCATCTTCTTCTTCATTTCTTCAAGTGAAGAAAGCTTGCCTCCATCAATGGCAAGTGATGAAAAAGAGTGAGAAATCCAATTCTAAAGTCTACCCACTTCCTATTTCTTCATCCTCTACCTCTTGCCAAGTAGTAGAGTGTGTTTCCTTCACAAGTTTTTAGGGCTTGGTGAAGGTGGAGCTTGATTTAGCGATGCCTCGACGTAGATCATCTTCGGCATGGACATCGACGACCTAGCTCGCTTTTTCTCCGACGAAGCCGACTCTAGAGCCCGGACTCCTTTTGGACAGCGGAGACGACTTCGTTGCGGAGCTATGGAGGTGGAGCACCGGATCTACAAAGGTTGTATTTCCGATATCCCATTAGTTAAGTTGTTAACTAGTTTGCTTTTCGCCTAGATTTCTAGCCAACGATCCGTAGTCGGGTTTCTCGGCACCTAGAATTTTTGAAATTGGCATGGTTGATGCCTTGTGACACCTCATTAGGATGCCTAGGATCCCTACAGGATTTGCTTGTGATCATTTCTTCACATCATCACTCCTTTCTCTCTCTTGCATGATATTGGCTCACTCTCATTTTTTTGATCCTCACACTCTACTCTCTCTCTTCCTTCCTCATACATGGCCGGCCACTCAAGGGGTGGGGGTTGTCCAAAATTTGTATGGGGAATTTTCGTTCTTTTCATACTACAAAAATTCCCAAGTTCATCCACAAAAGGTTCACATCTCATTCCTCCACGAAAAGGCAACTTATAGCAACCCTTTGAGATATAGAGCACTACACTCATTCTACAGCACTTCTTGGGCACGTCGGCTCGCCAACTTCGTGCCCGAGTTGCCTCGGTCCAGAGGTGGGAGCCCGTAAAAGAAGCCGGCGACGTGGTGCCCTTCCGGCGAGGAGGTGAAGACCGGAGATTCCGTGGGGAGATCGAGACGACGACGAGAAGACCGAAGGACATGGATCGCTCGGTATATCTCTCTACCCCTTCTCTGGTTAGCTAAGATTATGTTAATGGCCCGATCCGGGTTTTTAGTGCGCGGTGGTGCCGGTTCAAAAAGTTAAAATAAATTATCGTTTTCGCAATTTGGCCTCGGATTGACGGCCGGGGCGCCGCCGTGTACTTACTCCACCTCGCCTTCCAAGGCGGCAACCCTCGCCTTCATCGCCTCCAGCTCCCGCCTGGAGCTCACTTCCAGCGAGGCGAGTCGGCCCGTAGCCTCCAGCACTGGGGCTACCACCTCGTCTTCCATACGCAAAGCGAGGGCCATGAGCTGGAGAACCTGGAAGGCACGAAAAAGATCAGAAAGATGAAGGAGGCACCGAATCTCACAATGAACCAAACACTTACCTGCACGTACTCTTGGGCGATGGACGCCAGCTGAGCCCTGAACGTCCCCTCGGGAACTCTACCCCCGGCCGAGGTCTCTATCTCATGCAGAAGGCTATCCGCAACGGATAGCGCCAATGGCACCGCAAACCAAAGGCCCCTTCCTCCACCATGGTCGGCGAGGACCGGCCCCGGGAAGGTCTCCGGGAGCTCCTCTTGAGCGGCTCCGATGGAGAGCCGATCTCTTCTCCCGAGGCCGGGTCCTCCAAAATCAGGGCCCGCTTCCAGCCCGACACTCCACTGGGACCCGGGGAGGGATCCGCCCCCGAGCGCTCGCGGGACACCGCCACCAGAGCAGTAGGAGCCGGGGCGGGCTTCACGCGAGAAGAACTGGCGCCCCCAGCCTTAGTAGCCTGCCTCGGCTGGCGCATGGAGGCTTTGAGCGAGTCGAAGTCCATGGATCCTGCACAAAACAAATACCCAATAAATCAGCGACACGAGCAAAACACAAGCCAAAAATCTAACCTAACTTACCGACGAACTCAACGGGGCTGAGCCCGGCCCAGCTCAGAACCCTCTCGGACAGCAGCACGTCAGGTCGGGGGATAGGCTCCTATGATGCCACCCTCACCGCGGCGGGGTCATTGGACTGGTTCCCCGGCAAACATTTCTCCCTCGACCACTTGGTAGGCACGGGCCAGTCCTCGCCCTCAGAAGGGTAGACGAAGAAAATTTTCTTTTTCCAGTCATGAATAGAAGAGGGCAAGGCCATGACCCCGGTCCCGGCCGCACCCCCCGGCCGCTTTCTGAAAGAGAGATAGATCCATCTCGAGTCACCAGCTCGACTACCGGGGTGACTTTTGAAGACGAGAGAAGAATCAAGAAGGGAAAGGCTGAAGGGAACCGCCTGTAACTTCAGGCGGATCAAGAACCCGAGATGGATCCACCACGAGTTCGGCACTAACTGGCCGGGGGCCAAACCGAAAAAATTTAGCGCAACAACGACCTCGGGAGAGAAGGCCAGGCGCATTCCGCCCCAAAAAGCTTCCAAATACAGGGCGATTTCCCTACCCCGTACTTGATCCGCCTTCTCTCCTTCCTTGGCCAGTCGGAGCGTGTAGCGCGAGGGGATGTGGAAGCGAGCCCGAGCATTAGAGAGCTCGTCCTCATGCCTCACCCAACACGGGGAGCCGGGGGCCACATCTGCCGCCTCCTCCCTGGGGGCTGCCCCTGCCTCACGATCCCGGGGAGAGGATCCGACCCCTGATCCTCGAGGGGACTCAGACACAACTGAGGGATCTCTAGAACCTACTCCTACAACACCTACTGACTCTACAATGGAAGACATCTAACCTTGAAAAAGAGAATCTTCATGGGCGGAAAGCGGGAGAGAGAAGACGAGCGCCGAGCAACCAGGACTTAAGAGAAGGAAATATGAAGGAGTAGGGCCCAAGGGCGGACCCTACCCCTATTTATTGTTGCGAGCGGCCTCATCCAATGATGCCCGTCATCTCCCGCCGAAACGACTCCTCGTGTCCAGCGGCTCCGATCGCTCCACGTGTCGATCCTGCGCTGGACCGCATCCCATCAGACACCGCAAGCCTGCATATGTTGCGTTGTTTATATCAGATTATTGCATTTTTATACCACCCAATTTTTATCATATTGCTTATCGGTAAGTACTCTTGAGCCGTGTTTGCTAGTCAATTGCAGGATACAGGTTCTCGGCTCTTAACAATGAAATTCATGGAAAAACACGACAAAATCCGGGTTCCTGCCAACCACAGATAAAACACGGGTCTCCGCTCTTTATCCGTCTGTTACCACACACCAGTTTAAGAGACAAAATGGCAAATCATTGCCGTTTTCATGCACAAGGCTCAATGGCAACACAAGATCCAAGAAATCTACACGGAGCTCGAGGAAATCATGACAAAAAGATCCACATCAAATCACCTTTTGCTCAACAGAAATTCTGGAAAAATCGTGAAGAAAATCTGAGAAAATACATATACCAGAATAAAGGGCACAGCAAACCAGGAAAAGCCACCAAAAAATGAAGACCCAATTCCTCTAAAGTGTCACGGTTCCGCGGCAATAGCAGGCTTAGGCCGCGGAACCGCGGCCGTACGGTGGCGGAAGTTTACCAAATTTTGGGGGTATTTTGGTCTTTCTATGTACATGCAGAATTTTGCCCTAGATTTCCATTTCCCTGCCTATAAATAGCCCAGAACCTTGTGAAGCCAAGGGGGCATAATCTTGTATTTTTCTAGGTTTAGAATACTTGTTTCTTCTTTCTCTTCTCATCTCTTCTCCATTGAAAAACTTGTAGTGAGCTTTTGTGAGTGAAGAATGATGAATAAAGAAGTTCCTTTTGTTATTATACTTGTCTTGTTCTCTTATTATTGCTTGTAATTTTTCATTTGTTAAGTAGTTGTTGTTATTTATTGTTGTTTCTTTCTTTCTCTTTTTCTTTATCCTTAAAACAACCATGATGCTTACGCTTGATCCTTGCCAAGGTGAGGTCGCAAATAGCTAGTTGTTATCTTCTAATCCCCTTCTTTCTATCTTCCTCTTTGTTTTGTTTTCTTTTCATTATGATGTGTGAGTAGTTTCCATACTTGTTAGGGTAGGATAAGGGAAGTTTGAAAGAAGGAAATCTCTCTCACTCTTTCCTTGCCCAACATCTTAAATCGACTCCCGTTAATTGAACCACAATCCGCTCCCTACGGCATCCTATCCTACATGATAGCGGTGATTCCGTAGTGAGACCGGTTGTGGTTGAATTAACAGGAGGTTATGGCTAAGAGCCAAGAACGGACGGACAAGCACCAAAAGGAAGAACTTAAGCGTTGGAAAGCCTAGCTTATACTCACAAGTTCCTTCCTAGTCGTGCTAATCCCCGTTGTTGCCGATTACCGTAACACCGATATTAAGAGTGGCAACGAAAGAAGTGAGCGACTCCTAACTCAAACTAACCTAATCCTAACCCTAACAAGCTCTCTTTACATATCATTTTAACACTTAGTTAATCACAAACAAATCTGGAAAACTGGACTTAACTCGTTAAAGCACATAGAAAAAGATTCCCATCTCCCTGCGGACGACCCGTACTCAACCGGCTAGCTACAAGCGAAACCGTTTTGATTGCGGTAATTAACTAAACTTGAACACGCAGAATCTCTACCAATCACGCGTCAGCCAATTGACCCTTGACGCGTGGACCGTCGCTTTAGTGGCAAAGTGCACGAACCGGCGCACCTTCTTTAAATGCAAAGATCTCGCCCTGATTCGCTAACAGAAAAGACAACTGACGGCCCGAGAACTCGTCTCGACAAAAGCCCTGGGAAGGAGCTCGCCTCGGGAGGCCTAGCAGTCTACTCTTGACCCGACCAGCTAGCTGGTCAGGACAAGAGTGGGGGGATAATGATGATGCTCAATATTGGCGGTCTTCAAGATCTGTACACGTGGCAGATGACGTGTCCCAAAACTCAGAAGGAAGGGCCACAGGGGCCGACCAAGCAACCCCTGTACCCGGCCCTCTACAAGTTGGCCTCCTCGACCCCCCTTGCTCATCACCGAACTCCCAAGCCGAGGCCGTCTTCCTCGGTCCCTCCGACCAGCTCCATCGCTCATAGGCGTAATCGCCGCTCCGCGAATCTCGCCATGCACGAATTCTCCGCCAGCAACATCCCATGTTCTACGCCTCCGCGATCCCCATTAATAGGCGATCCGCTCTCTACGCGGGCATGACGTCGGGAGTGTAACTGCTGGCGAGATCCTCACTCCTGGTGCTGTAACACTGTTCATATCAGATTTTTGCATTTTTATACCGCCCAATTTTTATCACATTACTTATCGGTAGGTACTCTTGAGCCGTGTTTGCTAGTCAATTGCAGGATACAGGTTCTCGGCTCTAAACAGGAAATTCATGGAAAAGCACGACAAATTCTGGATTACTGCCAACCACAGATAAAATACGGGTCTCTGCTCTCTATCCGTATGTTGCCGCACACCAGTTTAAGGGACAAAATGGCAAATCGATGTCATTTTCATGCACAAAGCTCAATGTCAACACAAGATCCAACATATCTACGCGGAGCTCAAGGAAATCATGGCAAAAGATCCACATCACATCACCTTTTGTTCTGCTGGAATTCTGGAAAAATTGTGAAGAGTTTCTGAGAAAAAACATATACCACACAGAAGACAACATCAAACCAGGGAACCCCACAAAATCCGAGGAGCCAACTCCTCTATTAGGCCACGGTACCGCAGCATAAGCATGCTTAGGCCGCGGAACCGCGGCCGTACGGCCTCCTCAGAATGTTATCTTTTAGGGGTATTTTGGTCTTTTCATGAAGGGTCAGAATGTTACCCTAGGTTTCCAGCTCCCTGCCTATAAATAGTCCAGAACTTGCCAAAGCCAAGGGTCTTCATTCTTGTATTTAGATTTTAGAATACATGTGTTGTTCTTCTTTCTCCTCTCATCTCTTCTCCATTAAAAACTTGTAGTGAGCTTTTGTGAGTGAAGAATGAATAAAGGAGTTCTTGTTCTTACCATGCTTATTTTGTTGTAATTGTTAATTATATTTGCTTGTATTTTTCATTTGCTAATCTAGTTGTTGTTATTTATTGATTGTTTCTTTCTTGTTCTCTTTTTCTTTATCCTTAAAACAACTATGATGCTTAAGCTTGATCCTTGCCAAGGTGAGGTCTCAAATAGCTAGTTGTAATCTTCTAACCTCTTTCTTTCTATCTTCCTCCTTTGTTTTATTTTCTTTTCCTTATAATGGGTGAGTAGTTTTCATACTTGTTAGGGTAGGATAAGGAAAGTTTGAGAGAAGGAAATCTCTCTCACTCTTTTCTTGCCCAACATCTTAATTTGGACTCCCGTTAATTGAACCACAATCCGCTCCCTACGGCACCCTATTCTACATGATAGCGGTGATTCCTTAGTGAGACTGGTTGTGGTTGAATTAACCGAAGGTTAAGGTTAAGAGCCAAGAACGGACGGACAAGCACCAAAAGGAAGAACTTATGCGTTGGAAAGCCTAGCATATACTCGCAAGTTCCTTCCTAGTCGTGCTAATCCCTGTTGTTGCCGATTACCATAACACCGATATTAAGAGTGGCAACGAAAGAAGTGAGTAACTCCTAACTCAAACTAACCTAATCTTAACCCTAACAAGCTCTCTTTATATATCATTCTAGCACATAGTTAATCTCAAAACAAACCTGGACATTTGGACTTAACTCGTTAAAGCACATAGAAAAAGATTCCCATCTCCCTGCGGACGACCCGTACTCAACCGGCTAGCTACAAGTGAAACCGTCTTGATTGCGGTAATAAACTTAGTACGCAAAAAACTCTACCAATCAAATGGCGCCGTTGCCGGGGAGACGGTAGTTTATTTCTTTGTGTAATTTCGGGTTAATTTGTGAATATAAATATAACCGAAAAACAAAACAAAAAAATATATACATTGTAAAAAAACCATCTTTTTATTTTTGATTAGTTTTTGTGCAAGTGTGCAGGATAAAGAGACGGTCGAGTTCAGTGCCAAAGACGTGGGAAGTTAGACCCATATCTCGCGGCTACACCGCGACGGATCAAGACGGAGCCAACGGTCTACTGTAAAAATCTGGAGCTGATACTGTGAGCAAATCATGATTCAGGAAATCCAGACAAGAAGAGGACAGCCAATTAAGGACCCACAAGATTTTTGAAGCCCCATATCCACCTTACTGCCGCGGAACCGCGGCATAAGCAGGCTTAGGCCGCGGAACCGCGGCCGTTTGGTGCCTTCAGGGTGCCAAAACTTCTGTGAGTATCTCTCTACTCTCCCCCACTCCTCTGAACTCCACTGAACTGTGTTTTCTGCAGCATTCTTTGCGCAAATTCTCTTCCCCCTTCCAATAAATTGTTCTTGTGCAGGATTCTTTGCGCCGCGCTAAAAAATAAAAATTGATTGCAGTTGATTGTTACTGCTTTGCATATATTAATACGGACTTTAAGTGGCTTGAAACCAATCCAGATTGGGTGGGGATTTCATCACCCTTCCCAGGACCCCAGAAATCACAAAAAGTATATGCATTGACCATTGCTTAAATTAAAAAATACTAGACTCAGCCCTAAGGACTTCGCGCTCAATAGGACAGAGGACTAGTTACAGGTATTGGTCGTTTATCCTATCCTGACTTTGCGGTGTCTAGGAAAGTATGTCCAAGGCAAGTGGTTACTTAATTAGGACCACTACTTACGTAGTGGGGAGCCTCCCACTTACCTGGCACTTACCTGGCCGCAATTGGCGGAGAAGAGGCGGTTTGAGGTCCTATTTCTAGCCCTTTGGAACAGTTAGGAGCTGTCTAGTTGACCTAGGTGACCCTAGATCTAGGTGTGATTGTGCATATCTTGTTTGTGATTGCTTGAAGCCGTAAGTCCGTACATATTTCTGTAAAGCTCTTTCTAAAAAAAAACACAAAACCAAAAACTTTTATAAAAATTTGCCCTTTGTCGCCAAAATCCTATTTTTTCACCCACCTCCTATCGTATTTCTCCATTGACGTTTTCTTACCCTCACCTTCTCCGCTTTGACTATACTAAACCCGTTTAGTGTATGTCCGCTTGGACTCGGGACACTAGCGCCCGTCTAGTCCGCGTTACGTTAGTCGCTACCGACTACGCGATCGACTCAGACGTCGAAACTCCATCCATGCCTCTTTCACGCTTACCTTTGCCGGCCAACTCCGACATTGACCGGAATTTTGTTCATACATCCTCGCCTTCACCATCACCAACCTCTTCTTCCGCGATGTCAGGATTTAATCCAAACATCTCTTTGACTCCCCCGGGATTGACTCCACCTCCTATGGAGGCGAATAACCAACCACCGCCTGTTGTAGCGCCGCAGCGAATCGCGCTCCAGGATCGTTTCTATCCCACCCGTTCTGCACTTCCCACTTGTCTTTCCCTTCCACAGGCCAATGGGGATAATTTTGAAATTAAGCCCCACTTCATTAACATGCTTCCGAAATTTCATGGGCTTGAATCTGAAGATGCCTATATCTTCATCAACAAGTTCCAAAATATTTGTGCCATGATGAAAACTACCCAGCTGTCGGACGATGCTATACGGCTACGGGTCATTCCGTTCACTTTGTGCGATCTTGCTGAAAAATGGCTGTATAGCACCGCTTCCCACTCCATAACCAGTTGGGACGAGTTTGTGAAAGCGTTTCTCAAGAAATTCTATCTGAATTATAAAACCGCAAGGATCCGTAACGAAATCAACCAATTCTCTCAGCTTCCTACTGAACCCTTCTGGAAGTGCTTTGACCGGTATAAAGACCTTCTTGTTCAGTATCCTCACAATGGTATCGAGAAATGACAACTTTGCCAAACCTTATACGAGGGCCTGAACCCAGCAACCAAGTAGTTGTTGGAAACCATTTGTCAGGGCCACTTCCTATCGAAATCTTACGAGGAAGCGTGGAAATTCTTCGACGACCTTGCGGAACAAACGCTTCAATGGGAGAGCACTAGACCAACTACTTCTTCTTCTTCCTCCACTTCTACTGGTCAGTCTAGGGTAGGAATTCACCAACTTGATGTCTCTATTGCGATGAAAGCTGAAATGGCTGCAATAACGAGAAAACTTGAAGCGATAGAGAGCAAATTTTCATCTCCTGCTCCTGCCCCTGTTCTTCCTCTTCGTACCATTTGTGCTTGTTGTTTCAATCCTTCTCACTTAACCGAAGAGTGTCCTTACAATCCACCATCTCAAGGACAGGATCAGGCTAATGCTGCATTTCAGCAAAGACCGAGAAATGATCCATACTCTTCCACCTACAATCCCGGTTGGAGGACCACCCCAATTTCGCCTGGAATAAGAATCAGCAACAATTCCAAGGCAACAATTTCCAGAGGCCCCCTCCTCCGCAACAACAAGCGCAACAACAAACTCAACATCAGTTTCAGCAGCCCTTCCAACCCCAACCTTTTCAAAATCAGATGAACAACTTTGCACCCAACAATTCTTTTCCGCAAAACAACTTTGTTCCGTCAAACAACGATAAGGTTTCCTCGCTAGAACGAAGTCTGGAGGCGTTCGTTAAACAATCGACACAATCCACCGCCAACATCCAGTCGTCTATTCAGTCTTTGGTGCAACACACTACTGCACACGGGCAAAGCATCAAGACCATCGAAGCCCAGATTGCACAGCTGAATGCGACGTTAAGCGAGCGAGAAAAGGGGAAGCTTCCATCTCAACCACTCCCAAATCCCGGTCACCCACATAATGTACATATTGCTCTTGAACAACAGAACAATAATGTGAGTGCCGTGACTACATTGAGATCGGGAAGGATGCTGCACAACAACATCGGCACAACAATTGAGGATAATGACACCTCGGCCGCTTCTTCTTCTCCTTCCTCATCTTCTAAGACTATTCTTCATTCTTCAAAAGGCTCTTCTTCCTCTTCTTCTGCTCTGAATGGACCCACTTCTCACTCAACGAAAACACCAGCTCTGGGATCCATTCCAACTCCACAATCTCCTCCACAAGCATTAGACTCAACCAATTTTAAAAACGCTCCATTTCCAAACCGATTGAGGTCCAATAAACAAAATCCACAAATGGAGAAGATTCTGGAGTTGTTTAAGCAGGTTAACATTAACATTCCCCATTTAGATGCTGTCCAACAAGTCCCGTCCTACGCGAAAATCTTAAAGGACTTGTGCACGAAAAAGAGGAAGTCTCAGGTACCCAAGAAAGTTTTCTTGGCTAGTGCTGTGAGTGATGCTCTTACCCAATCTTTACCGCAAAAACGGAAGGACCCTGGCTGTCCTACAATTTCGATTACCATTGGGGATAAGAACATCAACCGCGTACTATTAAATCTTGGTGTCAGTGTTAACCTGCTTCCATACTCAGTATATGAGCAATTAGGTGTAGGAGAGCTGAAACCTACACACTGTACTCTCCAAATGGCCGACCGATCAATCACCCATCCTAGGGGTGAGCTAGAGGATGTGTTAATCAAGGTTGGGGACTTCATATTCCCCGTTGACTTCATTGTATTAGACACAC
Organism: Agapanthus africanus; assembly: GCA_030015575.1. Classification (NCBI taxonomy): domain Eukaryota; kingdom Viridiplantae; phylum Streptophyta; class Magnoliopsida; order Asparagales; family Amaryllidaceae; genus Agapanthus; species Agapanthus africanus. The sequence continues at coordinate 676,260,622 of JASDDO010000019.1, read as the reverse complement.
AGCCTGTAGCTAACTCCCGGAATCAAATTCCGGTGATACTCGGTCGCCCATTCCTTGCAACCTCATATGCTGTGATCAATTGTCGCAATGGTTCGATGAACCTATCTTTTAGAAACATGACAATTGAACTCAACATTTTTAGGTTGGGGAATCAGCCCACCGAACCTAATGCTCATATACAAGACGTTTGCTCAATCTAGGAGATCACCCCAGAAGAGTGTGAATTCGAGGAGTTTTTGTTCGATCACGATAACCTTAACGCCACTAGTGCGTTCCTCTTCGAACTTGCTACTGTTTCTGCGCCCGACAATGACTATGAGTGTTTCACTTTCTCGAACGATCTTAGCCACTCACCACCCGAGTTTGAATCCTTCGAATTTACGGATGAGTTACCTGAACCATCCAACTCGGTCGCTTACACTCGTTTTGAACCTTTGCTGGAATCCTTTGAGTTTGAGGCCTTTTCACCAATCTTGCCTTCCATCGTTTCACCTCCAACGCTTGAACTCAAGCCTTTGTCGTCTCACCTTAAGTACGCTTACTTAGGTGAGAACGAGACCCTCCCTGTTATCATATCGGCTTCTCTAGCTCCAGAGCAAGAGAAAGCCCTTCTTGCGGTCTTGCACAGCAATAGGCAAGCTTTTGGCTGGTCCATGGCAGACATCAAGGGGATCAGTCCCCTGATCATTAAACATCATATTCATCTGATGGATGATGCCAAACCAGCCAGGGATCCACAAAGGCGACTCAACCCAGTCATGAAGGAGGCTGTGAAAAAGGAAATCGTGAAATGTCTAGATAGTGGTATCAATTACCCTATCTCTGATAGCCAGTGGGTTAGCCCCATTCACGTTGTCCCCAAGAAATCAGGCATAACGGTCATTACTAACGAGGCGAATGAGTTAATCCCTACTCGCACCCAAACTGGGTGGCAAGTATGCATCGATTACAGAAAACTCAACGCCGCAACGCGGAAGGACCACTTTCCGCTACCATTCATTGACCAAATGCTTGAACGATTGGCCGGACACGAGTACTACTGCTTTCTTGATGGCTACTCCGGCTATAATCAGATTCCCATCGCCGAAAAAGACCAGGACAAGACCACATTCACTTATCCTTTCGGCACGTTCGCATATCGTCGCATGCCCTTTGGGTTATGCAATGCGCCCGCTACCTTCCAGCGGTGTATGATGGGAATCTTCTCAGACATGGTGAAGAAATTCCTGGAGATCTTAATGGACGATTTCTCCATCTTCGGGGATTCCTTTAACGAGTGTTTGCTGCATCTTGACGCTGTCCTTACCCGATGTAAGGACAAGAACCTCACTTTGAATTGGGAGAAGTTCCACTTCATGGTGCGTGAAGGTATTGTCTTAGGACATATCATTTCGCAAAATGGCATAGAGGTTGACAAAGTGAAGATTGAGGTCATTTCCAATCTCCCTCCTCCCAGATGCGTCAGAGACATCCGAGCCTTCCTTGGCCATGCCGGTTTCTATAGACGGTTCATCAAGGACTTTAGCAAGATTGCTAGGCCCTTGACTCTTCTACTAGCCAAGGACACACCATTCGACTTCAACTCGAGCTGTGTGACTGCGTTCGAGTCATTAAAAAGCTCACTCACTTCTTCTCCCGTTCTTTCTTCACCTGACTGGATGCACCCATTTGAGATTATGTGCGATGCATCCGACTTTGCCATTGGTGCTGTCCTTGGACAATACATCAACAAGATGTCGCACGTGATCTATTATGCGAGCCGAACCCTGAACGACGCCCAACTCAATTATACAACAACTGAGAAGGAATTCTTGGCTGTTTTATTTGCTTTAGAAAAGTTCCGGCCGTACCTCATCGGCTCCCCAGTCATTGTCTACACAGACCATTCTGCTCTGCACCATCTTTTTGCGAAGAAAGATGCAAAATCTCGGTTAATACGTTGGATCCTCTTGCTTCAAGAGTTTGACCTTGTCATCAAGGACAAAAGAGGATGTGAAAATGAAGTCGCCGACCATCTCTCACGACTTCCTTCTTCGCCGTCGCCTCAACTTCCGATCAACGACGTTTTTCCGGATGAACAACTCTTGACAGTATCTCGCGAACCCTGGTTCGCAGATATTGTGAACTATTTGGCCACAGGGCTACTACCGACTGAATGGTCAAGTCAGGACAGACTTCGATTCTTATCCCAAGTAAAACACTTTTACTGGGACGAACTCTATCTGTTCAAGTACTGTCCCGACCAGATTATTCGTCGATGTGTCCCTAACGATGAATTCAAGAGTGTGCTGTCATTTTGCCACGATCAAGCATGTGGCGGGCATTTTGGCCCCAAAAAGACAGCTGAGAAGATCTTGCAGTGTGGTTTCTACTGGCCACAACTCTTTAAAGACGCTCATGACTACTGCAAGACTTGCTACTAGTGCCAACACTTGGGCCGGATATCCAAGAGGAACGAGTTGCCGCTCCAACCGATCTTAGTTGTGGAGATTTTCGACGTTTGGGGGATAGATTTCATGGGGCCGTTTCCCAGCTCTTTTGGGAACTTGTACATCCTTCTCGCTGTTGATTACGTCTCTAAATGGGTCGAGGTTGTGCCCAGCCGGACTAACGACAATAAGGTTGTCGTTAGGTTTCTTAAAGAAAACATTTTCTCCCGGTTTGGGCACCCCCGAGCGATCATTAGCGACAATGGAACTCATTTCTGCAATAAGACTTTCGAGGCCTTGATGCGGAAATATTCCATTAATCATAAGCTATCTACACCCTACCACCCCCAAACCTGTGGGCAAGCCGAAGTTTCAAATCGGCAAATCAAGTAGATACTGGAGAAGACGGTTTCCAAGAATCGAAAGGATTGGTCGTTGAAACTCACTGATGCCCTTTAGGCATTTCGAACGGCTTATAAGACCGATCTTGGCATGTCTCCCTATCGGCTTGTGTATGGAAAGGCTTGCCACCTCCCTGTCGAAATAGAGCATCGCGCATTTTGGGCGATAAAAGAACTGAATCTGCCTCTTGAAGATGCGGGCAGCTATCGGAAGCTGCAGTTGAACGAATTGAGCGAGCTTAGGGATGAGGCTTATGATAACGAGGTTGTCGTTAAGAACCGAACGAAGGTGTTTCACGATAAACACCTTTTGCGCAAAACTTTCGTACCTGGTCAACAGGTACTGCTTTACGACACCCGGCTACACTTCCATCCAGGAAAGCTCAGATCTGGCTAGAAAGGACCGTATTTTGTGCGGAATGTGTATCCGCATGGCGCTGTGGATTTGGAGAATCCAAAGGACGGTTCATTTTTCAAGGTAAATGGACACCGACTTAAACTGTACCTTAGCGCCGAACCAACAGAGGAGCTCCTGGTCTTACAGGAGCCGGTTTACCCTGCATAATCTTTCTTTGCCTACCACCAAACTTCGGTTATCCAGCCAAGAACAGTGGACACTGTTCCAAATAAGTTTGGGGGTATGTATATACCATTTTGTATTTATTTTTGGATATTCTTTTCCATTTTTACTCTTTAAAAACATAAACAAAAAAAAAATTGTGTATATCTAACCGACAATTTTGACCCTTCAAATGATCTCTTCATGCAATGACAGTGAGGACACTGTCCAGTTTAAGTTTGGGGGTACGCTCGGTACGCATTTCTAACCTTCGCATTCATATGTATATTTTGCATCTGCATACTAAAATCCATAAAATCCATAAAAATCAGAAAATTTTCTAAAAACGTAAAAACTTTTCTGTCAAGTTAGCTAGTGGGAGAACTCTGATTCAACATTTCGACGGTTTTGTTTGATAAGATAAGAATAACTAAATCTTATTTTTAGATTTTGAAAACCTGAAAGATAACTCTCCTTTGAAGTTAACTATAGCTGATATACGTCTTTACATCACACTACACGTGTCGTGAGTTTTGGAAATTAGATGACAAGTCTTTTATGTCTAAAAACTTTTAAATGGATAAATGATTTTCTGAGGATCAAATAGGTTTGTTCTGAAATAAGTAATATCAAGAATAGTTTATGAAGTGAAGTGAATATAAGGAATGTTATTGATGCCTTAATTGGAACTAAATCTGAAAAATAACCCATCTGGAACTTGATTGGAATGATTACACACCGAACCCACGAAACACGTCTTTTATCCAAAAAAATAATTGAACTGCCGGTTATATCTCCGTTTGTACTGAACCATCATGATTTTCACGCTAAATTGTCTTTTGTTTTTGGACCTAGATAACTTGAGTAATTAAGTCCGCTGGGGTGTCTCTACACCTAATGCCCTAAAGCCAACTGGTTTGGGTGCATTGGCCCAAAGCTCGTTAAGAAGCCTAGAAAGTCCAGATTAAAACAAAGTCAAGCAAGTGCTCTCTCCAAGTTAAAATTCCTAATGGTTCTTTGTGTGAGAATAATCTTGACAAAAGACAGGCTTTTATAAAAAAATATTTCTAGCAGAGATATGAAGGTTTTATTCTATGATAAAGACTATTGCACGTTCACAGAGGTGTGTATGAAATGAAAACAAGAAAAAGGTGGAGTGAAAAATAGGACCTAGTTTCTTGTTAAGGAAGATAGAAATTCTGAAGTTGAAACCTTACTGGAAAACGAAACTTGAAAAATGCTTAACTCTTTATAAAACTTATGTGATCCTTTTAAAATTTTTATCTGGGCTTTATTGTATGACATGATGACTTTATTCGACCCTTCTGGAACTTAACGACACTATTTGCACTGCACGTAAAGACATATAAAATCTTAAGTTAAATAAGAAGCGAGATGTGAAAAATAAAGGTTCGATAGTCTAGAATTAGGATAATAGAATTGTTATTTTCTGAAACAAAACTTTAGGGTTTGAATCATAGTTATTTTGCAAAACTAGCTTGACCGAATTTTATGGGTAGTATCCGCTGAAAACCCTCAGGAGACAACACTCCTCCTACTAGGGACACCTAGAGGTTTAACGGCTTGTTGCACATGCTTAGTGCAATCGCGTTCCCTGCGAAAGTGAGGTTAGGAATTTTTTGTGAATAAATTGGCTTTGCTCGGGACGAGCAAATGATAAGTTTGGGGGTATTTGTTCATATCAGATTTTTGCATTTTTATACCGCCCAATTTTTATCACATTACTTATCGGTAGGTACTCTTAAGCCGTGTTTGCTAGTCAATTGCAGGATACAGGTTCTCGGCTCTAAACAGGAAATTCATGGAAAAGCACGACAAATTCCGGATTACTGCCAACCATAGATAAAACACGGGTCTCCGCTCTCTATCCGTATGTTGCCGCACACCAGTTTAAGGGGAAAAATGGCAAATCGATGTCATTTTCATGCACAAAACTCAATATCAACACAAGATCCAACATATCTACGTGGAGCTCGAGGAAATCATGGCAAAAGATCCACATCACATCACCTTTTGTTCTGCTGGAATTCTAGAAAAATTGTGAAGAGTTTCTGAGAAAAAACATATACCACACAGCAGACAATATCAAACCAGGGAACCCCACAAAATACGAGGAGCCAACTCCTCTATTAGGCCGCGGAACCGCGGCATAAGCATGCTTAGGCCGCGGAACAGCGGCCGTACGGCCTCCTCAGAATGTTATCTTTTAGGGGTAGTCTTTTCATGAAAGGTCAGAATGTTACCCTAGGTTTCCAGCTCCCTGCCTATAAATAGTCCAGAACTTGCCAAAGCCAAGGGTCCTCATTCTTGTATTTAGATTTTAGAATACATGTGTTGTTCTTCTTCCTCCTCTCATCTCTTCTCCATTAAAAACTTGTAGTGAGCTTTTGTGAGTGAAGAATGAATAAAGGAGTTCTTGTTCTTACCATGCTTATCTTGTTGTAATTGTTAATTATATTTGCTTGTATTTTTCATTTGCTAATCTAGTTGTTGTTATTTGTTGATTGTTTCTTTCTTGTTCTCTTTTTCTTTATCCTTAAAACAACTATGATGCTTAAGCTTGATCCTTGCCAAGGTGAGGTCTCAAATAACTAGTTATAATCTTCTAACCTCTTTCTTTCTATCTTCCTCCTTTGTTTTATTTTCTTTTCCTTATAATGGGTGAGTAGTTTTCATACTTGTTAGGGTAGGATAAGGAAAGTTTGAGAGAAGGAAATCTCTCTCACTCTTTTCTTGCCCAACATCTTAATTCGGACTCCCGTTAATTGAACCACAATCCGCTCCCTACGGCACCATATCCTACATGATAGTGGTGATTCCTTAGTGAGACCGGTTGTGGTTGAATTAACCGGAGGTTAAGGCTAAGAGCCAAGAACGGACGGACAAGCACCAAAAGGAAGAACTTATGCGTTGGAAAGCCTAGCTTATACTCGCAAGTTCCTTCCTAGTCGTGCTAATCCCCGTTGTTGCCGATTACCATAACACCGATATTAAGAGTGGCAACGAAAGAAGTGAGTGACTCCTAACTCAAACTAACCTAATCCTAACCCTAATAAGCTCTCTTTATATATCATTCTAGCACATAGTTAATCTCAAAACAAACCTGGACATTTGGACTTAACTCGTTAAAGCACATAGAAAAAGATTCCCATCTCCCTGCGGACGACCCGTACTCAACCGGCTAGCTACAAGCGAAACCGCCTTGATTGCGGTAATAAACTTAGCACGCAAAAAACACTACCAATCAAACACCTTAGGATGTGTTTAGTGGCTAATTATATTTTAATAGGTGGTTTTTAATAAAAAGTTTACCAAATTGATTTTCAAATATTTTATCAAATTTAATGAATATTTTATTAGAATTTTTCTAGGCTTGCACACACTTGTGCGTGTAAACTAGGGTTAAAAATAGGGCTAAACCGTGATTGGCAACCATGGTGGACTAACCCTTTTCTTAAGCTAATATAAAATTTGAATTAATTTATTTGGGTTTTTATTTAAGTGTTTTTTCTTATGGAAAAAGGGATTTAAATTGTTTTGGGTTTGACTTGGTGAGAGAGAGAGAGTGTGTGCATGATGGGCATGATGGCCTTGCCATGCTTCATTAAATGAGAGGAGAGAAAGGGGGGGTTGACTAACCTTAGCTCTCATTTCCTTTGCTTTGTTCTCATTTTTCTCTCAACTCTCACTCATACACACACACACACACAACAGCAGCCCCAACAGCCTCAGTAGCAGCAGCAACATCAGCACAAGCAACAGCAACAAGCAGGCAGCAGCAGCAGCAGTGAGCAACAGCAACGGCATCAGCCCCAGTTGCAGCAGCAGCAGTTCCAACAGCACCAGCAGCACCAAGCCTTCTTCTTCTCCTTCCTCCTGCTTCCTAGGGTCGAGAGTGGGGTATATTTCTTAAACCTACTTCCTAGTTGCTTAGTTTGTGTGTTTATAGCTTCGATTAGTGATTAATTCTGCGTTTTAGTGCTAAAATGGTATTTTGTGTGAAGTTTTGGCAAGGAGGTGATTTTGATAGTTAGCCTAGCTTAATTATGTGTTGTTAGGGCCATGTTAACCTAGCTTAACCCCAATTTCACTAAAATACCATCAGGTTTCTGTTTGATGTAAAATTATCGTTTTTAAGCAAATTTCTAGCTTCCTGTAATCTGCTGTTGACCCAGTGATTTCAGAATAAATCTGAGTTAACTAGAGTATAGTTATTAGATGTTGATCACATATCCAGAACAAGACCCCCTACTTCCACCTCTTGGCCGCCGAAAAATTCATTTTGGCCGCAAATTGCGGCCAGATAGGAGACCTGGGTGCTAGGGTTTGTGGTGTAGGTGTCTGCTGTGATTTGAAGACTTATGGTATATGCAATTTTGTTAAACTCTTTCTGTAGAAAAATCTGGGACCAATTACCCTGTTTCGTATATTTGTTTTAACCTTCGCGACATGTGGGATACGTGTGTGGGTTTGGAGTTTTCTGCGTATCGCGGCGTGTCGGGTTAGCTTCAGGCACGAAATCACAAGTTTTAGCGTATCGCACACACACGCGTTTGGTTCGCGACGCGGGGTTCTAGTTTGGCTTCAATGTTGTGTTTTTGGTAAATTTGAGCTTATGTGTGTTATTTTGTGAAATTCTAAGTTCGCAGGCGAGTACGACGGACGCCGCGAAGAAGGGGAAACAAGTCATCGGCTATACTTAGCACGAGACTACGGTGAGTAGATTTAACATCTACGGGGAAATCGCCCATATGGCGTTATGTGTCAGGGCTGATAGGACATTATAGTAGCATATTGCATTTGCATATATTTAACTGTTCATGGATACTATTTGTTGCATACCGCATTCCCTGCTATATCTATATGAATTTAGAACTGATAACACACCGCACTGTTACTAACGATTCATGTCGCACGAGCACTAATCTGCATGTTACACATACACCGTTAGTAATTGCCATGACATTCACACTATAGAATCGCCTTGAACAATATACTGTTGCTCACCTCCTATATGATTCGACATGATTATGATACTGTTGGGGTAAAAATTTACACCTCGGTTGACCAAGTCAAAATAAAAGTCAACCACAAGCCAAGTGGGCCCAAGCCCAGATCCAGTGGGCCCATGCCCGGGTCGAGCAAGAACATGAAGCAGCCGGCCTCCCACCATGCCAAGATAAAAAATTTGTAATAAATAATTTTGTTGCGTTTCTTTTATTTTATTTTAGGGATAAATGTAAGAAAAATAGGCATAAAGCCAAATTTTTGTAAAGCCCATGGCTTATGTGCAAAAAGAAATGGCACATGAGCCAAGGGATAGGCAAAATGCCATTTTGTGAAGCCCAAGGGGCTGTGTGTAAAGTGTATAGCCTATAAAAGCAAAGATAATGAAATATCTCAACAATTTTTTCTCTCTCTAAAAATTTTCCAGATCTGAGATCTTTCTTCTTCTTCAAGATTCCAAAACCTTCTTCTTTCTCTTGAATTAAATCAAGAGTTTTACTTTTCTTTTTATAAAACAAAATAGTTTTTCGCCACCAAACCCATAAAGGGGAACTCAGATCTTCCATTAGATCTAAAAAAGAAGAGATTTTTAAAAATCCCATATCTCTTGATCTTCAAGATCCAGCTAACAGAGGAGGAAGAAGAAGAACATCTTTCACTAAACCCCAAAAAAAAAACACTCAGGAGTCCAACTCCTCTCTGATTTCTCTTCCGAGAAATTTTTTTAGGCTAAAAGCCTCTTTTTCTCGCCGGCGCTCAAGCGCAGAGTGCCCGCGTGCCGACACGTGGCGCGCTTGCGCTCGAGTGCTCAGCGCAAAGCGCCCACGTGCCGACACGTGGCGCGCTTGCGCTCCAGCGCAAGCGCTCGAGCGTAAGTCGCCCCCGTGCTGACACGTGGCGCTCTTGCCCTCGAGCGAAAGCGCTCGAGCGCAACTCGCCCCGGTGCCGACACGTGGCGCGCTTGCGCTCCAGCGTAAGCGCTTGAGCGCAAGTCGCCCCCGTGCCGACACGTGGCGCTCTTGCGCTCCAGCGCAAGCGCTCGAGTGCAAGTCGCCTACGTGCCGACACGTGGCGCGCTTGCGCCCAAGCGCTCAGCGTCCGAGCGCAAAGCGCCAACGTGCCGGCACATGGCGCATTGCGCTCCAGTACTCTGCGCTCGAGCGCAAAGCACCCACGCGCCGACATGTGGCACGCTTGCGCTCAAGAGCCCAGCGTCCGAGCGCAAAGCGCCCATGTGCCGACACATGGCGCGTTGCGCTGCAGCACTCTGCGCTCGAGCGCAAAGAGCCCACGTGCCGACACGTGGCGCGCTTGCGCTCAAGCGCCCAGGCGCTGGCCCCACGCATCCTTTGGATGTCTTTTTCCCCTTTATTTATATATACATGTATATATATACATATGTATAGATATGTACACATACATATACTCCACGACACTGTCCCTATTAGAAAAAAATTTCTAACGGGGCGCTGCCCCACACCCAGCAAGGGGGCTGCTAGCCCCCTTGACCCCCAGCCCGCTATCCGGGTAGCAGGACCCCCGTAAAAACTCTGCGTGGCTCCTGATATATTTAAACCCCCCCTCCAAAACAAAACACACGTACACTGCACATCGAGTTCGCATAACCAATTTAACCCGTCAATCGAAGGTTCCCTCGCTCCAAAGGCGAGGGGTAATTAACGACAGTTTAGTCCGCGGCTGCCGAAGATTAGGATCCCCACAATCATTAAACCTCGGCCTACCCTAGGCAGGGGGGATCTGTAGTATGCCTGACAAGCGTGCGCGTATTCCCATCTCAATAGGGTGACGAAAAACACCCTACAGATTCTGGCACGCCCGGTGGGACCTATCTCTCCTCCCATATTTCGGGTTAAACGTTCATGCGAACTCAATCAATGTTAGTTATATGTATACCCTAGAGGCCATTACTATACATAGGATGTATATTGTAGTGGGTGCTTGGACATATATAGGGAGGACTTTCTTGCTCGACATGATAGTATGCTATCTGGTTGATCTTTACCTTAACGTGTATGCTGATTGTCTCTCTGATACATGTTGGTAAAGCCCTTAGGATGTGTACTTGACTACCTGGACTATGATGCGGATCATACTAGTGGGGACATGGTAGTCCATAAGTACATCCTTCAAGGTCCCTAGTCGTGGGTGTATCGAGACGGGGCATCGATATACCAGAGTAGACTAGCGTATACCTTCTCGACCCATACAGATGGGAGATGGATGATCCCATATCCATTGGTGTTTGACATCAGAGATGATATACGGGTGATCAGTGGAGACTGGGTACACTGGACGGACTCGCCGAGAACTCCCAGATGGTATTATACCTTACGTCTGATGGCAGTTCTCTGGTGACACTGGTACAGAGTAGTCTGTTGACCCGAGATCGTCATAGAGTCTTGTGTGGTTCCCACTGTGCTTTGATTTCCACCTTACCACGTCCAAGAGGGATTGCAAAACAGTGGTTTTTGGGTACAGTCCCGAGTCACATGGAGGCAATGAGCGATACGAGGGGATTCGTCTCTCCCGGTATAGGGAGTTGATGTTGCGCTGTGTTCGATTGGCTATAACCGGAAATCCCTGGCCAGGGTTGCTGAGATTTACTGGTAAGTGTTACCTGTAGTTTCTCGAACTGTTATAGACCTCATATCGACACGACTTATCGAGCTATTGGGGTCTGACGTTTACCACCCCTAGGCAAGATATGCGACATATCAGACGAACAGACCGGACTGTACGGTAAGTGTTACTAGTTGGATTCACAGGAGTATGAGCGGGCTTGCTCGTCGATCTTCTGATCGCTCAATACCCGGGTGGCCGTTACGTTTAGCAGACCGCTTGCGGCTTGTGGTTGCTTGATATGATCATCATCTGCTACCGGCGTATTGACGAGTCTTTAGAGTCCTACACAGAGGTTTCCTGGCTCAAGCGAAACGAAATAGGAGCGCATATGAGATATGTGCGGGACCGAGAATAATGCGTGTATGTGATACCGTATTTCATTCTCGCGATGAATGTGTCGAATGGTTGTATGCGATATAACCTAGTTATCGAATCAAGGATTGATTCGATAAATCGATACATTGTATACTAGTCGGTTGTGTGCGACATGACCGGATCATTGAATCAAGTGTTGATTTAATGATTTAATGCATAATTATATATTTGATATATTACTTTGCATTAACTAGTATTGGTTCACTTTAAATGGATTTTCTCACTTGAAGTTCACAAGTTGTATATGTGATATACTTTTGTGCACTTGATTGTATCATGTTTGATGATACATGCTTACTTGAGTTTGTGTAAAGATTAAACCATGGTTATTTAAATGGTTAGGATTTTGTTTTTCATATCTATTTATTCATTTATTTCTTTCTTTTTGGCAAAAGAAAAGAAAAATGGTGGCTTTCTTTGGATGCATGTTGAAGCTTCATGAAGTTTTGACTAAGTCACCATTTTTGTATTCATGCTTAACCCTAACCATTGACCTAACCCTAGTTTATTCTCTACACTTGACCATGGTTGGATTATGATAAGTATTCATTTTATTTTCTTTTTGAAATATACTTATCATAACATTTTTCATCTTCTTCTTCTTCTTCTTCAAGAAGAAGCTTGCCTCCATCAATGGCAACTTGAGAAAATGAGTGAGAAATCCAATTCTAAAGTGAACCCACTTCCTATTTCTTCATCCTCTACCACTTGCCAAGTAGTATAGGGTGTTTTCTTCACAAGTTTCATGACTTGGTGAAGTGGGAGCTTGATCTTGTGATGCCTCGACGTAGATCATCTTCGGCATCGTAGTCGATGACCTAACCCGCCCATTTCTCCGATGAAGCCGACGCTAGAGCTCGGGATTCGATTTGGACAGCGAGGAGACTTCATTGCGGAGCTATGGAGGTGGAGGACCGGATCTACAAAGGTTGTATTTCCGTTCTCATAGTTAAGTTGTTAACTAGTTTCATTTGTCGCCTAAAATTCTAGTTAACGATCCGTATTAGGGTTTCTCGGCACTTGTAATTTTTGAAATTGGCATGGTTGATGCCTTGTGAGACCTCATTAGTGTGCCTAGGAACCATACAGTAGTATCAGAGCCTAGCTAGAGCCTTAGGCGATGCGTAGACGAAGTTTGAAACCCGAACGAACCCGAAACCCCAATTTTTCACCCTCTCTGGACTTTTTCTGAAAAAGTGGTTTTTTCCAAATTAAAAATTCTTAAAAAATTCAGCAGGGAATATTATGAATTACTGTGAAGCATGTGACATTGATTCGACAGAAGAGCCGCGGAACCGCGGCCCCACCCTGGCTTGTGCGGCGGTTCCGCGGCAAAAGTGCTGAATCAATGCACTTGCTTTGCACAGTAATTAGTTTCTGGATGTGCTGTATTTTATGGGAATTTTTAAAATTTATTCAAGAGTTGAATTTTCTGGGGTGTATTGGGAGTTCGTAGATTCGATCGGATTATCAGATTTTGTCTATGTGGCTTTCCGGATATTTTAGAATATGTTAAAAGGTTCGACCGGATATAAATACCCACCTTTTCCCCTGTCAGGAAATTTCCAAGTGTTGGATTTTTCCGTGGTTTAAAGACGTTCTAAGTAATGCAAGTAACGCGATGGTCCCTCTAGAAGATAACAAATCTTAACTCGATTATGTGACCGTTTTGAACTGCCCTTTGAACCTTCGGGTTTGGGGCAGTACGGCGTGCCACATGTGAGGCGTTGGCTTGACCCTTCTACGGCTGGACCGTTGGTACTGAGGCACGAAGTGAATGTTTTTAAACTTGTTTCATGTGTTGAGCGGTTTCGGGAAAACTTGGGTGTTCGATTGTTCGATTGGAAAGTTTAACATTTTCTATCTTATTCGGAATGTGATACAATAATTGGAATTCGCAATAAGTTATGTGATAACTGAATGAATGTTATAAACACAGCACTTTAGTCTCACTTGATCGGTTGCCACGGAATTTTGATGTGATCAAAAGTCCGTCGCAATCACGTAGCGTACGCGGATACTCGCCGGGTAAACTTAATAGACGGCCTTGCCCCATTGCCCCGACCAAGTGACTGTAGGAGAACCCCGTCGCCGAAAGCATCCGTTCGGGTGCTCGCGGCAGCGGTGTTCCGCCTTGGTGCACTTCGTCGACGGCGTCGGGGGTGCGGCCGCCTACTAAAGTTTGCGACGAGCATTCGATCAGGATGTCGGGAATCTTGTTGAATTACTCGACTTTATATTGAAAAGTGTTTTCGATTTTGAGACTAAAATGCGGGGTTTATAATTGTTAGGCATGCGATGTCTAAGTATTTCATTTGATTAGGCATGCGATGTCTAAAGCGGTTGCGGATTCCAACTGTTGTAGTTTTACACTTTCTTTTCTGTGACCGTAAGTGTAATATGTGATATCGCCGGTTTCGTTGCTATATGTCAACGACAATTGGGATGCGGATATTTACTTACGTTGATGACATGTGATGTTATGTGTTGCTGGATTTGTTATATTGGATCGTCGTGTTTGAATAGCCGGGGGTTTTTATGTCAGATGAGTGTTTTTCATTTTCATTCATGTAAAAACTTGTATGTAATATTCTTTTATTGGGGCACTTCCAGGTTGCGGAAGATGTCACCCTTTGTATATTATTTACTTTTCCGCACTAGGATAGACCCAAGGAGGGGAGCACAAGTAACCGGGTTCTGGAGTCCAGTGGGAGACCAACTCGAGGAGTCGAGTCCGGGTCTCCTAACTCTAGAATTGGTAGGGTTGCTTGCCGCTCTCGTCGGGGTCTAGGGGTGTGGGTTTGGCTATTCATCGCGACCGTGGAATCCGTGTTTTATACTGGCTCGTATTGAAAACACGGACGTCCTAGTATATCCAATATTTCATATGTTTCTTCTGCTGCGATATCTGTGATGTGATCATGTGATGTTCTGTGATAGATACAGTATATAGTATATATGATATATTATATAGGCGTTACTTATGTTTTACACCCGCGCTAGCCCTGCCCTGCTCTGTCGTTAGTTACCTAACCTAACGGTGCACGAGGGGACATCGAGGCGAATGCGGATGGCATAAGTGTACGTCGTATTTATCTGTGATGTTTAGGTATTTAATTGATGGAACTTCATTAATGTGATTAATGACATAAAAGAAACCTAAATATATTGTAGAATCGAATTTCAAAATAAAACAGGTAGCTACAGTTCTTGCTTTGCACAGCGGTATATGTGATATATCCTGCACCTTATTCGATGAGGAAAGGACCGAGATCCCTTCACCGAGAGTGACTCCTTTAGCAATAACTGGCAAATGCTACACACTCGGTTTGTCTTTTGATTGCTTTTAAGTGTTTTGCTTTGCACAGTGATATATATGATATATCCCGCACCTCATTCGAAAAGGAAAGGACCGACGATCCCTTCACCGGGAGTGACTCCTTTAGCAAAACTAGAAAAGCCTCAAAAGCACTCCATTTTAAAATCATTTGATTCTACAACGATATCAAGTTCTTTACGCAATAGGTTTTCAAAAAAAACATGTCATAGCCCTCCGTCATTTCAGATAAAGACTATTTAGTATTCGTGCTGCGTTTGTTGACCTCTGTCAAGGCGTAGTATGCGGTAGCTAACTAGTAATTATCTGTAAAGCATGTGATGTGATTGGATTAGGGTAGTCGTATGACCTTGTTGACCTCTGTCAAGGGTCGTGCGAGTGGGTTTGATTCAATCAAGAAATGACGGGTTGAACTTGACTAGTGCACTATGGTTTGTTGACCTCTGTCAAGGTCATGGCACACTAGGGGCAAAATATTATCGGGAATTTCAAGTGTTGAAATTTGCAATGAGATTGCATACCTTCTATGAGATAGTTAGATCCCGATACCCACTGCGAGTAATTGTTACTCCTGGGAGAGTTTTACACACTACAATTAGCCGATCAAGTAGGTGTCTAGAAAGGTGTCAACGGGGTTACGCCTCTGGGAAAACGAGGTTTACTGTAATTAGGTTCGTGCGAAAGCACGGGGGACCTCCCTCAAAGTACCGACACTGGCCTGGCTGAAAGATTGGCGAACTTGTAGTGTGTAATTAATCCCGGCTAGTCTTTCCTTTTAGGGTTTGAAGGAAGATTTGATAAAAAGCAGTGGGAGCCATCCTGATTAGATAAAATAATAACCAATCTATTCTTGCAAGAGCGCACGCTGAGTGTTTTCTTCTCTCTCTCTCCAGGTAGCGACCATATCACGCCTTAATCAAGATAATAATACGGATTATAGACCGAACCCGCTTGTTATACTGAGCTGGGGAACGTTGGTCCCGCTCCAACTTATAATTGTTATAAGACAGAGCAGGAAATTGAGGAATACCAGATTTCCCGTGCCGCCCCAACGAAGAAAGTGCATGTTGATGCATCATCTTCGGGTGTGTTCGTTACAAAGAACTGTTTCTCTGTATCCTCTATGTCCTGGGTATGTGATACCAGATCAGGATCCCAGATATGTAATCTGTTACATAGGGCTACAGCTAGGTAGAGAACTGAGAACGGATGATAAATTTCATGAGGCAGAAAACGGGACAAGTGTTGCAGCCAAGTCTGTTGGTCACTGTCACCCTGTATTACAAATACATTGATTCTGAACGAATGTTATTAGATACCGAACCTGATACACAAAATCATATCAGTCTCTTTATAAGTAAAGAAATGATATAATTTTGTATTGTTGGATAATGTTTTGAACATTTCCTGTATCAAAAGTTGATGAGTTCAGGCACGTTATCTAAAAGCATTAATGTTCTAAATCAAACTGCAGTTCTTAGTATACAGAACACACACAAGAGGAAGTGTTCAGAAATGAACGAATCCTTCTTGAGGCATTGTAGACTAGGTCATATCAATGCGACCCGACTAGCTGAAGTTACATGAAGATGCATATTTAAATCAGTTTGAATCTACATCTTGTGAAACTTGCCAGTCGTGTCACAAAGATATAATGACACCAGCTCTGTTTATTGGAAACAGAGAAAGAGTTAGTGAACTCTTGGGATGATACATGTTGATGTATGTAAGGTCCCCTGTCTACATATGCCAGGACTGGTTCTTTGTACTTCGTTACATTCTCTGATAATCTCTCAAGATTCAGACATATGTTCCTGTTGAAACACAAGTCCGAACCTTTTGAGATATTCACAGAATATGATTTAGAAGTAGAGAACCAAAAAGGGTATAAGTATTATGTCCTTTGATGAGATCGAGGAGGAGAATACTTGAGCACGGAATTCTTGGATTATTCTAAAGGAGAACGAGATTCTCTTTCAGTATTACTCCTCCGTATACACCATAGTACGATGGTATATCGGGACGGAGCAATCACACCCTATATGATAAGGTGTGCTCTATGATGAGTACTACTGAGTTACCTATTTCCTTTTGGGAGTTATGCACTTGAGAAGTTGCATACCAATTGAATTGGGTTCCAATCAAATCAGTTGCCTACCGCTTCATATGTGATATGGAAAGGGAAGAGCCCATATCCTAAGTTGGTTAAGATTTGGGGTTTTCCGGGCTATGTCTAAAAGCATAATCCGGACAAGCTCGAGGCAAGGTCTGTTATGTAGAACTGGAAATGTTCCAGCTATACAAACTGCAGCTGATGATTTGAAAGAACAAAAGAATTCAATAGTTACCAACGAACCTCGGCCTCTCCGCCGATCTAGTAGGGTTCCTCACCCACCTGAGAGATACTTCGGTTTCTCGATGACAGTGGGAGCGAGGATTGCATCATGAGATGATGACCCAACTAGTTTCGAGCTGGCCATCGGGAGTGGAACTCTATAAGAATGGCTGGATGCTTGGTGATCTGAGATGGAATCCTTATACACCAACAAAGTATGGACTTTAGTTGCTTTATCTGAAGGGTTAAATCCCCATCAGGAGCAAGTATATCTTGAGAAGATTACTTGGTGTATGTGGAAAAGTTGAGACTTTCAAAGCTAGACTTGTTAAAGCTTTTCGTCATCGACCAGGCGTAGATCATGATGAAACCTTTTCAAGTGGCTATGCTTAAGTCCATCCAGATCCTACTTGCCACGGCTACATACCATGAGTACGATATCTGGCGGTTGGGGTGCCATGACTGCTTTTCTAAATGAAGTTTTAGAAGAGAACGTCTATAAGTACACAGCCAGAGGGCTTCGTAGACAGTGGGAGCAGCGGAAACGTGTACAAGATGTTTTATGTGATAAAACAGGCATCGCGGAGATGGAACATCTGTTTTGATGTAGTAGTCAAACAGTTTGACATCATCAAAATGGTAGATGAACCTTGTATATACAAAATGGTAGTAGGGAGTATGGTAATGATCCTCGTAGAGTACGTGGATGACATACTCTTGATAGGAAAGGAGTTTCCTATGCTACGCTCGATCAATCTCCGCTTATCACAATGATTCTCCATAAAGGATCAAAGTGATACCTCCTAAATCCTGGGTTTTGGATCTATGAGATAGATCTAATTGGATGTTAGGTTACTCACTAGCAGTAGTGAGAAGGTATTAATCGATCCTGGGGAGAATCACTGGAAGTGTTCCAGGGTGATAAGGACGACTGAATGTCAGTCACAGGCATTGTCTTTACCCTCAGTAAAGGGACGGTATGTTGGAAGAGTTCCAAGCTAGATACCGTGGCACACTAGACGATAAAGGCTCGATACATCGCTACTTAAGATGCTACCAAAGAGGCAGTCTGGATGTATATTTGTTCATGAGATGAACTTCGTTCCTACCATTGTGAGACAATGGAGTTGTGGCTTATGCCTAGGAACGCCGGTCCCATCAGTGATCCAGACATATTCTAAGGCAATGTCACCTGATCATGGAGATAGTTGATCTCCAGGGTGATCGAGGTTAGAAGAGTAGACTCAGAGGACAACACGGCGGATCCACTCACAAAGGCCTATTCCCAGAGAGAGACTTTTATGGGATGGTTGAGTATGAGATACTACAACCACTGCTACATATGGCCCTAGTGCAAGTGGGAGATTGTTAGTTATATGTATGCCCTAGAGGCCATTACTATACATAGGATGTATATTGTAGTGGGTGCTTGGACATATATAGGGAGGACTTTCTTGCTCGACATGATAGTATGCTATCTGGTTGATCTTTACCTTAACGTGTACGCTGATTGTCTCTCTGATACATGTTGGTAAAGCCCTTAGGATGTGTACTTGACTACCTGGACTATGATGCGGATCATACTAGTGGGGACATGGTAGTCCATAAGTACATCCTTCAAGGTCCCTAGTCGTGGGTGTATCGAGACGGGGCATCGATATACCAGAGTAGACTAGCGTATACCTTCTCGACCCATACAGATGGGCGATGGATGATCCCATATCCATTGGTGTTTGACATCAGAGATGATATACGGGTGCTCAGTGGAGACTGGGTACACTGGACGGACTCGCCGAGAACTCCCAGATGGTATTATACCTTACGTCAGATGGCAGTTCTCTGGTGACACTGGTACAGAGTAGTCTGTTGACCCGAGATCGTCATAGAGTCTTGTGTGGTTCCCACTGTGCTTTGATTTCCACCTTACCACGTCCAAGAGGGCGTGCAAAACGGTGGTTTTTGGGTACAGTCCCGAGTCACATGGAGGCAATGAGCGATACGAGGGGATTCGTCTCTCCCGGTATAGGGAGTTGATGTTGCGCTGTGTTCGATTGGCTATAACCGGAAATCCCTGGCCAGGGTTGCTGAGATTTACTGGTAAGTGTTACCTGTAGTTTCTCGAACTGTTATAGACCTCATATCGACACGACTTATCGAGCTATTGGGGTCTGACGTTTACCACCCCTAGGCAAGATATGCGACATATCAGACGAACAGACCGGACTGTACGGTAAGTGTTACTGGTTGGATTCACAGGAGTGTGAGCGGGCTTGCTCGTCGATCTTCTGATCGCTCAATACCCGGGTGGCCGTTACGTTTAGCAGACCGCTTGCGGCTTGTGGTTGCTTGATATGATCATCATCTGCTACCGGCGTATTGACGAGTCTTTAGAGTCCTACACAGAGGTTTCCTGGCTCAAGCGAAACGAAATAGGAGCGCATATGAGATATGTGCGGGACCGAGAATAATGCGTGTATGTGATACCGTATTTCATTCTCGCGATGAATGTGTCGAATGGTTGTATGCGATATAACCTAGTTATCGAATCAAGGATTGATTCGATAAATCGATACATTGTATACTAGTCGGTTGTGTGCGACATGACCGGATCATTGAATCAAGTGTTGATTTAATGATTTAATGCATAATTATATATTTGATATATTACTTTGCATTAACTAGTATTGGTTCACTTTAAATGGATTTTCTCACTTGAAGTTCACAAGTTGTATATGTGATATACTTTTGTGCACTTGATTGTATCATGTTTGATGATACATGCTTACTTGAGTTTGTGTAAAGATTAAACCATGGTTATTTAAATGGTTAGGGTTTTGTTTTTCATATCTATTTATTCATTTATTTATTTCTTTTTGGCAAAAGAAAAGAAAAATGGTGGCTTTCTTTGGATGCATGTTGAAGCTTCATGAAGCTTTGACTAAGTCACCATTTTTGTATTCATGCTTAACCCTAACCATTGACCTAACCCTAGTTTATTCTCTACACTTGACCATGGTTGGATTATGATAAGTATTCATTTTATTTTCTTTTTGAAATATACTTATCATAACATTTTTCATCTTCTTCTTCTTCTTCAAGAAGAAGCTTGCCTCCATCAATGGCAACTTGAGAAAATGAGTGAGAAATCCAATTCTAAAGTGAACTCACTTCCTATTTCTTCATCCTCTACCACTTGCCAAGTAGTATAGGGTGTTTTCTTCACAAGTTTCATGACTTGGTGAAGTAGAGGCTTGATCTTGTGATGCCTCGACGTAGATCATCTTCGGCATCGTAGTCGATGACCTAGCCTGCCCATTTCTCCGATGAAGGCGACGCTAGAGCCCGGGATTCGATTTGGACAGCGAGGAGACTTCATTGCGGAGCTATGGAGGTGGAGGACCAGATCTACAAAGGTTGTATTTCCGTTCTCATAGTTAAGTTGTTAACTAGTTTCATTTGTCGCCTAAAATTCTAGTTAACGATCCGTATTAGGGTTTCTCGGCACTTGTAATTTTTGAAATTGGCATGGTTGATACCTTGTGAGACCTCATTAGTGTGCCTAGGAACCCTATAATCAATACACATATCGATTGCCTATACTGAAATGATGTTTTTTTTCCGTGAAGCAATCAACCTTCGACGACAATGTCTCCCCAGACGAATTCAGCTTCCAACATGACCCCGATTCCGTGCGTGGTCAAGATCAACGCTCGTGTGGTTCTCCCCGCAAGCCTCAGTCAACAGTGGGAGGAACCGCCCTGCCAGTTCGGCTCCGCCATCATCTACCCTGCCGGAAGCGCTCATCTGGAGGAGATCCCGGCGGAACAGGTGGCCAAGCCGGTCTCAAGGGGTAAGAGGCCGAATGTCGTGATCACCAAGGCACCACAACCGAAACTTAATACGATATCTGAACGATTCTCTGGTGCTCCAGTGGAGGGCAAGAACTTCGGTACAAAAGGCAACATCAGATGTTGCGGACGAGCTCAGGCGATGACTCCAACAAATGCACAATCGAGCATATCTCCAAGGCTCTCCATCGCCCGGTCTGCGGCGTCTTCCCAAAGAGCCGAAGTCTGCCAGGCGCTTAGAACAGAAAAATTAAGGAAGAAGCGGCTCAAGTATCGAGCCAATAAGAGGGCCAGGGCTTCAGCCAAATGGAATCGTGTGAAGTCCTAAGTGCAGGGTTGCCCTGCGACGACGGCTGAGTCAGACGTAAGAATCGGCAATTCCTTCGAGCCTCTGAAGTGGGTTCAGAAAAATGCCATGACCGCCAGAATCAAGAAGACAGCGGTCCGAACAGTGCTACGAAGAGACGTGTCCCGGCCCCAACAGAAAAAGTATGACACTGTCTCTTCAAGGGTCTATCAGGCGCTCTGTGTCGCACGAAAGCAGCGGGGCAAATCCAGAAAAGAAGCGCCAGCACCATTCAAGAACCTGGTTAGGCCAGCCGCCTTCAATCGACTACCAGCTACCGAAGCAAGGGGGTCAAGACAGCGATCTGTGAAATCAGCCGCCAATGATAGAAAGACGGCCGGATATATCATCCATACGGTCTATATGGCGGGCGGGCGCCCCAGTGACAACCTTCGCAGCAAAAGCAAGGACGGGGCCACCACATCCCAAGCCCAATCTAGCCTGAATATGGTTGCCGCCGCCCAAGAACAGCCGCCCCCGCTGGATGAAGAAAACCCTCTCGATGATGATGATAGGCAGATAGACCCCTCGGTCCATGTAGAGTCATGCTCGGACAGCAAGGAAGAGCCGACTTTCCGCCCCAGGACTGCGGAGCAGGAGCTGCTTCAAGAGCTTCGAAAACAGCTCGGGGGCAAAGATAAAGAGATAGCCAAGCTCTATTCGAAGATTGAGGACTTAACGAACGTGGTGATGCAGCTTACGGCTCAAATTGCTCGAGCGCCTCCCAATCAGGCACAAGCCGCTACTAATCAGCCGGGTGATGACAATCCGAGGCAGCCAATGCCTGTTCCTTTGGGACCAAGACTGGTCGAGCCGAATGAAAGCCGGCCACATTCCGCTTCTGGGGACGCCTTGGCCCCAGATAGCACTATCCCGCTAACACAGGATCGGATAATGGATTTGGTCACCAGCAAGGTTAAAACATTGGTGGCCGAAGCTGAAGCTCAGAAAGAAATCGGCAGTAGTGGGCGGCCATATCCCGCGCAGTACGATCTGATTGAGTTCCCAAGCGGCTACGTCATTCCTAAGTTCGGATGATTTGATGGAACGGGGAATGCAAATCAGCACGTCGCCCACTTCAAAGCATCGTGCGGAAATACAGGGGGCAATGACGCGCTCCTCCTTCGTCAGTTTGTCAACAGCCTGACCGGCGTCGCCTTCGACTGGTATGCGAGTATACCAGACGGGTCCGTCATTACCTTTGCCCAAATGGAGTCCCTGTTTCGGCAAAGGTTCATGAGTGTCAGTAATAAAATCTTCATTGTCGACCTTGTGAGGACCAAGCCGGGGAAGAATGAAAGCAACACCAACTTCATCGCCCGATGGCGTAATCTCACAGTCAAGTGCGAACCGCCGCTAGAACAGGACCAGTCCGTCGGCCTTCTCATTGGGAACCTCAGCAATTGGATGGTCCCATTCTTGTGTACAGCGGGCCTCAAGACATTTCAGGAGCTAACCAAGAAAGTCCAAATGCTGGAACGCTCAAAGCAAGAGTCCCCGCCGGACTCTCAGAGAGACAAAACTTGGAAAAGCAAGCGGGACGACAACCGTAGAAGCGGGAGTTCCAGCAGTACCAATGTCTTCAATGCCTCCGACAATGAAGAAAAGCGAAGGGCGAGCGAATCCAAAACCAACCGGTCTCGAAAGCCATTGCTGGGAGGAGATGGGCCTTCCCTAGAGGAGAAAAAGAACAAGGTTTACTCTTTCAGAAGGGACAAGGTCCGCAAGATATTTAAAGATGCCTTGAACAACGGCCTACAATTGCCGGAGTCGAAAAGACCCCAAGAAGCAAAAATGACCGACAATCCTCTATATTGCCCGTACCACCGAGTAGTGAGCCATGCGATCGAGGATTGCTATATCTTCAAAGAATGGGTCGAGAAGCAGTACAAGACTAGAGAAATCGAGCTGTCCAAAAGTGTGTTGGTGAACAATCAAGTTGCAACCACCAACTTTATACAGACAGAAACTGAAGCCTTCTGGGAGCAGACAGCCGAACCCGCTGCCCTGAGAAATGAAACGGACTCATCGCGGCCTCCGTGGAGTACGCACATATCAAAAAAGACGAAGAAGATGATAAAGCTACTTCGGAAAGAACCCAGGACGGAATGGGAAGGGCAGAAGAAGCCTACCAACCCAGCTGCCAATGCGGCTCCATCAAGCTCAAAATCCAAGAATCTCAAGAAGAAGAAAAGTGCAGCTCGGCACGAAAAAGAGTCTGCAGGGAGATCGACCATTCAAAAATATATCGATTCCATTTAAGAATATGAACAAAAGGAAAGAACATTGATTCAATTGAAGGAGTTCTTCCCTGTACAAGCGGCTGAAATTCTAGAGGAGTTAGAAGAAGACTCCAATGAAGAGATCCCAGTAGTGACCTGCTACGCCATCCATCTTTGCAGCGACTCCAAGGATGAGCTCTGTTTTCCCGAAGAGGACGAGGAGCTCACCACAAAGGCCAATCAAATCCAGCTCAGAAGCGGCAGGGCTCTACCGCCAAATCAGGGCAACGCCCCAAAAGGGAAGGAAAAACAAGTCGCCAATGAAGAAGATGGCAGAGAACCGGCTGATGAAAACATAAGTCCTTCCTCGGTGGACTATAATGTCTTGGCACATCTCCGGAAGCTCCCGTCTCTCCTGAGCATCTACGACGCCTTGGTCCTATCTAAGGAGCTTAGAGATGTTCTCATTCACGCTCTACAAAACCCCGAGCGGTATCAAGCTCACTTTGCGGAAATTAATATGAAAGAAGCCCAGCATGCTTTGCATGCCGCCGCAGTCACATTTAAGAATGAAGACTTGCTACTGGGAACGGCTGAGCATAATCGGCAGCTTTACGTGACCGGGTACAGTGACGGAGATCGAATTAATTGCATATTGATTGATACGGGGTCCTAAATGAACATCATGAACTTGCGGACGCTGAAGAGTTTGTCAATGGACGTCCGACACCTGTCAAGGGAAAGGATTGTCATTCAAGGCTTCAACCAAAATTGCCTGCAAGTTCTGGGGTCCATAGCTCTGCCAATCAAATTCGGGGATCTGCAAACTGAAGCTAAGATATACGTGATCGATGCCGACACGTCTTATAAGATTCTCTTGGGGCGGCCGTGGCTCTACGATTACGGCATCATTCCGTCAACTCTCCATCAATGCATGAAGTATACTAAAAATGGCGAAGAAAGACGCATTGACGGAGACATCCAGCCGTTCGGTGTGCATGAAGTCCGCTATGAAGATTCTCGGTACTTTATGAACCACCAAAATGCTAAGCCATAACTGACTGAGGATAGACCGGCCCCAAGATTCAAAAGCAAATCTGCGCCGGCTGTCACTTTCAAAAGCAAAAATACCCAAGTGCGCCCGCATTTCGGCAGCGACACTGATGAGTCCGACGCTGGAAGCCCGTCCTTCCGCAAAACTCACCCTCATTTCGGCAGCGATACGGACGAATCTGTTACTGAAGGCCCATCTAGCAGCAAAGTCCGCCCTCATCTTGGCAGTGACACTGAAGAGTCAGAAGAAGAAGACCTGCCGTGCAACAGCTATGCAGATCGGCCCCCATGCAGCAAGCGAAACTACGAAAGACCTTCGAAGTCGCAGAAGGGTCCCTGGCCATCACAAGGGTGCCGGAACGGATGTGCAAAGAGCTCGACGCATTGTCAGTCTCTGGCGTGGACCAGCTGAAAACTTTCTACGTGCCCGGGAGGAAAAATGGACAGAAGGGCATCCTGTTTTACAGGTCAAACCCCGTTGTGCACCCGGACGACCTTTCTGTCGCGTGCCTTCCCTATGAGAGAGGCATACGAGCCATCCTTAATCCCAGATACTATGCGCCCGAGATGCGGGAATACATTAAGAAGTGCGGATGCCGGCTATATCAAACGGAGTCCGAAGCAAAGTTTTACGAAGGGCTATGGTATCCGCCCCAGGTCCGAGCACTCATCGATGGACGAATTCCAGATAGACGGGGCATAGGCTACATTCAACCTGATTCCAAAGCGTGCTACATGATCCATGTTGGTGAAGCCAGCGAAAGATCAAATGATGATGACGAGATAGCCGAGCCAGAAGAAGCTTCTCAAGAGCTCGAAGATGGCAGACAAGCAACCTTTGATGAGCTAACCGAGATTGACTTAGGAACGCCCAATAATCTAAGGCCGACCTACATCAGCTCACTCTTATCGGAGGAAATGAAAGAGCAGATAATTGCCGTGCTGCATGAGTTCATCAACTGCTTCGCGTGGACGTACAAAGAAATGCCTGGCCTTTCCCCTGAGGTAGCCGTGCATAAGTTGGCTATATCTCCTGATGCTAAGCCGGTCAAACAAGCTCGTCGAAGAATGAGAAGGGAGTTGGAAGAAAAGGTCATCGAGGAAACCAAGAAACTCATCGATGCCGGCTTCATCTGGGAAGAGAAATATGCAGACTGGATCGCATGCATAGTCCCAGTGAAGAAGAAAAATGGGCAGATCCGAGTTTGTGTCGATTTCAGGGACCTCAACAAGGCATGTCCTAAAGACGTGTCACGACCCAAAATTGGCCAGTGACGGCCCTAATACTATGCAACGCCTAAAGATGTAACGTAGTAAAAGAAAGCCAAACCCAGAAATCTAAACAATGAAAATACGGAAAAGATAATGCAAGTTTTTGAAACATTTGAAAGCACAACCCAAATTCTTTAAAAAGTCTTACTTTCTTTCTTTTAAAATTTTAGCAACACCCCCTTTTTGTAAAACGCAGCCCAAAGGCGGAAAACAAACTCATCACAAGTATACGACGCCGTAGCGAAGAAATGAAAGACAATAGAGATAAAGCTGTATATAAAAGACATCAAATACACAAGAATACACACTAACGTCCTCACCAAGTTTCTAAGTCAATAATACAATAGTAGATGGAGAGTACAAAATACAACGAATATACAATATAAAATACAGATAATCATCTAACCCACCTAAGCAAAAAGGTACTGTGAGCTGATGCGGTATCTGTAGCAAAAGATGATAGCTGGATAGCTGAATGGAGGAATAGCCTGCCTCGACTAGTCTGGGGAAAAACCTGAAACACCTGTGGCACAACGGGGGTGAGTTGCCAACTCGTGAATAGAAGATAACATATGCAGGTAATCGCAGGAATGTACGTACAGCATGAATCTAAGATACGCGATTACAGTAATAACATGTCATGCAAATGCTGAAATAAGGGAAGTACAGCAACAGGTACAATCCATATGTAAAGCAGTAATAACATGACAATAATATGCAATAACCATGCAATAGGGATATGAGAAAGTAGATATGCAACTATCATAAGGGTATACTACAAGTACTACCAATATATGAGTCTGTGCATAAGGTGGGTAAGGGTGAGGTATAGGGTGGAATATGTCATTTCCACGGAAACCTGACATCGTGGTAGGATCACAATCCATCATGACACTCACATCCCAAATCATCAATCGGCCCCCAAACTGGGCTCTCACATCACATAGATCTCACATCACCTCAAGTACAATATCGAATAGCTCTCCTATATCTCGAATGTACAAATCAACCATCTCTTTCATATCCAAACTCCAATCTCAATGGATCACCTAATAACCCAAGTCAAATCTCAAATAATCTCTAACATCCTAAACATATATATGTACAGAAATAAAAATGATGGGGGCAATACACATATATTAGCGTCCCATTCCACTAATATTGGTGTAAAGGTATATATAACAACGGCTAAATCCCCTGTTATATATACAAAGGTATTAAAAGAAATATCATGAAAACAGTGTGCCAAGCATCGACACAGAAATCCTCGTATATCGGGCTCCGTCAGTCCGGATCGGCCCACGGGGTCCGTCTGCGGTGTCGGCCCTCGGCCCCGGCAGTACAGATCATCCCGCATCCATCTCTCGACTCTGGCCAGTATCCTCCGGACAACTGCCAGGTCCAACCAGTCACCGGTAGGTACTCGCCCGCCTCCAGGCTCAATCGGCAAACCCATCGATCTTCTTGCCGAGGGGAACCATACCGGGCCCCACCATGTACTCTCATACGGCAACCACACCTCGTATGGAGTATATAATCAGCACCGATAAAACTCATGGTGGACGCACAAATATCATATCAAGGAAACCGGGCTGTTCATGTATGCATAATTTCATGAACTCCCGCGGTTCCCAAATCCCGAAAACATCATATAAAATCCAAATAAACAATGCGCAAATCCAGGAATAAATATATGCGATATATCTGAATGCGAGTAGGTAAACAAAAGTATATAGATGAACCAGATGTATGCAAAATCAATAAGGTACAGCCAAGTATAGGTATCTACCTATAAGTAAAAGATGCCGTATACCCCCCTGGGTATAAGTAACATATGTAGGAAACCCCCCCGGTATAACTAAAATATGTCCATGGTATACCTGTAGCTGTAGCGCAAAGTGTATATGTACCTATCGCTAAAGGTAAGATACACTACAGGTATACGATAAGATAGATGTCAAGTATGATAAGCAATAGTATCTATAAGGGGTTGTGTGTGACATGGCAATTATTGACGGTGTGTGTGTAGCATACAATCCGTGCTCGTGCAACATGAACCGTCAATAATGTGTGCAGTGTCCTACGGCTGCTAGTCACAGTACAACTATATCAAGGAAATAACATAAAGGCGCAATTCTAACAATGACGTAGAATACGCGACAGGTATTTGAATCCTAGCCCAGACGCATAACGCCATGCGGGCGATTCCCCTGTAGATGTTAAATCTACTCACCTACGCTCCATGCTAGGTGAATCCTACCATCTGCTCCCCCCTGTAGTAGTGTCCGTAGTCCCTGCCTGCAAACCTGCAAATAAGACATAGAAATCACATATAAGCCAAATATTCCGCGAAGCGCGATATCGAACCAAAATGAGAAACTCGCGTCGCGATCTAAACGCGCGTGTGCACGATACGCTGAATCGTGTGTGTATGCGTCTAAAATCATCGCGACACGCCGCGATACGCTGGATCACAGAACCCACTCACGTATCCGCGTATCGCGCAAACACAACGGACACCAAAAGCGATATATGACCCCAGATTTTCCTACAGGCCAAATCTTACAAAACTAGACATGCCAAAGACCTAGACAACACAGCAGGGACCCCTAGCCAAGAGCCCAACACCCCTGTCCCCCTATTGGCCGCAAATTGCGGCCAATCTGAATAAATTGGCGGCCACTGTTGGGAATGGGGGTCTCGTATTCTGGTGGTGTTATCTATACCTAGTGTACATGCTCCAGTTTCCTCAATTTTGTTCTGTAGGGTCCGGGTCCATAGCAGATCACAGAAGTCTAATATATTGTTTAAAAATCACCAATTTGCACTAAAAGGAAACCCTATGGTATTTTAGTGTAATCTAGGGAAATTTTCAGTTAAAGTGACCCTAACAACACTTAAATAAGTAGGGTTAATTAACACAATCACATTCCAACTAACATTCCACATAAACCACCATAATTAGCACTAAACTAGCTAATTAACACTAACCGACACCAATTAACACATAAGCTAGCAAATAGGGAATTGGGTTCAGAAATATACCCTGTAGATCCCTAGAGAGCAGGTGAAGAAGTGTATGGGGGAAGAGGTGAGCTGCTGCAAGTTGCCAGAGCCCCTGCTGCTGCTACTGCTATCTGCTGCTGCTGCTGCTGATGGTGATGAAGCTGCTGCTGCTGCTGAAGATGATGATGCTGTGGCTGCTGCTTCTGTGTCTAGGTGAGTGTGTGTGTGTGTGTGTGAGTGAGAGAGTGAGTGAAAAGAGAGAACAAAGAGAGAAATGAGAGGAAATGCAAAAAACCCCTCCACTCTCTTTCTCTTCCCTCATTTAATGAGCATGGCATGAGCCATGTTGCCCCATGCTTTCCCTCTCCTCTCTCTCCCAAAGTCAACACTATATCCAAAATTAAACCCCTTTTTAAATTCATTTTTCATTTTCTTTTTTCTTTTTTAAAAGAACAACCATAACTATTTAACCCAAAACACCTAAACAATAATAAACTAGATTAAGCAATGGTTAAACTACAATTAACACCCTAGTTTACATGCACAAGTGTGTGTGTGCCTAACAAAATTCCAATAAAATACTCATTAAATAGGATAAAATATTTAAAACTTAATTTGGCAAACTTTTTTTGTTAAAATCCAAATATTAAAATATAATTAGCTGCAAAACACATTCTAAGGTGTTACAATCTCCCCCCCTTAAAAGAAATTCGTCCCCGAATTTAAAAATATACTTCTACGCGTACCTTCAAAGAGAGGATTACAACTCCCAAATTTCGCTCGCAGCCTCCCAAGGGATTATCTCACTATACGGCTACGTCCAAGAAAAACCCTTCACAGATGGCAAGACCCTTGACCGACGTCTTTTCCACCTGCCGAGCCATTAACACAATTGGCTGCCGGTGAACGAAAGATCGCGTCAAGCTAAAAGGTCTGATGCCAAAACATGTGAGAAAGGTCAAGAAGGTAATTATAAAGTATCGTCACAAGGAATACGGGGTGAAAATTTAATAATCTGGGCGGAAGAGCCAAATTAAAGGCAACAAAACTAACTCGCCTATAGGATCTCAGAAGGACCTAAATCCTGGGACAAGCTTCCCAAAATCCAACACCGTCATTCATCGGAAAGTCCGTAGGAATACATGATCTGTCCCTGCGAACTCGAGTCTATGGCTAACACAGTAGGAATAAGACCTCAGTTCGAAATGGACAATTCCCATCCTGACCTAACACAACTGGACTATCTCCGAAGTCTTTAGACTAGCTGGGGTCCAAAGTCCTACTTACGCGGAGTCAGAAGAACAACAGACGGTGATTGACACGACCTAACCCCTAAGCCTAAGGGTGGCCAATTGGAGTGTCTGCTGATAACAGCTATCGAAGGAGAACCCTAACGATGGCGAGTGACGATCCCCAACCACTGGCAACAATCAAACAAACACACAACTTAACAAAACAACTGAGCAAACTGAGTATAACCGGACGACAAGAACCCGAATGGAGTCACACCATAACCAAACTTGGTAGAAACCATAGCGAAATTCATGGAGATCTGCTCCCATCCCTGCTTCGGAACGGTAAAAGATTGCAACTTTCCAGCCGGCCTCAGATGCTCGACCCAAGCACACAACAAGACAGACACCTCGAAACGAAACCTGAAACATCTCTTTACATCCCTATCCACCCGTAACTATCTCACAAGTCACGTCACTGTTGGCGGAACTTGAATGCATCTAGAGAGTTGACAGATGTGCATGCCTTAGGATTTCACGTCTCTACCCGATGAAACCAGGTACACAAACGCGTCCCTAACTTAGCACATCATTGTCATAAATCAAGGTCTCCGAATCATTACCCAGCCGAGTATGCTCAAGTATCACTGACAAACGAGTATCGGCGGGCAGTGTCTCACGAAAACGAGTTAAGGAAAGGTGGTCGGGCGCGGACATGAGCAAGCTGTTCACTCCGTAGAGACGAACTAAAGCTGTACTCAACGATCATACAAGAACTGTAAATCTGCAGAAGACTATCACAACAATCAGAATCCGCTGCAGGAAGATGTTCATTAAGCTCTAGTGGTCCATGGAAAATCTGACACGACTCTCAAACGAGTAGTGTCCCAAAATCTCCAACGCAAAACCACCGCGGCCATCTCCAGATCATGAGTGGAATATCCTTCTCGTACTTCCTCTAAATGTAGGGAAGCAAAAGCGATAACTCTATAGTGTCACCTCAGTACACACTCGAGCCCACTCAAGAAACATTACAGTTAAACAACAAAGTCGCCCAAACCAAAAGCAAAGAAAGAACTGATGCAGTTGTTAACAGAATTTCCAACTGCCGAAAACTCCGTACACATGCCTCAGTTCACGGAAAAGAAACCTCCATCTTGGTCAATTCAGTCGACGGTGCAGCACTACTCTTGTAATCCTGCACGAAACGGCGGTAAAAACCTGCTAAGTCCAAGAATCTGCGGATCTCCATCCTGCGCGCATGTCTGGACCTAAGCTGTACGGTCACGATCTCCTTCGGAACCATACGAAACCGTCTCCCATGACTACAAGACCTAGGAGTCAACACAAAACAAGCCTGAAGAAACACTCCAAGAATTTAGCAAACTGCTGGTGCTCTCCCAGTACCTGCAAAATAAATCCTCAAGTGCTGCTCCTGTTCCTCAAGACACATTAGTTAGACCAGAATGTCGTAAATAACACAACAATAACTGGTCGAGGAACGGCTTGAAGAAATCTGGTTCATCATATTTACAAATGCTGCCAGGGCATTAGTGAATCCAACGACTCACCAAAAACACACAAGCCCGTAGCACGCACAAGGCAGTCTTCGAAATGCCATCACTCTGAACCTGCAATAATGATGACCTGATCCTAAGCAAACTTAGAAAAAATGTCTCGCACTTTGGAGCTGATCGAAGAAATCGTCAATGCGAGGTAAGGGACACCTATCCGCACCGTAAGCCGGTTCAATTGACGATCCGTCGATACACAACCTCAAACTGCCGTCTTCCTCCTCGACGAACAGAAATCGGAGCTTCCAAAAGCGAAACACTCAGACACACAAAACTCCCCAAACCACGACTCTGCAGCTGATCCTTAAGCTCCCAAGCTTTGCCGGCTCATCCGAAACAACGTCGTAAAAACTCTCACGCGAAAAGAACTCGGTCCAACAATCCCACTGTGGCTCCGGTATCACAATAAGCGCCAAGAATCCACGACATCTCCTCAGTAGCCGACTGGCGAAAAAAAGGCTGAATTCAAGCTGTGAGAGGCGGCACAACTATCCACCTGCACAACGAGAATTGACTTGCCGGGGAAAACAAAACCTAACTTGTTTCCTCACGGTAGTCCACAGACGCCTAACACGCAGTTAACCAGTCCGTGCCCAGGAGAACGTCAAATCCAACATCTCTAGAAGGATCAAAACGACGGACGAATCTCTATCTCGGTTGGCACACAACTGAAGTACGCGTCGCGCAACAAAAGGATCGCTGACAGAAGTTAACACACTACGGCTAATCTACCCAACTACGATACTAGCATGAAAAACAAACGAATACATCACAAGAACATATAAATAAAAGATACCTGAAGACTCCACATTGGACGTCTGCGCGTCCCGATGAGTAAAAGCAAACTCCTGTGTCTGCCCTCTACTCGCAGCTGGATGAACTCCTCTGGTAGACTGAGCCTTCTGAGCGAATCTTCCATATCCACGGCCTCTCTGAATACGACTCTGACGAGGTGCTAAAGAACAATCCCTGACGAAGTGCTGAAGGCTCCCGCATCGGAAACATCCACGCGCTGACTGCTGACCATCCTGGGGATGAGAGCTGAACGACTGTCCTCGTCCTAAGCCTCTGCTACTCCCGCGGCGGCCACGAAATCTGTCTCGCTGACCAAATCTCTGTCTCTGGGCTGGTATGCTGGTACGAGTCCTCCACTGTCCTGGAACTCTCTGAGTCTTTGGAGTATGCGCCTCATCAACTGGAGCTGCAACCACTGGTGCTATGTAGGTGACGGACTGCTGCATGCTGAGCGTAAGGGACAGCTGAGTAACAGGGGTGACAACCTCCTGTCGTAGCTCCCGAACGACATCAACCAAGGAACGCATCGTCTGGCGGAGCTCCTGCATCTCTGCCAAAAGTCCATCCATAGTATAGATCGTAGGCTGATCCGTCTGCACCTGTGCAACTAGAGTGTCATCCTGGTCAGTACTCGTCTCACTCGAGCCAACTCTGACCTCGGCCCTCGCTGCATCACTCTGAGTCCCCATAGTCATCGGCGGCAAGGCTATAGATAGATATAAGATTCGATAAGAATAAGGAAATCGAATCTTAAGGATAGGAATCATCAAGGAAGGAATTTCAAGCAAATTTGTACTTAGGTCACTTAATGCGAAGTACCGCATCGTGGGTATGCTGCAGACATACACACTCTACGTTACTTTGCTTAAGCAACCTACTCCATCATACTAAGGTCATCCTACACTCCGAAAGGTAAAACCTAACGCTCTGATACCAACTTTGTCACGACCCAAAATTGGCCCGTGACGGCCCTAATACTATGCAACGCCTAAAGATGTAACGTAGTAAAAGAAAGCCAAACCCAGAAATCTAAACAATGAAAATACGGAAAAGATAATGCAAGTTTTTGAAACATTTGAAAGCACAACCCAAATTCTTTAAAAAGTCTTACTTTCTTTCTTTTAAAATTTTAGCAACACCCCCTTTTTGTAAAACGCAGCCCAAAGGCGAAAAACAAACTCATCACAAGTATACGACGCCGTAGCGAAGAAATGAAAGACAATAGAGATAAAGCTGTATATAAAAGACATCAAATACACAAGAATACACACTAACGTCCTCACCAAGTTTCTAAGTCAATAATACAATAGTAGATGGAGAGTACAAAATACAACGAATATACAATATGAAATACAGATAATCATCTAACCCACCTAAGCAAAAAGGTACTGTGAGCTGATGCGGTATCTGTAGCAAAAGATGATAGCTGGATAGCTGAATGGAGGAATAGCCTGCCTCGACTAGTCTGGGGAAAAACCTGAAACACCTGTGGCACAACGGGGGTGAGTTGCCAACTCGTGAATAGAAGATAACATATGCAGGTAATCGCAGGAATGTACGTACAGCATGAATCTAAGATACGCGATTACAGTAATAACATGTCATGCAAATGCTGAAATAAGGGAAGTACAGCAACAGGTACAATCCATATGTAAAGCAGTAATAACATGACAATAATATGCAATAACCATGCAATAGGGATATGAGAAAGTAGATATGCAACTATCATAAGGGTATACTACAAGTACTACCAATATATGAGTCTGTGCATAAGGTGGGTAAGGGTGAGGTATAGGGTGGAATATGTCATTTCCACGGAAACCTGACATCGTGGTAGGATCACAATCCATCATGACACTCACATCCCAAATCATCAATCGGCCCCCAAACTGGGCTCTCACATCACATAGATCTCACATCACCTCAAGTACAATATCGAATAGCTCTCCTATATCTCGAATGTACAAATCAACCATCTCTTTCATATCCAAACTCCAATCTCAATGGATCACCTAATAACCCAAGTCAAATCTCAAATAATCTCTAACATCCTAAACATATATATGTACAGAAATAAAAATGATGGGGGCAATACACATATATTAGCGTCCCATTCCACTAATATTGGTGTAAAGGTATATATAACAACGGCTAAATCCCCTGTTATATATACAAAGGTATTAAAAGAAATATCATGAAAACAGTGTGCCAAGTATCGACACAGAAATCCTCGTATATCGGGCTCCGTCAGTCCGGATCGTCCCACGGGGTCCGTCTGCGGTGTCGGCCCTCGGCCCCGGCAGTACAGATCATCCCGCATCCATCTCTCGACTCTGGCCAGTATCCTCCGGACAACTGCCAGGTCCAACCAGTCACCGGTAGGTACTCGCCCGCCTCCAGGCTCAATCGGCAAACCCATCGATCTTCTTGCCGAGGGGAACCATACCGGGCCCCACCATGTACTCTCATACGGCAACCACACCTCGTATGGAGTATATAATCAGCACCGATAAAACTCATGGTGGACGCACAAATATCATATCAAGGAAACCGGGTTGTTCATGTATGCATAATTTCATGAACTCCCGCGGTTCCCAAATCCCGAAAACATCATATAAAATCCAAATAAACAATGCGCAAATCCAGGAATAAATATATGCGATATATCTGAATGCGAGCAGGTAAACAAAAGTATATAGCTGAACCAGATGTATGCAAAATCAATAAGGTACAGCCAAGTATAGGTATCTACCTATAAGTAAAAGATGTCGTATACCCCCCTGGGTATAAGTAACATATGTAGGAAACCCCCCCGGTATAACTAAAATATGTCCATGGTATACCTGTAGCTGTATCGCAAAATGTATATGTACCTATCGCTAAAGGTAAGATACACTACAGGTATACGATAAGATAGATGTCAAGTATGATAAGCAATAGTATCTATAAGGGGTTGTGTGTGACATGGCAATTATTGACGGTGTGTGTGTAGCATACAATCCGTGCTCGTGCAACATGAACCGTCAATAATGTGTGCAGTGTCCTACGGCTGCTAGTCACAGTACAACTATATCAAGGAAATAACATAAAGGCGCAATTCTAACAATGACGTAGAATACGCGACAGGTATTTGAATCCTAGCCCAGACGCATAACGCCATGCGGGCGATTCCCCTGTAGATATTAAATCTACTCACCTACGCTCCATGCTAGGTGAATCCTACCATCTGCTCCCCCCTGTAGTAGTGTCCGTAGTCCCTGCCTGCAAACCTGCAAATAAGACATAGAAATCACATATAAGCCAAATATTCCGCGAAGCGCGATATCGAACCAAAATGAGAAACTCGCGTCGCGATCTAAACGCGCGTGTGCACGATACGCTGAATCGTGTGTGTATGCGTCTAAAATCATCGCGACACGCCGCGATACGCTGGATCACAGAACCCACTCACGTATCGCGCGTATCGCGCAAACACAATGGACACCAAAAGCGATATATGACCCCAGATTTTCCTACAGGCCAAATCTTACAAAACTAGACATGCCAAAGACCTAGACAACACAGCAGGGACCCCTAGCCAAGAGCCCAACACCCCTGTCCCCCTATTGGCCGCAAATTGCGGCCAATCTGAATAAATTGGCGGCCACTGTTGGGAATGGGGGTCTCGTATTCTGGTGGTGTTATCTATACCTAGTGTACATGCTCCAGTTTCCTCAATTTTGTTCTGTAGGGTCCGGGTCCATAGCAGATCACAGAAGTCTAATATATTGTTTAAAAATCACCAATTTGCACTAAAAGGAAACCCTATGGTATTTTAGTGTAATCTAGGGAAATTTTCAGTTAAAGTGACCCTAACAACACTTAAATAAGTAGGGTTAACTAACACAATCACATTCCAACCAACATTCCACATAAACCACCATAATTAGCACTAAACTAGCTAATTAACACTAACCGACACCAATTAACACATAAGCTAGCAACTAGGGAATTGGGTTCAGAAATATACCCTGTAGATCCCTAGAGAGCAGGTGAAGAAGTGTATGGGGGAAGAGGTGAGCTGCTGCAAGTTGCCAGAGCCCCTGCTGCTGCTGCTGCTATCTGCTGCTGCTGCTGCTGATGGTGATGAAGCTGCTGCTGCTGCTGAAGATGATGATGCTGTGGCTGCTGCTTCTGTGTCCAGGTGAGTGTGTGTGTGTGTGAGAGAGTGAGAGAGTGAGTGAAAAGAGAGAACAAAGAGAGAAATGAGAGGAAATGCAAAAAAACCCTCCACTCTCTTTCTCTTCCCTCATTTAATGAGCATGGCATGAGCCATGTTGCCCCATGCTTTCCCTCTCTCTCTCCCCCAAAGTCAACACTATATCCAAAATTAAACCCCTTTTTAAATTCATTTTTCATTTTCTTTTTTTTTTTTTAAAAGAACAACCATAACTATTTAACCCAAAACACCTAAACAATAATAAACTAGATTAAGCAATGGTTAAACCACAATTAACACCCTAGTTTACATGCACAAGTGTGTGTGTGCCTAACAAAATTCCAATAAAATACTCATTAAATAGGATAAAATATTTAAAACTTAATTTGGTAAACTTTTTTTGTTAAAATCCATATATTAAAATATAATTAGCTACAAAACACATTCTAAGGTGTTACAAGACGACTTCCCGCTACTGGTCATGGAAATGATGGTCGATGACACCTCAAATTATGAACTGTTCACCCTTATGGATGGCTCGTCTGGATATAATCAGATCAAGATATCGCCTGAGGATGAGAAGCACACAGCATTTCGAACCCCGATCGGAATATATTGCTACAAGGTAATGCCATTCGGACTGAAGAACGCAGGTGCTACATATCAAAGGGCTATGACTAATATCTTTGATGACCTAATCCATTAAGTCATCAAATGCTATGTTGATGATCTGGTCGTCAAGACTAAAGCCAAGGCCGATCATATCCAAGATCTCAGGTCCGTTCTCACCAGACTTAGGGAATACGATCTGAAGATGAATCCTCTGAAGTGCACTTTTGGCGTGTCATCGGGAAAATTCCTGGGCTTCATAGTCCGACATCGAGGGATCGAAGTTGACCCATCAAAGATAAAGGCCATCATGGAGATGCCCCCTCCGAAGAGTCTGACGCAGCTAAGATCTTTTCAAGGCGAGCTTGCCTATATACGGAGGTTT
Source organism: Agapanthus africanus (assembly GCA_030015575.1). NCBI lineage: Eukaryota > Viridiplantae > Streptophyta > Magnoliopsida > Asparagales > Amaryllidaceae > Agapanthus > Agapanthus africanus. The sequence continues at coordinate 676,222,975 of JASDDO010000019.1, read as the reverse complement.
ATCTCAAATTTATCGGGGAGATGTAGGCCCTTCTCAAAGCTCATGAAGAAAGGAGCTCCTTTTATCTGGGATGCCGAATGTCAAGCAGCGTTCGAAAGCATCAAACAATACTTGTTGCACCCTCCGGTGCTGGCCGCTCCCATTCTAAATAAACCGCCGGTTCTCTACACTGCCGCGCTGGACGAGTCACTCGGTGCGCTCCTTGCCAAGAATAACGAAGAGGGAAAAGAAAATGCCCTCTACTAGCTCAGTCGAAATCTAGTCGGGGCAGAACACAACTACTCCCAAATCGAAAAGCAATGCCTGGCTCTAATATTTGCTGTGAAGAAGCTGAGGCACTATTTGCTCGCTCATCGGGTTATGCTGATCTCCAAGGTCGACCCGCTCAAACACTTGATGACCAAAGAAAGCCTAGCCGGCAGAATGGCAAGATGGGCTGTCATGCTACTTGAGTTTGACATAGTTTATACCCCTCAGAAAGCAGTAAAAGGGCAAGCTCTTGCAGACTTTCTCGCTGCTCATCCCATACCAGAAGGGTCGCCGCTAAATTGTGAGTTACCCGACGAACAAGTGCTGCACCTCGAGGAAGATGAGCCATGTTGGGAGATCTACTTCGATGGGGCCTCATCAATAAGGAGCTTCGGCAGATCAAGCGTCCCGGAGGTAAAAGCGGGGATAGGATTGGTGTTCATCACGCCATCAATGGGAACCCTACGGCGTTCTTTCGCTCTCACCGAGCCTCGGACAAACAATGAAGCTGAGTATGAAGCTCTGATAGCTGGTTTGGAGCTCGCCATAGAAATGGAAATCCGTCGGCTACGAGTTTACGGTGACTCCCAGCTCGTCGTCAACCAAGTAAGCGGCGATTATAAAATATACAAACCCGAGTTAGCCCGGTACAGAGGCCGAGTGGTGGAACTCATGAAACGGTTCACTCACATTGAACTAATGAGAGTCCCTAGAGCGTTGAATGGAAAGGCTAACGTACTCGCTCGCTTAGCCAAAGAGCTGGCCGATCCTGACATGGACGAAATTCTGATCACAGTCAGGAGCCGGCAAATTCTACCCCCAGTCTCTCTACGAGAAGAGGAAAGCGCGGAACAGAAGAGCAGTCCCGCCGAAGAAGCTTCGATCATCCAAGACGAGCCCGATTGGAGAGAACCCTTCATAGAGTACCTCCGGTACGACAAGCTGCCCGAAGAAAAATCTGCGAGGATTCAGCTGAAGAAAAGAGCTCTCCGATACGTGTTTGTAAATAACACGTTATACCGCAGGTCATATGACCAACTCTGGCTCAGGTGTCTGTCATTGGCCGAAGCCCAAAAGGTCATGAAAGATGTTCACTCGGGCATTTGCGGTGCTCACCAATCTGGCCCCAAGATGCGACTTCAAATCAAACGGCTTGGGTATTACTGGCCCACCATGATACGGGATTGCGGAGAGCATGCAAAGAAATGTCAGATCTGCCAAATCCATGGTGATTTCATTCACAAGCATCCCAATCCGTTGCATCCTACGGTAGCGTCGTGGCCCTTTGAAGTCTGGGGCACCGACATTGTTGGCCCAATTGATCCTCCGTCATATAAAGGCCACCGGTTCATACTGGCCGCAACAGACTACTTCTCCAGATGGGCTGAAGTTGTCCCACTAAAAGAAGTCAAGACAAAAGATATTCTGACATTCTTCCAGCATAATATTCTATACCGCTTCGGTACACCAAGAAGAATCATTTCTGACAACGGGCCTTCTTTCAAGAACTTCAATGTCTCAAAGTTCGCTACTCAGCACAAGATAGATTGGAGATATTCCTCCATCTATAATCCAAGAGCCAATGGGCTAGCCGAAGCCTTCAATACGACTCTATGCAAGCTCCTGAGGAAAAATGCTTCAGCCAACAAGAGAGACTGGAATCTCAAACTTCACGAGGCGTTGTGGGCATATCGTACCACGCACCGTACTCCAACTCAGTCCACTCCATACTCATTGCTCTTCGGAGTGGAGGCGGTCCTCCCCCTCGAAGTCGAGGTTCCAAGCTTAAGAATGGTCGTTCAGCACGAGTTGACGGAGGAGGAAAACGTGCTCCTTCGACTTGAAGAGCTCGATGCCCTCGAAGAAAAGAGGCTCGCGGTGCAGCAAAATCTGGAGCTATACCGGGCCCAAATGTCACTGGCCTATGACAAGATAACCCGTCTCCGCGCTTTCAAGAAAGGTGAATTGGTGTTGGTCCTCAAAAGACCGATCATCCCCAATCGACATACCAAGGGAAAATTCGAGCCAAACTGGGAAGGACCATACGTCATCGAGAAAGTGTTCGACGGAGAATCCTACCAACTAATAAGTGCCGAGGGAGAAACGCCCATGCCACCCATCAATGGCCGATATCTCAAGAAATACTACACGTGAATGCTCCAAGTCGCAGGCGAATTGAGCACATCAGCCCTACGGTCTGGATCATACATCCTGCAAAACCGTATACAATCCACGGGCGTAAATGACCCCTATCTCTCCCAAATCCTGTCGGTGAGACTACTTTTAAAGTCCCACCAGCGGTAAAAAAAAGAAAAAAAAATTGAAAAAAAATAATAATAAAAAAAAATAAACGGTATGTCCACAAGCAAAACGGGCACGGAAGAAAACCCGAAAGGGCTCCGTGAGTAAAAACAGCAGGACTACCAGCGAGTCTGTGAAAACCCGAAAGGGCGCAAACTCGTGAGAAGAGATGAAATACACTTGCAAAGTCCTCTCGACCTTGTGAGGAGAAAACCCTGCGTGAGATCCTTACGACTCACAAAGGAGCAACACACTCAGGGATCCTCACGATTCCTAAGGAGAAAATACACCTGCGGGATCCTTACGACTCGTAGGGAGAAAATGCTTTTATGGGACCCTCACGGCCCATAAAATTGAAAAGCCTTAGGTGATAGGGACCCAAACCTGTCTCCTAAGCCATCGTTCCCCGACGGGCAACGGCAAATGATGAGTCGCTCCTGGCATTTCGCTTCAGTGTTAGCGGTGCTAATGCCGACCAAAAACCCAAATCCCAAGTCCTCCCAAGGCAAATGATGAGTTGCTCCTGGCATTATTCCAGTGCAGCAATATTGATGCCGACCAAAAACCCAAATCCCAAGTCCTCCCAAGGCAAATGATGAGTTGCTCCTGGCATTATTCCAGTTCAGCAATGCTGATGCCAAACAAGATCCAAATTCCAAGTCCCCAAACGGCGAATGATGAGTCGCTCTTGGTACCACATTCCAGTGCAGCGATGCAGACGCCAACCAAAATCCAATTTCTCAAAATTCTCCCAGCCCTACGGTTAGTCCCCAAATTGACTACCATATACAATCCACGGGCTCAAATAATTCTCGTCATACCCATGCCCCACCATAATTACCAGTTACGCGGCTGGTCTCCGCCTTTGGAATTATGCTCCATTGAGAAGACCCACTGATGTGTCCTCACGATACATGAGGAGAACAAACCTTTGTAGGATCCTTACGACTCATAAAGGAAAAACACACTTAGGAGTCCTCACGACTCCTAAAGAGAAAATACACCTACGGGATCATTACGACTCGTAGGGAGAAAATGCTTTTATGGGACCCTCACGGCCCATAAAATTGAAAAGTCTTAGGTGACTGGGATCTAAACCTGTCTCCTAAGCCATCGCTCCCCAACCCCAAAGTGGCGAATGATGAGTCGCTCCTGGTACCATATTCCAGTGTAGCGATGCAGACGCCAACCAAATTCCAAATCCCAAACCCCAACGGCGAATGATGAGTCGCTCCTGGTACCACATTCCAGTGCAGCGATGCAGACGCCAACAAAGCCCTGAAATTTTTCCGGTCCTACGGTCTGGATCATACATCCTGCAAAACCGTATACAATCCACGAGCGTAAAACAATCCCGATCTCTCCAAAAAAAAAGAGAAAAAGAAGAAGGAGAAGAAAAAAAAGAGAACGGTATGTCCACAAGCAAAATGGGCACGGATGAAAACCCAAAAGGGCTCCGTGAGTAAAAACAGCGGGACTGCCGGCGAGTTTGTGAAAACCCGAAAGGGTGCAAACTCGTAAAAAAAAAGAGAAAAGAAATGAAATGCACTCGCAAAGTTCTCTCAACTTTGTGAGGAGAAAATTCCCGCGTGAGATCCCCACGACTCACAAAGGAGCAACACACTTAGGAGTCCCCACGACTCTTAAGGAGAAAATACACCTACGAGATCCTTTCGACTCGTAGGGAGAAAATGCTTTTATGGGACCCTTACGGCCCATAAAATTGAAAAGTCTTAGGTGATAGGGATCTAAACCTGCCTCCTAAGCCATCAATTCCCAAATCCTCTCGGGGCAAATAATGAGTTGCTCCTGGCATTATTCCAGTGCAGCAATGCAGATGCCAAACAAAAACCAATTCCCAAACCCTGTCATGACAAATGATGATTCGCTCCTGGTACCATATTCCAGCGTAGCGATACTGATGTCAACCCAAATCACATCAGGTCGGCAAAACAACCAATGACCTCCCTGGCAGAACCAAATTCCACCTCGGAAACAAGTCAACTTCATCCCTGATGCCGCAAGAAGCGGGGCAAGTCAAATCCAGAACCGACCGTCCACGTCACTAAAATGGCAGAACCGACCGTCCACGTCGCTAAAATGGCAGCATCGACCGTCCAAGTCTCAAAAAGGGCAGCATCGACCGTCCATGTCGCAAAAAGGGCAGAACCGACCGTCCAAGTCGCAAAAAGGGCAGAACCGACCGTCCAAGTCGCTAAAATGGCAGTATCGACCGTCCACGTCGCAAAAAGGGCAGCATTGACCGTCCACGTCGCAAAAAGGGCAGCATCGACCGTCTACGTCGCAAAAAGGGAAGCACCGACCGTCCAAGTCGCAAAAATGGCAACACCGACCGTCCAAGTCGCAAAAAGGGCAGTACCGACCGTCCAAGTCGCTAAAATGGCAGCACCGACTGTCCAAGTCGCAAAAAGGGAAACACCGATCGTCCACGTCGCTAAAATGGCAGCATCGACCGTCCAAGTCGCAAAAAGGGCAGCATCGACCGTCCAAGTCGCAAAAAGGGCAGCGTAGGATTCCTACAAAGCGGGAACCAGATCACTCCGGGCCATGGAAAACGTCTATCACAGACACTCCATCTCGGAGACATGTCAAGCAACGACCGTCCATGTCGTAAAAAGGGCAGTGCCAGCTTCCCAAAAAGTGGGAACCAAATCAAGTCGCCTCCACGTGTAAGAAGATCCATCAATTTTATGCACACGACCCACATATGTGGTGTGCATTTATTGATGGGGGGCAATTTGTTGGGGTAAAAATTTACACCCCGGTTGACCAAGTCAAAATCAAAGTCAACCCCAAGCCAAGTGGGCCCAAGCCCATATCTAATGGGCCCATGCCCGGGTCGAGCCAGAACATGAAGCGACCGGCCTCCCACCATGCCAATATAAAAATTTTGTAATAAATAATTTTGTTGCATTTCTTTTATTTTATTTTAGGGATAAATGTAAGAAAAATAGGCATAAACGCAAATTTTTGTAAAGCCCATGGCTTATGTGCAAAAAGAAATGGCACATGAGCCATGGGATAGGCAAAATGCCATTTTGTGAAGCCCAAAGGGCTGTGTGTAAAGTGTATAGCGTATAAAGGCAAAGATAATGAAATATCTCAACAACTTTTTCTCTCTCTAAAAATTTTCCAGATCTGAGATCTTTCTCCTTCTTCAAGGTTCCAAAACCTTCTTCTCTCTCTTGAATTAAATCAAGAATTTTACTCTTCTTTTTATAAAACAAAATAGTTTTTCGCCACAAAACCCATAAAGGGGAACTCAGATCTTCCATTAGATCTCAAAAGGAAGAGATTTTTAAAAATCTCATATCTCTTGATCTTCAAGATCCAGCTAACAGAGGAGGAAGAAGAAGAACATCTTTCACTAAACTCCAAAAAAAAAAACACTCAGAAGTCTAACTCCTCTCTGATTTCTCTTCCGAGAAATTTTTTTAGGCTAAAAGCCTCTTTTTCTCGCCGGCGCTCAAGCGCAGAGCGCTCGCATGCCGACACGTGGCGCGCTTGCGCTCCGGCGCTCAGCGCTCCAGCGCTCAGCGCTCGAGCGCAAGTCGCCCCGGTGCCGACACGTGGCGCGCTTGCGCTCCAACGCAAGCGCTCGAGCTCAAGTCGCCCCCGTGCCGACACGTGGCGTGCTTGCGCCCAAGCGCTCAGCGTCCAAGCGCAAAGCGCCCACGTGCCGGCACGTGGCGTATTGCGCTCCAGCGCTCTGCGCTCGAGCGCAAAGCGCCTGCACGCCGACACGTGGCACGCTTGCGCTCATGCGCCCAGCGTCCGAGCGCAAAGCGCCCACGTGCCGACACGTGGCGCGTTGCGCTGCAGCACTCTACGCTCGAGCGCAAAGCGCCCACGTGCCGACACATGGCGCGCTTGTGCTCAAGCGCCCAGGCGCTGGCCCCACGCATCCTTTGGATGTCTTTTTCCCCTTTATTTATATATACATGTATATTTATACATATGTACACATACACATAATCCACGACACTGTCCCTGTTAGAAAAAAATTTCTAACGGGGTGCTGCCCCGCACCCAGCAAGGGGGCTGCTAGCCCCCTTGACCCCCAGCCCGCTATCCGGGTAGCGGGACCCCCGTAAAAACTCTGCGTGGCTCCCGATATATTTAAACCCCCCCTCCAAAACAAAACACACGTACACTGCACATCGAGTTCGCATAACCAGTTTAACCCGTCAATCGGAGGTTCCCTCGCTCCAAAGGCGAGGGGTAATTAACGGCAGTTTAGTCCGCGGCTGCCGAAGATTCGGATCCCCACAATCATTAAACCTCGGCCTACCCTAGGCAGGGGGATCTGTAGTATGCCTGACAAGCGTGCACGTATTCCCATCTCAATGGGGTGACGAAAAACACCCTACAGATACTTGTGCACGTACTCATTTACATATTCATACTTGTGCACGTACTCATTTACATATTCATACTTGTGCACGTACTCATTTACATATTCATACTTGTGTACGTACTCATCGGCATATCCATAGTTATGCATATTCAAACTGTACCTATTTAGATAAGCTGATTTTTTATAGAAACTGGGGACCGCATGAGACCTTTTGAAAAACTGGATCTATTTTAAAGAGCGGTTTCTCCCTTTTACTTATAGTATGACTTTTGATGCATATATCACATCGCATGGATTTGTGCATTGGCTTTGGATTTCATGTGATTTCTGGATTTGAGGACCGTGGGGTTATTTAAGAAAATATGCACTATTTTGAAAACCCGGTTCCTCTTGATATGATATTTTGGTGCGTCCACCACGCGTTTTCTCGGGTTCTGAGGCGTGTGCTTAAAACCCGATTCGAGGAGTTGGATGATCCGTTTGCGGGTTCGTGGTGGACCCGGTATGGTTCCCCGGGGCGAGAAATGTTTTTCGCGGAGCAGACGATGAGACTGGCAGGATGGCTAGTACCTACCGGTGATTGGTTGGACCTGGCAGTTATCCGGAGGATACCGACCAGAGTCGATAGATGGATATGGGCCGATCCGTACTGCTGGGGCCGTGGGATGATCCGGACTGACGGAGCCCGATATATGAGGATTTGTGTATCGATGCTGGACACAATTATTCCATGATATTTTGAGTGCCGATGTTAGGCACTCCCGATTCTCAGAGATTTACAGGATTTGAGGGCCGATGAGAGTGCCGGCGCCTGAGTTTTATTGGGATTTGGGTGCATTGATGAGCACCGATTATTTTTCCACGTTGACATTCCGTGTAGATGTTATTTTATCCCATGCTCAGCATTTATTATTATGCATCTTATCCTGTAGTTATTTTACCTGATAGAGTACTTGTACATGATTATTGTACGTCCTGCTTATCGCATACAGATATTATCTGCTGGCATATGATAGAGTAGCGCAGTACGTGCATGCTCGCGATTACCTTTATATGTTATCTTCTATTCACGAGTTGGCAACTCACCCCCGTTTTGCCACAGTGTTTGCAAGTTGCCCCTCAGAGTAGTTGCGGCAGGCTGCTCCTTTGTATCTTTTTGGCTACAGATACCACTGCAGTTGGTGCGTGAGCTGGTTTGCTGTTAGGTGGGTTGTGGTATCTGGTTATTTCTATTGTACAAACTTTTGTATGTAGTACTCTCCATCTACTTTTATGTATTGACTTAGAGACTAGTGTGAGGACGATGATGTATACTATTTGTATTCTGGTGTTGAGCTTGTATGGGCCGACTTTACTTATGCAGTTATCATTCTGTGATGTTTTTCACTTATTGCTCTTTTCTTCGCTTCGGCGTCGTATATTACTCTTGTCGTGTTTGTTTCCGCCGTTGGGCGTGATTGCTCCCGTTGGGATGCCTTATTTCATTGTACATCATTTTTACTCATATCTTGTCTTGTACCCGAATTCGGGGTTAGTTTTACAAAGGAAATGCTGCCAAAATTTTTAAGATAATAACTTAAACTTTAAAGAATGTTATTAAACTACTTAAGGTTTTCCAAATGTTTTTAAACAAATGTTTTCAACACTCACTAGTTTTAATGGTTTTGATTTCTGGGTTTCGGCTTACTTAGTCGCGCTACGTCTATAGACGTTACGTGGTTAAGTGCCGGTCACGAGTCGAACTTCGGGTCGTGACAGCTGCTGCGTGCCATCGCCGTTATATAAACCCCCATCACAGAGGGGTCAAGTAAGCCATTTTTATTCCACTTAGCCGTTACTCTGCTCGGATCTAGCGCTAACTTGATCGTCGGAGGGTTCTCGGTGGTACCAAACCACCCCGGAACTTCTTTGCAGGTACTCGGCACCAAACTCCTCAAATCACCATTCTTGTCGAAACCCATTGAGTTCAACACGCAACAGAAGACCACCACCAAAATCCACCGGGAGATCAACGGAAGACAACATCTGACGGAGACCTGAAAAGGACCTCAAATGCAAGAGGGGTGAAAGGATTATTGAACACATACCCTTGTTAAATATGAAATCTTAGCTAGGAACTTAGAATTTAAGTTTTTGGTGTAATACAAAGTTCATCGCATATGGTGAAATTCAATCTATGATTAATGATTATATATATATATATATATATATATATATATAATGGAGGAAAGAGGCCATAGGAGGGGATTTCCTCCTATGGCGTCGAAAAAATACAACCTCCATCATTTTTTCCGACGATCGGCATCCATCATCATCATCGTTATCATCTAAGACGTGCTGTAACATTTCAGAAAATATAAAATATTATTTTTGGAATTTAATATTAAAATAATATATTTCTCCTAAACTATCCGATTTGCGAAATTGAGGGTTTTCGTAAAATGGTATGAATATAAATTAAGTTGAATTATTAGTTAATCTTTGAGCTTTGTTTTTTTTTTTGGCCATTTCATTTTCTTCATGTCATAGCCGAAATTATTGAGTGGGCTTGATTTGTTTTGGGTGAGTCATTGTTGTGAGTCATGGCTTGCTTCTAGATGTACATGGTTTCTTTCATGAGGTGGCTTTTACTTTAATTCCTTTTGTTTTGCAAAAGATATTATGTGATGGATATTTTGGATATGGTCACCTTTGTAAAGCTTGTGCTCAAACACCTCCCTCCCTCCTACACCCATTACAAATTCACAGTGAGTATGCTGATTATTGGCCGAGCCTAAGTTTTTGGGGTGAGGAAAAAATTTCATCATTTACAAAATCCTTTAACTCATTTCATCACAACTTCAAATTGGTAACTTCTTTTACCTTCACCCAATTCATTGGGTGCCTTGAGACAAAATATTCTACACACTCTCTACTTCAACCTTGGACATATAGGCTAGCAAACTTCATGTCCGAGTTGTCTCGGTTTTGAGGTGGGAGCCCGTATAAAGATTTCTCGACGTGCGACCTTTTTGACGAGCTTGACCGGAGGGTGAACTTTGTCGAGGCAGCCGCAACATGCTAAGGACTGGGATTTGAGACCGAAAGACACGGATCGATCGGTATAATGTCTTAAACCATTTACAGTTTACTAATATAGGGTTATTGGTACGATTGGGGTTTTTGGCGTGGCGGTTTTCATGAATAGCAACCTTAGTTAGGGTTTTGGATATGTTTTCTGGTATTGGGATTTCTTGGTATTACGACTGGATATTGTATTTGGTCATTGGACATTTGTACGTCAACGACGAGGGTTGTTTGGTTGTTTTTCATGCGTAGGTTATAGGTTCTAACCTATGAGTGCACCACGTGCCGTATTTGGATTTCGGAATTTGATGTTAATGTCTTTGCGATTTCATATTGATTGTAGGTACCTTCGCGTGGATTTCGAGACGACGAAGCGCATCGACTACGGTTAAGCGAGGAGTTTAGCAGGTGAGTAGATTTATATCTACGGGGGAAGTCAGGTGGATGGCGTATAGAACCCCCGCAAACATTGATATAGAATATCGTTTGATAATTTTATCCTGATAAATGATATGCGACGGACATGATTGTAGAATTTACAAACGATAATATGATAGAAGTTGATACTAATGGACATATTGACATATGAGAATATGAAATGATAAGTGATTCATGATGGCTACAAATTGAAAGAGAACAAGTGTGACGTTTATATAATGTGATGTGAGATATTAATGTGATGAAGGAGTATACGATGTGATAAGATGACTTAGTGTGATATGTCATTTTATGGATTCGAGTCGATATAAGGTCGTTGATACCTTTGTCCCCTGATACGAGATGGACATGGATGCGACCTGAGAGATAGGTACTTTTATATGGATAATGTTTTGTATATTGAGTGATATGTCGTACGGGACTTAGATTCGTACCCTGATGTTGTATAGGTTGATAGAATCCATATTTTTTTAATGCTGCCGTACGATAGATTTCCGTACGCGGTGAGTTTTACCTATTGATTTATCCATACCCTTATTTAGAGGATACCGTACGATAAATTGTACCGTACGTGATGTTGTGATGCTGGATGCCGATTTATTGATTCATTGACTCGGTCATGTTAGATACGTATACCTTATAGCATTTAGTTCACGATGTGCATTATGCTGCATTCATATTATTCTCATTGTATTTCATATACCTGTGTTAGTACACCTACACCATTATCGATGATGCGTATGTTACACCTACACATATTGCCGGCTCACACACTTCATCATCGATAATTGCTATGTCACTACACTGTAGAACTGCTACATCATGCTATGATATACCTGATATGCTCACATCACTATACTATGTTGCATGATATACTTGCTACAGCTACATGTACCTTATGCATACATACTGACATGTACACCCACATATCTTGTTATAGCTGCATATACCCCTAAGTGGTGTTGTATAGTCATTTGATATTGAGACGTTGATTATTATGCTATTGTGCTTATGAGATGCATTATACATACCTGCTTACATGTAGATACACATATCTTTCTATAGTTACATGTACACCTCATATGATGCTGCACTTGATTTCGGAGAATTTGGGAACCGTATGATATATTTTAAAAGCTGGATTCATTTAAAAGAGCGGTTTTCCCTTAATATGCTCATATTGCGGTTTTATGTTGCATATATCTGTTTTCATGGATTTACGCATTGAGATATGGATTTCATGTGATTTATGGATTTGAGAACCGTGGGGGTGTTTCAAGAAACTATGTATTGTTTGAAAACCCGGTTTCTCTTGATATGATATTTCAGTGCGTCCACCATGAGATTTCTCTGTTCTGAGATTTGTGATATATACCCGATGCGAGGAGTTGGAGTGCGCCATGTATGGATACATGGTGGAGCACGGTATGGTTCCCGTCGGCAAGAAGATCGCAGATGATGGCGATAAGCCTGGAAGGCTGGGCAAGTACCTACCGGTGATAGTATTTGGACTCGGCGGTTATCGTGGGGATACCGACCGGAGTGATGTACGGACATGACATCAGGGCCAGTCGTGGTGACGGCGCCTGAGTTATGAGGATTTATGTGTCGATGCTGGACACGGGTTTCATGATGTTTCGAGTGTCGGTGTTAGACACTCAGGTTTTCATAATTTTTACGTATCGTCGATGGACATACGTGATATACACACACACACACACACACACACACACACACACACATACAGGTATATGTTTCATGATATTTCGGGTGTCGATGTTTGACACTCAGGTTACCTGAGACTTACAGGATATGGGGGCCGATCTGAGGATGCGGTGCCTGAGGATTTTGGGATTTGATGTGTCAATGAGGGACACACGTTGCCTTATATCCTCATATTTACCTGCATATGTTTTCATGATATTTACATGCATGATGTTGTGTCATTGGTTGACACGTAGATGAGATCCACATGCATACTAGCATTGATTATATTGTTGGAAGATTTCACATACATACAGGCATTGATTCTGTGGTTGGATGAGATCCACTTCCTGATAGGCTTTGATTTATGTGTTGGCACATATGCAGATACGGTCACCCAAGATTTCATAGTATTACCTTTATGATATAGTTGACTTAGGAATTGTTGTTTATTTCGATTTCTACCTGATAATGTTTTTCTATTTACGAGTTGGTAACTCATCCCCGTTGTGCCACAGTTCTTGCAGGTTGACCGCATGGATAAGTAGCGGCATCGCTGGCACACAGCTGTTTTCGGGTGATTTGCTTCTGGTAGGTGGTACATATTGGATCGTGTCACTCTTGTATTATTATTCCTATTGTATCTAGTCAACTTTATCAAATCAAAAACTAGTATTTGTTTATATTGCAGACTTAGAAGACTTGTAGTTGTGAGGCTTGAGCGATGAGTTTTATGTTCGCTTTTGGGGTTGATGTCTTGCTTTACTTTATTTCCTTATGTGGATTTTCGCCATTGGGCGTCGTATATTTTTATGCTTGTGGTGGTTGTTTCCGTCGTTGGACGTGTTTTGCTCCCGTTTGGGGATGCTTTCTTTTTATTCTTTGTTGTACCCGTTTCGGGGTTAGTTTTTACAAAAGAGGTGCTGCCGAAATTATTATGAAAAGAAAAGAAAAGAATGGAAAAATAATAAGTTTAAGGTTTTGTACTTAAGGTTTCCAAGTGTTGTATTAATGTTTTACTTAATTACTTCTGTTGGAAGGTTTAGATTTCTGAATTTCGGCTTACTTAGGTTACGTTACACCTGTAAACGTTGCGTAATTTAAGTGCCGGTCACGAGCTAATATTTCGGGTCGTGACACGTGCATACACCAAATTTGATGTGATTCCACCACCTTAGCACCATTGAATTAGCAATGTAAAAAGTTCTATTGTCGGTAAACCATTAATTTTGCACCAACTAAATCAATGGTGAAAAAATGATATAATCACATAAAATTTGGTGCATCTACATCTTAGATGATAAAGATGGACGCGATGTATGCCGATCGTCGAAAAAAATCCTGGAGCATGCATTTTCCGACACCATATGAGGAAATTCCCTCTTCTGGCACCTTTCCTCCATTAACACATCTCTATATATATATATATATATATATATATGGAAAAGTCCATTCGATTTTGGTTAATTTCACTTTTTTTATTTTGGTTAATTTCACTTTTTTTTTTGCATGATATCGAAAATGATAGATTAAAAATCATTATAAAATATATTAAAAAATCCCCATGCATCATTACGATGTACGTCTACAAACCATAAATAATAAGCAAAGTATCAACCCAATTTTGTGCTTGGATTTGGGCTGAGTTCCCCAAGCTTTGAATGTTTCCTCGAATCCTATATTTCCTTTTACTCTCATTTTATTCCACCTCTAATTTTATTTTGTTTATGTTTTTTCTAACTTTCGGATCAACTAATGCATTTTCTTCTCATTCCATATTCAAAGCCTCAACAATCATCCATGGAGATTGGCTGAACAAAGGGTGAGTTCCCATCTTCTTTAAATATGAGATCTCTTGATGGGTTCTTTTTATTTGTCCCCACCCCCCACGCCCCCTTCTTTTTCTTTCTTTCTTTCTTTTTCTTTTTTCTAATCATTTCTCTCCTTTTGTTCTAGTGCCATGTAATGAAACTTGGGGTTTCTTCATTTTTGCTCTTTTTCTTGTGGGACCAAAGTTTTTAATTGTGTATGTTTAGGGTTTGCCATAATTATCATTATTTAGGTTTTTTCCCATCGAAGTATGGTACGATAGATTTGGCAAAGTTTTATGATCTTCGCTACATCAACATTCTCTTAATTAATTAGCAACCTTCTTTTTATTTGAACAAAAAACTATGGACAAGAGAAAGGCTTGCCGTAATCCTACTTGGTTATTTGGCTTACCCTAATTCTTTTAGACTAGGTAAAATTTGTAAAAGGGGAAATATGGTAGATTAATTACATGAAACTATAAAAAAAGGAAATCTTTGTGCTTGCTTGACCTATGGTTTGATATAAGCATATACACCACTTGATTACTGAAATGAGCTACCTCTACCCTCATTGATGCATTACTACAATTTTATTACTCCTTTTAATTGGTACATGCATCGATCTTTGTTGCGCATGTCCAGATCATACTCAACAATTCTTTCTCATTTTATTATCTCGGTGAGCAATCTCCAACTTCTTAGGATGCTCACTTTATTTTTTCTTCTTTTAAGTGTTGTGTTGTCACTCGTCCATATTAAGATCCCGTTAGTTTGACATGAGAAACTTGGTACTGGAAGTAAGCTTACTTTAGTTACTTGAAGTGTTTTGTTCGATGAAAGAAGGGTTTGGAAGTTAATCTGAGTGATGACATGGATCATATATGGCAAGGTTACTTTCATAATTTCTTTCTTTCATTTTGATAGGAAGAAAGTATGAAGCATGATGAACAAAAATAAAAGTTTATTGTTCCTCTTTATCGTTCCAAAATGTAATAATATATTACTATGTTAAAGTATCTTTTTTGTTCATGTGATAAGTAGAAGAATTAACTTTATTTTTCCAAATATCTGTAAACAAACACTAAATGTAACTTCAAAGTCTAATTTCATGGTACTTTCTAAGAAGTTACTTAAATGGATACTTTTGGATTCTCCACTACTTAGGGTCATCCAAACATGCCTTATTACTATCTATTCAGCTGTACTCTTTTTTAGGACATCATGTTTCTCAAGTGCCCAGCAATCTAATTGATAAAGTAATATTGGTCTCGGATCAACCATTTTAAAATAAACCTCCAATTTAGTTGGAATGTTTTATATAAATTCAACACCCTAAAAATGCTCATATAGTCTTTGATCTGCAAAAATTGAGCGGACATACTACTAATGTATTCCTCCATAATAATTAGGTATTATGTTGATGATTACCTTTTTCGAGGAAACGGCTTTGAGTCGATCGTGGTTTTATTTCTATCTTGGGGTTGCGCATGATTTTCCCTGTTGTAAATCAATCATCTTATTCTGATGAGGATCTAAGGATACCGATTGGTCATTTAGGATTACGGAAAACCGTTTTAAAGATCAACAACATCTTGAACACTCTCAAATTGTCTTGAGAATTCAAGAGTTCTCTAAAGCATGCATCGGCAGAGCCGTGCAACTTCTAGTTTATGAAGCTTCTAGAATAGAATTCTAGAGAATTCTATATCTTGAGTTCTCTTAGGAAGCTTGTAAATAGATGGCAAAACATGTGATTGTCAACACAAGCAACCAAGTCAATGAGAAGCACACAAGTACTAATTGAAAGTGTGCTTGAGTGAAAACAACTTGGGTTGTGTAGTGTGTGTGTAATTCTTTGAAAGGAGCAATGGAAGAGTGAGAAGTGTACAAGTGAGAAGAGAGAGCAACTGGGTCATAATTGAGATCTCATTAGAAGGAGTTATTTTTTGCCTTTATCCACTTGCACCTTTCTCTACAAGTCCACTCTTGTTTATAGCTTTCTTAGCCAAAATTTAGCACCAACCAAGAGATGAGGGACGTCAGGTTGACAACCTGTTATACATTTCTTTTCATATCTTTAATGTCATCTTTCTTCGTAGCAGAGTCTATTTTGATGGAAAAGAGGCTCCAATAATGATGATGATTGTTGGCTAAGTTTTTTTTTATGTGTCATTCCATTGAAAGGGAAGTTTTATCGAAATGTTATTCGGCTTGTCTTATTATATGGTACAGATTGCTGGTCTCCTAAAAAATATCATGCACAAAAAATGCATGTAGCGGAGATGTATATGCTTCGTTGGATGTATGGTAACGATAGAAAGGATAATGTGCGAAATGAGGATATTTGTGCAAAAGTTGGTGTAGTACCCATGGAGGTGAAGATGCGGGAAAACTGTTTAAGATGGTTTTGTCATGTGCGACGCGGACCTACGGAAGCACCGGTTCGACGAATGGATATTCTCGATTTAGGCCAAGTCAAATGAGCGAAAGGGAGACCGAAGAAAACGTAGATGGAGGCGATATGAAATGATATGGATGCCAACGGTCTTAATGAAAGTATATTGTTCGATAGGAGTGAGGGGAGGCGGAGGATTCATGTACTCGACCCGGGCATGATTCTCATGTTGGTTCATGTAGCCTACCTTATATGCTTGGGATAAAAGGCTCAGTTGTTGTTGTGAGTGTTTATTAATAGTGTCGAAGCGTCTATTAAGAACACTTTCTTCCAAGCAATAGCGACTCATTTTTACTAATATAGAAAGCAATTCAAATTGGACATGTAACTAGTTCTCTACTCTTTTTCGTGTTGATATTTCTTTATATAAGATGTTTATTATATATCTCGGATTTGTATTTCCTATTTTAAAATACTATAGTATTTCTTACTTTAAATAAAATGTTATTTGGATAGGAATGGATTGACTTAATAAACACATAAAAAAAAATTCATGTCAGTATCAGAATTGACTTTGATGCAGGTTTAATATAATTTTTGCCGCTTATTTTTTTCCTGCAGATTGAGATAGGAAGAAAAGAAGCGGACAGGGCAATTGAATTGAAGGAAACTGTAATGGATCTTAGAAAGGGTGTAATGTTTTTCATTAAAATTAGCTATAGATCTGCTCGCGCTCATCCTTATATTTTGTGCATTCTATTTTTCTTCCTCATACTTCGCAAAATTTTCCCGATTCTATTTGCTTTTCTTGTTTCTTCCTCTCCTGTGATTCTCTGCACTGCTATACTTATTGCAACTCTTATAAGTTACGGCACACCTCAAATCCCTGAAACTGGAGGAAAAGATAAAAAATCTCGAGAAATTTCTTCTCTGCGTATTCCTAGTGTTGTAGAAGATATTATTGTTGAAAAAGATGAGAATTTAGTAGACGGGAGGAAAATAAAAGAGGTGATTAGTGAATTAAGTGATAGTGTTTGTAATGTTCAAGAAATTCGCGGTGTGGCCACTAATGATGAAAATGTACTAGAATCTGAGACTGAATCTGATACAGCTATTGATTCATCTCCAAAGTCTCATTGGCGTCAAATCTTACCAATACTAAATGAGATTGAACTTGAATACAAGGATGCAAACAAAGAGTCGGAGGTGAATGATGAAACGAATGAGCGGAGGCCTGTAATGGACCTTGGCTATTCTGAAATAGAAAGAAACCAAAGGTTGGAGAATTTAATCGCAAAGCGAAGGCTAAAAAAACTTCAGAGGTTTGAAACCGAGAAAAATCTTGTAGACCTGGATAGTTACTACTACTCTTCTTCGATCTCATTTGTTTCGGCACCAAGACCGAGCCCTTTTGATATCATCACTTATGATTCTGAAGCAAATTTGAACTTACCCCCTATTCCTGGCTCCGCGCCTTCGATTATGCAACCGAGAAAGAACCCTTTTGATATTTGTTATGATTTAGTCGAAGAAATGAGTAGTTTATCAAGGGAGTATTTGAATCATCATGATTTTGATACTTCAAAACGAACCCGTAAGGATGCTGGTGCTTTTGGTGCAATAAAGGAGGAAATTGAAGAAGTAGAAGATGGTTTGCGTGTTTCAGATACCAAAAAGGTGGAATCCATGGAAGAAACGTATGAGGGTTCAAATTCCTCCTCGTCAATATTGGAAGCAAACAAAAATTTCCTTTACGATGGTACGTGAAGCTATCATTCTAGTTTAAGCTATATTAAACTAAGTTACCCTTAAGTGGTGTTGTTTGTCACTAAATTACCTTAGTATAGGGCTACATTTAAGGGTGGTGTTATAAATTTTTTTCTTAAAACCAAAGTTTAAAGAAGTTTGTAGTAATAATGAAACTTTAGGGTAGTATAGTGAAAACAACAATAGTTAAGGATAATTTGGTGTAGTTTAGCCTCTAGGTTTTTCACCATTGCCATTGAATAATAAATCACTCTCATTGTGATACTTTCTCTCTATGAACCATTGTTTTATGTAGGCACCGAAAATTTCGTATCCAATTCCTTGACGTCTGATGCGCAAGCAGATTTCTCTAAGGTACCTTCACCTACAAAGCAAATGGAGACGAATCTTTCTATAGAAGATCAAAATCGATCGCAGATGAAGTCCGAGCATGATATTGGTTCCAATGACGATTTAATTGATTCACGGAGAGTAAACATAGATGAACAGATAATCAGACAACAACATACTGGAAAACTTGGAGGAGTAGAAGATAATTTGTATGTTTCAGACATTGGAAACGTCGAATTCATTTATAAAGAAATGCATGAGGGTTCAAATTCCTCTTCATTTGAAGAAAACAAAAATTTCCTTTATAAAGGTAAGGGAGCCAAAGTACGAGTAATTTGTCACCTGCTATGCATTTGTGATGCTAAAATAGAGCTGTAATATTTTCTACAACTCTATTTTCCTTTCTTTTTTCTTTAAAAATTGTTCTACAACCCGAGTTTTACCGAGTATCATGCTCTGGCTTTGTAATTTGAAATTAGTTCGATTTAAAATAGTAGAGATTTTCTATCAACATTGAATAATTGGGATATTTGATTGGACCGTTGATTTTGCAGGGACAGAAAATTTAGGGTCTGATTCGATGTCATCCGATGTGGAAGCAAAATCATCTGAAGCAGCTTCGCCTCTAAAGCAAATCGAGACAAATCTTTTGTTGGAAGATCAAAAACTTGCAGTAGTTAAAAACCAAGGAGATTCCAATTTGGAACTAGAGCAACTCAATAAAACTGTTGAAGATTCTTGTGCTGATCAACGTGAGTATAAAGAATCTGGAATCCTGCCTGTGAAAGATGCTGATATAGACTTGAAGTGACATCCGAAGCCAAATAATGCAACACATGAAACATGAAGATATACAAGTACAACTTCAGGGGAAAGAAATTAAAACCAGACTTCTTATAGAGCTAAGTTATGAAAGATTAAATTAAATTTTGGCAGTGATTCAAGCTCAACTACAAGCTCAAGTGGTTCTGAATGAGTGAAAAATAAGATTTATAGAAGAAGAAAAAATGAAATGTTTTTGTCTCCTGAAGAAGAAGATTTATTCCATGTATTCTATGCCAATTCCTTGTGTTCTCTTTATCTGTTTTTGGTTCTTGAATTTTATGGTAAACTGTATAAAATCTGCAAGCATTCTATGGTTTTTTTGAGGTTTCTTTTGCTTGGAAAAGTTTATTTCATAGGGTTTCTTTCTCTTAGATTCCTATCATAGGATTTATTTTCTCTGGCTATTGTTAGTGATATGTATGCCCTAGAGCTAATTATTGTATGATATAGTGGATGTTTGGACATATATATGGAGGACTTTCTTGCTCGACATGATAGTATGTTATCTGGTTGCCTTTATCTTAACATATTCACTGGTATTATTATACTGTGTCTCATATACATGTTGATAAAACCCTTAGGATGTAGGCTTGACTACCAGCACTATGATGCAGATCATATTACTGGGACCTGGTAGTCCACAAACACATCCTTCAATTGTTCCTACTCGAGAGAATATCGAGACATGGCATCGATATTCCAGAGTAGACTAGTGTGTACGTTTCTTGACCCTGTATGGGGTGATGGTTGATCCCATATCCACTGGTGTTTGACATCAAAGGTTGTACACAGGTGCTTATTAGAGAATGGATACATCGAACATGACTCGCCGAGAATTCCTAGATGGTAATATACCTATCGTCAGATAGCAGTTCTCTTGTGACACTGGTACAGATTATTCTGTAGATCCGAGATCGTCATAGAGTCTTGTGTGGTTCCCACTGTGCTTTAATTTCCTCCCCACCACGACTCAAAGGAGTCGTGCAAACATGTGGATTTTGGGTACAGTCCTGAGTCACATGGAGGCAATGAGCGATAGAAGGGGTTTCGTCTCTTCCGGTATAGGGAGTTGATGTTGCGCTATGCTCGATTGGCTATAACAGGAAGTCTCTGGCCAGGGCTGTTGATGAGATTTACTGGTAAGTGTTATCAGTAGTTTCTCGTACCGTTATAGGCCTTACATCGGCATGACTTATCAAGTTATTGGGGTCTAACGATTCCACCCCCAGACTCGATATGCGACATATCAGACGAAGAGACCGGACTGTACGGTAAGTGTTACATATAGGCTTCATGGGAGTTTGGACAAACTTGCTTGTTGACCTTCTATTCGCTCAATACCCGAGTGGCCGTTACGTCCAGCTAGTACCACTGACGGCTTGTGGGTGACTGATGTGATCATCACCTACTTCTGGTGTATTGACGAGTCTTTAGAGTCCCATATAGAAGTTTCCTGGTTCAAGCGAAACGAATTAGGGCACATATGCTAATATATGCGGGGGCCTGATTAAATACGAGTATGAGATACCGTATTGTAATCTGACGGTTATTTGTTATCGGTTAGGTTATATGTTGTTAGTTATATGTATGCCCTAGAGGTCATTATTGTACATGTGATGTATATTGTAATGGATGCTTGGACATATATAGGGATGACTTTCTTGCTCGACGTGATAGTATGCTATCTGGTTGCTGTTTAGCTTAACATATACACTTATTATCTCTCTATTACATGTTGATAAAGCCCTTAGGATGAGTACTTGACTACCAGGATTATGATGCGGATCATACTAGTGGGGCAGAGATAGTCGGCAAGTACATCCTTCAAATGTTCCTGGTCGTGGGAGTATCGAGACAGGGCATCGATACTCCAGAGTAGACTAGCGTATACGCTTCTCGATCCATATGATGGGCGATGGATGATCCCATATCCATTGGTGTTTGACATCAGAGAAGGTATACGGATGCTCAGTGGAGACTGAGTACACTGAACGGACCCGCCGAGAACTCCTAGATGGTATTATACCTATCGTCGGGTAGAAATTCTCTGGTGACACTGGTACAGGTTAGTCTGTCGACCCGAGATCGTCATAGAGTCTTGTGTGATTCCCACTGTGCTTTGATTTCCACCATACCATGTTCAAAAGATCGTGCAAAAAGGTGGTTTTTGGGTACAGTCCCAGTCACATGGAGGCAATGAGCGATAGAGTGGATTCGTCTCTCCCGGTATTGAGAGTTGATGTTGCGCTATACTCGATTTGCCATAACAGGAAATCCCTGGCCGGGGTTGCTGAGATCTATTGGTAAGTGTTATCAGTAGTTTCTCGAACCGTTATGGACCTTGTATCGGCATGACTTATCAGGCTATTGGGGTCTGACGTTATACCACCCTCAGGCTGCGACATGCGACATATCTGACGAAGAGACCGGACTGTACGGTAGTGTTACTGATTGGACTCGCAGGAGTGTGAGCAGGCTTGCTTATTGATCTTCTGATCGCTCAATACCCGGGTGGCCGTTACGTTTAGCAGACCGCTTGCGGCTTGTGGGTGTTTGATATGATCATCACCTACTGCCGGCGTATTGACGAGTCTTTAGAGTCTTACACAGAGGTTTCCCGGTTCATGCGAAACGAAGTAGGAGCACATATATGATATGTGCGGGACCGAGATTAATGCGTGTATGTGATACCGCATTCTATTCTCGCGATATGTGATATTGGCTGGTTATATATGATATAGCCGGGTTATCGGATCAAGTATTGATTCGATAGATTGTTACATTTAATATTAGTCGGTTGTATGTGATATGGCCTGATTATTAAATTAAGTATTGATTTGATAATTTAATTTATAATTATATATTTGATATATTAATTTACATTAACTAATATTTTCTCACTAAACATTTCTTTTTCTCACTTGTGTGCATGTAGTATATATGTGTACATTTTATTGTGTCATGCTTGATGCCACATGCTTCATGGGTGTATGAGACTTACACCATACTTGATATAATGTAGGGTTTGTATTTATCTAAGTAATTCAAAAATTAGATGGAAATTGTCATGGCTATATACTTGTAGAAGCTTGTGGAAATATTGACCAAGTCCACCATTTTTGTTTCACTTGTAAATATTTGTTAAGCTAACCATTATACCTTAGCCATGGTTCATTCTCTACATGAGTTAGTGTATGACACTAACTCACCCATTGTTGCTATTCTCACCTCATGAATTCATTCTCATCTTCACTTGATCTTCTTCTTTCTCTTGAAAAAAGCTTTCTATGGTTTGAAAAGGTGATGAAATATTGTAAGAAAATTAAATCTAAAGTGAGCCCATTTCCTACTTCATCATCCTCTACTATATTAGCTATTTAGTTTAGGGTGTTTGCTTCACTAATCTACCATTAGTTAAGAGGTAGCAAGAGCTTGAGTTTCCTCGACGTAGATCATCTTCGGCCTCGAAGACTTCGAGCAAGCTTGTTCATTTCTTCATTTGAACCCTTACTAGAGTTCGGGTGTTCACTACTTGGAGCGAAGAGACTACTATACGGAGCTTTAGAAGTGAAGGACCTGTCTACGAAGGTTGTATTCCTCATTCACTTAGATGTAAAGTTGTTTGCATCTTGTATTGTTTAATTCTCTAGTTAAGATTCTAGGGTTAGGGTTCTTTAGAACGGCAAAATTTTGAAAACGGCATGGAAGATGCCTCCGGTAACCTTGCTGCCATGCTAAGTAACCCTATAGTGGTAGCAGACATGCTAGAGATTTAAACGACATTTGTTAGATTACGAAACCTAAACTGCTCCAAAACTTGAAACATTAAATCTGGTTTCTGTCGATTTTTTAAAGGTGTCAAAAAATTATTTTAGCAACTGCAGAATGTTGTATGTGATATAACATAAACACCATAGAAATTTGAAGCAATTTTGTCAAAAAGTGGCTGGCCACATAGGCTAAAATTCCGAGCTGCTCGGTTTTCTGGAGGAGTTTGGGGTTCAAATTTTTAGTGTGTTCCAGTCTCTGGGTTTTGGTGTTTCAGGTGTTGCTAGTTTTTGCTAAATTTGCATGTGATGTTAACTTTCTGTAAAGGTAATTCGGAGTGTTTCGTAATCGTAATTCTAACATCTATTCGGGTTATTTAGACGACGTTAAAAAGTTCGAACGGATATCAATAACCCAATTTTTTCCCCTGCTGGAAATTTTCCAAGAGTTGGATTTTTTTCGAGTTTAAAATCTTCAGAAAATCATGCAAGCGATTCTGTGGACCCTATAGAAGAACGATACCCAAACTCGCCTTTTTGGATCACGGAACCGCGGTCATACCCTAGGGTTTGTGGCAGTTCCGTGGCGACATGAGTGAGGCATGGGTCGGCCCTTCTACAGATGGTTCATAGGAGCCGTGGCGTGTTCTGGGTACTTTTTGAACTCCGCTCAAGTGTTGAGCTTGTTGGGAAATTTTGGGTGCTTGCTTATTCGATCGAAAAGTTTAAATTTGTCTAACTATCTGTGATTGTGATACAATATTTGGAATCCACATAATTAGTTATGAGATGACTAGTTTGAATTTTATAAATCTAGAAGTTTAGTCTTATTTGATCGGTTGCCACGGAATTTTGATGTGGATCAAAAGTCCGTCGCAATTACGTAGCGTACGCGGATACTCGTCGGGTAACCTTACTAGATAGCTACTCCCCATAACCCCGACCAAGTGACTGTAGGAGAATCCTGTCGCCAAAAGCATCCGTTTGTGTGCTCGCGGCAGCGGTGTTCCGCCTAAGTGCACTTCGTCGATGGTATCGGGGGTGCGGCCGTCTACTAAAGTTTTCGACAAGCATTCGATCAGGATATCGTGAATCTTGTTGAATTACCCGACAGGTTATTTGAAAGTGCTTTCAATATCGAGACTAAAATGCGGGGTTTATAGTTGTTAGGCATGCGATATCTAAGGAATTCATTTGGTTGGGTATGAAATCCAAAGTATGTAATACATTGGGTTTATAATGTCTAAGGTGGTTGCGGATTCCAACTGTTGTAGTTTTTCTCTTTCTTTTCTGCGACTGTAAGTGTAATATGTGGTGTATCGCCGGTTTCGTTGTTATATGTCAATGGCAATTGGGATACACATATTTACTTACGTTGATGACATGTGATGTTATGTGTTGCTGTGATATGTTATATTGGATCGTCGTGTTTTGAATAGCCGGGTTTTTTTATGTGAGATGAGAGTTTTTCATTTTCATTCATGTAAAAGCTTGTATGTAATATTATTTTATTGGGGCACTTCCGGGTTGAGGATGATGTCACCATTGATGTATATTATTTACTTTTCCGCATTAGGATAGACCCAAGGCGGGGAGCACAAGTAACCGGGTTCTAGGGTCCAGTGGGAGACCATCTCAAGGAGTCGAGATCGGGTCTCCTAACTCTAGAATTAGGAGGGTTGCTTGCCGCTCTCGTAGGGGTCTAGGGATGTGGGTTTGGCTATTCATCACGACCATGGAATCCGCGTTTTTACTGGCTTAATTTAAAACACGGAATTCCTAGTATATTCAATATTTCAAATGTGTTCTTCTGCTGCTGATATTTTGTGATGTGATCCCTTGATATGTTTTGATACGAATGCCTATATTATATATATGATATATAATAACTATTGATGCTTTCGTTTCTTATGTGATGCTTAGGAAGTATAACTGATGGGACTTCATTAATGAAATAAAAGAAAAAGAAACATAAAGATGTTGTAGAAACTTATTTAAAAACTGGTAGCTATAGTTTTTGCTTTGCATAGAGGTATTTGTGAAATATCCTGCACCTTATTCGATAAGGAAAGTGCCAAGATCTCTTCACCGGGAGAGATTTCTTTAGCGAAACTAGTAAAAGCCTAAAAAACATTCCTTTTCTAAATCACTCGATTCTACAACGATATCAAGTTCATTACGCAAAAGGTTTTCTTAAAAACCTGTCGTAGCCCTCCGTCATTTCAGATAAGTACAATTTAGTATTCGTGCTACGTTTGTTGACCATGTTAAGGCGTAGTGTGCAGTAGCTGATTGTGCTTATCTGTATAAGCATATGATGCGATTGGATTAGGGTAGTCGTACGACTTTGTTGACCTTGTTAAGGGTCGTGCGGGTGGGTTTAATTCAATCAGGAATTGACGGGTTGAACTTGGCTAGCGCTTATGATTTGTTGACCTTGTTAAGGTCATAAGTTGCAAGGGGCGAAAGATTATTGGGAATTTCAAGTGTTGAAATTTGCAATGAGATTGTATACCTTCTATGAGATAGTTGGATTCCGATACCCACTGCGAGTAAGAGTTACTCCTGTGAGAGTTTTACACATTACAATTAGCCGATCAAATAGGTATCTAGAAAGGTGTTAACGGGGTTACGCCCCTGGGAAAACGAGTTTTATTTTAATTAGGTCCGTACGAGAGTGCCACGACCCGAAATAGTACGTGACTGGCACTTAAATCACGTGAAGTCTATAGGACCCCACCTAATTCAAGTAAGCCAAAAAGCCCAGAAATATAAACTATTTGAAAAGAGAGTGAAGGAAAAACTTAGCTTCAAAGCAAGTGTTGTAACAAAATAAGCAGTAGTAATCATTTTTTGAAAACATCAAGTTTTTTCCAAAAATTTCAGCAGAGTTTCCTTTGTAAATACTGGCCCCAAACAGGTACAAACATGCATAATATAAGGGCATCCCCAAGCGGGAGCTAGCTCTTCGCCAATTGGCGGACACAACCACGCAATGCAATATAATATACAATGACGAAGGGCGAGGCTCAAAACTCATCAAGAAAAGTAATATCCTCAAGAAAACCAGAGAAAAACCAAATAATATAGGCGCGCGACTCTAAGGTCGAAAGAACATACACTGGTCTCCTAAATCTATCAAATAATACAAGTCTGGTTGATGGAGTTTCTAGATACAACAGAATATAAATAAAAATACAATGGTGGTCACGATGTGAGTGAACCCACCTACAAAGAAAACACCCGGAAAGAAGCAGTGTGCCAGCAAAGCCGCCAAGAAAAACCTGTACGGCAACCTGCAAGAAACTGTGGCACAACGGGGGTGAGTTGCTAACTCGTGAGTAGAAAACATCACCGAGCAGAAATCACATGTATGACTCAATCCTAGGTCATACGATAATATATATATCCTCAATAGAGAAACCTGTACCATCTACACATAAGTGTAATATCAAGTGCTCGTGTCAGTGCCTCAGATAGCAACATAATACATATATGATGTATGAATACATTAAAATGAAAACAGAATACATCATGAAAGAGAAACTGTTTTCTTTATTTAGTGAGATTTCTGTAATAAAAATCGAAGCATCATCAATGAAATCATCAGAGGATCAGTGTCAAGTATCGACACAAAATATATATATATCCCAATATCCCAATATCTCAGGCTCCGGAAATCCGGGCTGGCCCGTATCATCAAATCTCAATATCTAGGGCTCCGGCAATCTGGACTGGCCCATATCATCAAATCTCAGTATCTAGGGCTCCGGCAATCCGACTGGCCCATATCATCAAATCTCAAGACCACGTCGGTATCCTCCGGATATCTGGCGCGTCACAATAACCGGTTGGTAGTGCTCCCCTGCCACGCTCAACGTCATCATCTGCGACCATTTTGCCCTGGGGTACCGCACCGGGTCCACCATGTACCCACAGACGGTTCCTCCTCCTCCTCGAATCGGGTGTATGATATCGCTCAAGAGCCGAGAAAACTCATGGTGGACATACCTAAAATCATATCATGAGAAAACCACAATTTTCTACCTTTAAAATGATAATAAATTTATAAAATCCTTGTGGTTTCTTCAAATCCAGAAATCTCATGGAAATCCGAAATCCTAATCTCAAGAGTAAAGAAACAATGAAATACCGGCAATAAGCTACATAATATTGCATGGCAAATGAATATATGAATGCATGGGATATCAAGCAAAGAATGAAATAATTAAACTAGAATATAACAGCAAGCGCACTAGTACTATGTCAAAACTATCAGCTAGCAATTTATACAATGAAACAGTGTTGTCAAATGTGTACGTGACATGGAAATTACCGATGATGATGTGTGTTAGCCGGCAAGCAAGTGTACGTGGAGCATACACATCATCGGTAATGGTGCTGGTGTCCTGAAAGCATGATTTTAATAATAACTAGTAAAAACACAAATAAACATGCAATGCGATGCGAACAACAAGATTATGCGGAACATGAATAATAACGCAACATATGAGAATATACATTTATATACGAGTCATACTGTTTTGACATTTGAAATAACACGAATCATGTGTTTAGAAAATAGGGGCTACGGTGTTTTTAAGAAAAGGTACACCCTTTGAAATATCTGTAGTATCACTTGGCCTGTCTTTAAAATACTCACGACTCGTTAGTTTTGGAAATAGGTATGAGTCGAGCCCAGTCTAACATCTACTAAGTAAACTACAGGAATAAACTAACAGACTAATCGTAGGGGTAAGGAAAACCAACTAAGTCTGAGTCGATATCTATATCTAGTTGTCGGTGATCCCGCCTCAAAAGTATCGCGTACGATACAATATATATAATATGACATTCTCGAGTCAAGAGTGCGGATCTATCATCATAATTATAGCTCGTACGGCATCCCAAATCAGGGTACGGGTCGAATATCACATATAACACAACATCCATATGGTATCATCATCACATATATCATGAACTGGGGGTACTGATCTAAAGTCTAGTACATACTGATACCATCAACATATAAATATGCGTGTGTATGAAAACACATCGCCTAAAGACCCGCTATAATATCATGTCGTATCTCATAGTACGAACCAAGTCACATTACCGATCTCGTGGCATCCTGCCCAATCACATCGACTCATCTCCAAGTACCATATACTATCCTCATTATCCATGTATATGTATATATATATATACATACATACTCACACACACACACACACATATATATCCCCATATACGCACAAGTAAAACAAGTGTATGCGTGTGTGTGTGCAAAACTTTACTCTAGGGTTTCGCGACTAAGAAACTACACTATAAGCACTTTCCTCCAACTACGCTAAACTAACCCAAAGTCACGTAAGCATTTCTTACTAAGTATGAACATCTCATAAAACACACACACACACACACACACACACACACACACACACACATATATATATATATATATATATATATATATCATAACGCATTCACGCGCTAAATTAACCCAAAGTCACCTAAGCATTTCTTACTAAGTATGAACATCTCATATAACACACACACACACACACACACATATCGTAACGCATTCATGTGCTGCACTACGAAACTGCGGGGGTGCTATACGCCATCCACCCGACTTCCCCCGTAGATATATATCTACTCACCTTGATCCTTGTTTGTCGAAGTCGATGCCGCCATCCTCATCCTCGTCGTACGACGTCCACATGGGTACCTACACATATCACACATAGTATTGTAAACTGAAATCACGAACGAAAATCAAAATGGCACGCGTAGCACACATAGGTTAAAACCTATGGTCTACAAGTGCAAGAATGAACAAACAACTCTCGAGATTGACGTGCAAACGTCACACCACCGAGTCAAAACACAATATCCCAAGTTCAAGTCATAACAATCATGAAACCAAAACATAATCTCAAAAAACATGCTCCAGATTTTACCCTAGGTGAAATTAGCCAATTTTGCATATGTGGAGGGTCTAGTTTACTGAAGATAAAGCCATAGACCAAACACGGATCAAATCAGAAGTACCTAGGCCGCAAATTGCGGCCATGGGGAATATCTTTGCGACCATGAAATGGAATTGGGGTCCCATGTTTCAGTTGTATCTTCTAGGGTGCCTTCTTGTCTCACTGTGTCAGCAAAATATTTTTCATGTGCCCCAGGTCATAGCAGATCTCTAATTATCACCACAATTCCCATAATCTTCCGATATTGGGGTTTCTAAGTTCGTGTCTTGGGGCTTTAATCTCTGGTTTTGCCCAGAATTCTAACACTAAAGGGGTTTAAGATCACTAATAAACCTTAAGTTATACTTCACAACTCATAAAATCTCCTAACCTCTTCTTGGAATTTTCAAAGCTCACTAAACCTTATTCAAACACTTCTAAACTAAATTAGATGCTAAGGTAAAATGAAAAACTACACAAATGGTGAAGGGAATACTTCATTTGGCAACTCAATAATTTTCATGAGTTGCCTCAAGTCTTCAAAATCCAATTTTTCTTGGTCCATCATGCTTGTAGTGAGCTTGTGCGTGTTTTTGTGAAGGGAAAGAGGTGTTTTGATGAGGGAATGGGGGTGAAGTGAAGTGGTGGAGGTGGTGGAGGGAGAGAGCAGCCATGGGGTGAAGAGGGAGGAGAAAATGATGAAGGAAATGGAGGGAAAACAAATGGGGCAATGGTCAAATGACCCCTCACTTCTCTCTCCATTCTCTCTCTTGCCCATACCCATTTCTTTATTCTTTTTCTATTCTTTTTCTTTATCTTTTCTTTTCCAATTTTAAACACCAAAAACTCAATGCAAATAAAAGAAAGACAAAGAAGTCATGGTTCAAAAATAGAACAAATGTGTAACATGACATGGTGCATGTCATGAAGCCTAATCACGATTAGTGAAAATTAATCAAGTTTAGAAATAAACGTGTATATAATTTATTATAGAAATTTATAATTTGTCTAAATCACATAAATCCCTAAAAAATCACTATTTAATTTAATTTTCGAATATTTTTCAATTTATTGGTATTTAATTATAACATATCATTAAAATATTCATAATATTTATTATTTTAATTATATAAATTCCCAAAATAATATTTTATTTTTCTGAAATGTTACAATCTTCCCCCGTTAAAGAAATCCGGTCCTCGAATTTAAATTTAAACCCCTCAAATACTAAAACATTTCAGTAAAATGATCGAGTCGTCGGGGCTTCGAAATCATAAATACATAAAACACATCGTAGTGCAATGCATGCACATGAAAAACGAGTATATAGACCAAAATCAAAACTCCGTCAAGCATCCCGCAATTATCGGAGTTATGGTGAAGACACCAATGTCAAAATACAATATGAAAACCAACATGATATACTCAAGACTAAAATATGTATATAGTACGCATCGTTGTAACTGGTCAAAACATCTGAAAAGCAATGCATGCCAAACCTTTCATGTTGCTGTGCGATGCGCGTATCACGGCACGGTGGCGGACGTTTATTGTAAGAAAATAACTATATATATACACCCTTTGTTTAACATACATGTCCCGCCGTTTTGAAAAATAATTTAGAAGGGTTTTCTTTGATAAATATCTCATGTCATCTTGGACACGTAAGTAAATACTGAGATTATAGCTCCTTTTTTGGAAATCTCTTCGATAACTATCAATGCATGCAAAATATATTCAGGTACTGTCCTCGGACTAGTCCTGCTCCGATACTATACCAAATAGTAAATATCATAAGACATATTGCTCCAAAAGAAATCAATCCCAAAATGTGTATAAGGATGCCACGTGCGTCTGGTGCGCACAGAAATCGAAATCAATAAATGTGCCATACATGTGCATAGAAACAAAATCTAAGTGCAACGGGTGTGCACGAAACACCTGTCAAAGGAAACGGGTGTGCTTGACAGTAATATCAGGTGCATCTGATATGCACGAAGAATCCCGATTTAGTGCATCTGGTGTGCACCAAAATCGCATCAAGCGTGTCAAGTATGCGTAAGAATCCAAGTCAAGTGCACAAGGTGCACGAAAACAATATCGAATATCACAATCGAAATCGATGGTATACAACAAATCTCAATCCAAATCAGGTATACCGTAATATATAATCTCACTACCATGTGCATCAGCGTCCACAAAATCGAATCAAATATTAAAAGTACATGCAAATTATGCCGAAAACACAAGTCAAATCACATGCATACCATAGGCATGAAATTAAAATCAACATATCGAATGACATCAAATCGAATTCAAGTGCAACTGTGGTGCAAAAAATCTCAATCATGCAAATAAATCGCCCAAAATACCGAAATCCAAAATGACGGAAACAATTCCGCTCTGGCACATCCTCTAAAGATCTCTGGCCAACTATCATGGTCACTCATAACATGTCTCGTCGACGATGCCGAACTCTGGCCTGCTGGGTGTGCACAAGATGACTGATCCTGGGTCCAAGTCTTCTCGTATAGTATTCCAGAAAGGTTTTGTCAAAGTCTCCCCAAATCTCGTTTCTGCCGAACTGCCTGGAAATTATCACCCTTTACTAAATCTATTTCTTGTTCCAAAACGGCTGCATACTCATCACGACTCCTTCTGGAAGATATATCCATATACAACGTCTCTGCATGCGTATCACATCTCTGATGTCAATAGAGTGGAACGTCATCTCGTCGAAGTCTCGTACGAACCTCTTACTCCACTTTCCTCTAATGTCGACTGATTCGGACTCGTCTCTTCGTGGCTGCATGGACTGCGCTCCAACAGCTATACTCATATCTGGAGTCTCCCAAGCAATGTATCCCATCACATGATATCCGAACGACGTCGAACATTTTGATCGATTCGTCAAAGTCCCATAATTCCCCGAGAGCTCAACACTCGTGCACAGTTTAATAATATCCAGTAAGTGCCACAGTACCTATGGACCAGCCGTAGAAGGGAAAACCCAAGCCTTATTAATGGCACCGCAGAACTGCCGCAAACCCTAAGGTTCAAAGGCGTTCCCATGGTCATTATATCGAGTTACGGTTTCATTCTTCTAGAGGGTCCACAAAATTACTTACATGTTTTTTCCGAATACTTTAAACTTGGAAAAATGGATTTCTGACATTTGATCGTCTTCTATCAACTCTCAACATACCTGCGTGAAATCTTCTCAAGCTGGAATCAATCAATCTGATGACCTCGCATCGGGGTAGGCAACGAATCACATGTCCTAGTCATTCCTCCTTGGGTGACTAGCGATCTTCTATCATATCTCTAAATACAACTCGTGCAGCATTAGCTTCAAACATCTAGGGCGATATCTTGTCAGTCACTGCAACAAACTGAATCATTCGTTCGCACGCTGAACAGTGCCTCAATCATCAAGAATAATCGGTGCATTGACGGTCATCACATTCTGGCTGGCCTTTAGCAGTGGCCCAATCCTCTGGTGCTGATCTGCACGTTCGAGAAATTTTGTAAAAGCAATCCATCAAACTCTCATGGCGTGAAAACACAATAAAATGACACATCTATGCAATCGCGTGTCGCCGGAATTACGCCCTGGTCAGTCCTCGTCCAAAACGAGCTCATGCTGACCGCAACTCTAGCTGCAGCTCTCTCTGCCTATGCAATCGTGGTAACAAATCACCAACCGATATCGATGAGGATAGATCATATGAATGAATATAATACTGTGCAAGAAAATGTACATCCTAAGGCTTCTTAAGAGGAGTAGCGTATAGTACGCATGCCGTGGAACATACACACGGTACGTCACTCTACTTAAGTCACCTAATCCATCAATCAAGGTCAACCTATGGGACGAAAGTTCGGGTCTAATACTCTCTCGACCAAGTCTAAGTTCCGTAAGGTCAAGTCTAGGTTTCAAATATAAATATACGCCCTAGACTTCGCATAGTCAAACCTAGACTCGAACCAAGGTTAAACCCAGCGCTTTGATACCAACTTTGTCACCCTGAAATAGCACGTGACTAGCACTTGAATCATGAGAAGTCTATAGGACCCCACCTAATTCAAGAAAGCCAAAAAGCCCAGAAATCTAAACCATTTGAAAAGAGAGTGAAGGAAAAACTTAGGTTCAAAGCAAGTGTTTTAACAAAATAAGCCGCAGTAATCATTTTTTTAAAACATCTAGTCTTTTCCAAAAATTTCGGCAGAGTTTCCATTGTAAATACTGTCCCCAAACGGGTACAAACATGCATAATATAAGGGCATCCCCAAGCGGGAGCTAGTTCTTCGCCAATTGGCGGACACAACCACGCAATGCAATATAATATACAACGCCGAAAGGCGAGGCTCAAAACTCATCAAGAAAAGTAATATCCTCAAGAAAACCAGAGAAAAACCAAATAATACAGGCGCGCGACTCTAAGGTCGGAAGAATATACACTGGTCTCATAAATCTATCAAATAATACAAGTCTGGTTGATGGAGTTTCTAGATACAACAGAATATAAATAAAAATACAATGGTGGTCACGATGTGAGTGAATCCACCTACAAAGCAATCACCCGAAAAGAAGCAGTGTGCCAGCAAGGCCGCCAAGAAAAAACTTGTACGGTAACCTGCAAGAAACTGTGGCACAACGGGGGTGAGTTGCCAACTCGTGAGTAGAAAACATCACCGAGCAGAAATCGCATGTATGACTCAATCCTAGGTCATACGATAATATATATATCCTCAATAGAGAAACCTGTGCCATCTACACACAAGTGTAATATCAAGTGCTCGTGTCGGTGCCTCAGATAACAACATAATACATATATGATGTGTGAATGCATTAAAATGAAAAAAGAATACATCATGAAAGAGAAACTGTTTTCTTTATTTAGTGAGATTTCTGTAATAAAAATCGAAGCATCATCAATGAAATCATCAGAGGATCAGTGTCAAGCATCGACACAATATATATATATATATCCCAATATCCCAATATCTCAGGCTCCGGCAATCCGGACTCGCCCGTATCATCAAATCTCAATATCCAGGGCTCCGGCAATCCGGACTGGCCCATATCATCAAATCTCAATATCTAGGGATCCGGCAATTCGGACTGGCCCATATCATCAAATCTCAAGACCACGTCGGTATCCTCCGGATATCCGGTGCGTCACAATAACCAGTCGGTAGTGCTCCCCTGCCAGGCTCAACGCCATCATCTACGACCATCTTGCCCCAGGGTACCGCACCGGGTCCACCATGCACCCACAGACGGTTCCTCCTCCTCTTCGAATTGGGTGTATGATATCGCTCAAGAGCCGAGGAAACTCATGGTGGACATACTTCAAATCATATCATGAGAAAACCGCAATTTTCTCTCTTTAAAATGATAATAAGTTTATAAAATCCTTGTGGTTTCTCCAAATCCAGAAATCTCATGGAAATCCAAAATCCCAATCTCAAGAGTAAATAAACAATGAAATACCGGCAATAAGCTACATAATATTGCATGACAAATGAATATGTGAATGCATGGGATATCAAGCAAAGAATGCAATAATTAAACTAGCATATAACAGCAAGCGCGCTAGTACTATGTCGAAACTATCAGCTAGCAATTTATACAATGAAATAGTGTTTTCAAATATGTACGTGATATGGCAATTACCGATGATGATGTGTGTGAGCCGGCAAGCAGGTGTATGTGGAGCATACGCATCATCGGTAATGGTGCTGGTGTCCTGACATCATGATTTTAATAATAACTAGTGAAAACACAAATAAGCATGTAATGCGATTCGAACATGTCACGACCCGAAATAGCACGTGACTGGCCCTTGAATCATATGAAGTCTATAGGAGCTCATCTAATTCAAGTAAGCCAAAAGCCCAGAAATCTAAAACCATTTTAAATAGTAAATGAAGGAAAAATAGTTTTAAGAAGTGAAGAAAACAAGGTTTTTAAATAAGTAAGCCGAATATGCATTTTAAAAATTTATAGTCTTTTCTGAAAATTTCGGCAGAGTTTCCTTTGTAAATACTGGCCCCGAACGGGGTACAACAAGAATAACATATATACAATGATAAAAGGCATCCCCAAGCGGGAGCTAGTTCTTCGTCAATCGACGGTCACAACCACGCAAGCAATATAATATACAATGCCAAAGGGCGAGGATCAAAACTCAAAAGAAACTCAAAAATCAGCATGAAAACCATAATACTACAACGCACGACTCTAAGGTCGAAATAATACACAACTGGTTTCCTAAGTCTGAAACAATATACATGTTTGGTTGATGGAATTACTAGATACAACTGAATGATACATATATAATGGTGGTCCTGATGCAAAAGAACCCACCTACCAAAGCAAATCACCCGTAAGGGAAGCAGTGTGCCAGAAAGCCGCAATGGAACCTGTACGGCAAAACCTGCAAGAACTGTGGCACAACGGGGGTGAGTTGCCAACTCGTGAATAGAAAACATCACAGAGCAGAAATCGTATGCATGACACAATCCTAGGTCAATACGATCAAATATATATATATATAAACCTCAAATGAATAAGTCTGAAGCATGATAAGGTGGCAAGGGTAAACATCTATACATAAGTGTAATCCCATGTGCTCGTGTCAGTACCTCAGGTAACAACATATCATAAATATGAGGTATGATCAATGTAATCAACATGAATCAATGTCAACTATATCATGCAGTCTATAAGTATGTGGATATCATCCAACTATGAAACCAATGTCTGTATGTATGTGGATCTCGTCCACGTGTCTCCCAAAGACAATAAGCATCATGCATGTAAATATCATAAAGCATATGCATGGAAGTATGAGGATGTAAATCAACATGTGTCGCTCGCGACATATCAAAATGATGGAACCTGAGTGTCTAGCATCGACACTCGAAAACATCATGAAACTTGTGCCTAGCATCGGCACGTAAATCCTCATATACATAGGGCCCCGTCAGTCCGGATCGGCCCACGGGCTCCGTCAGTCCGGATCGGCCCGTCTCATCTCTCAACTCCGGTCGGTATCCTCTAGATATCCGCCGAGCTCAAACACAATCACCGGTAGGTAGTACTCCCCCGCCAGGCTCACCGTCTAGCATATACGAGTCTTCTTGTCCCGGGGTACCTCACCGGATCTGTTAGTTATATGTATGCCCTAGAGGCCATTACTGTACATACGATGTATATTGTAGTGGATGCTAGGACATATATAGGGAGGACTTTCTTGCTCGACATGATAGTATGCTATATGGTTGTACTTTATCTTAACATGTACTCTGATTGTCTCTATGTTACATGTTGATAAAGCCCTTAGGATATGTACTCGACTACTGGGACTATGATGAGATCATACTAGTGGGGCCACGGTAGTCGACGAGTACATCCTATAATTGTTCCTAGTCGAGGGTGTATCGAGACAGGACATTGATACACCAGAGTAGACTAGCGTATACGCATCTTGACCCATATGATGGGCGATGGATGATCCCATATCCATCGGTGTTTGACATCAAGGATGGTGTACGGGTGCTCAGTGGAGACTGGGTACACTGGACGGACTCGCCGAGAACTCCCAGATGGTATTATACCTCACGTCAGATGGCAGTTCTCCGGTGACACTGGTACAGAGTAGTCTGTTGACCCGAGATCGTCATAGAGTCTTGTGTGATTCCCACTGTGCTTTGATTTCCATCATACCACGTCTAAGAGGGCGTGCAAAAAGGTGGCTTTTGGGTACAGTCCCGAATCACATAGAGGCAATGAGCGATAGGAGGGGATTCGTCTCTCCCGGTATAGGGAGTTCATGTTGTGCTGTGTTCGATTGGCTATAACCGGAAATCCCTAGCCAGGGTTGCTGAGATTTACTGGTAAGTGTTATCAGTAGTTTCTCGAACTGTTATAGACCTCAAATCGACACGACTTATCGAGCTACTGGGGTCTGACGTTTACCACCCCTAGGCGAGATATGCGACATATCAGACGACGAGACCGGACTGTACGGGAGTGTTACTGTTTGGATTCACATGAGAATGTGCAGGCCTACTTGTTGATCTTCTGAGCTTTCAATACCTGGGTGGCTGTTACGTTTAGCTGACCGCTTGCAGCTTGTGGGTGTTTGATATGATCATCAGCTACTGCCGGCGTATTGACGATTCTTTAGAGTCCTACATAGAGGTTTCTAGACTCAGGCAAAACGGAGTAGGAGCACATATGTGATATGTGCGGGACCGAGGATAATAGGATATGAGATACCGTATTCTATTCTCGCGATATTTGATATCAGCCGGGTCATCGGATCAAGTGTTGATTCGATGAATCGGTACGGATAAATATTAGTCGGTTATATGCGATATAGCCGGATTGTCGGATCAAGTGTTGATTCGATAATTTAATGTATAATAATATATATGATATATTAAATTACATTAACTAATATTAGCTCACTAAAAGATTCTTTTTCTCACTCGGGTAATACATTGACATATATGCGATATATGTTAATTGTATTATTTTATTTTGTTACAATAAATATTATATATGTGATATATAATATTGTAACATGATATGATAACTAATGAAACATGTTTAGTAGAGATTAAACAAGATTAGGGTTTGATTTGGGTTAATACTTTCTAGGTGATTCTAGAAGGTTTAGTTTTGTTTTGTGAAAGATATTTTGTTATGACTCATGCTTTAACCCAACCCAAACCCTAACCCTAGTTAATTCTCTACATGGGTTTAGTTGACCATGGTTGCATTAATCATCATATTTTATCCTTTCATTATTCATCACAAAAGGTTCATTTTTATTGTTCATCTTCTTCCTTCTTTCTTTCATAGAAAAAGCTTTCTAGCTTTTTCAAGGTGATGAAAAATGAGTGAGTAAATGAAAATAAAAGAGGGAAAAAATCCTACTTCATCATCCTCATCTATCCTTGCCATTTAGATGAGGGTGTTCACTTCATATTATGAGTGTTAGCTTGTGTTAACGAAACTTCAAGGTAGATCATTTTTGTATCGAAGATCGGAAGCAAGACTGCATCTTTCTCTTCGTGGAACCTCTCGAGAGTCCGGAACACGATGATCGCAGCGAAGGGACTTCAACACGGAGCTTTAGAAGTGAAGGACCGGATCTACAAAGGTTGTAATCCCTCTCACTTAGTGTTAAAGTGTTTAACATACTTGTTTTCGCCTAAACCCTAGTTTAAAGATCCGGTTTCGGGTTGTTCGGCACGGCTAATTTTTTAATTGGGCATGGTTGATGCCTCGTAGACCCTTGTGGCAGTGCATAGCAACCCTACAGTGGTATCAGAGCCAAGCTAGAGTTTTAGGCGAAATCTGAGCGAATTTTAAAGTCCGATCGAAACCCGAAACCCCGATAAAACCCCTTCTCTGGAAATTTTTCAAAACTGTGCTTTTTTATGAATTAAAAATGCTCAGAAAAACAAGCAGGAAAAACTAAGAATTACTGTGAAGTACGGTTCACTGAGTCAACTATTTGACCGTGGAATTGCGGCCAAACCAAGGGTTTGGCGGCGGTTCCGTGGCCAAAATTATGACTTAGTCCCTGGAATTTCATGAATTTATTCTTAGGTCCTTTCTTGGCAATTGTTTCTGGGAAGTTTTTAATTCCACTCAAGTGTTGAGTTTTCTAGGGTTGTATTGGGGACTCGATGATTCGATCGGATAATTTAACTTCGTTTAGTTTTGTCCGGATAATTTTTAGAAACTGTTAAAAAGTTCGAACGGATATCAATAACTCACTT
This sequence comes from Agapanthus africanus, assembly GCA_030015575.1. NCBI lineage: Eukaryota > Viridiplantae > Streptophyta > Magnoliopsida > Asparagales > Amaryllidaceae > Agapanthus > Agapanthus africanus. Next base: position 676,184,168 of record JASDDO010000019.1, on the reverse strand, counting down.
TTTTCCCAGCCGGATTTTTTTTTCAAAAGTTTTTTTTTCTCGAGTTTAAGAACGTTCTAAGTCGTGCAAGTAACGCGGTGGACCCTCTAGAAGACAACAAACTTTAACTCGATTATGTGGCCGTCTTGAACTGCCTCTGAACCTTAGGGTTTGTGGCAGTACGGCGTGCCACATGTGAGGCGTTTCTTGACCCTTCTACGGCTGGACCATTGGTACTGTGGCATGTGATGGATATTTTTAAACTGATTTCATGTGTTGAGATATATTGGGGAAATCATGGGTGTTTGATTATTCGATCGGAAAGTTTAACATTGTCTATTTATCTGGAATGTGATACAATAATTGGAATACACGGGTAGTTATGAGATAACTAATTTGAATGTTATAAATCTAGCACTTCAGTCTCAAATGATCGGTTGCCACGGAATTTTGATGCGATCAAAAGTCCGTCGCAATCACGTAGCGTACGCGGATACTCGCCGGGTAAACTTAATAGACAGCCACGCCCCATAGCCCCGACCAAGTGACTGTAGGAGAACACCGTCGCAAAAAGCATCCGTTCGGGTGCTCGCGGCAGCGGTGTTCCGCCTTAGTGCACTTCGTCGATGGCATCTGGGGGTGCGGCCGTCTACTAAAGTTTGCGACGAGCATTCGATCAGGATGTCGGGAATCTTGTTGAATTGCCCGACTTGATATTGAAAAGAGTTTTCGATAATGAGACTAAAATGCAGGGTTTATAATTGTTAGGCATGCGATGTCTAAGGAATTCATTTGGTTGGGCATGCGATGTCTAAAGAGGTTGCGGATTCCAACTGTTGTAGTTTTACACTTTCTTTTCTGTGACCGTAAGCGTAGTATGTGGTGTATCGCCGGCTTCGTTGCTATACATCAACGACAATCGGGATACACATACTTGCTTACGTTGATGATATGAGATATTATGTGTTGCTGTGATATGTTGTATTGGATCGTCGCGTTTCAATAGCCGGGGGTTTTATGTGAGATGAGAGTTTTTTCTTTTTCATTCATGTAAAATTCATTTGTATGTAATATTCTTTTATTGAGGCACTTCCGGGCTGAGGATGATGTCACCATTGTATATTCTTTACTTTTCCGCATTAGGTAGACCCAAGGCGGGGAGCATAAGTAACCGGGTTCTAGGGTCCAGTGGGAGACCATCTCGAGGAGTCGAGACCGGGTCTCCTAACCCTAGAATTTGCAGAGTTGCTTGCCACTCTCGTAGGGGTCTAGGGATGTGGGTTTGGCTATTCGTCGCGACCGTGGAATCCGTGTTTTATACAGGCTCGTATTAAAACACGGACGTCCTAGTATATCCAATGTTTCATATATGTTTCTTCTGCTGCAATGTTCTGTGATGAGATCATATTACTGTTAGTTGTATGTATGCCCTAGAGGCCAGTATTGTACAGATGATGTATATTATATTGGATGCTTGGACATATATAGAGATGACTTTCTTGCTCGATATGATAGTATGCTATCTGGTTGCTTTTTATCTTAACATGTATACTAGTCTCTTTAAACTGTCTTATAGTTACATGTTGGTAAAGCCCTTAGGATGTGTACTTGACTACCTGGACTATGATGCAGATCATACTAGTGGGGACATGGTAGTCCATAAGTACATCCCTCAAGGTCCCTAGTCGTAGATGTATCGAGACGGGGCATCGATATACCAGTGTAGACTAGCGTATACGCTTCTCGACCCATGAGATGGGCGATGGATGATCCCATATCCATTGGTGTTTGACATCAGAGATGGTATACGGGTGCTCAGTGGAGACTGGGTATACTAGACGGACTCGCCAAGAACTCCCAGATGGTATTATACCTCACGTCAGATGGCAGTTCTCAGGTGACACTTGTGCAGGTTAGTCTGTAGACCCGAGATCGTCATAGAGTCTTGTGTGATTCCCACTGTGCTTTGATTTCCACCTTACCACGTCCATGAGGGCGTGCAAAACGGTGGTTTTTGGGTACAGTCCCGAGTTACATGGAAGCAATGAGCGATAGGAGGGGTTTCGTCTCTCCCGGTATTGGGGGTTGATGTTGTGCTGTGCTCGATTGGCCGTAACAGGGAAGTCCCTGGCCAGGGCTGATTCAGAGATTTACTGGTAAGTGTTACTAGTAGTTTCTCGACCCGTTATGAGCCTCACATCGGCACGACTTATCGGTTATTGGGGTCTGACGTTTACCACCCCTAGACTTGATATGCGACATATCAGACGAGGAGACCGGACTGTACGAGAAGTGTTGCCGATCGGCTCGACGGGAGTTGTAGCAGGTTCGCTTGTTCTCTTCTGATCGCTGAATACCCGGGTGGCCGTTACGTTTAGCTGACCGCTTGCGGCTTGGGGGTGCTTGATATGATCATCACCCACTGCCGGCGTATTGACGAGTCTCAGAGTCCCACAAAGGAGTTTCCTAGTCCAGGCGAAACGTTGTGGTGCGCGTATGCGATATGCGCATGGACCCGATTAAAATGCGCGTATAGGATACCGTATATTGATCGGGCGGCTTGCTTTTGGTAGGGGTCATATGTGATATGGCCGGATTGATAAATCAAGTGTTGATTTATCATTTAACCATTAGTTTCTCACTTGAAATCTTTTCTTGTGCATGATGGATGTATGCATGCATGTATGTTTTCTTTCTTTTAGTTTCATGCACATATGGATGTACATATACACATACATACATACATACATACATACATACATCCTTCATGGTTGCTTATACAAAGAAAATGGTGGCAATATAAGACTCACACCATGGGTTTTTTATTTGGAATATTATTGTATTTAAGATAAAAACAAAAGGAAAAAGAAAAGGGTTAGTTTTGGATTGTTTCTACACTCTTCTTGACCTAACCTTTCTCACCCACAATTTAACCTTGGTTTTCTTTTCCTTTTAGTTTTTAACTCAAGTACAATAATGATTCAACCATGGTTTGAGATGAGAGATAAAAATATATATTGATATATTTTTTATTTTCTTTTATGAGTTGAACTTATCTTCTTCTCAAATTGCCATCATCTTCTTCTTCCTCTCTCATTTTGCTCTCTAGTTTTTTTTGTAGTGAGCAATATACTCATCAAGATTGGATTTTGAAGTGAGAATAAGAACCACAACATCATTCTACACAAGTTTAGCCAACTTGTTTAGAGTGTTAGCTTCATTTCGTTCACTTGATCGGATAAAGTTGCAAGCTTGGACAAAGCGGACTCTGGGTGGATCTGTTAGTGTATATGCCCTAGAGGCCATTACTGTATCATACTAGTTTGTATATTACTTAATGGATGCTTGGGATATTCACCTTGTATATACAATCTTGCTCAAAATAGTAGTATGCTACTTGGTTTGTTTCTACTTCAATGTGTACATGTGTTTATTTTTGTATATCGCCTATACACATTAGTAGAGCCCTTAGGATCTTTGCTTGATTACCAGCGATGTGATGGCCGTCACACTAGTGGGGCTGGGTAATCTATAAGCACATCCTTATGCAGGTCCCTGGTCGCAGGACTATCGAGACAGGGCATCGATACTCCGGAGTAGACCAGCGCATGCGCTTCTCATCCCAGTGTGGGAGACGGTCTGTCCCACAGCCGTCAGTACGTCGTACTTGAGATAGTATGTGGGTGCTCGTTAGGTTACGGGTACACTGGACAGGACTCGTCGGGAACTGACTAGTTGGTATTATACCTATCGTCAGTTATCAGTTCCCAGGTGACATGAGTACAGCTTAGTCCGCTGACTTGACACTGTCACTTCGCCTCGGGTGTGTTCCCACTGTACTTTGATCACTACCCTACCACGGCTCAAAGGAGTCGTGCAAACAGGTGGTGGTTGGGTGCAGTCCCGAAGCACTTGGAGGCAGTGACGGTTAGACAGGATTCGTCTCTCCCGGTATTGGGGGTTGACATCGCGCTGTGTCTAGGAGAGCCATTACACGAGTAGTCCCTGGCCAGGGCAAACGAGATATACTGGTAGGTTTCCAGTGTTATCTCAGGGTGTTTTGGGCTTCGCTCCGGCACGACTTGTACCGCTATTGGGGGACTGACGTTTACCGCCCCCTAGGCCCGCCATGCGATGTATCAGACGAACAGACCGGACTGTACGGAGAATGTCACACTCAGGCTCAGTAGGAGTTCAGATGGGTTTCGCCTCGTCCGTCTTCTTGTCGGCATTACCTGGGGACCGTTACGCACAGCTAGTGCCGCTTGCGGTCTGTGGTTAAACCCACTGCCAGCGTAGTGTCGAGTCTTTAGAGTCCCACGCAGAAAGCTTTTCGCCTTTAGGCAAAAGAGTAGAGGTCGCATGGTATTGCGACAGGTCGCATGGTTTTGCGACAGGGTTCGGTCACATCCGTGCACTTATGCACGTACAGTGTCCGGACAGTTTACACTAGCGGGCTTTGGTTTAAGCCAGATCCTAGTGTACCTTATGGGATTGGATTTATCCAGTTTGCATTCGTGTTCCTCGGAACGCGGATGCGGGTGTGTATGCACAGTTGACAGGGAGGCAGAGGCAGCGGATTCTCATTAGGGTTGTTGACAGTTGACCGTTGACTTTTTGACTTTATGCTCAACCCTAATGAGAATATGATATGTGATTAACTATTATATTAATTAAGTATTATGGTGATATGGTTGTTGACTTGTTGACTTTTGTTGACTTGTTGACTTTGGTGACTTGTTGACTTTTGTTGACTTGTTGACCGGTTGACTAGGCTTGACTAGTTGACCATCATGATAACCATGGTTATCATTTCATGCCAAAGACTTTTTCTTGCTTGCTCATTTGAGTAAAATGAGTGCATGACATGATAAGCTTATGGTTGCTTCAAACCATCACATAAGACTTTTTTGATATGATGAGTTATGATCACTTTGGATTATGAGAGGGTGAGAGACAAAATACTTGCTCATTTTCTTTCTTGCTCATTCTCTCTCTTGTTCTTGAGCTCTCCTCTTGCTCTCACCCTCAACCTCTTGCTCCCTCTCTTGATCTATGGTTCTCTTGTCTCATGAGTTGAGAATCAAGAACCATAGATAAAATCCCATTCTAAATCATCTCTACTCATTCTAGTTCACTAGGTTTAGCAAACCAAGTGAACTAGTTTCTTCAAAGAACGAAGAAGGAGCTAAAGGTTGGAGCTTTCAAGTGGATCTATCTTGGGCGTACGGAGACAACGAGAAGGAGCCATCGAACCACCATCGGAGCTTGAAGAGAAGGAGTTCAAGTTTAGGTATAACCATCTTCATCCGAGTAGCTAAATATCTTTAGCTTAGTATGCTAGTTTTAGTTTAGGTAAAGATCCCGACCTAGCTTAGTCCATGTTGCCTCTTGCGTTAAAATTTTGATTTTATACCGTTTCCGCCTCCCCGTAAGAACCGGGGGTCGCAACGTGGACTTACAGTGGTATCAGAGCCTAACTAAACTTAAACTAGCTTGGTAGTGAAGTGTAACGAAGTTCGGAACCGGAAAAATCCAAAAACCAAACTTTTACAAAAACTGAGTTTCTGTTGAAATTTTTTTGGCTCAAAATGAAAAACTTTACACTTGTAAATTCGGCTCAGGGTTTTGTGTGAACACCCAAGAAAAACGATACAGTAATTCGTCCAAACCGCCGCCCTTCCGCCGCGTGAGCTAGGCATCCGCCGCGGAACCGCCGCTCTTTGTCGTCTTCTGTGCATCGTTTTTCGTGCAGTGTGTGTCTGTGTTGGTTTTGGGAATTTTGAAATATATTTTATGTGCCCAGATTTTCCAGAAAAGAAATTTCCTTTTGGGGTCCTATAATTCCGTATTTTTTCCGAACTTCACTGCACTTTGACTATGATGGTTATATCTGTGATGTTTGCATGTATTGAACGTCGGCTAATCGCTATAAGTCGATTAGTCGGGGTTATACATGATCTGTAATGTGCTGGAATGTGTATATAAATATGTTGGATTGTCGCGGGTGAATAGCCGGGGGTTGTGAGACGAGAGTTTTCTTTTCTTGCAATTCATGTAAATTTGTAAATTGATGTAATAATTATTTGTATGGCCGCACAACCTGTCACGACCCGCAGGGTACGGAACGTGACTGGCACTTAAGTTCACGAAACGTCTAAAGACGTCCGTAAAATAAGTAAGCCAAAGCCCAGAAAACAAAACCAATTAAGCAAAAGAGTGAAGAAAACCCAAACATTTGAAAGCAAGTTTATCAAATAAGTCATGTAAAACATTTTTTTAAAACAATACCAACTTTTCCCGAAAATTTCGGCAGAGTCTCCTTTGTAAATACTGGCCCCCAAAATGGGTACAACATAAATAAACATGAATCCAACAAAATAGGGCATCCCCAAGCGGGAGCTAGCTCTTCGCCATAAGGCGGTCACAAATCCCACGCAATGTAAATGACAACAAGCATAATAATCATAAGGGAGCATAAAAAAGTAGCATGTCGGCTCAAGTGAGCTCGACCCCAAAATACAGCATAAAATCCACAAACCTCACTGTCTCATCTCTAGGTCAATATACAATAATCTGGTAGAAACAGTAGATGGAGTATACTAGATACAAGAATATACAAGGTGGTGCAAAAATAACATAACCCACCTATGAGCAAATCTCGAGCTCAGGCAAAAGAGGCAAAAGACAAGTGCGCCCGCCGCTACTGAACTGACGGAGCGGACCTGCAAAAGACTGTGGCACAACGGGGGTGAGTTGCCAACTCGTGAGTAATAAATAACATCTGCAAAGGCTATCGTATGCATGCACACAAGCATCCTAGCATCTAAAATACAGGTATGACTGGATGCACTAGCAGGTGTGTATATAACATCAGTGTACTAATATGCATGCAACATGAAAATCTGAGGTCTCAATAGGTATATATAAGAAATATTTTATCTCTTTTTGTTTTTGAAACTCTTTTAGAATGCCAGCATAATGTCAATGAATCGACGAAAATCGGTGTCCAGCAACGACACCCAAAAGCTGTCTCAAATCTCATAAATGTATCTCTGGCCTCAGCCGTCCGGCTGACCCATCTCAAATATCAATATCTCATCATCTAGCGGCCACGGTCGGTATCCTCTGGATATCCGCCGTCCCAAACAGTCACCGGTAGGTAATCCGTCCCCTGCCAGGCTCAACGTCATCACCACATTCCTCTTGCCCCGGGGTACCTTACCGGGCCCACCATGTACCCGTGCCGGTTCCTCCACTCCTCGACACGGATTTCCAAATCCACAGCAAACTCATGGTGGACGACACTTACATCACTAGAAAACCGCAATTTTTACATATTTTAAAATATAATAAGTTTAGAAAATTTGCGGTTTTCCCCCGAAATCCAGCAATATCATAAAATCTCAAGAAATCCTCATAAGTGCATATATCAATGATAATGAATGCGTATGATATCAATAATCAAGTCGCGATGTGTGATTAATGTATTAAGCATGAACAATTAATATGATGAAGTACATGCACATGAATAGCAATACTACGGTTTCATTTTTAAGGAATTAAAGGCAAAAGCAGCAGTTTAAGTATCAATTAGTAAAAGGTTTAATTTAAATGTTATCTAGTGTGGTGGCATGGCAATTACCAGGGTGTGTGTGTAAGCATGAATAGTGCTCGTGCTGCATATAAAAACCTGGTAATGGTGCATGTGTCCTACAATTGAGTTTGCGTATATGGATATAACATATTGATCTAATTTCAGCAATTATCATGCCAGTATTATTATTCTAATGTCACAAGTGATTATCCAATTTACTGTTTTCCAGTTTACTAAATCTATCGGCGACTTGCGCCATCCAGACGATCATCCCCCGTAGATGTTAAATCTACTCACCGGGATTCCTGGCTAGCTGTGTCCGATCACCGCCTTTCCCTTTCGCGCCGCGTCAGACGTCTCCGCGACCGAACCTGTAATTTATATCAAATATAAGGTTACATATCAAGAACGACGCAAAACCCCAACGAAACTACTAAAGTTCTCTAGCTGGGTACAACGTGCACAAAGTGCGCGGACACACGCGAAAATCGCAAAAACTGCCGAAAAACGCCGATTTGGGTCACCCGGCAAAACTAAAACCCGACTACCCAAAAACCGCACTCACGCATCCTAAAAGTCGTAGGACAAGCCAACAAAATCATCAAGATACCACAATTAACTCATCACATAACTTCTATAAAAATCTAGTAAGCAGAAATTGCAATTTGATGCAAACATCGACAATATAGCGACAAAGTCAACCCACCCAACGCCAACATTCCAAACTAACCAAAAAGTTAGCCAATACACCAATGCTAAACCATTAACTAAGCTTAAAAAACCTAATTTACATAACAAAACCTTCTCTTGATTTTTATAAATAGCAAACATAACTCAAACTATATAAGAAATCCTTACTTTAACACTAAAATTTAGCCTAATAAGCAAATTAACCACTTAGCTTAAGGTTAGCAAAACACTAGATAGCAAATTAGGTTTAGTCAACACAAATTAGGTTTAATCAACTCACTAATCAAGCTTCAAATATCATTTTCCATACATAACCCTCTCTTGAAAAACCTTAAAACAACAACTTTACACTAAAATCAACTTCTAAAATTACCTAAATTAGTATAATTAAAGACTACTAATTAAGATAACCATATAGATTAGTTTACTAACAACTAGATTAACAAAATAACAACTTAATTAATTATCATGGTTCAAAACCTAGTTAGAATTTTCAAACAAAAATCTAAGAAAACTAGATTAACTACACTAAACTAACACTAAACCATAACACATAAGCACTTAAACAAGGAATTTAACAAGATGGAATTTATACCTCTTGATCAATAGATCAAGCAAGAAAGTTTCCTCCAAATGATGGCCTCAAACACCAAGATCCAAGCAAGAATGGCTAAGGAAAATGATAGCATAAGGAAATTGTTTGGATTTTTGGAATTAATTCATGGATTTTGATGCATTTCCTTGAAGGAAATTGAAGAAAAATGCAAAGAAAAGAGATGAGAAAGAGGGGTGCAGGTTTCGGCCAGGTTGGAGGTATGGGGGAGGGTGTGGGGTGAGTGGGAAGGTCAAGGGTCAAGTTTTAAAGTCAATGTATCATACATTTATCCAATATATTAAAATAAATACCATAAACTATTAATTAACTCAAGAAACAACTCAAGAAAGAGAGAGGTCAGAATTTTCTGGTCTTGGCCAAGGATTGGGCTGTTCTTGGGCTGAGGAAAAAGATAGAGGGGTTTTACAAAAGAAATTTTATGCAAAAAGGCCCCCTACAACTCAAAAATTGCAAGTTTTAGCCCAAAAATTCAATAATTTCGTTTCAATTTATAAAAATTGGTTAAAAATCAAAATAAATTACTAAAAATTTATGTTATCACTAGATTATAATTATCATAATTTTAGAGATTAAAATTAGCCCGGAAAAATTTGTATTTATCGCTTATTTAATGTATTTTCTTACCGGCTTAAAATAATATTAAAAAATTGAAAAATAGGGAAAAATTTTTAAATGACCAAAATTTCATAATTAACTCATTAGTCACTAAAAACAAGTAATTACCTATCCATTTAAGGTATAATTAGCCCTAAACTGCAAAATATCGAGAAAGACGGTTTTCGGAAAAATACCGAATTTTCACCGAATTTCAGGAAAACACCAAAACGACTTTTCAAGACGCTACAATCTTCCCCCCTTAAAGAAATTCGGTCCCCGAATTTAAAAATATAGCTACGCGTACCTTCGAAGAGATGGGGATACTTCTTCCTCATCTCGCCCTCGGTCTCCCAGGTAACCTCCTCGCTGCTCGGGCTACGCCAAAGGACCTTGACGGTTGGTATAATCTTCGACCTCAACTTCTTCACCTGCCGATCCAAGATGGCCACCGGCTGCTCTGCAAAAGAAAGGTCGCGCTCTAGCTGGACTGTCGGGTGCTGAATCGCATGCGAAGAGTCGTGAAGGTACTTGCGGAGCATCGAAACATGAAAAACGGGGTGAACATCGGGAAAGCTGGGTGGAAGAGCCAAACGATATGCAACAGCGCCGACACGCTCGAGGATCTCGAAGGGACCTACGAATCTAGGGCTAAGCTTCCCCTTTCGCCCAAAACGCATCACGCCCTTCATCGGTGAGACCTTCAGAAAAACATGGTCGCCAACTGCGAACTCTAATCTGCGACGGCGCCTGTCTGCATACGATTTCTGCCTGCTCTGAGCCGCTCTCATCCGGTCTCGGATCAACTGTATCTTCGCTGTCGTCTCCTCAACAAGCTGCGGCCCCAAAATGCTGCTCTCGCTGAGCTCTGTCCAACAAACGGGCGATCTGCATCTCCTCCCATACAATGCCTTGAAAGGTGCCATCTGAATAGTATCCTGGAAGCTGTTGTTGTAGGAGAACTCCACTAGAGGTAAATGACGATCCCAGCTACCACCAAAGTCTAAAACGCACGCTCTGAGCATGTCCTCGAGAGTCTGAATGGTCCGCTCTGACTGTCCATCTGTCTGCGGATGAAACGCTGTGCTGAAGCTCAAACGAGTGCCCAAAGCCTCCTGAAGTCTCTGCCAAAGTCGGCTGGTGAACTGAGTGCCTCGATCTGACACGATACAAGTCGGTACGCCATGTAGTCGCACGATCTCGTCGATATAGAGCTGAGCATACTGAGCGAAGCTGAAAGTCATCTTCACCGGAAGGAAGTGAGCCGCCTTCGTCAATCTATCCACGATCACCCAGATGGAGTCGTACCCTCGACTGGTCCTGGGTAGATCCACAACGAAATCCATCGAAATCTGCTCCCATTTCCACTCTGGAATGGGTAACGGCTGTAGCTCTCCTGCGGGCCTCTGGTGTTCGGCCTTGACTTGCTGACAAGTCAGGCATCTCGAAACGAACTCCGCAATGTCCCTCTTCATCCCGTCCCACCAGTAGGTCTCTCTCATATCATGGTACATCTTGGTGGAACCGGGGTGGACACTATACACTGATCGGTGTGCCTCCTCAAGAATGTCGCGCCGTAATCCATCGGCATCTGGTACGCACAGTCTAGATCCATATCGTAAAATCCCCTGATCGTCAACCATGAACTCGGAAAATCTGCCCTGTCCCATCTGTGCCATGATCTCTGAGCAACGGTCGTCACTACGCTGTGCCTCATATATACGGTCAAGCAACTGTGGGCGTGCACGAACATGCGCGAGCTGTCCCCCTGTCTGAGTGAACTCGAACTCAACTCGGCTGTCGCATAACATCTGCCAATCTGCTGACGACTGCCTCTGCACTGCGCGCAAAAGGATAGACTACCCCCGGGCCTCCTACTCAACGCATCTGCCACCACATTCGCCTTGCCGGGGTGATATAAGATCTCGCAGTCGTAGTCTTTCACCAACTCCATCCAACGACGCTGTCTGAGGTTCAGGTCTCGCTGCTGAAATATGTACTTTAAGCTCTTGTGATCGGTGAATATCTGACACGACTCGCCGTAAAGGTAATGTCGCCAAATCTTCAGTGCAAAGACCACTGCAGCCATCTCCAAATCATGAGTGGGGTAGTTCTGTTCATGCTTCTTCAACTGCCGAGAAGCATACGCGATCACCCGGCCATGCTGCATCAAAACGCATCCTAATCCCACTCGCGAAGCATCACAGTAGACAACAAATCCGCCTGATCCCGAAGGTAAAGATAATACCGGCGCCGTAGTCAAACATGTCCGCAGCTGCTGAAAACTGCGCTCGCACTCCTCTGTCCAAACGAAAGGAACTCCCTTCCGGGTCAAACTGGTCAACGGTGCAGCTATACGGGAGAAGTCCTGAACAAAACGCCTGTAGTAGCCCGCCAAGCCTAGAAAACTACGGATCTCAGTAACCGATGTAGGTCGGGGCCACTGCTGAACAGCCTCAATCTTCTTCGGGTCCACACAAATGCCGTCTCTCGTAACCACGTGACCCAAGAATCCGACGCTGTCCAGCCAGAAAGCACACTTGGAGAACTTTGCGAACAGCTGATGCTCCCTCAGAGTCTGTAACGTAATCCGCAAGTGCTGCTCGTGCTCCTCTCTGCTCCGGGAGTACACCAAGATATCGTCGATAAACACGATGATGAACAAGTCAAGATACGGCCTGAATGTACGGTTCATCAAATCCATGAATGCTGCTGGGGCGTTGGTGAGTCCGAACGACATCACCAAAAACTCGTAGTGGCCATAGCGTGTACGGAAAGCTGTCCTCGGTATATCCTCCTGTCGAACTCGCAGCTGATGGTATCCTGATCGCAAGTCGATCCTCGAAAAATACCCCGCACCCTGAAGCTGGTCGAACAAATCATCAATGCGCGGCAACGGATATCTGTTCCGAACGGTAACTTTGTTCAGCTGGCGGTAGTCGATGCATAAGCGCAAACTTCCATCCTTCTTCTTGACAAACAGGACCGGAGCACCCCACGGAGAAACACTCGGTCGAATAAGCCCCTTATCCAACAAATCCTGCAACTGCTCCTTCAGCTCTCGAAGCTCTGCCGGGGCCATCCGATACGGTGGTATAGAAATAGGCCCCGAACCGGGAATCAAATCAATGCAGAACTCAACATCGCGCTCAGGCGGCAGCCCAGGTAGCTCATCAGGGAAAACATCAGGGAACTCACAAACTACCGGGACCTGGTCCAACGGAACCTCTGCAGCTCGAGTATCACAAATACACGCTAAGAATCCCTGACATCCCTTCCGCAAGAGCTGACCAGCGCGAAGAGAAGAAATTAAGCTGGGAAGGGCGACACTGCGGTCTCCCTGAATAACAAGGACTGGCTCTCCCGGAAAGCTAAATCTGACTGCCTTCTCACGGCAGTCCACCGAAGCATAACAAGTGGCTAGCCAATCCATGCCCAGAAGCACATCAAAGTCCAACGTATCGAGGAGTATCAAATCAACTGATGAATCCCTCTCCCCGATACGAACGGAACACAAACGAAATACAAAACGAGCGACAAACGACTCGCCTACCGGAGTAACAACAACAAGCGGCTGATCTAACGACGACGACTCACGGCCCAACATCGGTGCAAAGTGTGTAGATACGTACGAATGTGTGGAACCTGGGTCGAATAACACCCGTGCGTCGAAAGAACAAACTGGCAAAGTACCTGTCACAACGGCATTGGATGCCTGCGCATCCTGCGGTGTCAAAGCAAAAACTCGGGCCTGTCCTCCACCGATAGCGGGCTGACCTCGACCTCGGCCTCTGCCTCCTCGTCCTCTCTGAACAGGACCGCCGCGTCCACGGCCTCTCGGTGCACCTAACTGGAGTGGAGCATCGCCTGGGGTAGGAAGTAGGGCTCTCTGAGGAGGGGGTGGTGATGGTGGTAGGGTCACATGCGGAACTGTCGCTGCTCCCTGTCGTCTCACTGGACAGTCTCTGACAAGATGGTGCAGACTCCCGCACCCAAAACATCCTGGCGACGGCTGCTGCCCCTGGGGATAAGAACCATATAACTGTCCCCGCCCAAATCCTCTGCCAGGCCTATCTCTCGGAAGGAATCTGGCGCGCTGTCTCTGAGATGGTACATCGGTGCGCATCCTCTTCGGCCCAGAAACGGCCGGAGTCTGTGATATGCGTGCCTCCATCCGCAATGCTGTATCCATAGCAGCTGAATAAGTGTCGTAGTGCTGGGCGCCAATGGCAAGGTATAGCTGGGCATCAAGTCCCTGTACGAACCTCTTCACCATCTTCTCCTCGGTATCCACCAAATACTGAGCATATCGGGATAACTGTGTAAACTGGATATCATACTCAGACACCGTCATCCCAGGTGTCTTGACTAAGGCCTCGAAACTGCGAGCTCTGGCGTCACGAACGCTCTCTGGAAGGAAACGGGCTAGAAAGACCGCTGTAAACTCGGCCCATGTCATAGGCGGCAGATCTGCAGCTCGACCTCTCAAGACTGACTCCCACCATGTCTGCGCGAGACCCTCTAGCCGGAAACTGGCAAGCTCTACCCATCGATCATCCGAACATCTCAGCGAACGGCAGATCCTGGCTAAACTATCAAGGAACGTCTGTGGGTCCTCTGCTGCCTCGGTGCCGGTGAATACTGGAGGTCTCAGCCTCATGAAGTCCTGTAGTGAAACCGGAATGGACACGATGGTAGTAGTAGGAGCAGGTATCATGGTCGTCTGTGATGTAGTAGGTACGTCATCCTGCCTCGGTGTACGACTGGCTGCAACTAGGGATCCTACCATCTGACGCAGCTCCTGCATGCCTCCCATCATCTGTCGCAACTCCTCAATACCGGTCTCGAGCCTATCCATACGGCCTGGGGAAGGTGGATCGGTCTGTCCCTGCGGCGTAGGCATACCACCCTGCTCAGTCCTAGTCTCGGACGAGCCAGCTCGAATCTCGTCTCTGGCGGCAGCCCTCTGTGCCCTCGTAGCCTTCGGCGGCATAGTGGCTGTTACAAGAAAACGGATAGTAAGAACAGTGCAATAGGATCATAGGATACACGGAATTGAAGAAGGAATTTTTCAAGCAAGTATATCCTAAAGTCACTTAGGCGGAGTACCGTATCGTAAGTATGCCGCGGACATACGCACGCTACGTTACCCTGCTTAAGTCACTTACTCCATCTACCAAGGGTCATCCTACACTCACAAAGGTAAAACCTATCGCTCTGATACCAACTTTGTCACGACCCGCAGGGTACGGAACGTGACTGGCACTTAAGTTCACGAAACGTCTAAAGACGTCCGTAAAATAAGTAAGCCAAAGCCCAGAAAACAAAACCAATTAAGCAAAAGAGTGAAGAAAACCCAAACATTTGAAAGCAAGTTTATCAAATAAGTCATGTAAAACATTTTTTTAAAACAATACCAACTTTTCCCGAAAATTTCGGCAGAGTCTCCTTTGTAAATACTGGCCCCCAAAATGGGTACAACATAAATAAACATGAATCCAACAAAATAGGGCATCCCCAAGCGGGAGCTAGCTCTTCGCCATAAGGCGGTCACAAATCCCACGCAATGTAAATGACAACAAGCATAATAATCATAAGGGAGCATAAAAAAGTAGCATGTCGGCTCAAGTGAGCTCGACCCCAAAATACAGCATAAAATCCACAAACCTCACTGTCTCATCTCTAGGTCAATATACAATAATCTGGTAGAAACAGTAGATGGAGTATACTAGATACAAGAATATACAAGGTGGTGCAAAAATAACATAACCCACCTATGAGCAAATCTCGAGCTCAGGCAAAAGAGGCAAAAGACAAGTGCGCCCGCCGCTACTGAACTGACGGAGCGGACCTGCAAAAGACTGTGGCACAACGGGGGTGAGTTGCCAACTCGTGAGTAATAAATAACATCTGCAAAGGCTATCGTATGCATGCACACAAGCATCCTAGCATCTAAAATACAGGTATGACTGGATGCACTAGCAGGTGTGTATATAACATCAGTGTACTAATATGCATGCAACATGAAAATCTGAGGTCTCAATAGGTATATATAAGAAATATTTTATCTCTTTTTGTTTTTGAAACTCTTTTAGAATGCCAGCATAATGTCAATGAATCGACGAAAATCGGTGTCCAGCAACGACACCCAAAAGCTGTCTCAAATCTCATAAATGTATCTCTGGCCTCAGCCGTCCGGCTGACCCATCTCAAATATCAATATCTCATCATCTAGCGGCCACGGTCGGTATCCTCTGGATATCCGCCGTCCCAAACAGTCACCGGTAGGTAATCCGTCCCCTGCCAGGCTCAACGTCATCACCACATTCCTCTTGCCCCGGGGTACCTTACCGGGCCCACCATGTACCCGTGCCGGTTCCTCCACTCCTCGACACGGATTTCCAAATCCACAGCAAACTCATGGTGGACGACACTTACATCACTAGAAAACCGCAATTTTTACATATTTTAAAATATAATAAGTTTAGAAAATTTGCGGTTTTCCCCCGAAATCCAGCAATATCATAAAATCTCAAGAAATCCTCATAAGTGCATATATCAATGATAATGAATGCGTATGATATCAATAATCAAGTCGCGATGTGTGATTAATGTATTAAGCATGAACAATTAATATGATGAAGTACATGCACATGAATAGCAATACTACGGTTTCATTTTTAAGGAATTAAAGGCAAAAGCAGCAGTTTAAGTATCAATTAGTAAAAGGTTTAATTTAAATGTTATCTAGTGTGGTGGCATGGCAATTACCAGGGTGTGTGTGTAAGCATGAATAGTGCTCGTGCTGCATATAAAAACCTGGTAATGGTGCATGTGTCCTACAATTGAGTTTGCGTATATGGATATAACATATTGATCTAATTTCAGCAATTATCATGCCAGTATTATTATTCTAATGTCACAAGTGATTATCCAATTTACTGTTTTCCAGTTTACTAAATCTATCGGCGACTTGCGCCATCCAGACGATCATCCCCCGTAGATGTTAAATCTACTCACCGGGATTCCTGGCTAGCTGTGTCCGATCACCGCCTTTCCCTTTCGCGCCGCGTCAGACGTCTCCGCGACCGAACCTGTAATTTATATCAAATATAAGGTTACATATCAAGAACGACGCAAAACCCCAACGAAACTACTAAAGTTCTCTAGCTGGGTACAACGTGCACAAAGTGCGCGGACACACGCGAAAATCGCAAAAACTGCCGAAAAACGCCGATTTGGGTCACCCGGCAAAACTAAAACCCGACTACCCAAAAACCGCACTCACGCATCCTAAAAGTCGTAGGACAAGCCAACAAAATCATCAAGATACCACAATTAACTCATCACATAACTTCTATAAAAATCTAGTAAGCAGAAATTGCAATTTGATGCAAACATCGACAATATAGCGACAAAGTCAACCCACCCAACGCCAACATTCCAAACTAACCAAAAAGTTAGCCAATACACCAATGCTAAACCATTAACTAAGCTTAAAAAACCTAATTTACATAACAAAACCTTCTCTTGATTTTTATAAATAGCAAACATAACTCAAACTATATAAGAAATCCTTACTTTAACACTAAAATTTAGCCTAATAAGCAAATTAACCACTTAGCTTAAGGTTAGCAAAACACTAGATAGCAAATTAGGTTTAGTCAACACAAATTAGGTTTAATCAACTCACTAATCAAGCTTCAAATATCATTTTCCATACATAACCCTCTCTTGAAAAACCTTAAAACAACAACTTTACACTAAAATCAACTTCTAAAATTACCTAAATTAGTATAATTAAAGACTACTAATTAAGATAACCATATAGATTAGTTTACTAACAACTAGATTAACAAAATAACAACTTAATTAATTATCATGGTTCAAAACCTAGTTAGAATTTTCAAACAAAAATCTAAGAAAACTAGATTAACTACACTAAACTAACACTAAACCATAACACATAAGCACTTAAACAAGGAATTTAACAAGATGGAATTTATACCTCTTGATCAATAGATCAAGCAAGAAAGTTTCCTCCAAATGATGGCCTCAAACACCAAGATCCAAGCAAGAATGGCTAAGGAAAATGATAGCATAAGGAAATTGTTTGGATTTTTGGAATTAATTCATGGATTTTGATGCATTTCCTTGAAGGAAATTGAAGAAAAATGCAAAGAAAAGAGATGAGAAAGAGGGGTGCAGGTTTCGGCCAGGTTGGAGGTATGGGGGAGGGTGTGGGGTGAGTGGGAAGGTCAAGGGTCAAGTTTTAAAGTCAATGTATCATACATTTATCCAATATATTAAAATAAATACCATAAACTATTAATTAACTCAAGAAACAACTCAAGAAAGAGAGAGGTCAGAATTTTCTGGTCTTGGCCAAGGATTGGGCTGTTCTTGGGCTGAGGAAAAAGATAGAGGGGTTTTACAAAAGAAATTTTATGCAAAAAGGCCCCCTACAACTCAAAAATTGCAAGTTTTAGCCCAAAAATTCAATAATTTCGTTTCAATTTATAAAAATTGGTTAAAAATCAAAATAAATTACTAAAAATTCATGTTATCACTAGATTATAATTATCATAATTTTAGAGATTAAAATTAGCCCGGAAAAATTTGTATTTATCGCTTATTTAATGTATTTTCTTACCGGCTTAAAATAATATTAAAAAATTGAAAAATAGGGAAAAATTTTTAAATGACCAAAATTTCATAATTAACTCATTAGTCACTAAAAACAAGTAATTACCTATCCATTTAAGGTATAATTAGCCCTAAACTGCAAAATATCGAGAAAGACGGTTTTCGGAAAAATACCGAATTTTCACCGAATTTCAGGAAAACACCAAAACGACTTTTCAAGACGCTACACAACCGGGTCGGGGTTGTAGCCGTCATTGTATAATTTCTTTTTACTGTTTTTGCTCCTAGGATAGACCCATGGAGGGGTGCACAAACTACCGGGTATGCCGAAGTGTCGAGTGGCCTACTCATGGAGATGAGGGAGGTTGCTACGCTTCGGGTACTTGGCGGGTAGTTTGCCGCACCCGTAGGGGTCTTGGGTGGGGTTTTGGCTATTCACCGCGACCGTGTTATCTGTTTTTGTTACAGGCTCGTACAAATTACAGATTGCTAGTATATCCAATGTATTTATCTGTGATCTGAAATATTTATCATTGCAGTATATCTATATATGATATTATTTAGGCGTTGCTTATGTTTTACAGACGCGCTAGCCCAGCCCCCGCTCTGTCGTTAGTTAAGTAACCTAACGGGTAATGACGGGGCCCCGTGGCGAATGCGAATGGCATAAGCGTACGTCATATTTTGGTTGTTTTCTGCAATGGTAGGATTAAATGATGGGACGCATTAAAAGAACTAATGCAAGAATATCACGCATTAAAAGAACTAATGCAAGATAATAAACCAAGTTAAAGTCGTTGGAACACTCTCGAAAAACCACTCGGTTCTTTTCAAAAACAACTTTTAAATGCGGAGCTTGAGCCACTCCTTTTAAAAGCTATCTCGTTCCATCGACCAAATCAAGTTCACTACGTTCACGGTTTTGCCAAAACCATCCGTAGCCCTCCGTCGTTTCATATGAATAGTCAATAGTATTCAAGCTGTGTATGTTGGCCAAAGTCAAGGCACAGTGATTGGTAGCTATTGGGTGTTCATGTGTAGCATAGATAGATGCGTTGGTTTGGGACAGTCGTACTGCCATTTTGGCCAAAGTCAAGGGTAGGTACGGATGGATCCAAATTAACCTGGATAATGACGGGTAGAACTTGACATGTGACTTATGATATTTTGGCCAAAGTCAAGGTCATAAGAGCATGGGGCAAAAATCCACATCGGGAGTTTCATAAGTACTGAAACTTGCTAGATTTGCATACCATTTGGAGTGTGATGATTCTGGTAGGATTCCTTCAGTTTCGTCACGCGATGATATTTGGATCCCGATCCTACTGTGAGTATATGCTACTCCTCGGGAAATTTCTCACTAATCGATCAATGCTACAAACCTAGTAGGTGCCTAGAAAGGTGTTAGCGGGGCTACGCCTCCAGGGAAAAGAGGTTCTATAATTAAGGAACTTCGCGAAAGCGTTGGAAAACCTCCCTCGAAGTACCGACACCGGCCTGGCTGAACGGTTAAGCAAGTATTGTACGGTGGGATTGATCCTGACTAATTCTTCCTTTATGGTTTGAGGAGGGATTCGAGAAACAGTGGGAGCCATCCTGTTTAGACAAACTAAAAACCACTCTAAACTTGCAAGAGCATCATGCTGAGTGTTTCTTCTTCTCTCTCCTAATTGCAGCGACCAATCAACATGACTGGACTTAAGTTACTCCTAGATAAAAACAAACTGACAGGGCCAAACTACAAAGATTGGCTCAGGAATGTCAAGATAGCAATCACTTATGACAAGCTGGGGTATCTTCTTACCACCAAAGCTCCCCCTGTCCCTGGTCCAACTTCCAGTGTCGCGGATAAGGAAATCCGCAAGACTTGGGAGATTGATAGCGCGAAGGCCAAGTGCCTCCTGCTTGCCTCGATGGACAACGAACATCAGAGGAGGCATGAGAATATGGACATGGAGTCCATATTGCTCCATACAAAAGAACTGTATGGAGAGCAATCACGTATCGCAAGATACGAAGCGTCGAAAAAGTTATTTTCGACAAGAATGGCCGTCGGATCATCAGTAGCCGAGCATGTGCTAAAGATGATCGGCTTCATTGAGGAGCTCGCTGACCTAGGGATCACATTGGAGAGTGAGCTATATACGGATATAGTTTTCCAGTCCCTTCCTTCCACTTACGCCCAGTTTATACTGAACTTCAACCTACAGGAAAAAGAGGTTGAACTTTCAGAGCTCCTCAACATGCTGAGGAGCGCAGAGGGCACCCTACAGAAAGGTAGGGAAACATCCACTTTGTTTGTAGGAGGATCATCTTCTTCTAGGTCCAAGGCGAAAGCCAAGGGAAAGAAGAAGAAGGCCCCCGCCAAACCAAGGGGCGGTGTTAGTAAAGTGGATACGAAGGGAAAAGGAAAAGCAACAAAGATAGCGGGGAAGCTTGTGGATAAGGAAGAATGCTTCTATTGTCATAAGAAAGGACACTGGAAGAATGATTGTAGGGCCTGGAAGGCCAGAACACAGGAATTGAAGCAGGTTGCAGCTTCAGCTTCAGGTGTGTATGTTATTGAAAACTGTCTTTCAATAAACTCTACTTCCTGGGTATTGGATACCGGATCAGGATCTCATATCTGTAATTCTTTGCAGGCGTTGAGAAACCGTAGGGTTTTGAAGGCAGGTGACATGACCCTCAAAGTTGCGAACGGAGCTAGCATGGATGCTAAAGCCGTGGGGGACTATCACCTGGGAATGTCAGATGGACATGTTTTGGTTTTGCGTAATTGCTTTTTTGTACCCAACGCAACTTGTAATATCATTTCTGTATCTTTAGTTTCTAAAGAAGGTTATGAATTTGCGTTTGTAAGTAATGTTGTAAACATTCACCTTAATCAAGTTCTGATTGGGTCAGGTACATTGAGTAATGGTATATACGTGTTAAACCAACCACAGATTTTTAATGTCCAGAATACACACAAAAGAAAGTCTCCAGAACTAAATCAGACTTTCTTATGGCATTGTAGATTGGGTCACATCAATGAGAGAAGGTTGACTAAGTTACATACAGAAGGATATTTGAATGCGTTCGAATATCAATCGTATGCCACTTGTCAATCTTGTCTCAAAGGAAAGATGACAAAGACTCCATTTACTGGACAAGGAGTAAGAGCGAGCGAGCTCTTGGGACTCGTACACAGTGACGTGTGCGGTCCAATGTCTACACATGCCCGAAGCGGACATTCTTACTTCATTACTTTTACGGATGACTTCTCAAGGTACGGTTATGTCTTCTTAATGAAACATAAGTCCGAGGCCTTTGGAAAATTCCAGGAGTATAAGAATGAAGTAGAGAAACAGACCGGCAAAAGTATTAAGATTCTAAGATCGGATCGAGGTGGAGAATACTTAAGTGCCGAGTTCCTGGACTATTTAAAAGAGAATGGAATTCTCTCTCAGCTTACTCCTCCATACACCCCGCAACATAACGGTGTATCGGAGAGACGGAACCGCACCCTATTGGATATGGTACGATCCATGATGAGTAACGCTGAGTTGCCGCGATCATTCTGGGGATATGCGCTAGAATCAGCCGCATACCTTTTGAACCGAGTTCCCATTAAGACTGTGCCTACTACGCCATTTGAGATGTGGTGTGGGAAGAGACCCCATCTTAATCACATTAAGATATGGGGAAGTCCAGCTTTTGTCAAAAAGCAGCATGCGGACAAGCTCGAGGCACGCTCAGTACTGTGCAAGTTTGTGGGATATCCAAAGAATTCCAAGGGATATTTCTTCTACTATGAAGAGGAACAAAAAGTTCTTGTTTCTCGTCATGCCCACTTTCTAGAACACCAGTTCATAGAAAAAGAAATAAGTGGGAGCGCAGTAGAACTGGAAGAAATTCCAGAACCACGGACTATTACTGAAAGTTTAGTGGAACCAGAGGGTTCGGAAGAACAGGACATTCCTACGCCACTCCGCAGGAGTAGTAGGCAGTCTCATCCGCCCGAGAGATACTACGGTTTTCTCATAGACGGGGATAGAGAGGATTGCATCATAGATTATGATGAGCCTACTAGCTTCCAGCAGGCCGTTCAGAGCGTTGACTCAATGAAATGGCTGGATGCAATGCGGACCGAAATGGAATCCATGTACACCAACAAGGTATGGACGTTGGACATTGCTCCAGACGGGGTAAAACCCGTAGGATGCAAGTGGATCTTCAAAAGGAAGATTGGTGTAGATGGACAGGTTGAGACCTATAAAGCTAGGCTGGTAGCAAAGGGTTTTCGTCAAAGACCTGGCTTGGACTACGACGAAACCTTTTCTCCAGTAGCCATGCTGAAATCCATTCGGATCCTTCTTGCCATTGCTGCCTTCCACGATTATGAGATCTGGCAAATGGACGTAAAGACAGCTTTTCTAAATGGAAATTTAGAGGAGTGTGTCTATATGGACCAGCCAGAGGGTTTCATTCAGAGTGGGAGCAGCGGAAAGGTGTGCAAGTTGCTTAAGTCCATCTATGGGCTAAAGCAGGCATCGCGGAGTTGGAACATCTGCTTTGATGAGACGGTCAAAGAATTTGGCTTTATCAAAAATCCAGATGAACCATGCATCTATAGTAGATTTGTAGCGAGAACTGTAGTATTCCTCGTTTTATACGTGGATGACATTCTCTTAATAGGAAATGACATTCCTATGCTACAATCTGTCAAGGGGTTCTTGTCACACAGGTTCTCCATGAAAGACCTGGGTGATGCCTCATACATTCTGGGTATCCGGATCTACCGTGACAGATCCAAGAGGATATTAGGACTTTCTCAGTCCAGGTACATCGACACCGTGCTGAAAAGATTCAGTATGGAAGATTCCAAGCGCGGTAACCTACCGGCTTGTCACGGGATCACCCTCTCTAAAGAGATGTCTCCCAAGACTGATTTGGAGAGGGATCGCATGTCTATTATACCCTACGCTTCTGCGGTAGGCTCTATAATGTATGCGATGTTGTGTACCAGACCGGATGTAGCTTATGCACTGAGTGTGGTAAGCCGGTATCAGTCTAACCCAGGGGAGAAACACTGGATAGCGGTAAAGAACATTCTCAAGTACCTGAGAAGGACTAAGGAGATGTTCTTGGTGTATGGCGGAAAAGACCTCCAGATCGAGGCCTTTGCTGACTCCAGCTTCCAGAGTGACAAGGATGATTCCAAGTCCATGTCGGGTTTTGTCTTTACCCTCAATGGAGGGGCGGTGTGTTGGAAGAGTTCCAAACAGGAAACCGTTGCAGACTCGACGATGGAAGCGGAATACATCGCTGCATCTGATGCCGCAAAAGAAGCTGTCTGGATGAGGAAGTTCTTGAAAGAACTTCAGGTGGTTCCGTCCATTGTTGATCCAATACCTCTGTATTGCGACAACAACGGGGCTATAGCATTAGCGAAGGAACCCAGGTCCCATCAGAGATCCAGGCACATCTTGAGGCGGTATCACCTGATCAGGGAGATCGTAGATCGCCAGGAGATCGAGGTTCGGAGAGTCGCTTCAGAAGATAACACTGCAGATCCATTCACCAAGGCCCTGCCCCAGACTCAGTTCGAGCGGCTGATCGAGATGATAGGTCTTCGATATGCCAGTACATGGCCTTAGTGCAAGTGGGAGATTGTTAGTGTATATGCCCTAGAGGCCATTACTGTATCATACTAGTTTGTATATTACTTAATGGATGCTTGGGATATTCACCTTGTATATACAATCTTGCTCAAAATAGTAGTATTCTACTTGGTTTGTTTCTACTTCAATGTGTACATGTGTTTATTTTTGTATATCGCCTATACACATTAGTAGAGCCCTTAGGATCTTTGCTTGATTACCAGCGATGTGATGGCCGTCACACTAGTGGGGCTGGGTAATCTATAAGCACATCCTTATGCAGGTCCCTGGTCGCAGGACTATCGAGACAGGGCATCGATACTCCGGAGTAGACCAGCGCATGCGCTTCTCATCCCAGTGTGGGAGACGGTCTGTCCCACAGCCGTCAGTACGTCGTACTTGAGATAGTATGTGGGTGCTCGTTAGGTTACGGGTACACTGGACAGGACTCGTCGGGAACTGACTAGTTGGTATTATACCTATCGTCAGTTATCAGTTCCCAGGTGACATGAGTACAGCTTAGTCCGCTGACTTGACACTGTCACTTCGCCTCGGGTGTGTTCCCACTGTACTTTGATCACTACCCTACCACGGCTCAAAGGAGTCGTGCAAACAGGTGGTGGTTGGGTGCAGTCCCGAAGCACTTGGAGGCAGTGACGGTTAGACAGGATTCGTCTCTCCCGGTATTGGGGGTTGACATCGCGCTGTGTCTAGGAGAGCCATTACACGAGTAGTCCCTGGCCAGGGCAAACGAGATATACTAGTAGGTTTCCAGTGTTATCTCAGGGTGTTTTGGGCTTCGCTCCGGCACGACTTGTACCGCTATTGGGGGACTGACGTTTACCGCCCCCTAGGCCCGCCATGCGATGTATCAGACGAACAGACCGGACTGTACGGAGAATGTCACACTCAGGCTCAGTAGGAGTTCAGATGGGTTTCGCCTCGTCCGTCTTCTTGTCGGCATTACCTGGGGACCGTTACGCACAGCTAGTGCCGCTTGCGGTCTGTGGTTAAACCCACTGCCAGCGTAGTGTCGAGTCTTTAGAGTCCCACGCAGAAAGCTTTTCGCCTTTAGGCAAAAGAGTAGAGGTCGCATGGTATTGCGACAGGTCGCATGGTTTTGCGACAGGGTTCGGTCACATCCGTGCACTTGTGCACGTACAGTGTCCGGACAGTTTACACTAGCGGGCTTTGGTTTAAGCCAGATCCTAGTGTACCTTATGGGATTGGATTTATCCAGTTTGCATTCGTGTTCCTCGGAACGCGGATGCGGGTGTGTATGCACAGTTGACAGGGAGGCAGAGACAGCGGATTCTCATTAGGGTTGTTGACAGTTGACCGTTGACTTTTTGACTTTATGCTCAACCCTAATGAGAATATGATATGTGATTAACTATTATATTAATTAAGTATTATGGTGATATGGTTGTTGACTTGTTGACTTTTGTTGACTTGTTGACTTTGGTGACTTGTTGACTTTTGTTGACTTGTTGACCGGTTGACTAGGCTTGACTAGTTGACCATCATGATAACCATGGTTATCATTTCATGCCAAAGACTTTTTCTTGCTTGCTCATTTGAGTAAAATGAGTGCATGACATGATAAGCTTATGGTTGCTTCAAACCATCACATAAGACTTTTTTGATATGATGAGTTATGATCACTTTGGATTATGAGAGGGTGAGAGACAAAATACTTGCTCATTTTCTTTCTTGCTCATTCTCTCTCTTGTTCTTGAGCTCTCCTCTTGCTCTCACCCTCAACCTCTTGCTCCCTCTCTTGATCTATGGTTCTCTTGTCTCATGAGTTGAGAATCAAGAACCATAGATAAAATCCCATTCTAAATCATCTCTACTCATTCTAGTTCACTAGGTTTAGCAAACCAAGTGAACTAGTTTCTTCAAAGAACGAAGAAGGAGCTAAAGGTTGGAGCTTTCAAGTGGATCTATCTTGGGCGTACGGAGACAACGAGAAGGAGCCATCGAACCACCATCGGAGCTTGAAGAGAAGGAGTTCAAGTTTAGGTATAACCATCTTCATCCGAGTAGCTAAATATCTTTAGCTTAGTATGCTAGTTTTAGTTTAGGTAAAGATCCCGACCTAGCTTAGTCCATGTTGCCTCTTGCGTTAAAATTTTGATTTTATACCGTTTCCGCCTCCCCGTAAGAACCGGGGGTCGCAACGTGGACTTACAGGATCATCGGTGACCTCGAGGAGATCAAGCGGAGCTTTTTCAAACCCTAAGTATCCGAGGAGTCTAGCATAGGGAGATACAAAGGTTGTACTCTCAAAACCCTAGCCTTTCTTTCATATGGTGATGTGATATTTTTAGAAACCCTAATTTTTCTAGGAACGATCCGATGCTTGTTAACTTAGCACCCTAAAGACTCCACCTTTGGTTCATGTGATGCTTCCAAACCCTTCATGAGGTGCTAGGCTAACCTTTCAATTACTGCCTGAGATGAATGTTTATATTATATATATGAGATATATGTTATATTGCAGATTTCGTTTCAAATGTGATGCTTGCGAAGCATAATAAAATGGGACTTCATTAATGAGATTAATGAAATAAAAGAAACCTAAGATGTTGTAGAAACTTGTTTAAAAACTGGTAGCTCTAGTTCTTGCTTTGCATAGCGGTGTTCCTTGTAGAACATCCAGCACCTTATTCGATAAGGAAAGAGCCGAGATCCCTTCACCGGGAGTGACCTCTTTAGCGAAACTAGCAGATGCTACAAACTCGGTTTGTCTTTTGATTGCTTCTATAGTTCTTGCTTTGCACAACGGTATATATGATATACCCTGCACCTTATTCGATAAGGAAAGGGCCGACGATCCCTTCACCGGGAGTGACCCCTTTAGCAAAACTAGAAAATCCTTAAAAACACTCCATTTAAAATCACTTGATTCTACAACGATATCAAGTTCATTACGCAATAGGTTTTTATAAAAACCCGTCGTAGCCCTCCGTCTTTTCAGATAGGGACTGTTTAGTATTCGTGCGGCGTTTGTTGGCCTTTGTCAAGGCGTAGTGTGCGGTAGCTGAATATTACTTATCTGCTTATGCATATGATGCAGATTGGATTAGGGTAGTCGTGCGACCTTGTTGGCCTTTGTCAAGGGCCGTGCGGGTGGGTTTACTTCAATCAAGAAATGACGGGTTGAACTTGACTAGCAGCCTATGGTTTGTTGGCCTTTGTCAAGGTCATAGGAGGCTTGGGGAAAAATATTATTGGGAATTTCAAGTGTTGAAATTTGCAATGAGATTGCATACCTTATATGAGATAGTTGGATCCCGGTACCCGCTGCGAGTAAGAGTTACTCCTGGGAGAGTTTTACACATTATAATTAGCCGATCAAGTAGGTGTCTAGAAAGGTGTTAACGGGGTTACGCCTCTGGGAAAACGAGGTTTACTTTAATTAGGTTCGTGCGAAAGCACGGGGGACCTCCCTCAAAGTACCGACACTGGCCTGGCTGAAAGATTGGCGAACTTGTAGCATATAATTAATCCCGGCTAGTCTTTCCTTTTAGGGTTTGAAGGAAGACTTGATTAAAACAGTGGGAGACATCCTGATTAGATATATTAGATAATCAATCTAATCTTGCAAGAGCATACGCTGAGTGTTTTCTTCTCTCTCTCTCCAGGTAGCGACCATATCATGCCTTAATCAAGATAATAAAATGGATGAATTGACCGAACCCGCTTGTTATACTGAGCTGGGGAACGTTGGTCCCGCTCCAACTTATAATTGTTATAAAACAGAGCAGGAAATTGGGGAATACCAGATTTCCCGTGCCGCCCAAACGAAGAAAGTGCATGTTGATGCATCATCTTCGGGTGTGTTCATTACATAGAACTGTTTCTCAGTATCCTTTGCATCCTGGGTATGAGATACCGGATCAGGATCCCGCATATGTAATCTATTACATGGGCTACAGATAGGTAGAGAACTGAGAACGGGTGATAAGTTTCATGAGATGGAAACGGTGCAAGTGTTGCAGCCAAGTCTGTTGGTCACTATCACCCTGTATTACCAGAATACATTGATTCTGAACGAATGTTATTAGATACCGAACCTGATATACAACATCATATTAGTCTCTTTATAAGTAAAGAAAGGATATAATTTTGTATTGTTGGATAATGTTTTGAACATTTCCTATATCAAGAGTTGATAGGTTCAGGCACGTTATCTAAAAGTATTGACGTTCTAAATCAAACTACGGTTCTTAGTATACAGAACACACACGAGAGGAAGAGTTCAGAAATGAATGAATCCTTCTTGAGTTATTGTAGACTAGGTCATATCAATGCGACCCGACTAGCTGAAGTTATATAAAGATGCATATTTAAATTAGTTTGAATTTACATCTTGTGAAACTTGCCAGTCATGTCACAAAGATAAGATGACCACAGCTCTGTTTATTGGAAATAGAGAAAGAGTTAGTGAACTCTTGGGATTGATACATGCTGATGTATGAAAGTCCCCTGTCTACACATGCCAAGACCGGTTCTTTGTACTTCATTACATTCTCTGATAATCTCTCAAGATTCAGACATGTGTTCCTGTTGAAACATAAGTCCGAATCTTTTGAGATATTCACAGAATATAAGTTAGAAGTAGAGAACCACATACGGGTATAACTATTATGTCCTTTGATGAGATCAAGGAGGAGAATACTTAAGCACGGAATTACTGGACTATTCTAAAGGAGAATGAGATTCTCTCTCAGCATTACTCCTCCGTATACACCATAGCACGATGGTATATCGGGGCGGAGCAATAGCACCCTATTTGATATGGTGTGCTCTATGATGAGTACTACTGAGTTTCCTATTTCCTTTTGGGAGTTATGCACTTGAGAAGCTGCATACCTATTGAATAGGGTTCAAATCAAATCAGTTGCCTACCACTTCATATGTGATATGGAAAGGGAAGAGCCCATATCTTAAGTTGGTTAAGATTTGGGGTTGTCCGGCCTATGTCTAAAAGCAAATCCGGACAAGCTCGAGGCAAGGTCTGTTATGTAGAACTGGAAAGGTTCCAGCTATACAAACTGCAGCTGATGATTTGGTAGAACCAAAGGATTCAATAGTAACCAACGAATCTCAGCCTCTCCGCCGATCTAGTAGGGTTCCTCACCCACCTGAGAGATACTTCGGTTTCTCTATGACAGTGGGAGCGAGGATTGCATCATGAGATGATGACCCAACTAGTTTCGAGCTGTCCATCAGGAGTGGGACTCTGTAAGAATGGCTGGATGCTTAGCGATCTGAGATGGAATTCTTATACACCAACAAAGTATGGACTTTGGTTGCTTTATCTGAAAGGTTAAATCCCCATCAGGAGCAAGTATATCTTGAAAAGATTACTTGGTGTACATGGAAAAGTTGAGACTTTCAAAGCTATGTTTAAGTCCATCCAGATCCTACTTGCCACGGCTACATACCATGACTACGATATCTGGCGGTTGGGTGTCATGACTGCTTTTCTAAATGATGTTTTAGAAAAAAGCGTCTATAAGTACACATCCAGAGGGCTTCGTAGACAGTAGGAGCAGCGGAAACGTGTGCAAGATGTTTTATGTGATAAAGCAGGTATCGCGGAGTTGGAACATCTGTTTTGATGTGGTAGTCAAAGAGTTTGACTTCATCAAAATGGTAGATGAACCTTGTATATAAAAAAAGGTAGTAGGGAGTATGGTGGTGATCCTCGTAGAGTACGCGGATGACATACTCTTGATAGGGAAGGAGTTTCCTATGCTACGCTCGGTCAAACTCCGCTTATCACAATGATTCTCCATATAGGATCAAAATGATACCTCATAAATCCTAGGTTTTGGATCTATGAGATAGTTCTAATTGGATGTTAGGATACTCACTAGTTGTAGTGAGATGGTATCAATCGATCCTGGGGAGAATCACTGGAAATGTTCCAGGGTGATAAGGACGACTGAATGTCAGTCGCAGGCATTGTCTTTACCCTCAGTGGAGGGACGGTATGTGGGAAGAGTTCCAAGCTAGATACCGTGACTTACTAGACGATTAAAGGCAAGATACATCGTTACCAAGGATGCTACCAAAGAGGCAGTCTGGATATATATAAGTTCATGAGATGAACTTCGTTCCTGCCATTATGTGACAATGGAGTTGTGGCTTTAGCCAAGGAACCCCCGTCCCATAAGAAATCCAGATATAATTCTTAGGCAGTATCACCTGATCATGGAGATGTTTGATCTCCAGGGAGATCGAGGTTAGGAGAGTAGACACAGAGGACAACAGCGCGGATCCACTCACAAAGGCCTTTTTCCCAGTAGAGACTTTTATGGGATGGTTGAGTATGAGATACTTCAACCACAGCTAATTGCTGGGTATGTGATACCACAACAGATGGCCCTAGTGCAAGTCGGAGATTGTTAGTTATATGTATGCCCTAGAGGCCATTACTGTACATATGATGTATATTGTAGTGGATGCTAGGACATATATAGGGAGGACTTTCTTGCTCGACATGATAATATGCTATCTGGTTGTACTTTATCTTAACATGTACTCTGATTGTCTCTATGTTACATGTTGATAAAGCCCTTAGGATATGTACTCGACTACTGGGACTATGATGAGATCATACTAGTGGGGCCACGGTAGTCGACGAGTACATCCTATAATTGTTCCTAGTCGAGGGTGTATCGAGACAGGGCATTGATACACCAGAGTAGACTAACGTATACGCATCTTGACCCATATGATGGGCGATGGATGATCCCATATCCATCGGTGTTTGACATCAAGGATGGTGTACGGGTGCTCAGTGGAGACTGGGTACACTGGACGGACTCGCCGAGAACTCCCAGATGGTATTATACCTCACGTCAAATGGCAGTTCTCCGGTGACACTGGTACAGAGTAGTCTGTTGACCTGAGATCGTCATAGAGTCTTGTGTGATTCCCTTTGTGCTTTGATTTCCATCATACCACGTCCAAGAGGGCGTGCAAAAAGGTGGCTTTTGGGTACAGTCCCGAATCACATAGAGGCAATGAGCGATAGGAGGGGATTCGTCTCTCCCGGTATAGGGAGTTGATGTTGTGCTGTATTCGATTGGCTATAACCGGAAATCCCTGGTCAGGGTTGCTGAGATTTACTGGTAAGTGTTATCAGTAGTTTCTCGAACTGTTATAGACCTCAAATCGACACGACTTATCGAGCTACTGGGGTCTGACGTTTACCACCCCTAGGCGAGATATGCGACATATCAGACGACGAGACCGGACTGTACGGGAGTGTTACTGTTTGGATTCACAGGAGAATATGCAGGCCTGCTTGTTGATCTTCTGATCTCTCAATACCTGGGTGGCTGTTACGTTTAGCTGACCGCTTGCAGCTTGTGGGTGTTTGATATGATCATCACCTACTGCCGGCATATTGACGATTCTTTAAAGTCCTACACAGAGGTTTCTTGACTTAGGCAAAACGGAGTAGGAGCACATATGTGATATGTGCGGGACCGATGATAATAGGATATGAGATACCGTATTCTATTCTCGCGATATTTGATATCAGCCGGGTCATCGGATCAAGTGTTGATTCGATGAATCAGTATGGATAAATATTAGTCGGTTATATGCGATATAGCCGGATTGTCGGATCAAGTGTTGATTCGATAATTTAATGTATAATAATATATATGATATATTAAATTACATTAACTAATATTAGCTTATAAAAGATTCTTTTTCTCACTCGGGTAATACATTGATATATATACGATATATGTTAATTGTATTATTTTATTTTGTTACAATAAATATTATATATGCGATATATAATATTGTAACATGATATGATAACCAATACAACATGTTTAGTAGAGATTAAACAAGATTAGGGTTTGATTTGGGTTAATACTTTCTAGGTGATTCTAGAAGGTTTAGTTTTGTTTTGTGAAAGATATTTTGTTATGACTCATGCTTTAACCCAACCCAAACCCTAACCCTAGTTATTTCTCTACGTGGGTTTAGTTGACCATGGTTGCATTAATCATCATATTTTATCCTTTCATTATTCATCACAAAAGGTTCATTTTTATTGTTCATCTTCTTCCTTCTTTCTTTCATAGAAAAAGCTTTCTAGCTTTTTCAAGGTGATGAAAAATGAGTGAGTAAATGAAAATAAAAGAGAGCAAAAATCCTACTTCATCATCCTCATCTATCCTTGCCATTTAGATGAGGGTGTTCACTTCATATTATGAGTGTTAGCTTGTGTTAACGAAACTTCAAGGTAGATCATCTTTGTATCGAAGATCGGAAGCAAGACTGCATCTTTCTCTTCGTGGAACCTCTCGAGAGTCCGGAACACGATGATCGCAGCGAAGGGACTTCAACACGGAGCTTTAGAAGTGAAGGACCGGATCTACAAAGGTTGTAATCCCTCTCACTTAGTGTTAAAGTGTTTAACATACTTGTTTTCGCCTAAACCCTAGTTTAAAGATCCGGCTTCGGGTTGTTCGGCACGGCTAATTTTTCAATCGGGCATGGTTGATTCCTCGTAGACCCTTGTGGCAGTGCATAGCAACCCTACAGGGTCCACCATGTACCCGCAGACGGTGCCTACCTCTCCTCAAATCGGGTTTCACATGTCGCTCTCAGAACCGAGAAAACACATGGTGGACGCACTGAAATATCATATCAAGGGTAACCGGGTTTTTAAAACAATACATTCTCTTTTGAAATACCCACGGTTCCCAAATCCAGAAATATCATGGAAACAACATATCTCAGTGCGTATAATCATAAAGCATGATGTATGCGACATATAAAAGAAATGTAAGCATATCAGTATATCTTGCGATATAAAACAGTAATATGCACATAGCGAGGGAAGACCGCTTCTTTGAAATGAATCGGTTTTAAAAAGTATCTTGCGGTTCCCAAATCTCAAATCAAGCAAGAATCATCTATGTATGTGCAAATACGTATATATGCAAGAATGGGTGTACAATATGTATGTGCACAAGTATGAGTATACAATATGTGAGTATACAAGTATGAATATACAATAGGTAGGTGCACAAGTATGAGTGTACAATATGTAAGTACACAAGTATGAATATACAATAGGTAGGTGCACAAGTATGAGTGTACAATATGTAAGTGCACAAGTATGAATGTACAATAGATATGTGCACAAATATGAGTGTACAATATGTAAGTGCACAAGTATGAATGTACAATAGGTAGGTGCATAAGTATGAGTGTACAATATGTAAGCACACAAGTATGAATGTACAATAGGTATGTGCACAAGTATGAGTGTACAATATGTAAGTACACAAGTATGAATGTACAATAGGTATGTGCACAAGTATGCCATGCAAGGGGTCATACCCTGAATGCAACAGTCCTACAGTGTAGTGACATGGCAATTATCGATGACGAAGTGTGTGAGCCGGTATGCAGGTGTACGTGGAACATATGCATCATCGATAATGGTGCTGGTGTCCTAACGACATAGTTTTAATATAACAATGAACATATTTAAACATGCAATGCGATGCGAAAAGAAAGAATATGCGGCAAATGAATAATAAACACAACAGTGCGGTATCTACATCAATATATCTATGTCATACTGTTTTGCCATTTGAAAGAAGACGAATCGGGGTTTTTAGGAAAATAAGGGCTACGGTGTTTTTAAGAAAAGATACGTCTTTTGAAAATATCCGTAGAATCCCTTTGCCTGTCTTTAAAATACTCCCGATTCATTAGTTTGAAATAGGTAAGACATCGGCCTAGCCTAATATCTACCAAGCAAACTACAGATCTAACTAACAAGTCAATCGGGAGGGGTATGGAAACCACCTAAATCCGAGTCGATATATATATATATATATATATATATATATATATATATATATATAATAGTCGGTGATCCCGCCTCAAAGGTACCGCGTACGATACAATATATCCTCGAGTCATGAGTGCGGATCTTATCATCAAATAAAGCTCGTACGGTAAATCATCATACGGCATCCCAAATCTGGGTACGGGTCAATATCACAATTATCTCATCAATTATATGGTATCCTTATCGTCATATCATATGATCCGGGGTACTGATCTAGGTCTAGTACAACTGATACCATCTATGTAAATATAAGTGCGTGTGTAAAACACGCGTCTAAAGGCCCGCTAAAATCTCATGTCGTATCCCAAATACGAACCACATCATATCACCGATCTCATGGCACTATGCCCAATCTCGTCGACTCATCTCCCAATATCATCCACTATCCTCATCATCTAGGTATAAGTATAACAGATAAGCATGTGTGTGCGTGTGGGTGTAAACCTATTCTAGGGTTCGCAACTAGGAAATTATACTAGTTTACTTCTAAACCCTAATCTATCCATAGTACACCTAATCACATCTAGAATATCCAAGTCACACATAACGCTATCATACATATATATATAGTATATATCTAGTATACTAAATATCGAACTGCGGGGGTGCTATACGCCATCCACCCGATTTCCCCCGTAGATATAATCTACTCACCTTGCATCCTGCGTGTCGATGTCGCCTTCATCTTCTTCATCATATGGAACCCTCATGAAGGTACCTACAAGATAACACAACCGCAATGCACATTAACTCACATCGGAAAACCAAACGACACGCTAAGGCCTATAGGTTAGAACCTATGGGCTACGCTTTCAAAACCATCAAACAACTCTCGATATCGTCGTACAAACGTCAAGTGATCGAGGTAAAACACAAATACGCAAATCCAGAATTTAAATTACGAGAAAAAAACTCCGAATCAAAACAACAACTCAGGAAAATGGTTCCAGATTTCACCCTAGGTCAAATCAGACAATTTTGCATATGCCAAGGGTCTATTTTACTGAAGAGGGGACTACAGAACCAATACGAGGCACATTGACCCAGGTCTGGCCGCAAATTGCGTCCAGAAAAAATAAATCTGCGGCCAAGGAATGGAATCAGGGGCTAGGGTTTTGGTGGTATGTTCTAAATCACCTGCACATCTCTCTGTGTTTGCAAAATAATTTTCAGAGTCTCCGGGTGATAGCAGATTTCATTTAACCCTCACAGAATCCACAATTTTCCAATATCGGCTTTTCTAAATTCGTAATCCGGGGTTCTAGTCTCTGGTTTAGGCCTGAATTCTAGCACTAGGGGGTTGGTGTGGCCTCTACTGAGCGCAATTTCACATCACCACTCAAGAATTTCAAAACCCTTAACTAGAATTTTCCAAGTTAACCCAAACCACACAATATCGGTTCTAATCTAACATGGGGGTAAAAGTAATGGAAATACTAAGCTAAAGGTCTAGAAAATACCTCATTTGGCAACTCAAGAATTTTCTTGAGTTTCCCCAAATGTCCAAAATTTGATTTTTCTTCGTCCAATGTGCTTCCCTTGAGCTTGTGCATCTTTTTAATGAAATGGGACTTGGGTTTTGAGTTGATTTTCATGGTGTTTTGGGAGGTTGAAGATGGAGAAAGAGAGAGGGGCAGCAGTAGCAGCAGCTGGGGAAGATGGAGAGGAGAGAAATGAGTGAAAATGGGGGAATGGCTCAAGACCAAGTTAAAGGTAAACCCTCATCTTTCTCTCTCTCGCCCATACCTATATATTATACTCGTTTCTTTTCTTTTCTAATTTCCTTATCTCATCAATAGTAACCCCAAAACAAAAGCCATACACCCAAAAACATGTAGTAAAAATACAACAAGTGTAAAAAAAAAGATATGGTGCATGTTTGCACAAAACAAGCTTAAAATCCGATTAGCGATTTTTAATCGCGATTAGCACTAAATTAGCATATAATTAATCATAAAAACTTAAAATTTGCATAATTCTCATAAAACACCCTCGTTTAATAATTTCCATAATTTTCCAAATTTTTCACAAAATTATCATATTAAAATATTCAATATATTATTATTAAATTAAAAAAATCCCCAAAAATAATATTTTATTTTTTTGAAATGTTACAGAACAGTAAGAATATGCGGAACATGAATAATAATGCAACATATAAGAATATACATTTATATATGAGTCATACAGTTTTGACATTTGAAATAACACGAATCGTGTGTTTAGAAAATAGGGGCTACAGTGTTTTTAAGAAAAGGTACGCCCTTTGAAATATCCTTAGTATCTCTTGGCCCGTCTTTAAAATATTCATGATTTGTTAGTTGTGGAAATAGGTATGACTTGAGCCCAGTCTAACATCTACTAAGTAAACTATAGGACTAAATTAACAGACTAATCGAAGGGGTAAGGAAAACCATCTAAGTTTGAGTCGATATTTATATCTAGTAGTCGGTGATCCCGTCTCAATAGTATCGTGTACGATACAATATATATAATATGACATCCACGAATCAAGAGTGCAGATCTATCATCATAATTATAGATCGTACGGTAAATCCATCGTACGGCATCCCAAATCAGGGTACGGGTCGAATATCACATATAACACAACATCCATATGGTATCATCATCACATATATCATAAACTGGGGGTACTGATCTAAAGTCTAGTACATACTAATACCATCAACATATAAATATGCGTGTGTATGAAAACACATCGCCTAAAGACCCGCTATAATATCATGTTGTATCTCATAATACGAACCAAGTCACATTACCGATCTCGTGGCATCCTGCCCAATCACATCGACTCATCTCCAAGTACCATATACTATCATCATTATCCATGTATATGTATACATATACATACATACCATATATACATATATATATATATATATACATACTCACATACATATATGTATGTATGTGTGTGTGTGTATATCCCCCATATACGCACAAGTAAAACTGTTGGATGTATATGCCCTAGAGGCCAGTATTGTATACACACACACACACATATGGATACTAAAGATATGTATGTACGGAACAATCTTGCTCAGTTTTATAGTATATTATTTGACTTGTCTTTATCAGGATGTGTATTTATTTGTATTGTTATTATATCTGGTTTGCACATATTGATAAAGACTCGATACGGTAGTATACTATTGTGGTTTGTCTTTATCTTAACATGGCATATGTCATACTCATTATTACATATTGCGGTTACATATTGATAAAGCCCCTAGGATCTTGTTTGACTGCCTGCGTTGTGATGGCGATCATACTTGTGGGAGCAGGGTAGTCCTTAAGCACATCCTTAAATGGTCCCTAATCTCGTGAGTATCGAGACTGGACACTGATACTCCAGAGTAGACTGGTGTGTACGTTTCTATCCCCGTCGGGGGGTGGTTGGTCCCACAGCCATTGGTCGGATGCACCTAAGATCATATATAGGTACTCACTGGGTGTGAGTACACTGTACGGACTGGCCGAGAACTTCCATGTGGTACTATACCTATCGTCAGATGGAAGTTCTCAGGTGACATGTGTACATGTTAGTCTTTGGACCCAAGATCAGCATTTGTCTCGTGTGAGTTCCCACTGAACTTTGATCACTACCCTACCACGGCTCTACTGAGTCGTGCAAACAGGTTTTGGTTGGGTTCAGTCCCGAGCCATATGGAGGCAGTGAGCGATTGTCGGGGATTCGTCTCCCCCGGTATAGGGAGTCGATATCGCACTGTGATTCGATTGGTCAGGACCATAAGACCTTGGCCAAGGAACTTGGGATTTACTGATAGGTTGATCAGTAGTTTCCCGGATTGGTCCTGAGCCACATCAGCACGACTTATCAGGTTATTAGGGTCTGACGGTCACCATCCCCTAGACCCGGTATGCGATACTCTTTGACGAAGAGATCGGACTGTACGAATATTGTCACGGATAGGCTCAGTAGGAGATACGGATGAGTTTGCTCATCGGCCTTCCTTTTCGACAGGTACCTGGGTAGCCGTTACGTACAGCTAGTGCCGCTGACGTGCTTGTGGTTAAACCCACTACCAGAGTATTGTCGAGTCTTTAGAGTCCCACACAGAGAGTTTCCCTGTTTCAGGCGAAATGATGTAGTAGCCGTATTGGATAGTGCAGGGTTCGATCGATTGATGTACTTTGTAGTCGGACTTTCGATTGGACAGTTGGTAATACTAGCCGGCTCGGGTTTAAGAAGGATTATTAAATTAGGTATTGATTTAATAATTTACATATATGTATTTCGATACATATATTCTAGTATTACATTCTTCGTGTTATTCTATCTCTTTGGGCGTTCGGATTTTTATCTGATTGCCGGTATATATGTATAATAGACTGAAATCCGTATCTATTACAGATTTCCTTCTAGAAGGTGGCCACCTCATTATGTATTTTCCTTTTATTTGATAATTGAAAATGAGGTGTAAAGTGAGAGGTGAGGGAGGAATGGAGGTGACCATGCTTCAATAGTAATCAAATGAATTTATAATTAATTTTGGAGTTACTATTGAAGCATGGTTGCTAATTGTTTAATGAAAGAATTCATATACAAAACCTATGTGTGTATTTTCTTTTTCTTGCTATGCTTCATAATTTCTTGAGCTCCCATTTTCTCTCAAGTACCTCCCTCCTCTTGCTTTCCTCCACCTTCATCTTCTTCCTTTTCACTAACATTCTTATGAGTTGAGAAACAAGTGAAGAGGTTAGAAAAGAGATAGCAAACACTTAGACATCCAAACTACATCCTAGATTATTTGGACTAGCATTCCAAGTTCTCTAGTTGCTCTTTTGACACTTAGCAAAGAGCTAAAGCCATGGATCATATTCCCCGGGTGGATCATCAAGGACCACGGAAGGCCGGAGAACAAGCTCGATCCCGAAGGACCGACTGAGCAAGGAAAGAAGATCAAGCAAGTTCAAGGTGGCTAGTAGGAGCTAAGGATGAAGAACGAAGACCGAAGGACTTGGTTCGTTTGGTAAGAATTCCTCATCATAGTATATAGCTTTCCAAGTGTAGCTAGTTAGTTTTATGGGAAGATCCGGGTTTAGAGTTAAGTTAGTGCCAAATTTTTGTTCGTTAGAAAATTTGTGTTCCGTATTTGGCCACGGAAGTTGGCCAGGGCACTAGGGTAACCCTTCATGGTATCAGAGCCACCCCATAAAACTTATACTTGCTAGTTCAAACATGTTTAAAATAACGATCGACCGGATTTTTCAAAAACCGCATTTCCATTCTTGGGTTTTCTGTCGATTTTTAAAAGTGCTCGAAAAATCAATTTTTTAGTCTCAGAAAATCATGCAGGCTTTTTTAAGACTACAGAAGAAAATTGGTTACGTGATCCCTCCAAACCACCGCGGAACCGCCGCGAAATCCCCATATTGGCGGCGGTTCCACGGCCGTTTTGGGGCCCACTTGAACAAAATTTCTTCTGGGCCTCTTATTTTTGGAATTGTGGTTTCTGGAATAATTATTTTTGGGCCCAGATTTGTTACAGTGTTGGTTTAATACTTGGGGCCCACTTAGAAAGT
Source organism: Agapanthus africanus (assembly GCA_030015575.1). Classification (NCBI taxonomy): domain Eukaryota; kingdom Viridiplantae; phylum Streptophyta; class Magnoliopsida; order Asparagales; family Amaryllidaceae; genus Agapanthus; species Agapanthus africanus. Next base: position 676,144,926 of record JASDDO010000019.1, on the reverse strand, counting down.
TTAGTCGATCGTTATTTTAAAATACGTATTTTGTTATCAGTACTTAGTTTATATTCTGCGACCGTGAATGTCATTTGATCGGTAAATCTGTCTATCTGCTATATGTTCTTTTAGATGGATTTGCGAACGTGACATTCGTGTTGATGTTTCTGTGATTATGCTGATGTTGTGGTTGGATTGTCGTGGTGGATAGCATGTGGTGCAATGTTAGCAATACAGTTTATATTCATTTGTATATTTGTTATTGCGGGAAGAGCGTCCGACATGTGGACTGCCGTCTTTGCCGGATTGTATATTATTTTGGGGCACGACCTGATTGAGGCCGATGTCACCATTTATATATATTATTTTCTTTTTATGCATTAGGATTACCCCACGGTGGAGTGCACGGATAGCCGGATTCTAGAAGGCAACAAGCCCGCATCTCATGGCGTTGGGATGGAAGGGGCTTCATTCTAGAATTAGCGGGTTGTTCGCCGCACTCGTAGGGGATACAGGTTCTCATTGCACAGGCTATCCACACGACCGGGAACATCGGGTTTTATTTGCGGCTCAAATGAAACCCGGGGCTCCAAGATTATCCACCATTCTGTGATGTTGATTATTATCATGCCTGGGACGAATGTTGTATATACTTATATATATATACTAGTAGATGTTGTATATGTTTTGCACCCGCACTAGTCCAGCCCCCGCTCTGTCGTTAGTTAAGTAACCTAACGGGTAATGATGGAGCCCAGTGGCAAATGCGGATGGCATATACATACATCATATTTTCGTTCTTTTCTGGTGTGATAGGTTACAAATTGATGGGACCGCATTAATTTTGATTAATGCAAGATAATAAACCTAAAAGATGTTGGAACCAAGCTTTAAAAAAATGACATTACAGATGTTAATTTTTTGCTTTGCACAGTGGTATTCAGTTTGGAATATCCAGCACCTCATTCGACGAGGCAAGGGCCGAGATCCCTTCACCAGGAGTGACCCCTTGAGTAAAAGTTTGCGTCAACGTAATAATTTCAATATAGTTGACTATTTTTGCTTTGCATCGTGGTATTCAGTTTGGAATATCCTGCACCTCATTCGACGAGGAAAGAGCCGAGATACCCTCACAGAGAGTGACCTCTTTAGCAAAGGTTTTCGCCACTATATATTTTCAAAACTACTCAGGTTCCTTCGACGATATCAAGTTCATTACATTAACGGGTTTTTCGCCAAAAACCCAGCCGTAGCCCTCCATCATTTCAAATGAGTTGTACCTGGTATTCGTGCTGCGTTTGTTGGCCTTTATCAATGCGTAGTGTACGGTAGCTAGATATTGCTTGTTTGTTGCATAGTAAGATGCGATTATCTAGGACAGTCGTACAACCTTGTTGGCCTTTGTCAAGAGTATGTACGGGTGGGTCAAGATTAATCCAGGATAATGACGAGTTGAACTTGACTAGTGGATTATGATTTGTTGGCCTTTGTCAAGGTCATAAACCGCTAGGGGAAAAAACCACATCGGGAGTTTCAAATATACAGGAAACTTGTAGATTTAGCATAACTTCTGGAGTGTGGTGACTAGAGTGGATTTCATCTAGTGCATCACACAATGATAGTTGGATCCTGATCCCACTGATGAGTAGGATTACTCTTGGGAGATTTTTTCACTTAACAATCAATACTATAAACCAAGTAGGTGTCTTGAACGGTGTTAGCGGGGCTACGCCTCCAGGGAAAAGAGGTTATGTAATTAAGGAACTTCGTGAAAGCGTTGGAAAACCTCCCTCGAAGTACCAACACCAGCCTGGCTGAAAGGTTAAGCAAGTATTGTGACGTGCGATTAATCCTGACCAGTTCTTCTTTTAGGGTTTGAAGAAGAATTTAAGGAAATAGTGGGAGCCATCGTGATTAGATAAATTAATAAACCAATCTAATCTTGCAAGAGCGCACGCTGAGTATTTTCCCTCTCTCTATCCAGGTAGCAACCATTTCACGCTCTAATCAAGATAATAAAATGTATCGCTTGACTGATCCGAATTCTTATTCGGGACTGGGGAACGTCGGTTCGGTTCTAACTTACGACAACTGTTACAAGTATGAGCAAGAGAAAGAGAAAAGTTTGAATTTCTTGATAAACCCATCGAAGAAGAAACATACTGTTGCGTCTTCTTCACGTGCTCTTGTTATTGAGAACTGTTTTTCGGTCAGTCCTACCTCCTGGGTACTCGATACCAGATCAGGATCTCATATCTGTAATTTATTACAAGGACTGAGAAAAAGTAGGATAGTTGGACCTGGTGATATGTCCCTCGGAGTAGGGAACGGAGCACAAGTTAATGCTGCAGCCGTCGGTGAATATCACCTAGTATTGCCAAATGGCAATACTATGATTTTGAACAATTGCTACTATGTACCTTCCATGCTTTGCAACATCATATCCGTTTTCTTTACTTGATAAAGACGGATATAACTTTGTTCTTGATAGAAATATCATGAACATTTACCTTGATAAGGTACTGGTTGCAGAAGGCACACTGTGTAATGGTATCTATGTTCTAAATCAAAACACAGTTCTCAATGTACAAAACACACGCAAGAGGAAGAGTTCAGATACGAACGAATCCTACTTGTGGCATTGTAGACTTGGTCATATCGGAGAGAAAAGACTAAGTAAGTTGCATAAAAATGGACTCTTGAATACGTTCGAATTTTCATCTTATGAAACTTGTCAGTCTTGTCTCAAAGGAAAGATGACCAAATCTCCGTTCACCGGGCATGGAGAAAGAGCAGCAGAGCTCTTGGGACTCATACACAGTGATGTATGTGGTCCGATGTCTATACATGCAAGGGGTGGGTTCTCGTACTTCATCACATTCACCGACGATCTCTCTAGATTCGGATATGTGTATCTTACGAAACACAAATCTGAAGCTTTTGAGAAATTCAAAGAATTCAGAAACGAAGTAGAGAACCAGACTAGCAAAAGTATCAAGATCCTCCGATCTGATAGAGGAGGAGAGTACTTAAGTACGGAATACCTAGAATACTTAAAAGAGAATAGAATTCTCTCTCAGCTTACTCCTCCGTATACACCACAGCACAATGGTGTGTCGGAGAGGAGGAATCGTATCCTATTGTACATGGTTCGCTCCATGATGACTGATACTGAGTTGCCTCTTTCATTCTGGGGACATGCGCTTCAAATAGCGGCATATCTTTTGAATCAGGTTCCTTCCAAATTTGTACCTAAAACTCCGTATGAAATATGGAAAGGAAAGGTGCCATGTCTTAAGGGTATTAAGATATGGGGATGTCCGGCCTATGTGAAAACACAGAAACTGGACAAGCTAGAGGCACGGTCAGTCTTATGTAAGTTTGTTGGATATCCAATGCATTCGCATGGATACCTATTCTACCACACTGAGGAACAGAAGGTGTTTATTGCTCACCACGCTATCTTCTTAGAAAAGGAATTTCTTGCAAAAGAAATTAGTGGGAGCACGGTAGAACTGGAAGAAATTCCAGAAGAACAAACTATAGCTGAAGGTTTGGAGGAACCAGAAGATTCAATAACCCTAGACGAACCTCAGCCACTCCTAAGATCTAGTAGGATTTCTCATCCGCCCGAGAAATACTACGGTTTTCTCATAGATGGGGATTGAGAGGATTGTATCTTGGAAGAAGATGATCCTACTAGTTTCAGGAAGGCCATTATCAGTAGCGACTCTGATAAGTGGCTGGATGCTATGCAATCTGAAATGGAGTCCGTGTATACCAATAAGTGTGGACCCTAGAAGTTGCTCCACCTGGGGTAAAACCCGTTGGATGCAAATGGATCTACAAGAAGAAACTTGGTGTAGATAGGTAGGTGGAAACCTATAAGGCTAGACTCGTTGCAAAAGGTTTTCATCAAAGACCAGGAGCGGACTATGACGAAACTTTTTCTCCAGTGGCTATACTCAAATCCATTAGGATCCTGCTTGCCATTGCTGCCTTCCATGACTATGAGATCTGGCAGATGGAAGGAAAAATGGCTTTTCTAAATGGAAGTTTAGAAGAGTGCGTTTATATGGATCAGCCAGAAGGTTTTGTAGACAGGGAGAGCAGCGGAATGGTGTGCAACTTGCTCAAATCCATTTATGGATTGAAGCAAGCATCGCAGAGCTGGAACATCTGTTTTGATGAGACAGTCAAGGACTTTGAATTCATCAAAAACGAGGATGAGCCATGTATATATAAGAAGATTGTAGGATGAATTGTCGTGTTCCAAGTCTTATACGTGGACGACATTCTTTTGATAGGAAATGACATTCCCATGCTACAATCGGTCAAGCTATTCTTATCACAAAGGTTCTCTATGAAAGACCTAGGTGATGCCTCATACATTCTGGGGATCAAGATCTACAGAGATAGATCCAAGAGACTACTGTACTTTCGTACTCCAGGTACATAGAGACCGTACTAAAGAGATTTAGTATGGAAGATTCCAAGCGCGGTAATATACCCGCATTGCACGGAATCACCCTCTCCAAGGAGATGTCTCCCAAGACTGACGAGGAGAGGGTTCGCATGAGCACTATACCCTACGCTTCGGCGGTAGGATCTATAATGTATGTGATGCTATGTACAAGACCAGATGTAGCTTACGCACTAAGCGTGGTGAGCCGGTATCAGTCAGACCCAGGTGAGAACCACTGGACAGAGTAAAGAACATTCTCAAGTACCTGAGAAGGACTAAGGAGATATTCCTGGTTTACGGTAATGTAGACCTCAGGGTCGAGTCCTTTACCGACTCAAGCTTCCAGAGTGACAAGGATGACAGCAAGTCTGTCTCGGGTTTTGTGTTTACCCTCAACGGAGGGGCGGTATGTTGGAAGAGTTCCAAATAGGATACCGTCGCAGACTCGACGATGGAGGCTGAATACATTGCTGCAAGCGATGCCGCAAAAGAGACGGTCTGGATAAAGAAGTTCATAGCTGAACTTCAGGTAGTTCCGTCCATTGTTGATCCAATACCAGTGTATTGTGACAACAATGGGGCTATAGCTTTAGCGAAGGAACTACGGTCCCATCAGAAATCCAGGAATATCTTAAGGCGGTATCACCTGATCAGGGAGATCGTAGATCGCCAAGAGATCGAGGTCCGGAGAGTGGATACGAAAGACAACATGGCGGATCCATTTACAAAGGCCCTCCCTCAAGCACAGTTCGAGCGACTTTTTGGGATGTTGGGTATGCGGTACGCCAGCAGCTGGCCTTAGAGCAGACGTTGGGTATTCGGTACGCCAATCATTGGCCTTTAATGCAAGTGGGAGATTGTTGGATGTATATGCCCTAGATGCCAGTATTGTATATATATACATATGGATACTAGGGATATGTATGTACGGAACAATCTTGCTCAGTTTTATAGTATATTATTTGACTTGTCTTTATCGGCATATGTGTATTTATTTGTATTGTTATTATATCTGGTTTGCACATATTGATAAAGACTCGATACAGTAGTATACTATTGTGGTTTGTCTTTATCTTAACATGGCATATGTCATACTCGTTATTACATATTCCGATTACATGTTGATAAAGCCCCTAGGATCTTGCTTGACTACCTGCGTTGTGATGGCGATCATACTTGCAGGAGCAGGGTAGTCTATAAGCACATCCTTAAATGGTCCCTAGTCGCGTGAGTATTGAGACAGGGCACTGATACTCCAGAGTAGATTGGTGTGTACGTTTCTAGCCCTGTCGGGGGGTGGTTGGTCCCGCAGCCATTGGTCTGATGCACCTAAGATCGTATACAGGTGCTCACTGGGTGTGAGTACACTGGACGGACTCGCCGAGAACTTCCATGTGGTACTATACCTATCTTCAGATGGAAGTTCTCAGGTGACATGTGTACAAGTTAGTCTTTGGACCCGAGATCGGCATTTGTCTCATGTAAGTTTCCACTGAACTTTGATCACTACTCTACCACGGCTTTACTGAGCCGTGCAAACAGGTTTTGGTTAGGTTCAGCCCCGAGCCACATAGAAGCAGTGAGCGATTGTCGGGGATTCGTCTCTCCCGGTATAGGGAGTCGATATCGCACTGTGATTCGATTGGTCAGGACTATAAGACCTTGGACAAGGCACTTGGGATTTACTGATAGGTTGATCAGTAGTTTCCGGGATTGGTCCTGAGCCACATCGGCATGACTTATCAGGTTATTAGGGTCTGACGGTCACCATCCCCTAGACCCGGTATGCGATACTCTTTGACGAAGAGTCCGGACTGTACGGATATTGTCACGGATTGGCTCAGTAGGAGATCCGGATGAGTTTGCTCATCGGCCTTCCTTTTCGATAGGTACCTGGGTAGCCGTTACGTACAGCTAGTACCGCTGACGTGCTTGTGGTTAAACTCACTGCCAGAGTACTGTCGAGCCTTTAGAGTCCAACACAGAGGGTTTCCCTAATTCAGGCGAAATGATGTAGTAGCCGTATTGGATACGTGCACGGTTTGATCGATTGATGTACTTTGTACTCGGACTTTCGATTGGATAGTTGGTAATACTAGCCGGCTCGGGTTTGAGCCGGATTATTAAATCAGGTATTGATTTAATAATTTACATATATGTATTTCGATACATATATTCTAGTATTACGTTCTTCGTGTTATTCTATCTCTTTGGGCGTTCGGATTTTTATCTGATTGCCGGTATAGACGTACAGTAGACTGAAATCCGTATTTATTACAGATTTCCTTCTAGAAGGTGGCCACCTCATTATGTATTTTCTTTTTATTTGATAATTGGAAATGAGGTGTAAAGTGAGAGGTGGGGGAGGAATGGAGGTGACCATGCTTCAATAGTAATCAAATGAATTTATAATTCATTTTGGAGTTACTATTGAAGCATAGTTGCTAATTGTTTAATGAAAGAATTCATACACAAAACCTATGTGTGTATTTTCTCTTTCTTGCTATGCTTCATAATTTCTTGAGCTCCCATTCTCTCTCAAGTTCTTCCCTTCTCTTGCTTTCCTCCACCTTCATTTTCTTCCTGTTCACTAACATTCTCATGAGTTGAGAAACAAGTGAAGAGGTTAGAAAAGAGATAGCAAACGCTTAGACATCCAAACTACATCCTAGATTACTTGGCCTAGCATCCCAAGTTCTCTAGTTGCTCTTTTGACACTTAGCAAAGAGCTAGAGCCATGGATCATATTCCCCGGGTGGATCATCAAGGACCAAGGAAGGCCGGAGAACAAGCTCGATCCCGGAAGACCGATGGAGCAAGGAAAGAAGATCAAGCAAGTTCAAGGTAGCTAGTAGGAGCTAAGGATGAAGAAAGAAGACCGAAGGACTTGGTTCGTTTGGTAAGAATTCCTCATCATAGTAGATAGCTCTCCTAGTGTAGCTAGTTAGTTTTATTGGAAGATCCGGGTTTAGAGTTAAACTAGTGCCAAGTTTTTGTTCGTTAGAAAATTTTTGTTCCGCATTTGGCCACGGAAGTTGGCCGGGGCACTAGGGTAACCCTTCAAAAACATGTGTATGCGTGTGTGTGCGCGTGTGTGCAAAACTTTACTCTAGGTTTTCACGACTAAGAAACTACACTATAAACACTTTCCTATAACTACGCTAAACTAACCCAAAGTCACTTAAGCATTTCTTACTAAGTATGCACATCTCATTAAACACACACATATATATATATATATATAAAATAACGCATTCGTGTGCTACACTACGAAACTGCGGGGGTCCTATACGCCATCCGCTCGACTTTCCCTGTAGATATATATCTACTCATCTTGATCCTCGCTTGTCGAAGTCGATGCCACCATCCTCATCCTCGTCGTACGACGTCCATATGGGTACCTACACATATCACACATAGTATTGTAAACTGAAATCGTGAACAAAAACCAAAACGACACGCGTAGCACACATAGGTTAAAACCTATGGTCTACACATGCAAGAATAACCAAACAACCCTCGAGATTGACGTGCAAACGTCACACCACCGAGTCAAAACACAATATCCCAAGTTCAAGTCATAACAATCACGAAACCAAATCAGAATCTCAGAAAACATGCTCCAGATTTTACCCTAGGTGAAATTAGCCAATTTTGCATATGTGGAGGGTCTAGTTTACTGAAAATAAAGCCATGGACCAAACACGGATCAAATCAGACGTACCCAGGCCGCAAATTGCGGCCATGGGGAATATATTTCCGGCCATGAAATGGAATTGGGGTCCCGGGTTTCAGTTGTAGCTTCTAAGGTGCCTGCTTGTCTCACTGTGTCAGCAAAATATTTTTCATGTGCCCCAGGTCATAGCAGATCTCTAATTATCACCACAATTCCCACAATCTTCCAATATCGGGGTTTCTAAGTTCGTGTCATAGGGCTTTAATCTCTGGTTATGTCCAGAATTCTAACACTAAAGGGGTTTAAGATCACTACTAAACCTTAATTTACACTTCATAACTTATAAAATCCCCTAAGCTCTTCTTGGAATTTTCAAAGCTCACTAAACCTTATTCAAACACTTCTAAACTAAATTAGATGCTAAGGTAAAATGAAAAACTACACAAATGGTGAAGGGAATACCTCATTTGGTAACTCAAGATTTTTTTTGAGTTGCCCCAAGTCTTCAAAATACAATTTTTCTTGGTCCATCATGCTTGTGGTGAGCTTGTGCATGTTTTTTGTGAAGGGAAAGAGATGTTTTGATGAAGGAATGGGGGTGAAGTGAAATGGTGGAGGTGGTGGAGGGAGACGGCAGCCATGGGGTGAAGAGGAAGGAGAAAATGATGAAGGAAATGGAGGAAAACAAATGGGGCAATGGTCAAATGACCCCTCACCTCTCTCTCCATTCTCTCTCTTGGCCATACCTATTTCTTTATTCGTTTTCTTTTCTTTTTTTATCTTTTCTTTTCCAATTTTAAACACCAAAAACTCAATGCAAATAAAAGAAAGACAATGATGTCATGGTTCAAAAATAGAACAAGTGTGTAACATGACATGGTGCATGTCATGAAGCCTAATCACGATTAGTGAAAATTAATCAAGTTTAGAAATAAACTTGTATATAATTTATTATAGAAATTTATAATTTTCCTAAATCATATAAATCCCTCCAAAATCACCATTTAATTTAATTTTCGAATATTTTCCAATTTATTGGTATTTAATTATAACATATCATTAAAATATTCATAATATTTATTATTTTAATTATATAAATTCCCAAAAATAATATTTTATTTTTCTGAAATGTTACAGAGAGCACGGGGAACCTCCCTCAAATTACCAACATCGGCCTGGCCGAAAGATTGGCGAACTTGTAGGGTGTAATTAATCCCGGCCAGTCTTACCTTTTAGTCTTTGAAGGAAGATTTGATAAAAACAGTGGGAGCCTGTTAGTTATGTATATGCCCTAGAGGCCATTGTTGTACATATGATGTATATTATAATGGATGCTTGGATGTAAATAGAGAGGACTTTCTTGCTCGTCATGATAGTATGCTATTTGGTTTCACTTTATCTTAACATGTTGGCTTGTACTGGTTTACTGTTTTTCTCTCACATGTTGATAAAGCCCTTAGGATCTGTACTCGACTATTGGGACTATGATGAGATCATACTAGTGGAGCCACGGTAGTCGATAAGTACATCCTATAACTGTTCCTAGTCGAGGGTATATCGAGACAGGGCATCGATACACCAGAGTAGACTAGCGTATACGCATCTTGACCTATATGATGGGCGACGGATGATCCCATATCCATCGGTGTTTGACATCAGAGATGGTGTACGGGTGCTCAGTGGAGACTGGGTACAATGGACGGACTCACCGAGAACTCCCAGATGGTGATATACCACATGTCAGATGGCAGTTCTCCGGTGACACTGGTACAGGGTAGTCTGTAGACCCGAGATCGTCATAGAGTCTTGTGTGATTCCCACTGTGCTTTTATTTCCACCTTACCACGTCCAAGAGGGCGTGCAAAACTGTGGCTTTTGGGTGCAGTCCAGAATCACATGGAGGCAATGAATGATAGGAGGGGATTCGTCTCTCCCGGTATAGGGAGTTGATGTTGTGCTGTGTTCGATTGGCTATAACTGGAAGTCCCTGGCCAGGGCTGATATAGAGATTTACTGGTAAGTGTTACCAGTAGTTTCTCGACCTGTTATGAGTCTCACATCGACACGACTTATCGGTTACTGGGGTCTGACGTATACCACCCCTAGACTTGATATGCAACATATCAGACGAACAGACCGGACTGTACGGGAGTGTTACTGGTTGGATTCACAGGAGAACGTACAGGTTAGCTTGTTGATCTTCTGATCGCTCAATACCTGGGTGGCTGTTACGTTTAGCTGACCGCTTGCAGCTTGTGGGTGTTTGATATGATCATCACCTGCTACCGGCGTATTGACGATTCTTTAGAGTCCTACACAGAGGTTTCTTGGCTCAGGCAAAACGGAGTAGAGGCACATATGTTATATGCGCAGGACCGAGGATAATGCGATATGAGATACCGTATTATATTCTCGCGATATTTAGATATGAACCGGCTCATCGGATCAAGTGTTGATTCGATGAATCGGTACATAATATATTAGTCGGTTATATTCGATATAGCCGTATTGTCGGATCAAGTGTTGATTCGATGATTTAATGTATAATAATATATATGATATATTGTATTACATTATCTAATATTGGCTCGCTTTATTATTTCATTTTCTCACCGGATAATACATTAATATATATGTGATATATATTAATAGTATTATTTTCTTTTGTTACAAATATATAATATATATGTGATATATATTATAGTAACATGATATGATTAATTATTGAACATGTTTTGTGGAGATAAAGCAAGGTTAGGGTTTGATTAGGGTTAGTTCTTTCTTGCACCTTCTAGAACTTTTCCTTTTGTCATAATGAAGATATTATGATAGATATTTTCTCATGACTCATTGTTTTAACCCAACCAAACCCTAGCCCTAGTTTATTCTCTACAAAGGTTAAGCTTCTCATCCTTGACCATGGTTCAATAATCAATCATATATTCTTTACTACTATTCATCACAAAAGGATTATCTTTTATCTTCATCATCTTCTTCTCTCTTAGTTTTGAGAAAGCTTACTAGTTATTTCTTTTGTGATGTTTTCATGTGAGATTTTGATATAAAAAGATAGCATAAATACTACTCCATCATCTTCATCTAATCTAGCCCATTAGATTAGGGTGTTCACCTCATTAGAGTGAGAGAGCTTGGGTTATAGCAACTTCGACGTAGATCGTCGGAGAAACGGAACACTACAAGCTAGCATGGATCGTTCGAGTCGTGGAGCCTCTCTTGAGTCCGGGAGATCGTGGATCGCGGCGAAGGGACTTCTACTCGGAGCTTATGAAGCGAAGGAGCAGACTACAAAGGTTGTAATCCCTCACACTTAGTAATAAAGTTGTTATCTTGCATGTTTAACCCTAATAATCTAGCAAAGATCCCGGCTTTGGGTTGTTCGGCACATCTAAAATTTTATCCGGGCATGTTTGATGCCTTATGAACCTTCACAAGAGTGCCTAGGAACCCTACAGAGCCATCCTGATTAGGTAAAATAATAACCAATCTGATCTTTCAAGAGCGCACGCAGAGTGTTTTCTTCTCTCTCTCTCTCTCTTGGTAGCGACCATGTCACGCCTTAATCAAGATAATAATAAGAATGCATTGACCGAAACTGCTTATTATACTGAGTTGGGGAACGTTAGTTCCGCTCAATCTTATAATTGTTATAAGTCCGAGTAAGAAATAGGGGAATATCCGGATTTCCATGTGACCCAATCGATGAATAAGCATGTTGATGCATATTCTTCGGGTGTGTTCGATTACCAATAACTGTTTCTCAGTATTCTCTACGTCCTAGGTATGAGATACCGGGTTAGGATCCCACATATGTAATCTGTTACATGGGCTACAGACAGGTAGAAAACTGAGATTGGGTGATATATCTCTAAGTGTTAAAGAATGGTGCAATTGTTGCAGCCAAACCAGTTGGCAAATATCACCTTGTATTAATACATTGATTCTGAACAAATGTTATTAGATACCGAACCTGATGTAAACAATTACATCAATTTCTTTATTATGTTAAAGAAGGATATAATTCTGTATTGGAGGATAATGTTGTGAACATTTTCCTGAATCAAGAGTTGATTGGATCAGGCACGTTATATAATGGCATATACATTCTAAATCAAACCATAGTTCAAAGTATCTAAGAACACACACAAGAGTAGTAGTTCAGAAATGAACGAATCCTTCTTGTGGCATTGTAGATTAGGTCATATCAATGCGACATGACCAGCTAAGTTACATAAGGATGAATATGAGAATCTGTTTGAATTTTCATCTTATGATACTTGCTAGTCTTTTCGCATAGGTAAAGTGACCAATACTCCGTTTCCTCGAAACAGAGAAAGAGTTACTGAACTCTTGGGCGGATACATGATGATGTATACAGTCCTATGTCTACAAATGCCAAGGTTGGTTCTTCGTACTTCATTATATTCACTGATCTTCTCTCAGGATTCGGGCATATGTTCCTGGTGAAACACAAGTCTGAAACTTTTGAGAAATTCAAGGAATATAAGCTTGAAGTTAAGAACCAGACGGGTAGAAGTATTAAGTCCTTCGATGTGATCGAGAAGGAGAATACTTACCCATGGAGTTCCTGGAGTTTCTAAAAGGAGAATGGGATTCTCTCTCAGCTTACTCCTTCGTATACACCACAACACAACGGTGTATCGGGGCGGAGGTATCGCACCCTATGAGATATGGTGCGCTCTATGATGAGTACTGCTGAGTTATCTGTTTCCTTTTTGGTGTTATGCACTTGATAAGTTGCATACCTATTGAATGGGGTTCCATCCAAATCAGTGCCTACCACTCCATATGAGATATGGAATGGGAAGAGACCATGTCTTAAATGAGTTAAGATATGGGGTTGTCCTGCCTATGCTGAAAAGCATAATCCGGACAAGCTCGAGGCAAGGTCAGTTCTGTATAAGTTTGTTGGATATCCCAAACATTCGCAAGGGAATATCTTCTACCACACTGAGAAGAAAAATGTGTTTTGTTTCTCAGCATGCCACCTTTTTAGAAAAGGAATTTCTTGTGAAGAAATTTATGGTCATGAGGTAGAACTGGAAGGAGTTCCAGCTAGACAAACTAACAGCTGATAATTTGGTGAAACTAATGGATTCAATATTCTCCAACGAACCTCAGCCTCTCTACGATCTGCTAGGGTTCCTCATACCCTTAGAGATACTACGGTCTTCTCGATGACAGTAGGAGCAAGGATTGCATCATGGAAGATGATGGCCCAACTAGGTTCAGGCAGGCCATCACAAGTGGAGACTTTGTGAAATGGCTAGATGCTATGCAATCAAAGATGGAATCCATATACACCAACAAAGTATGACTTTGAATGTTGCACATAAAGGGGTAAAATTCATCAGGAGCAAATGGATCTTGAGAAGATTCTTGGTGTAGATGGAAAATTTAGGACTTTCAAAGCTATGCTTAAGTCCATCAGGATCAATGCACGCATCACGGAGTTGAAACATCTTTTTTGATGTGGCAGTCAAAGAGTTTGACTTCATCAAATAGGTAGATGAACCTTGTATATACAAGAAGGTTGTAGAGAGTAGGGTTGTCTTCCACGTATTATACGTAGATGACATACTCTTGATAAGGAAATGGCTTCTTATGCTACACTCGGTCAAGCTCCTATTATCACGAGGATTCTCAATAGAAGATCTGGATGATACCTACTACATCTTCTGGATCATGATCTATGGTGATAGATCCAAGTGGATATTGGGAGTGTCCTAAATCTAGGTACATTAACACCATACTAAAGGGGTTTAGTATGGAGCATTCTAAGCGTGGTGGTTCTCCCACTTACTCATGGATCACTCTCTCCAAAAAGATGTCTTTCTAGACTGATTTGGAGAGAGCTCGCGTGCAAGGGATACCCTATGCTTCGACAGTAGGCTCTATCATCTATGCAATGTTATATATCAGACCAAATGTAGATGACTCACTAGGTGTAGTGATCAGGAATCAATCGGATCTTGGGAGAATCACTGAACAGCTGTGGAGGACATTCTTAAGTACTTGAGAAGCACTAAAAGAAAGTTCTTGGTTCCAGCTTCCATAGTGATAAGTTCGACTGAAAGTCAGTCACATGCATTGTCCTTACCCTCAGTGGAGGGACGGTATGTTGGAAGAGTTCCAAGCTAGATACCGTGACATACTAGACGATAAAGGCTGAATACATCGCTACCAACGATGCCAAAGTGTCTGTCTGGGCATATCTTGTTCATGAGATGAAATTGGTTCCTACCATTGAGCGTCCAATAACTGTTATTGTGACAACAATGGAGTTGTGGCTTTGGCCTAGGAACGCATGTCCCATCAGCGTTCCAGACATATTCTGAGGACAGTATCACCTGATCATGGAGATGGTTGATCTCCAAGGGATCGAGGTTAGGAGAGTTGACGCGAAGGATAACACGGCGGATACACTCACAAAGGCCTTTCCCTAGAGAGATTTCTATAGGACGTTGATTATGAGATACTGCAACAAATGGCCTTAGTGCAAGTGAGAGATTGTTAGTTATATGTATGCCCTAGAGGCCATTACTGTAAATGTGATGTATATTGTAGTGGATGCTTGGACATATATAGGGAGGACTTTCTTGCTCGACATGATAGTATGCTACCTGGTTGCTCTTTATCTTAACATGTACACTTATTGTCTTTCTATTGCATGTTGATAAAGCCCCTAGGATGAGTACTTGACTACCAGGATTATGATGCGGATCATACTGGTGGGGCAGAGGTAGTCGGCAAGTACATCCTTCAATTGTTCCTAGTCATGGGAGTATCGAGACAGGGAATCGATACTCAAGAGTAGACTAGCGTATATGCTTCTCGACCCATATGATGGGCGATGGATGATCCCATATCCATTAGTGTTTGACATCAGAGAAGGTATACGTGTGCTCAGTGGAGACTGGGTACACTGAACGGACTCGCCGAGAACTCCTAGATGGTATTATACCTATCGTCAGATAGCAGTTCTCTAGTGACACCGGTACATGTTAGTATGTCGACCCGAGATCGTCATAAAGACTTGTGTGATTCCCACTATGCTTTTATTTCCACCATACCACATTCAAGAGATCGTGCAAAAATGTGATTTTTGGGTACAGTCCCGAGTCACATGGAGGCAATGAGCGATAGGACGGGATTCGTCTCTCCCGGTATTGGGAGTTGATGTTGCGCTATGCTCGATTGGCCATAACAGGAAATCCCTGGCCAGAGTTGCTGAGATCTACTGGTAAGTGTTATCAGTAGTTTCTTGAACCGTTATGGACCTTGTATCGGCATGACTTATCAGGCTATTAGGGTCTGACTTATACCACCCCCAGGCTACGATATGCGACATATCTGACGAAGAGACCAGACTATACGGTAGTGTTACTGATTGGATTCGTAGGAGTATGAGCAGGATTGCTTGTTGATCTTCTGATCGCTCAATACTCAGGTGGCCGTTACGTTTAGCAGACCGCTTGCGGCTTGTGGGTGTTTGATATGATCATCACCTACTGCCGGCGTATTGACGAGTCTTTAGAGTCCTATACAGAGGTTTCCTGGTTCATGCGAAACGAAGTAGGAGCACATATGTGATATGTGCGGGACCGATATTAATGCGCGTATGTGATACCGCATTTTATTCTCGCGATATGTGATATCGGTCGCTTATATGTGATATAGCCGGGTTATCGGATCAAGTGTTGATTCGATAGATTGTTACATTTAATATTAGTCGGTTGTATGTGATATAGCCGGATTATTAAATTAAGTGTTGATTTGATAATTTAATGAATAATTATATATTTGATATATTAATTTACATTAACTAATATTTGCTCACTAAACATTTCTTTTTCTCACTTGTGTGCATGTAGTATATATGTGATATATATTAATGTACATTTTATTGTGTCATGCTTGATGCCACATGCTTCATGGGTGTATGAGACTTACACCATGCTTGATATAATGTAGGGTTTATATTTATGTAGGTAATTCAAAAATTGGATGGAATTGTCATGGCTACAAGCTTGTAGAAGCTTGTGGAAATATTGACCAAGTCCACCATTTTTGTTTCACTTGTAGATATTTGTTAACCTAACCATTATACCTTAGCCATGGTTCATTCTTTACATGAGTTAGTGTATGACACTAAATCACCCACGGTTGCTATTCTCATCTCATGAGTTCATTCTCATCTTCACTTGATTTTCTTCTTCCTCTTGAAAAAAGCTTTCAAGGGTTTGAAAATGTGATGAAATATTGTGAGAAAATTAAATCTAAAGTGAGCCCATTTCCTACTTCATCATCCGCTACTATATTAGCCATTTAGTTTAGGGTGTTTGCTTCACTAATCTACCATTAGTGAAGAGGTAGCATGAGCTTGAGTCTCCTCGACGTAGATCATCTTTGGCCTCGAAGACTTCGAGCAAGCTTGTTCATTTCTTCATTTGAACCCTTACTAGAGTTCGGGTGTTCACTAGTTGGAGCGAAGGGACTACTACATGGAGCTTTAGAAGTGAAGGACCGGTCTACAAAGGTTGTATTCCTCATTCACTTAGATGTAAAGTTGTTTGCATCTTGTATTGTTTAATTCTCTAGTTAAGAATCTAGGGTTAGGGTTCTTTAGAACGGCAAAAATTTGAAAACGACATGGACGATGCCTCCCGAAACCTTGCTGCCGCGCTAAGTAACTCTACATATGTGATATAACCGGATTATTGAATAAAGTGTTGATTTGATAATGTGATATACAGATAAATGATATTAGTCGGTTATATATGATATAACTGGATTAGTAAATCTAGTGTTGATTTAATAATATGATATATATTTATATTTGATATAATTGTATATTGACTATTATATTTACTCACTAATTCTATGCTTATCTTCATAATATATATATTAAAGTGTGTGTGTGTGTGTGTGTGTGTATGAAGCATGGCAAGGATTTTCTATTTTTAGAAAATAGAAAATGAGGTAGAAAAATGTGGAGACATTTTGTGTATGGTGTGAATCATGGACTTTAACATTTGTTTATTAGTCTTGACTCACTATTCAAGCTTGGTTGCAATTTATTATTGCAAATAATTCCATGCTTGAATAAGTGTGAGGTCAAGAAAGAGTCATTATTCACTTCATTCCATACTTAGCCTTTTTCTTGAGTTGAGCTCATGTGATGAGTTTCTTTCTAGCTCTCTCTATCTTCTTCACTTCCACCTCCAAGCTCAATCCCTCACATGAGTTGTGAACCCTTGAGCTTGTGAGAACCCTAGTGAGCAAACAACACCCCTACTTCACCATCCTATACTAGATTAGCGCTTTGGTGTAGTGTGCTTCCTTCACTAAAGAGTTTAGTGAAGAGATAACTTGGATTAGCGGACTTCGGGGGATCATCTTCGGCACGAAGGTCATCGAAGCAAGTTCGCTCAACCTTCAAGTAGAGCCTAGTGGAGTCGCGTGGACTAAATTCCGGAGCTTTAGAAGATAGGACACGGTCTACAAAGGTTGTAGCCATCCATCTCTTAGCTTAAAGTTTATAATATCATGCTTATAACCCTAATAGTCTAGTTTGATCCTTGTTTAGTGTTCCTTATGTTAGTAATATGTATGCCTTAGATGCCATTATTGTATGATATAGTGGATGCTTGGACATATATATGGAGGACTTTCTTGCTCGACATGATAGTATGCTATCTGGTTGCCTTTATCTTAACATGTTCACTGGTATTATCATACTGTCTCTCATATACATGTTGATAAAGCCCTTAGGATGTAGGCTTGACTACCAGGACTATGATGCGGATCATACTACTGGGACCTGGGTAGTCCACAAGCACATCCTTCAATTGTTCATAGTCGAGGGAATATCGAGACAGGGCATCGATATTCCAGAGTATACTAGTTTGTACGTTTCTTAACCCTGTATGGGGCGATGGTTGATCCCATATCTATTGGTCTTTGACATCAAAGATTGTACATAGGTGCTCATTAAAGAATGGGTAAACCGAACAGGACTCGCCGAGAACTCCTAGATGGTAATATACCTATCGTCAGATAGAAGTTCTCTCGTGACACTGGTACAAGTTAGTCTGTAGACCCGAGATCATCATAGAGTCTTGTGTGGTTCCTACTGTGGTTTGATTTCCTCCCTACCACGGCTCAAACGACTCGTGCAAACAGGTGGATTTTGGGTACGGTCCCGAGTCACATGGAGGCAATAAGCGATAGGAGGGGTTTTGTCTCTCCCGGTATAGGGAGTTGATGTTTCGTTATACTTGATTGGCTATAACAAGAAGTCCCTGGCTAGGGCTGTTGATGAGATTTACTGGTAAGTGTTATTAGTAGTTTCTCGTACCGTTATAGGCCTTACATCGGCATGACTTATCAAGTTTTTAGGGTCTGACGATTCCATCCCCAGACTCGATATGCGACATATCAGACGAAGAGACCGGACTGTATAGTAAGTGTTACCTATAGGTTTCATGGGAGTTTGGACTGTAAGTCGACGTTAGACACCCCACAAGATGCGGGAAGGCGGAATAGGTAAAACAATCATTTTGTTTAAGTTAATATCGACTAACTTTACGGATCTTTGCTAAACCCTAACTAACAACTATCTAGAAGTGATTAAGTACTATGATAGATGATTATACCTAAAGATTCAAGTCCTTCTTGTTCTTGTAGTTCACCTCCTCGTCGGCCTCCTCGATGTGATAGAAGATCCACCCGAGAGTTCCTTCTCCAAGCTTTAACCTCTCACTTGAGGTAACTAGGTAGCTATGATTGCTAATCAAAGTAACCTAGAGGATATAGAGATGGATTAGGGATCTATTAGTCTTGCTAACCCTTGGGATCTCAACACATGAGAGGATTAGGGTTAGTTCGTTGAAGAGAGAGAGCTTGAGGAGAGAGAATGTGTTTGTAATAATGAAATGAAAATATAACTCATTATGTATATAATGAAGCATAATAATTATCAAATAAATCATATAGATATTTACAACCATGCTTCATTTAATACAAATGAATGAATCATCTCATGAGTCATTAAGCAATAAATGCTTCATTAACTCATTTGGATGAATCACTTCATGAGTCACAAATTCATTTAATGCAAATTACACCTAAACTCTGTTAGTTATGTATATGCCCTAGAGGCCATTGTTGTACATATGATGTATATTATAATGGATGCTTGGATATATATAGAGAGGACTTTCTTGCTCGTCATGATAGTATGCTATTTGGTTTCACTTTATCTTAACATGTTGACTTGTATTGGTTTACTGTTTTTCTCTCAGATGTTGATAAAGCCCTTAGGATCTGTACTCGACTACTGGGACTATGATGAGATCATACTAGTGGGGCCATGGTAGTCGATGAGTACATCCTATTACCGTTCCTAGTCGAGGGTATATCGAGACAGGGCATCGATACACCAGAGTAGACTAGCGTATACGCATATTGACCCATATGATGGGCGATGGATGATCCCATATCCATCGGTGTTTAATATCAGAGATGGTGTACGGGTGCTCAGTGGAGACTGGGTATACTGGACGGACCCGCCGAGAACTCCCAGATGGTGATATACCACACGTCAGATGGCAGTTCTCCGGTGACACTGGTACAGGGTAGTCTGTAGACCCGAGATCATCATAGAGTCTTATGTGACTCCCACTGTGCTTTGATTTCTACCTTACCACGTCTAAGAGGGCGTGTAAAACGGTGGCTTTTGGGTACAGTCCCGAATCACATGTAGGCAATGACCGATAGGAGGGGATTCGTCTCTCCCGGTATAGGGAGTAGATGTTGTGCTGTGTTCTATTGGCTGTAACTGGAAGTCCCTGGCCAGGGCTGATATAGAGATTTACTGGTAAGTGTTACTAGTAGTTTCTCGACCCGTTATGAGCCACATATCGACATGACTTATCGGTTACTGGGGTTTGACGTATACCACCCCTAGACTTGATATGCGACATATCAGACGAAGAGACCGGACTGTACGGGAGTGTTACTGATTGGATTCACAGAAGAACGCACATGCTAGCTTGTTGATCTTCTGATTGCTCAATACCTGGGTGGCTGTTACGTTTAGCTGACCGCTTGCAGCTTGTGGGTGTTTGATGTGATCATCACCTGCTACCGGCGTTTTGACGATTCTTTAGAGTCCTACACAGAAGTTTCTTGGCTCAGGCAAAACGGAGTAGAGGCACATATGTGATATGTGCAGGACCGAGGATAATGCGATATGAGATACCGTATTATATTCTCATGATATTTAGATATGAACCGGGACATCGGATCAAGTGTTGATTCGATGGATCGGTACATGATATATTAGTCGGTTATATTCGATATAGCCGGATTATCGGATCAAGTGTTGATTCGATGATTTAATGTATAATAATATATATGATATATTGTATTACATTATCTAATATTGGCTCGCTTTATTATTTCATTTTCTCACCAGATAATACATTGATATATATGCGATATATATTAAAGGTATTATTTCTTTTGTTGCAAATATATAATATATATGTGATATATATTATTGTGACATGATATGATTAATAATGAAACATGTTTAGTGTTGATTAAATGAGGTTAGGGTTTGATTAGAGTTAGTTGCTTCATGCACCTTCTAGAAGTTATTCTTTTGTCATGAAGAAGATATTATGATAGATATTTTCTTATGACTCATATCTTAACCCAACCAAACCCTAGCCTTAGTTAACTCTCTACAAGGGTTATCCTAGTCATCATTAACCATGGTTGCATTATTATTCATATACTCATTTTCATTATTCATGACAAAAGGAATTATCTCATTATTCATCTTCTTCCTCTCTCTTTAGCTTTGAGAAAGCTTACTAGAAATTCCTTTTGTGATGATTTCATGTGAGATTATGATATAAAAAGATAGCATAAATACTACTCCATCATCCTCATCTAATCTAGCCCATTAGATTAGGGTGTTCACCTCATTAGAGTGAGAGAGCTTGAGCTTTAGCAACTTCGATGTAGATCATCGAAGAAACGGAACACTACAAGCTGGCATGGATCGTTCGAGTCGTGGAGCCTCTCTTGAGTCCGGGAGATCGTGGATCGCGGCGAAGGGACTTCTACTCGGAGCTTATGAAGCAAAGGAGCGGACTACAAAGGTTGTAATCCCTCACACTTAGTAATAAAGTTGTTATCTTGCATGTTAAACCCTAATAATCTAGCAAAGATCCCGGCTTTGGGTTGTTCGGCACGTCTAAATTTTTATCCGGGCATGTTTGATGCCTTATGAACCTTCACAAGAGTGCCTGGGAACCCTACAGTGGTATCAGAGCCTAGCTAGAGTATTAGGCGACGTGTATACGAAATTAAAACTCCGATCGAACACCGAAATGCAATTTTAGACCCCTCTCTGGATTTTTTTTCAAAACTGTGATTTTTCAGAATTAAAAATACTTAAAAATACCAGCAGGAAAATATAAGCATCACAGTGAAACACGTGTCAATGATCTGTACATTCAGCCGCGGAACCGCGGCAATACCTTGCTCCTGCCGCGGATCCGCGGCCGTACAGTCAAATCATTGACTCGTTTTCCCATGGTTATATCCCTAGGTGATTTTGTAATTTCCTGGGTACTTTTAATCTGACTCAAATGTTGAGTGTTCTGGGGTTTATTTTTTAATCGTTGATTCGATCGGAAAATTTAAATTCGTAATTATTTCCAGATATTTAGAAACTGTAAAATGTTCGAACAGATATCATTAACTCATTTTTTCCCGGCACGTAAAACTTTCAAGTGTTGAATTTTTTTCGGGTTTAAATCTTTCAGAAAAATGTGCAAGTTAAGCGGTGGACCCTCTAGAAGACAACAAACCTTAACTCGATTATGTGACCGTCTTGAACTGCCTCTAAACCTTAGGGTTTGGGGCAGTACGGCATGCCGCATGTGAGGCGTTGGCTTGACCCTTCTACGGCTGGATCACCGGTACTGTGACATATTCTGGGATTATTTGAACTCCGCTCAAGTGTTGAGCACTTTAGGAAATTTTGGGTATTTGATTATCTGTTCGGAAAGTTTAATACTGTCTATTTATCTGGAATGTGATACAATATGTGGAATTCATTTAATTAGGCATGAAATGCGAAGTATGTGATATTTCGGATTTACGATGTCTAAAGTGATTGTGGATTCCAAATGTTGTAGTTTTACAATTTCTTTTCTGTGACCGTAAGTGTAATATGTGATATCGCCGGTTTCGTTACTATATGTCAACGACAATTGGGATGCCCATATTTACTTACGTTGATGACATGTGATATTATGTGTTGCTGGATATATTATATTGGATCGTCGCGTTTTGAATAGCTGGGGTTTTTTATGTGAGATGAGGGCTTTTCATTTTCATTCATGTAAAATTCATTTGTATGTAATATTCTTTTATTGGGGCACTTCCGGGATGAGGTTGATGTCACCAGTGTATATTATTTACTTTTCCGCATTAGGTAGACCCAAGGAGGGGAGCACAAGTAACCAGGTTCTAGGGTCCAGTAGGAGGCCATCTCGAGGAGTCGAGACTGGGTCTCCTAACCCTAGAATTGGCAGTGTTACTTGCCGCTCTCGTAGGGGTCTAGGGATGTGGGTTTGGCTATTCATCGCGACCGTGGAATCCGTGTTTTATACATGCTCGTATTGAAAACACGGACGTCCTAGTATATCCAATATTTCATATATGTTCTTCTGCTGCAATGTTCTGTGATGAGATCATATTACTGCCTGAGACGAATGCTTATACTATATATATATGTTGATATATAAATATTACTGCTTTCGTTTCTTTTGTGATGCTTAGGAAGTATAAGCTGATGGGATTTTTATTAATAAGATTAATAAAAGGAAATGAAACCTAAAAGATGTTGTAGAATCAAAACTTTATAAAAAAGGGTAGCTACAGTTTTGCTTTGCATAGTGGTATATATGATATGCCCTGCACCTTATTCGATGAGGAAAGAGCCGAGATCCCTTCACTGGGAGTGACCTCTTTAGCGAAACTTGCAGATGCAACAAACTCGCGGTTTAGTTTTCGATAGCTTATATAGTCTTGCTTTGCATAGCGGTATATATGATATGCCCTGCACCTTATTCGATGGGGAAAGAGCCGAGATCCCTTCACCGGGAGTGACCTCTTTAGCAAAACTAGAAGCCTAAAAAACACTCCTTTTCAAAAACACTCGATTCTACGACGATATCAAGTTCATTATGCTCAAGGTTTTCTGATAAACCTGCGTAGCCCTCCGACATTTCAGATAGGTAATGCTTAGTATTCGTGCTGCGTTTGTTGGCTTTCGTCAAGGCGTAGTGTACGGTAGCTGACTATTACTTATCTGCTACATATGATGAGATTGGGTTAGGGTAGTCGTGCGGCTTTGTTGGCTTTCGTCAAGGGACGTACGACTGGGTTTAATTCAATCAAGAAATGTTCGGGATGAACTTGACTAGCGGACTATGGTTTGTTGGCATTCGTCAAGGTCATAGCACGTTAGGGGTAAAAAATATTATCGGGAATTTCAAATGTTGAAAATTGCAATGAGATTGCATACCTCCTATGAGATAGTTGGATCCCGATACCCACTGCGAGTAAGAGTTACTCCTGGGAGAGTTTTACACAGAACAATTAGCCGATCAAGTAGGTGTCTAGAAAAGTGTTAACGGGGTTACGCCTCTGGGAAAATGAAGTTTACTTTAATTAGGTCCGTGCGAAAGCACGGGGAACCTCCCTCAATGTACCGACACTGATCTGGCTGAAAGATTGACGAAATTGTAGGGTGTAATTAATCCCGGCTAATCATACCTTTTAGGGTTTGAAGGAAGATTTGATAAAAACAGTGGAAGACATCCTGATTAGATAAGATAATAACCAATCTAATCTTGCAAGAGCATACGCTAAAGTGTTTTCTTCTCTCTCTCTCTCCAGGTAGCGACCATGTCAGGCCATAATCAAGATAATAATATGGATGTATTGACTGAACCTGCTTATTATACCGAGCAGGGGAACGTTGGACCCGTTCTTTCTTATAAGAGTTATAAGACTGAACAGGAAACAGGAGAATATCTAGATTCTCAAGCCGCCCAAAAGAACATGCATGCTGATGCATCTTCTTCGGGTGTGTTAGTTATTGAGAACCGTTTCTCAGTTCACCCTACGTTCTGGATATTAGATACCGGATCAGGATCCCACATATGTAAATTATTACATGGGCTACGTAAAGGTAGAGAACTGGGAAAAGGTGATCATTCCGTTCAAGTAGGGAACGGTGCAAGCATTGTAGCCAAAGCAGTTGGCGAATATCACCTAGTATTGCCAAGTCGTAATATACTGATTCTAAATGAGTGCTATTATATACCGAACATGATGTGCAACATTATATCAGTTTCTTTATTAAGTAAAGAAGGATATAATTTTGTAGTACAGGATAATGTTATGAACATCTTCCTAAATCAAAAGTTGATTGCATCAGGCTCGTTACATAATGGCATATTCATTCTCAATCAAAATACAGTACTCAATATACAAAACACACACAAGAGGAAAAGTTCAGAAATGAACGAATCCTACTTGTGGTATTGTAGACTTGGTCATATCAATGCAACACGACTGGCTAAGTTACATAAGGATGGATATTTGAATCCGTTCGAATTATCATCTTCTGATACTTGCCATTCATGTCTCAAAGGAAAAATGACCAAAGCTCCGTTTAGTGGACACGGAGAAAGAGTTACGGAACTCTTAGGACTGATACATAGTGATGTATGTGTAAGTGCACGGCGGCGCCCCGGCCGTCAATCCGACGGCCAAACGCGGAAACGGTGGTAAACTAAAATTTTTGCAGACTTGGCAAAACGGCACCACCGCGCACTAAACCCCGGATCGTTAACCATTAACAAGTCTAAGCTACTAAGAGGATGGGTTAGAGATATACCGACGATCCAAGTCCTCCGGTCTTCATCTCCACTCCGATCTCCTCGCGGGATCTCCGTCCGTCTCCTCCTCGTCGGAAAGGGCACCACGAAGCCGGGTACTTTTACGGGCTCCCACCTCAATACCGAGGCAACTCGCGCATGAAGCCGGCTACTCGACATGCTCAAGATATGCTGTAGAATGTAGTGTAGAATGCGCTTTGTCTCAATGGGGTTTGTAGTTACCATGATGGAGGAATCAAAGAATAGAAAAATGGTGCTTGCATTTTTCTAGCAAGAAAATGAGATCAAGAATGAACTCTCAAGATGAACCTCTCATTTTCTTTCTCTCTTTTCCTTTTCTTCTTCTCTCTTTTCTTTTTCTTCAACCATTTCATCAAGTAAGAGCAAGAGGGTGGAGGAATGAATATGATAGCATAAACATGAAGGGAGGTGAGTGTAGGAGATAATGAAGGGTGACCACAACCAAGGCATAATCATCACAAAACTCACATCAACTCTTCTTATCAAATCTAATCACATAAAGCAAATGATAATGAAGGATAAGAAAGGCATCAAAAGATGCTTTCATAATAAACCATCTTACAAATAAAACCTCCACAATATGTAATTTGCAAAACTGCAAATTACCCCCTCCATCAGAAAAGTCCGGCCGGGAAAGAGCAAAGGAAAACCGGCCGGAACGGAATACAAACTGGCAACTCCAGAAAACTGGTCCCGTAATAAATTACAGGATAACCCTTATACTGTGCATACACACCCGTATTTGTATTCCGACCGGATACAAATGCAATGAGACAAAATCTACACTGTACTAAACTAGTACCGGCTTAAACCAAAGCCGGCTAGTAAAATCCGTTCGATCCCGATCCGTGCAATACCGCACGTATCTGATCGAACCCTGCCATATAACTATACGGCCACTAGTACAAAACTGTCCGATCCTGATCCGTGCAATACCGCACGTATCTGATCGGACCCTGCCATATCTCCATACGGCCTCTACAGCGTTTCGCCCGAAAGCTGAGTAACTGAAAGTGTGGTGGACTCTAAAGACTCGTCAATACTATGGCTGTGGATTTAACCACTAGCACGTCAGAGGTATAAGCCAATACGTGACGGGCCACCAGCTATTGACTAAAAGGGACGTCGATGAGCGAACTCATCCTGACACCCTACTGAGCCTGTCAGTGACAATATCCGTGCAGTCCGGTCCGTTCGTCTATGAGTGTCGCATGGCGGGCCTAGGGGGTTGGTAAAAGTCAGACCCCCAAAAGCGGTACAAGTCGTGTCGGAGTGTAGCCCAGAACACCCTGAGATACTACTGGAATACCTACCAGTAAATCTCCTTGCCTTGGCCAAGGACTTTGTGTAATGGCTCTCCTAGACACAGCACGACCTCACCCCCAATACCGGGAGAGACGAACCCCTGAAGATACGCTCACTGCCTCCATGTGGCTCGGGACTGTACCCAACTAAAACCTGTTTGCACGACTCCTTTGAGCCGTGGTAGGGTAGTAATCAAAGTACAGTGGGAACTCACACGAGACAAATGACGATCCCCAGGTCGATGAACTAACCTGCACACATGTCACCAGGGAACTGCCATCTGACGTCTGGTATATGACCAACTAGCATGTTCCCGGCGAGTCCTGTCCGGTGTACTCATAACCCAATGAGCACCTGTATACATCTTAGGTGAACCAACTGACACCAGTGGCTTGTGAGACCGGCCACCGCCCCTCGTCGGGGTCTCGACTGTATACACTAGTCTACTAATGGAGTATCGATGCCCAGTCTCGAAACTCCCACGACTAGGGACCTTTTAAGGATAAGCTTATAGACCCTCAGCTCCCACTTATATGATCGCCCTCATACTGCTGGTGGTCAAGCAAGAATCCTAGGGGCTCTATCAACGTGTAATAGCGACGTGTCATGTCACCTAAAGCAGTACACGATGATAAAGGTAAACCAGATAGCATACTATCATCTCGAGTAAGACTGTCCTACCGGGATAGGTCCTCCCTCAATCATTGCAATCACGTACCTGTGATCCAATAATTGACTCTGAGGGCACTATCTCCAACAATCTCCCACTTGCACTCAAGGCTAATTATTGCGATGTCGCATACTCACAGCCCGTGTGATTGCGGAACTATTGCGTTCGAGGAATAGCCTCAGTGAGTGGATCCGCTTAGTTGTTTCTTTCTATATCTCTCTATATCTCAAGTTCGCGGAGAAACCCATCTCCCGAAAAGAGCAATACCTGTCTCAGAATATGTCTGGATGTCTGATGGGACCTAGCTCATAAATGAACTCCAAATCCAAACTTCTTAGACTGTATCGTCAACTGAACTTAATCAGTATCCTGCGCGCCATGCCTCCCTCAGTATTGCCTTGGATCACCTGTCCAAAATACTGCCCCTCGTCAGAGGGAAAACTATAACTCTGACAACCTCCTTGTCGTCCAAGTCACCTTGGAAGCCTGGAATGATAACTGTCTCCTGAATAAGGCTGTCGTTATCATATCCCTAGAACATCCACTTATGTTCTAAAACTGCTTCCGACTGTTTCTCCAGGATTGGATTAATGTCAACTTATTGCATCTAGTGCAAGAACAACATCTGGTGTGGTACTTGACATCTCATGATTGACTCAATTGCCTAAGCAAGTGATCTGCCAATCATGCACGTCCCTCTCCCCTTTAGTCTGTAAGACACCTTTGGAGAGGGTGACTCCATTACCTGCAGGTACACTACCGTGCCAGGAGTCGTCCATCCTAAATACTCTTAGAATGCTGTCAAGCACCCTGATTGGGAAACCACCCAAATCTAGATCTAAAACCATAGATCTAGTAACCAGTATGTCAGACATAAAGTCCAAGTCCTTTGTGGAGAAACTACTGTGTGACGACCAAAGTATAACCGATTGTAGTATAGGAGTTTCTTTTCCTACTTTGTGTATGTCATCCAAATACCAGGATATCACACCCTACTATCTTCTCAACAGATCCATCCCCTATTCTGATGAAGTCAAAACCATGACTGTCACGTCAGAAATAGATGATCTATCTCCGCTATATCTGCTTTAGTCTACAAATAGACATAAGCTACCTGTCCACCAATGCTTCCGCTGCTCCCACTGACTACGACAACCCTCTGGCAGAGTCATATACACGTACACTTCTGAAGCGAGTTCAGAACGACGCTATACTCATCCTCCTGCCGGGTCTCACAGCCTGAAACAACAGCAATGGTAATTGTGGGTAAACAAGAACTTCCCTGTCACCGTCCTTGAGGCTATCGTAGTACCTCTCTGGTGCCTGAAGTTACCCACCTTATCTGCGGAGTGGCCAATGGAATGTCAATCCAGATTGAATCTTTAGGTTCCTTATCAAATCTTCAGTAATCGTTTGTGGTTCTGGAATCACTTCCAGTTCTACCATACTCCCACTACTGTTTTCTGAAAAATCCATTTTTAATAAAACTGTGGCGAGTCTAGAACAATATTGCTATTGTTCATCCAGATGGTAGAAAGTCAACCCGCGTCATAGCCTTGGTCAACCCACAAACAGCCATTACAGAAACGTGCCTTGAGTTGTCCAGTGTCTGGTTTTAAGCATAAGCCAGACAACTCCCCGTACCTTAACAATGTTAAGATATGAACTGTACTATATCCAATATAGAAACAGAGGCACTGATTTAATTGAACCAGATTCAAATCATGCAGCTATCCCCAGTGCATGTCAACTAAATGGAAGGAGGCCGATCAGCGTTACTCAACTTAGGAATACTTCCAATTATGAGTAACCTGAAAGAGAAGCAAGATATCTTAATCATTACTATCAACTGAATACCATACATAAGTATCTACATCTTCGATCTCTTTGAAGAATCCCGATACTTGCTATACCTGGTTCTCTACTCTATTCAAATACCAATAACTTCTCCAAATTCGGACTCTGTGTTTCCACGAAACACCTGTCTAAAAACTAGAGAAGTCATAAGTAAACCGAATATAGTACGAGGACCAACCCCTCTGTCCTGATGGACCCTGGACAACATACAATACTTTGTATAAGTCCCTTGAGTCTAATAACTCATTCACTGTGTGTCGTAGGTTGAAAACTGTACTTATGGTTAAGAAGAATTACACCGCTGTTTAATGCTCCTTACCTAACCATCCACTGATATAGGTAAATATCGTAGACATAATTTCAGAAAGGTATATCTCACTCTATGAAAATAGACGTACAGATATATCAATTTGAAATTGGTGCATAACAGCGGATATTCAAAACCAAATATTTGCCGACCGGCAAACAGCCCAGGTGATCTCCTCAAATATCACCGATTACAACGAATCCCGATATAATGAGGATGATCACCCAATTCCCAATAACCTACTCCCACTCATCATCTGTAAAACCATACAGATGTGAGAATCAAACCTGGTAAATACATACCCTGGAGCAAGTGTCTAATCGGGAAATCAGTTTTCCATTAACAGTACACAGTGGAAATGAAACATTGAAATGTTTCGATGGGGTATCCTGGTATTCCTAGTAATGCCTCTTCCATCATCCAGATTCACAACTATAACCATATAATTCTTTGCCACCTCTCCAAATCCCTTCATATGTCTTTAGTCATCACCTTCTGTACACCCCTTTAGGCCAAATGGTTTTCTTCCTTCCCTACCGTTCGGCACCAGCCTATGGTTTGGAAGAAGACTATCCAATAAGCATAATGGGTGTACTGTCCTAATCCTAGGAACACTCGCAATGAGAGAGGGTGAAGATAAAAGACAACCGAATAAACCTTATTCCTATTTCTCCTGAACCAGAATCCATCCCCGAACTGGAACAAGTTCCATTCGAGTTCGTATATAACCATACGATGGAGTATCCAAATAAACTGTGGATCTTCGTAGTGATACGGAGTGTCTTGGAGAAATACAAAGGTGATGTGGGAGTGGTAACGAAATATTTGGTTTGGTCGTGAATATCTGTTGCAATTTACTTTGCCCTCTTACTAATCCCTTGCTTTGTCTGAACTTAATACCTTCTGCACACCATTGTTATGCTAATTGGTTTTCTTCATTCCCTACCGGTCGGCACCAGCCTAAGGTTTGGAAGAAGACAATCCAATTTGCGTAATAGGTGTACTACCCCTAAACCAAGGAGTACTCGTAACCTGAGAGAGGGTAAAAAGAAAGGACAACTGAATAATCCTATCCGTTTTCTCCAGAACCGGAAACCATCCTCGAATTCCTTCGAGTTCGTATCTAACCATACGATGGTTTTGTCCAATGGAAGTGGACGTTCGTAGTAATACGGGGTGTCCTGGAGAAAAGGGTAAAAGTAGGAGTGGCAATGAGGTTCGCAACTCTGACAATCCAAAAGCCGGTGTTAAGTAGGTTCGGTCAACTTGGTCACTGAGTCAAAGTCTAGGGTCGGGTCAATGGTCGCTGCCAGAGAGAGAGAGAAAAGAAACACTCAGCGTGCACTCTAACCTAGATCAGAATGGTTATCACTTTATCTAATCTGGAATCCTCCCACTGTACCTCAAATTCTCCTCCAAACCTGAAAGAAGAATTAGTCGGGGTCACCCGAGGAGTAAACTAACTCATCAGTGGGAATCGGGATCCAACTCTCATCGCATGACAACGTGACGGAATCCGCTCACGGTATCACACTCCAGAAGGTATGCGCATATCTGGCAAGTTTCAGTACTTTTGAAACTCCCGATGTGGATTTTTACCCCATGCTCTTATGACCTTGACTTTGGCCAACAAATCATAAGTCACATGTCAAGTTCTGCCCGTCATTCTCCAGGTTAATTTGAATCCACCCGTACATACCCTTGACTTTGGCCAACAAGGCAGTACGACTGTTCCAAACCAACGCATCTATCTATGCTGCATATGAATAACCAACAGCTACCAAACACTGTGCCTTGACTTTGGCCAACAAACACAGCTTGAATACTAT
This sequence comes from Agapanthus africanus, assembly GCA_030015575.1. Taxonomy (NCBI): domain Eukaryota; kingdom Viridiplantae; phylum Streptophyta; class Magnoliopsida; order Asparagales; family Amaryllidaceae; genus Agapanthus; species Agapanthus africanus. The sequence continues at coordinate 676,113,781 of JASDDO010000019.1, read as the reverse complement.
TGACTACCCATATGAAACGACGGAGGGCTACGAATGGTTTCTGGCGAAAACCTTTAACGTAATGAACTTGATATCGTTGAAGGAACGGATAGCTTTTTAGAAAATATAGTGACGAAAACCTTTACTAAAGAGGTCACTCCCGGTGAAGGGATCTCGGCTCTTTCCCCGTAGAATGAGGTGCAGGATATTCCAACTGAATACCACGATGCAAAGCAAAAGTAATCGGCTATAGTGAAGTTAATGCCCTGACGCAAACTTCTGTCCAAGGGGTCACTCCCGGTGAAGGGATCTCGGCCCTTGCCTCGTCGACTGAGGAGCAGGATATTCCAAATGAATACCACGATGCAAAACAAAAGTGAACGTCCTTGCAATAACAGCTTTTTGAAAAAGTGTTCCAACAACATCAGATTAGGTTTGTTTAACTTGCATTGATCCGAATCAATGCAGTCCCATCAATTGATCACACCACAAAGAACGAAAATATACTGACGTACGTATATGCCATCCGCATTCGCCACTGGGTCCCGTCATCACCCGTTAGGTTAGCTAACTAACGGCAGAGCGGGGACTGGACTAGCGCGGATGAAAAACATATACAACATCTACTAATATATATACCAATATATAGTATTTCGCTCAAGGCGTGAATAAAATGCAACATCACAGAAATGTACAGCATCACAGAACAATACAGATATCTGGGATCCCCGGGTTTCACAGAGCCACTACTGAAACCCGACGTTCCCCTGGTCGTGTGGATAGCCTGTGCAATGAAATCCTAGACCCCTACGGGCGCGGCAAGTCACCCGCCAAAACCTGAAGCGAGGCAGCCCCCTTCAGCTCCGTGAATGGACCACCCAGCACTCCACGGAATCCGGCAACTTGGGCACCCCTCCTGGGTCAACCTGTACCCCCTACGAGTGCGGCGAATAGCCCGCCAATCCCAGAGCGAAGCCCCTCCGTCCCAATGCCATGAGATGCGGGCTTGTTGCCCTCTAGAACCCGGCCATTCGTGCACCCCACCGCGGGGTAATCCTAGTACAGAATGTAAAATATACATACACCGGGTACATCGACCGCAACCAGGTCGTGCCCCAAAAGAATAATACAAACAGGCAGTGACGGCAGTCCACAAGTCGGACGCTCGCCCCGCAATATCAAATGTACATAATACAACAAAACTGTACTAGCATTGCATTCAGGCTATCCCCCACGACCGATCCGCAACATCACAGCAAATACATAGAACATCAACGTGAAAGTCACGTTCGCAAATCCGTCTAACCGGGCTATAGCAGTTAGACCGGATTTACCGATCGAGTGACATTCACGGTCGCAGATATAATGTAAATACTGTGAAAGATGTGTTTAAAATATCCGATCGATCAAAAATTAACAAGTGGGCCCTCAATCAAAACTGTAGCACTCACAGAAATCCTGGGCCCAATTTTAATATTCCAAAACCCATATTTTAAGCCCAGAAGGCCTCTGGAAAAATTTGGTGATGTGACATGAATAGTGCGCGGCGGAAGGGCCGCACGAGGTGGGGTTTCGCGGCGGATCCGCGCTCCAACTGTGGAGTTACATCATCAAATTTTTACAGAACCCTTAGATTTCCCAGTACATCAATATTTTACAACCAGAAAAATTTTTCGAGACCAAAAATTTTCAACAGAAACTGATTCGAACTATAATGCAGTTTTGGAACATTCGATCGATCGAAACAGAAAAACACATTACACCAAGCTAGACTATGTTAATGGCGAGGCTCTGATACCACTGTAAGTGCACGGCGGCGCCCCGGCCGTCAATCCGACGGCCAAACGCGGAAACGGTGGTAAACTAAAATTTTTGCGGACTTGGCAAAACGGCACCACCGCGCACTAAACCCCGGATCGTTAACCATTAACAAGTCTAAGCTACTAAGAGGATGGGTTAGAGATATACCGACGATCCAAGTCCTCCGGTCTTCATCTCCACTCCGATCTCCTCGCGGGATCTCCGTCCGTCTCCTCCTCGTCGGAAAGGGCACCACGAAGCCGGGTACTTTTACGGGCTCCCACCTCAATACCGAGGCAACTCGCGCATGAAGCCGGCTACTCGACATGCTCAAGATATGCTGTAGAATGTAGTGTAGAATGCGCTTTGTCTCAATGGGGTTTGTAGTTACCATGATGGAGGAATCAAAGAATAGAAAAATGGTGCTTGCATTTTTCTAGCAAGAAAATGAGATCAAGAATGAACTCTCAAGATGAACCTCTCATTTTCTTTCTCTCTTTTCCTTTTCTTCTTCTCTCTTTTCTTTTTCTTCAACCATTTCATCAAGTAAGAGCAAGAGGGTGGAGGAATGAATATGATAGCATAAACATGAAGGGAGGTGAGTGTAGGAGATAATGAAGGGTGACCACAACCAAGACATAATCATCACAAAACTCACATCAACTCTTCTTATCAAATCTAATCACATAAAGCAAATGATAATGAAGGATAAGAAAGGCATCAAAAGATGCTTTCATAATAAACCATCTTACAAATAAAACCTCCACAATATGTAATTTGCAAAACTGCAAATTACCCCCTCCATCAGAAAAGTCCGGCCGGGAAAGAGCAAAGGAAAACCGGCCGGAACGGAATACAAACTGGCAACTCCAGAAAACTGGTCCCGTAATAAATTACAGGATAACCCTTATACTGTGCATACACACCCGCATTTGTATTCCGACCGGATACAAATGCAATGAGACAAAATCTACACTGTACTAAACTAGTACCGGCTTAAACCAAAGCCGGCTAGTAAAATCCGTTCGATCCCGATCCGTGCAATACCGCACGTATCTGATCGAACCCTGCCATATAACTATACGGCCACTAGTACAAAACTGTCCGATCCTGATCCGTGCAATACCGCACGTATCTGATCGGACCCTGCCATATCTCCATACGGCCTCTACAGCGTTTCGCCCGAAAGCTGAGTAACTGAAAGTGTGGTGGACTCTAAAGACTCGTCAATACTATGGCTGTGGATTTAACCACTAGCACGTCAGAGGTATAAGCCAATACGTGACGGGCCACCAGCTATTGACTAAAAGGGACGTCGATGAGCGAACTCATCCTGACACCCTACTGAGCCTGTCAGTGACAATATCCGTGCAGTCCGGTCCATTCGTCTATGAGTGTCGCATGGCGGGCCTAGGGGGTTGGTAAAAGTCAGACCCCCAAAAGCGGTACAAGTCGTGTCGGAGTGTAGCCCAGAACACCCTGAGATACTACTGGAATACCTACCAGTAAATCTCCTTGCCTTGGCCAAGGACTTTGTGTAATGGCTCTCCTAGACACAGCACGACCTCACCCCCAATACCGGGAGAGACGAACCCCTGAAGATACGCTCACTGCCTCCATGTGGCTCGGGACTGTACCCAACTAAAACCTGTTTGCACGACTCCTTTGAGCCGTGGTAGGGTAGTAATCAAAGTACAGTGGGAACTCACACGAGACAAATGACGATCCCCAGGTCGATGAACTAACCTGCACACATGTCACCAGGGAACTGCCATCTGACGTCTGGTATATGACCAACTAGCATGTTCCCGGCGAGTCCTGTCCGGTGTACTCATAACCCAATGAGCACCTGTATACATCTTAGGTGAACCAACTGACACCAGTGGCTTGTGAGACCGGCCACCGCCCCTCGTCGGGGTCTCGACTGTATACACTAGTCTACTAATGGAGTATCGATGCCCAGTCTCGAAACTCCCACGACTAGGGACCTTTTAAGGATAAGCTTATAGACCCTCAGCTCCCACTTATATGATCGCCCTCATACTGCTGGTGGTCAAGCAAGAATCCTAGGGGCTCTATCAACGTGTAATAGCGACGTGTCATGTCACCTAAAGCAGTACACGATGATAAAGGTAAACCAGATAGCATACTATCATCTCGAGTAAGACTGTCCTACCGGGATAGGTCCTCCCTCAATCATTGCAATCACGTACCTGTGATCCAATAATTGACTCTGAGGGCACTATCTCCAACAGTATGCGGTCCCATGTCTATGCATGCCAGGAACGGTTCTTCCTACTTCATTACATTCACTGACGATCTCTCTAGATACGGACATGTGTTCCTGATAAAACACAAGTCTGAAGCTTTTGAGAAATTCAGAGAATATAAGCACGAAGTAGAGAACCAAACGGGCAAAAGTATTAAGATCCTTCGATCTGATCGAGGAGGAGAATACTTGAGCAATGATTTTCTAGATTATCTAAAAGAGAATGGGATTCTCTCTCAGCTTACTCCTCCTTATACACCACAGCACAACGGTGTATCGGAACGGAGGAATCGCACCCTATTAGATATGGTGCGCTCTATGATGAGCGAGGCTGAGTTACCTATTTCCTTCTGGGGGTATGCGCTTGAGACAGCCATACACCTATTGAATATGGTTCCTACCAAATCAGTGCCTATCACTCCATATGAGATATGGAAAGGGAAGAGACCATCTCTTAAGTATGTTATGATATGGGGTTGTCCAGCCTATGTCAAAAGACAAAATCCGGACAAACTCGAGGCAAGATCTGTCTTATGTAAGTTTGTAGGATATCCCAAGAACTCACAAGGGTATATCTTCTACCACACTGAGAAACAAAAGGTGTTTATTTCTCAACATGCCATCTTTTTAGAAAAGGAATTTCTTGAAAAAGAAATTTGTGGCAAGGAGGTAGAACTGGAAGAGGTTCCAGCGACACAAACTATAGCAGAAGACTTGGTAGAACCAGAGGATTCAGTAGTACCCGACGAACCTTAGCCTCTCCGCCGATCTAGTAGGATTTCTCATCCACCTGAGAGATACTACGGTTTTCTCATTGATGGTGGAAGCGAGGATTGCATCATGGAAGATGATGACCCGACTAGTTTCGAGCAGGCCATCACGAGTGGTGACTCTGTGAATTGGCTGGATGCAATGCGGTCTGAGATGGAATCCATGTACACCAACAAAGTATGGACTTTGGAAAATGCTCCTGAAGGGGTAAAACCCATTGGGAGCAAGTGGATCTTTAAAAAGAAATTTGGTGTAGATGGAAAAGTTGAGACTTTCAAAGCTAGACTTGTAGCAAAGGGTTTTCGTCAACGACCAGGTGTGGATTATGACGAAACCTTTTCTCCAGTGGCTATGCTTAAGTCCATCCGGATCTTACTTGCCATTGCTGCATACCATGATTACGAAATCTGGCAAATGGATGTTAAGACCGCCTTTCTAAACGGTGATTTAGAAGAGTGCGTGTACATGACTCAGCCAGAGGGCTTCGTAGATAGTGGGAGCAGCGGAAAGGTATGCAAGCTGCTTAAATCCATTTATGGGTTAAAGCAAGCATCGCGGAGTTGGAACATCTGTTTTGATGTTGTAGTCAAAGAGTTTGACTTCATCAAAAATATAGATGAACCTTGTATCTATAAGAAGGTAGCAGAGAGTAAAGTTGTCTTCCTCGTATTGTACGTGGATGACATACTCTTGATAGGAAATGATATTCCTATGCTGCAATCAGTCAAGCTCTTCTTATCATAAAGATTCTCAATGAAAGATCTAGGTGATGCCTCCTGCATATTGGGAATTATGATCTATAGAGATAGATCTAAACGGATACTGGGATTGTCCCAATCCAGGTACATTGACACCATACTAAAGAGGTTTAGTATGGAAGAATCCAAGCGTGGGAACCAACCCACGATCTCTGGACTCACTCTCTCTAAGGAGATGTCTCCCAAGACTGATTTGGAGAGAGCTCGCATGCAAGGGATACCCTATGCTTCGGCAGTAGGCTCTATCATGTATGTGATGCTATGTACCAGACCCGATGTAGCATACTCATTAAGTGTAGTGAGTCGGTATCAAGCAGATCTTGGAGAGAGTCACTGGACAGCTGTGAAGAACATTCTCAAGTACTTGCGAAAGACTAAGGAGATGTTCTTGGTGTATGGTAACGGAGAACTCCAGGTGGAGTCCTTTACCGATTACAGCTTTCAAAGTGATAAGGACGACTCTAAGTCGCACTCAGGATTTGTCTTTACCCTCAATGGAGGGGCGGTATGTTGGAAGAGTTCCAAACATGATACCGTTGCAGACTCGACGATGGAGGCTGAATACATCGCTGCCAACGATGCTGCCAAAGTGGCTGTCTGGATAAAGAAGTTCATTAGTGAACTTGGTGTGGTTCCATCCATTGTACATCCAATACCTCTTTATTGCGATAACAATGGAGCTGTGGCGTTGGACAAGGAACCCAGGTCCCATCAAAAGTCCAGACATATTCTTAGGCGGTATCACCTGATCAGGGAGATAGTTGATCGCCGGGAGATCGAGGTCAGGAGAGTAGATACGAAGGACAACACTGCGGATCCATTCACGAAGGCTATTCCCCAGATACAGTTTGAGAGATTATTCAGGATGTTAGGTAGGAGATACTACAGCAGCTGGCCTTAGTGCAAGTGGGAGATTGTTAGTTATGTATATGCCCAAGAGGCCATTGTTGTACATATGATGTATATTATAATCGATGATTGGATATATATAGAGAGGACTTTCTTGCTCGTCATGATAGTATGCTATTTGGTTTCACTTTATCTTAACATGTTGGCTTGTATTGGTTTACTGTTTTTCTCTCACATGTTGATAAAACCCTTAGGACCTGTACTCGACTACTGGGACTATGATGAGATCATACTGGTGGGGCCATGGTAGTCGATGAGTACATCCTATTACTGTTCCTAGTCGAGGGTATATCGAGACAGGGCATCGATACACCAGAGTAGACTAGCGTATACGCATCTTGACCCATATGATGGGCGATGGATGATCCCATATTGTCACGTCCCGAAAGTACGGAACATGACCGGCACTTAAACTACGAACGTCTCGAGGCGTACGTAATCTAAGTAAACCGAAAACCCAGAAATCCAAACCAAGAAAAGTAGTAGAGTGAAGGAAAACCAATTTAAAACAAGTAGTTTTAATAGCATAAGCCGAATTATGCGGTTTTTTAAAAAAAACATCAAAAATTTCCTGAAAATTTCGGCAGAGTCTCCTTTGTAAATACTGGCCCCCAAACGGGATACAACATGAATAGTATACGAAATCAAAAAAAGGCATCCCCAAGCGGGAGCTAGCTCTTCGTCAATCGACGGTCACAACCACACAAGCAATATAATATACAACGCCAAGGGCGAGGATCAAAACTCAAAAGGAAACGCAAAACAACAAGAAATCCACAGAAATACAACGCGCGACTCTAAGGTCGAAAGAATAACATCGCTGGTCTCTATCTCAAAAATAAATACATGTTTGGTTGATGGAACTTCTAGATACAACAGAATAATGATACACAAGATATATAATGGGGGTACGATACAAGTAAACCCACCTACTAGCAAGTCACCCGGAAATGGGAAGCAGTGCCAGCAAAGCCGTAATGAAACCTGTACGGCAAAACCTGCAAGAAACTGGGGCACAACGGGGGTGAGTTGCCAACTCGTGAATAGAAAAACATCTACGGAAAGAAATCGTATAAATAACGCAACATAGGTCAATGATCATAATATATCCTCAATTATATGTATAATATGCAGCCTATAACAATGGCTAGGGTAATATCTAACCGAGTGTAATCTCATGGGCCCGTGTCAGTGCCTCAGGTTGCAATATATTATATGGATGATGTATGAATGCATGAAACAGAATGCATGTACTGAAGAAAACTGCTTTCATAAATTAGTGAGATTTCTGTATTTTTAAAATGAGGTATCATAATGAAATCAGCATAAAACAGTGCCTAGCATCGGCACAAAACGTAATCCCAATATCTCGATATCTCTGTATCACAGTCTCTGTACCTCAATATCTCGAAATCTCAATGTCTCAATCACAATATCTAGGGCGCCGTCAGTCCAGACCGGCCCCTACCATCCATCTCAAGACCACGACGGTATCCTCCGGATATCCGACGCGTCGGGTAATATCACCGGTAGGTAGTGCTCCCCTGCCAGGCTCAACGTCAGCAACACGACCTTCTTGCCCCGGGGTACCTTACCGGGCCCACCATGTACCCGAAACGGTTCATCCATCTCCTCGAATCGGGTCTCGAAATCCATCAGCAAACTCATGGTGGACGACTCATACATCATGGGAAAACCGCATTTTTATTTAAAAAGAGAGAAAGCAGTTTATATATGTTTTGCGGTTTTCCTCCAAATTCAGAAAATATCATGGAAATCCGAATCATCAATAGCATGTAAAACCATGAATATAAGCATGAGAATCCATTAATACGGCATAACAATGAATAACAGTATGCATGAAGCGACAAGTAATAACTACAATATCTAAGCTGGCATATGAGGTATGTACACTAATATTATGTCAAACTACTAGCTATCAATCTAAGTTAAGCAATAATATTTTCTAAGGTGTACGTGACATGGCAATTACCGATGAAGATGTGTGTGAGCCGGCAAGTAAGTGTATGTGGTACATACGCATCATCGGTAATGGTGTTGGTGTCCTAACAGCATAATGTCAACAATGCAATATGAAATAACAATGTAAGTATGCGATGCGGAGCGAGCAACCAAAATGAGCGGGAGCTAAAAATTAAACAATGGTGCCATTTGAAATAACACGAATCGCGGGGTTTTGAAAATAGGGGCTACGGTGGTTTTTAAGAAAGGATACGTTTTTTGAAATATCCGTAGATCCCTTGACCTGTCTTTTAAAATACCCACGATCCGCTAGTTTTGAAATAAGTAGGAGTCTAATCTAATCTAACAACTACACTAAACTATACGGCTGAACTAACAAGCTGAACTACAGGTAAGGAAACCGCCTATCATCTAAGTCGATACATATACATACCTGTATATGTATAGTCGGTGATCCCGCCTCAATAATATCCTATTCGATACCATATCTATAATCAGGCATCCCAAGTCAAGAGTGCGGATCGATCAACAATATAGCTCGTACGTAAATCCGTCGTATGGCATCCCAAATCTGGGTACGGGTCAATATCACATTCATCATACTATTCACCTGGTATCCTCTTTATCAAATATCATGATCGGGGTACTGATCTACGTCTAGTACAATACTGATACCGCCTAAGTATGCATGGACGTGTGTGAAACACTACGTCAAGGACCCGCTACAACGTCATGTCGTATCTCAAATACGAACCCTACTATATCACCGATCTCACGGCCTCAAATCAAATCTCATCGACTCATCTTAAATCCCAAGTACTATCCTCATTATCCATGCATGCGTATATGAATGTACATATGCATAGTCCCATACCCACGCATATATACATATATATACATCCCAATCTGCGCACAAGAAAGTAAAGTATGCAAGTCTGTGTGTGCGTATGTGGGTATAACAACTACTCTAGGGTTTCGCAACTAACCCAAAGGTACTCCATGAACACATAAACATAATATGAATGAACATTCTCGTATCATAAAACACCTATATAAACATATATATATATATATATATATATATATATATATATATATATATATATATATATATATATATATATATATATGAGCTACACTACGGACTGCGGGGGTGCTATACGCCATCCACCCGACTTCTCCCCGTAGATATAAATCTACTCACCTGGTCCTCGCTAGCCGGTACCGATGTCGCCATGCACTTGCTTGTCGTCTCGAAGTCCACATGGGGTACCTACATATCATAACTCACCGTGTCGTATTAAAATCCGACTCATGACCCAAAAACGACACGTGAATCCTACATAGGTCAAAACCTATGGTTGCTTTCACAAATCAACCCAAAAACCCTCGACGTCGGCGTACAAACGCCAAACCATCGAGAAAAACTCAAACGTATCAATCGTGGTTTCACAACACCTTAATTATATATATAAAATAGGGTTAAAATCACCAAAACTTCAAATTCGCTTTAAAGCTATTTTTCCGAAAACCTAATAAGCAAAATTAACCGCTTTAATACAACATCTTGATGTTTAAACGAATCTAGCGGCCACAATATTCACTAAATATCATAACAAAGTCATATAAACCATTCCTATAATTCATTCTCATCAATTTCCATAAATTCCAAAATTCTAGTTTACAATATACCCAAATTTTAACAATTTTATAGCAAAAAAATGCACAAACCACAATCTAGCTTGGATTTTCATGAACTAAAGTATTAAACTACACTTAATAATGTTAATGAAGTCATAAAAAAACTAATTATAATTTTAAACACAATTATTTAACCATTTCCAAAAACCTAGATAGCAAATTAGCGTAATTATCACAAATTTTAAACTAACAATTAACAACTAGCTACTAACTTGTTTTAACATGTCATAAGAGCTTAAATACATTACACAACCATACACCAATTTCACAAAACCCTAACTTGCATTCAAGTTCTTCTCTTGAATTTTCATCACACAAACCACAACAACCAATTTAACACTTATAAACAAAATCATATAAGTAACTAATCAACAAACAACCATGGGGCACAAAATTTATACCTCACAAATCCATGATCAAACATGAAATCTAGACCTCCAAAATGAAATCCTTGCACCAAGATCCATGCATCTAAGGCTACACTAAAATGGGTAAGAACTAGATTTAGATTTTGGGATTTTTTGATGGGTATTTGATGAATTTTTTTGAAGCAAAAGAGATGGAACAATGGGGGGAGAAAGAGGGCTGTTGGTGCAGGAAATTTTCGGCCAGCAAGGGAGTGGGGGAAGAGAGAGAGGGAGGTGGAGAAAATGGGGAGAAACAGACAAAGTCTACACCCCCTTTTGACTTTCTTTCATTTCCCTTTTTCTTTTCTTTTCTTTTCTTTTGAAAGGTGAGGTAATTGGAGAGAGAGAGGGGGGGGGGCTGTCAAGGTGGGGCCGGCCATATGGGGAGGGGGAGAGAGGGTGAGGTGTGGGTGTGTGGGTTAGGGAAAAAGATGAATCTATTACCCCAATTCCCATTAACACTAATTTCACCGAAAAAGCCTTTTTCTTCGATATTTTCTAAACCGTTTTGCCAAACCATTTCATTTCAAAAACCACATGATAAAATTTTATTTAATGTTTTATGATGCACAAAATTTGTTTCAACTCATTCCAATTTGTAATTTTCCCTAATTAAATGTATTAGTGACAGCTTAAAATAATATTAAAATAATTAATTTCGGAAAAATTTTCAGAAAATTTGAAATTTCACCAGTGGCTCAATAAACACCAAATACTAGCAATTACATAGCTAGAATATGTATATTTAATTTTATAACAAAGATATTTGTATTTTGACTTTTTACAGAAAACCCACTTATTTTACCGATTTTTTCGAAATTTCACCGAAACGATTTTCAAAACGTTACACATATCCATCGGTGTTTGACATCAGAGATGGTGTATGGGTGCTCAGTGGAGACTGGGTACACTGGACGGACTCGCCGAGAACTCCCAGATGGTGATATACCACACGTCAGATGGCAGTTCTCCGGTGACACTGGTACAGGGTAGTCTGTAGACCCGAGATCGTCATAGAGTCTTATGTGATTCCCACTGTGCTTTGATTTCCACCTTACCACGTCCAAGAGGGCGTGTAAAACGGTGGCTTTTGGGTACTGTCCCGAATCACATGGAGGAAATGAGCGATAGGAGGGGATTCGTCTCTCCCGGTATAGGGAGTAGATGTTGTGCTGTGTTCGATTGGCTGTAACTGGAAGTCCCTGGCCAGGGCTGATATAGAGATTTACTGGTAAGTGTTACTAGTAGTTTCTCGATCCGTTATGAGCCACACATCGACACGACTTATCGGTTACTGGGGTCTGACGTATACCACCCCTAGACTTGATATGCGACATATCAGACGAAGAGACCGGACTGTACGGGAGTGTTACTGATTGGATTCACAGAAGAACGCACATGCTAGCTTGTTGATCTTCTGATCGCTCAATACCTGGGTGGCTGTTACGTTTAGCTGACCGCTTGCAGCTTGTGGGTGTTTGATGTGATCATCACCTGCTACCGGTGTTTTGACGATTCTTTAGAGTCCTACACAGAGGTTTCTTGGCTCAGGCAAAACGGAGTAGAGGCACATATGTGATATGTGCAGGACCGAGGATAATGCGATATGAGATACTGTATTATATTCTCGTGATATTTAGATATGGACCGGGACATCGGATCAAGTGTTGATTCGATGAATCGGTACATGATATATTAGTCGGTTATATTCGATATAGCCGGATTATCGGATCAAGTGTTGATTCGATGATTTAATGTATAATAATATATATGATATATTGTATTACATTATCTAATATTGGCTCGCTTTATTATTTCATTTTCTCACCAGATAATACATTGATATATATGCGATATATATTAAAGGTATTATTTCTTTTGTTGCAAATATATAATATATATGTGATATATATTATTGTGACATGATATGATTAATAATGAAACATGTTTAGTGTTGATTAAATGAGATTAGGGTTTGATTAGGGTTAGTTGCTTCATGCACCTTCTAGAAATTATTCTTTTGTCACGAAGAAGATATTATGATAGATATTTTCTTATGACTCATATCTTAACCCAACCAAACCCTAGCCTTAGTTAACTCTCTACAAGGGTTATCCTAGTCATCATTAACCATGGTTGGATTATTATTCATATACTCATTTTCATTATTCATGACAAAAGGAATTATCTCATTATTCATCTTCTTCCTCTCTCTTTAGCTTTGAGAAAGCTTACTAGAAATTCCTTTTGTGATGATTTCATATGAGATTATGATATAAAAAGATAGCATAAATACTACTCCATCATCCTCATCTAATCTAGCCCATTAGATTAGGGTGTTCACCTCATTAGAGTGAGAGAGCTTGAGCTTTAGCAACTTCGACGTAGATCATCGAAGAAACGGAACACTACAAGCTAGCATGGATCGTTCGAGTCGTGGAGCCTCTCTTGAGTCCGGGAGATCGTGGATCGCGGTGAAGGGACTTCTACTCGGAGCTTATGAAGCGAAGGAGCGGACTACAAAGGTTGTAATCCCTCACACTTAGTAATAAAGTTGTTATCTTGCATGTTAAACCCTAATAATCTAGCAAAGATCCTGGCTTTGGGTTGTTCGGCACGTCTAAATTTTTATCCGGGCATGTTTGATGCCTTATGAACCTTCACAAGAGTTCCTGGGAACCCTACAAACTCTCTACCTCATCTTTCTTCTAGAAGCTTCTCGACTAATTACGAGAATTCCCCTCCTATCCGTAAAAACACGGAAATACTGAGACTGTATAAATCCAATAATCCAATACTAGAATCTGGCATAAACTAAAGCCCGCTAGTATTATCTATCCGAACATCGTACGTGCATAAATACACGTATGTGTCCGAACCCTGTCGTAAAACCATACGACCTCTATATTGTTTCGCCTGAAGTAGGGAAACTCTCTGTGTGGGACTCTAAAGACTCGATACTACACTGGCAGTGGATTTAACCAAAGGCCGCAAGCGGTACTAGCTGTACGTAACGGTCCCAAGGTAGATGTCGATAAGAAGGCCGATGAGGAAACCCATCCGAACTCCTACTGAGCCTGATGTGACAATCTCCATACAGTTCGGTCTGTTCGTCTAAGACTATCGCATATCGGGCCTAGAGGGGCATCAAGCGTCAGTCCCCTAAAAGCTGTATAAGTTATGTCGGAGTGAAGCCCATTACACCTTGAGAAACTACTGGAAATCCTACCAGTAAATCTCGTTTGCCCTGGCCAGGGACATTGCATAATGGCTCTCCAAACACAGCGCGATATCAACTCTAAATACTGGGAGAGACGAATCCTATCTAACCGCCACTTCCTCCAAGTGCTACGGGACTGCACCCAACTGCTACCTGTTTGCACGACTCCTTTGAGCCGTGGTAGGGTAGCAATCTAAGAACAGTGGGAACACACTCGAGACGAAGCAGCAGTATCAAGTCAACGGACTATGCTGTACTCATGTCACCTCGGAACTGTTAACTGACGACGGGTATAATACCAGCCAACAGTTTCCTGCGAGTCCTGTCCGGTGTAACCGTAACCCAAAGAGCACCTGTATAGTATCTCCAGTACAACATACTGATGGCTGTGGGACAGATCATCTCCCCAACTAGGGTGAGAAACGTACACACTAGTCTACTCCGGAGTATCGATGCCCTGTCTCGATAATCCTACGACTAGGGACCTGAAAAATGATGTGCTTGTAGACTACCCAGCCCCCACTAGTGTTACTGCCATCACAATGCTGGTAGTCAAGGAAGATCCCAAGGGCTCTATCAATATGTATTCACGATATGCTAACATATTAAGATAGATATAAACCAAGTAGCATACTACTATATTGAGCGAGACTGTTAATATAACTATGAATATCCCAAGCTTCCATTAACTAATATACAAACTAGTATGATACAATAATGGCCCCTAGGGCATATACACTAACAATCTCCCACTTGCACTAGGGCCATATACTGGCGTATCGAAGACCTATCATTTCGAGTAGCCTCTCAAACTGTATCTGAGGTAAGGCCTTTGTGAATGGATCTATAGCAGTTCTCCTCTATAGCAACTCTCCGGACCTCGATCTCCTGGCGATCTATGATCTCCCTGATCAGGTGATACCGCCTTAAGATGTGTCTGGACTTCTGATGGGACCTGGGTTCCTTCGCTAAAGCTATAGCCCCATTGTTGTCACAATATAGAGGTATTGGATCAACAATGGATGGAACCACCTGAAGTTCTGTAAGGAACTTCTTCATCCAGACTGCTTCTTTTGCGGCATCGCAAGCAGCGATATACTCCGCTTCCATCGTCGAGTCAGCAACGGTGTCCTGCTTGGAACTCTTCCAGCACACCGTCCCTCCATTGAGGGTAAAGACATGACCTGACATGGACTTTGTAGGGTTACTAGGCACTCTCATAAGGGTCTATAAGGCATCAACCATGCCCAATTTAAAATTTAGCCGTGCCGAACAACCCTAAACTAAGATCTTTAAACTAGAGATTAGGCGAAACAAAGCATGTTAAACACTTTAACACTAAGAGTTTGGGATTACAACCTTTGTAATCCGGTCCTTCACTTCTAAAGCTCCGTGTTGAGGTCCCTTCGCTGCGATCATCATGTACCCGGACTCTAGAGAGGCTCTACGAAGATAATGATGAAAACTTGCTTCCGATCTTCGATAACAAAGATGATCTACCTTGAAGTTTCTTTAACACAAACTCTCACTCACAAATGAAGTGAACACCCTAATCTAAATGGATAGGATAGATTAGGATGATGAAGTAGGATTTTAGCTCTCATTTGTTTTCTATTTCTCACTCAAAATCATCACTAATGAAAAAGCTAGTAAGCTTTTCCATGAAAGAAGAAGAAGGAAGAAGAAGATCTAATCCTTTTGTGATGAATAATGAAAGTCAAGTGTGAGGTTAGAAATGCAACCATGGTATATGTAACCCTTGTAGAGATTTAACTAAGGTTAAAGGGTTGGGTTGGTTTAAACAAATATCTTGCAAAATATCAAAACAAATATCTTTGCAAGAAACAAAAGCAAAGTTTCTAGAAACTTCTAGAAAAGATTAACCCAAATCAAACCTTAACCATGTTTAATCTCCACTAAACATGTTGCATTAATAACCCTAACATGTTACAATATTATATATCACATATACAATATTTATTGTAACAAAATAAAATAATACAATTAACATATATCGCATATATATCAATGTATTACCCGAGTGAGAAAAAGAATCTTTTAGTGAGCATATATTAGTTAATATAATTTAATATATCAAATATATAATTATACATTAAATTATCGAATCAACACTCGATCCGATAATCCGGCTATTTCATAAATAACCGACTAATATAATCTGTATCAGTTCATCGAATCAACACTTGATCCGATGACCCGGGTATATCTCATATACCCGGCCGATATCTCATATCGTGAGAATCTAATACGGTATCACATACACGTATTGTTCTCGGTCCCGCACATATCATATATGTGCTCCTACTCCGTTTTGCCTGAGTCAAGAAACCTCTGTGTAGAACTCTAAAGAATCGTCAATACGCCGGCAGTAGGTGATGATCATATCAAACACCCACACGCTGCAAGCGGTCAGCTAAACGTAACAGCCACCCAGGTATTGAGTGATCAGAAGATCAACAAGAAAGCCTGTACATTCTCCAGCGAATCCAATCAGTAACACTCCCGTACAGTCCGGTCTCTTCGTCTGATATGTCGCATATCTCGCCTAGGGGTGGAAAACGTCAGACCCTAGTAGCTTGATAAGCCGTGTCGATATGAGGTCTATAACAGTTCGAGAAACTACTGATAACTCTTACCAGTAAATCTCAGCAACCCTGGCTAAGGATTTCCAGTTATATCCAATCGAACACAGCACAACATCAACTCCCTATACCAGGAGAGACGAAACCCCTCCTATCGCTCATTGCCTCCATGTGATTCGGGACTGTACCCAAAAGCCACCTTTTTACATGCCCTCTTGGACGTGGTATGATGGAAATCAAAGCACAGTGGGAATCACACAAGACTCTATGACGATCTCGGGTCTACAGACTAACCTGTACCAGTGTCTCCAGAGAACTGCCATCTGACGTGAGGTAAAATACCATCTGGGAGTTCTCGGCGAGTCCGTCCAGTGTACCCAGTCTCTACTGAGCACCCGTATACCTTCTCTGATGTCAAACACCAATGGATATGAGATCATCCATCGCCCATCATATGGGTCAAGAAGCGCATACGCTAGTCTACTCTGGAGTATCGATGCCCTGTCTCGGTACTCCCACGACTAGGAACATTTGAAGGATGTACTTGGCAACTACACTGTCCTCACTAGTATGATCCACATCATAGTCCTGGTAGTCAAGTACTCATCCTAAGGGCTTTATCAATATGTAACATAGAGACAATCAGAGTACATGTTAAGATAAAGAGTAACCAGATAGCGTACTATCATGTCGAGCAAGAAAGTCCTCCCTATATATGTCCAAGCATCCACTACAATATACATCGTATGTACAGTAATGGCCTCTAGGGCATACATATAACTAACAATCTCCCACTTGCACTAGGACCATCTGTTGTGGTATCGCATACCCAACAATTAGCTGTGGTTGAAGTATCTCATACTCAACCATCCCATAAAAGTCTCTACTGGGAAAAAGGCTTTTATGAGTGGATCCGTGCTGTTGTCCTCTGTGTCTACTCTCCTAACCTCGATCTCCCTGGAAATCAACCATCTCCATGATCAGGTGATGCTGCCTAAGAATTATATCTGGATTTCTTATAGGACAGGGGTTCCTAGGCATAAGCCACAACTCCATTGTCACACAATGGTAGAAACTAAGTTCATCTCATGAACTTATATATATCCAGACTGCCTCTTTGGTAGCATCCTTGGTAAAGATGTATCTTGCCTTTAATCGTCTAGTAAGTCACGGTATATAGCTTGGAACTCTTCCAACATACCGTCCCTCCACTGAGGGTAAAGACAATGCCTGAGACTGATATTCAGTCGTCCTTATCACCCTGGAATCTTTCCAGTGATTCTCCCCAGGATCGATTGATACCATCTCACTACAACTGGTGAGAATCCTAACATCCAATTAGATCTATCTCATATATCCATAACCCAGGATTTAGGAGGTATCACCTTGATCCTATAGAGAATCTTTGTGATAAGAGGAGATTGACCGAGCATAGCATAGGAAACTCCTTCCCTATCTAGAGTATGTCATCCACGTACTCTACGAGGATCATCACTATACTCTCTACTACCTTTTTGTATATACAAGGTTCATCTACCATTTTGATGAAGTCAAACTCTTTGACTACCACATCAAAACAGACGTTCCAACTCTGCGATGCCTGATTTATCACATAAAACAACTTGCACACGTTTCCGCTGCTCCCACTGTCTACGAAGCCCTCTGGCCATGTACTTATAGATGCTCTCTTCCAAATCAATATTTAGAAAAGCAGTCATGACACCCAACCGCCAGATATCGTAGTCATGGTATGTAGCCGTGGCAAGTAGGATCTGGATGGACTTTAAGCATAGCTTTGAAAGTCTCAACTTTTCCATATACACCAAGTAATCTTCTCAAGATATACTTGCTCCTGATGGGGATTTAACCCTTCAGATAAAGCAACCAAAGTCCATACTTTGTTGGTGTATAAGGATTCCATCTCAGATCGCTAAGCATCCAGCCATTCTTACAGAGTCCCACTCTTGATGGCCAGCTCGAAACTAGTTGGGTCATCATCTCATGATGCAATCCTCGCCCCCACTGTCAAAGAGCAAACCGAAATATCTCTCAGGTGGGTGAGGAACCCTACTAGATTGGCGGAGAGGCTGAGGTTCGTTGGAAACTATTGAATCCTTTGGTTCTACCAAATCATCAGCTGCAGTTTTTATAGCTGGAACCTTTCCAGTTCTACCTCATGACCAATAATGTAACATTTCCAAATAATCAAATAATATTTTTGGGAATTTTTATATTTTAATGAATATTTTAATATTCCGGTATAATTAAATACAAATAAATGGGGGGAAATTATGGAAAATTCTAAAATAGGGTAATTTATGGAATTATTCCATTTAAAAGTTTTTATGATTTTTTTGACACTAATTTAGTGCTAATCGCGATTAAAAATCGCTAATCGGATTTTCGGCATTTTTGTGCAAAACATGCACATATCTTTTTCTACACTTGTGTTACATTTTTCTTGCCATGGTTGTTCATTTAGGTTCACTATTGGAGTGAGAAGGAATTAGGGTTAAAGAAAAGAAAAGAAAAAGGAAAAGGGAATATATTATGAAGCATGGTGAGAGATGTAAGTGCACGGCGGCGCCCCGGCCGTCAATCCGACGGTCAAATGCGGAAGCGGTGATAAACTTTAATTTTCTTGAACTGGCAAACCGCCGCGCACTAAACACCCGGATCGAACCATTAATTAGTCCTAGCTAACTATAAGATGGGAAAGAGATATACCGACGATCCAAGTCCTCCGGTCTTCTCGTCATCGTCCCGATCTCCTGCGGAAGCTCCGGTCTCCACCTCGACACCGGAAGTGCACCACATCGCCTACTTCTTTTACGGGCTCCCACCTCAATGCCGAGGCAACTCGGGCACGAAGCCGGCTACTCGACGTGCCCAAGATTCGCTGTAGAATATGTAGTCCTCAAGTCTCACTTTGGGGTTGTAGGAATTGCCTTTTTGGTGGAGGAAATGATATGAGAACAATGTGGAGGGACTTGTGGGATTTTACAAAAGCAAAAGAGCAAAAATCCCACATGCAAAAATTTGGACAGCCCCTAATGCATTGGCCGACCATCTCAAGTGAGTGATGGAGAGAATGAGATAGGAAAATATGAGGGAGTGAGTGGCTTGAACAATAATGCAAAGAAAATGATGGCTTGGAAAGTCCAACACTCAACAACCATCTCCTCTCCCATCATCACAACCAAAGTCAAGAAATCATGAAAACAAAGTCAAGAAGTCAAGGTAAGGTGCAACCATGATGAAGTCAAAAAGTCAAGTGATCATGACACAAGAATATGCAAAGACCCCCTCCACAAATGCCTATTTGCAACAATGCAAATAAGCCCTCCTCCACCAATCTTCGGCCAATGAACGGAACAATGGAAATCGGCCGAAACGGAAAGCAAACTGGCAACTCCAGAAAACTAGTCCCGTAATAAATTACAGGAAAACCCCGATACTGTGCATACACACCCGCATCTGTATTTCGACCGAAATACAAATGCAATGAGACAAAATCTACACTGTACTATACTAGGATCCGACTTATACCAAAGCCGGCTAGTATTATCCGTTCGATCCTGATCCGTGCAATACCGCACGTATCTGATCGAACCCTGCCATATATCCATACGGCCTATAGTACAGACTGTCCGATCCTGATCCGTGCAATACCGCACGTATCTGATCGGACCTTGCCATATCTCCATACGGCCTCTACAACCTTTCGCCCGAAAGCTGAGTAACTGAATGTGGGGAACTCTAAAGACTCATCAACACCTTGGTTGTGGATTTAACCACTAGCACGTTAGAGGTATAAGCCAATACATAACGGGCTACCAGGTATTGACCAAAAGGGACGTCTGTGAGCGAACTCAGCCTGACTCCCTACTGAGCCTGTCAGTGACAATATCCGTACAGTCCGGTCCGTTCGTCTATGAGCATCGCATGGCGGGCCTAGGGGGTTGGTAAAAGTCAGACCCCCAAAAGCGGTACAAGTCGTGTCGGAGTGTAGCCCAGAACACCCTGAGATACTACTGGAATACCTACCAGTAAATCTCCTTGCCTCGGCCGAGGGCTTCGTGTAATGGCTCTCCTAGACACAGCACGACCTCACCCCCAATACCGGGAGAGACGAACCCCTGAAGATACGCTCACTGCCTCCATGTGGCTCGGGACTGTACCCAACTAAAACCTGTTTGCACGACTCCTTTGAGCCGTGGTAGGGTAGTAATCAAAGTACAGTGGGAACTCACACAAGACAAATGACGATCCCCAGGTCGATGAACTAACCTGTACACATGTCACCAGGGAACTGCCATCTGACGTCTGGTATATGACCAACTAGCATGTTCCCGGCGAGTCCTGTCCGGTGTACTCATAACCCAATGAGCACCTGTATACATCTTAGGTGATCCAACTGACACCAGTGGCTTGTGAGACCGGCCACCGCCCCTCGTCGGGGTCTCGACTGTATACACTAGTCTACTCTGGAGTATCGATGCCCTGTCTCGAAACTCACACGACTAGGGACCATTTAAGGATGTGCTTATAGACCCCAGCTCCCACTTATATGATCGCCCTCATACTGCTGGTGGTCAAGCAAGAATCCTAGGGGCTCTATCAACGTGTAATAGCAACTTGTCAGGTCACCTAAAACAGTACACGATGATAAAGGTAAACCAGATAGCATACTATCATCTCGAGTAAGACTGTCCTACCGGGATAGGTCCTCCATCAATCATTGCAATCACGTACCTGTGACCTAATAATTGACTCTGAGGGCACTATCTCCAAAATCTCCCACTTGCACTCAAGGCTAATTATTGCGATGTCGCATACTCACAGCCCGTGTGATACCGAACACCCAACTCCTGTACTAGTCAGTCTCACAAAGCTCGTTTGCGAGACTATTGCGTTCGAGGAATAGCCTTAGTGAGTGGATCCGCTTTGTTGTATCTTTCTATGTCTCTCTATATCTCATGTTCGCGGAGAAAACCCATCTCCCGAAATGAGCAATACCTGTCTTAGAATGTGTCTGGATGTCTGATGGGACATAGCTCATAAATGAACTCCAAATCCAAACTTCTTAGACTGTATCGTCAACTGAACTTAATCAGTATCCTGCGCCATGCCTCCGTCAGTATTGCCTTGGACCAACTGTCCAAAATACTGCCCCTCGTCAGAAGGAAAACTATAACTCTGACAACCTCCCTGTCGTCCAGGTCACCTTGGAAGCCTGGAATGATAACTGTCTCCCGCATGAGGCTATCGTTATCATATCCCTAGAACATCCACTTATGTTCTATAACTGCTTCCGACTGCTTCCCCAGGATTGGATTAATATCAACTTATTGCATCTAGTGCAAGAACAACATCTGGTGTGGTACTTGACATCTCATGATTGACTCAATTGCCTAAGCAAGTGATCTGCCAATCATGCACATCCCTCTCTCCTTTAGTCTGTAAGACACCTTTAGAGAGGGTGACTCCATCTTCTGCAGGTACACTACCGTACATGGAGTCGTCCATTCTAAATACCCTTAGAATGCTGTCTAAGTACCCAGATTGGGAAACTACCCAAATCTAGATCTAAAACCATAGATCTAGTAACCAGTATGTCTGATACAAAATCCATTTCCTTTATGGAGAAACCACTGTGTGACGACCAAAGTATAACCGATTGTAGTATAGGAGTTTCTTTTCCTACTCTGTGTATGTCATCCAAATACCATGACATCATACCCTACTACCTTCTCAACAGATCCATCCCCTATTCTGATGAAGTTAAACCTATGACTGTCATATCAGAAATAGATGATCTATCTCCGCTATATCTGCTTTAGTCTATAAATAGACATAAGCTACCTGTCCACCAATGCTTCCGCTGCTCCCACTGACTACGACAACCCTCTGGCAGAGTCATATAGACGTCCATTTCTAAAACTAGTTTAGAACGACGCTATACTCATCCTCCCGCCTAGTCTCGCAGCCTGGAACAACAGCAATGGTAATTGTGGGTAAACAAGAACTTCCCTGTCACCGTCCTTGAGGCTACGGTAGTACCTCTCGGGTGCCTGAAGTTACCCACCTTATCTGCGGAGTGGCCAATGGAATGTCAATCCAGATTGAATCTTTAGGTTCCTTATCAAATCTTCATTAATCGTTTGTGGTTCTGGAATCACTTCCAGTTCTACCATACTCCCACTACTGTTTTCTGAAAAAAATCCATTTTTATTAAAACTGTGGCGAGTCTAGAACAATATCGCTATTGTTCATCCAGATGGTAGAAAGTCAACCCTCGTCATAGCCTGGGTCAACCCACAAACAGCCATTACAGAAACGTGCCTTGAGTTGTCAAGTGTTTGGTTTTAATCATAAACCGGACAACTCCCCGTACCTTAACATCGTTAAGATATGAACTGTTCTATATCATTTATAGAACCAGAGACACTGATTTAATTGAACCAGATTCAAATCATGCAACTGTCTCCAGTGCATGTCAACTAAATGGAGAGAGGCCGATCAGCGTTACTCAACTTAGGAATGCTTCCAATTATGAGTAACCTGAAAGAGAAGTAAGTTCTCTTAATCATTACTATCAACTGAATACCATATACAAGTATCTACATCTTTGATCACTTTGAAGAATCCCGATACTTGCTATACCTGGTTCTCTACTCTATTCAAATACCTATAACTTCTCAAAATTCGGACTCTGTGTTTCCACGAAACACCTGTCTAAAAACTAGAGAAGTCATAAGTAAACCGAATATAGTACGAGGACCAACCCCGCTGTCTGATGGACCCTGGACAACATATAATACTCTGTATAAGTCCCTTGAGTCTGATAACTCATTCACTGTGTGTCGTAGGTTGAAAACTGTACTTATGGTCAAGAAGAATTACACCGCTGTTTAATGCTCCTTACCTAACCATCCACTGATATAGGTAAATGTCATCGACATAATTTCAAAAAGGTATATCTCACTCTATGAAAATAGACGTACAGATAAATCAATTTGAAATTGGTGCACAACAGCGGATATTCAAAACCAAATATTTGCCGACCGGCAAACAGTCCAGGTGACTTCCTCAAATATCACCGATTACAACGAATCCCGATATAATGAGGATAATCACCCAATTCCCAATAACTTACTCCCACTCATCATCTGTAAAACCATACAGATGTGAGAATCGTACCTGGTAAATACATACCCTGGAGTAAGTATCTAATCGGGAAATCAGTTTTCCTTTAACATTACACAGTGAAACTGAAACATTGAAATGTTTCGATGGGGTATCCTGGTATTCATAGTAATGCCTCTTCCAGATTCACGACTGTAACCGTATAATTCTTTGCCACCTCTCCAAATCCCTTTATTTGTCTTTAGTCTTTACCTTCTGTACACCCCTTTAGGCCAAATGGTTTTCTTCCTTCCCTACCGTTCGGCACCAGCCTATGGTTTGGAAGAAGACTATCCAATAAGCATAATGGGTGTACTGTCCCAATCCTAGGAACACTCGCAATGAGAGAGGGTGAAGATAAAAGACAACCGAATAAACCTTATTCCTATTTCTCCTGGACCAGAATCCATCCCCGAACTGGAACAAGTTCCATTCGAGTTCGTATATAACCATACGATGGAGTATCCAAATAAACTGTGGATCTTCGTAGTGATACGGAGTGTCCTGGAGAAATACAAAGGTGATGTGGGAGTGGTAACGAAATATTTGGTTTGGTCGTGAATATCTGTTGCAATTTACTTTGCCCTCTTACTAATCCCTTGCTTTGTCTGAACTTAATACCTTCTGTACACCATCGTTAGGCTAATTGGTTTTCTTCATTCCCTACCGGTCGGCACCAGCCTAAGGTTTGGAAGAAGACTATCCAATTTGCGTAATAGGTGTACTATCTCCTAAACCAAGGAGTACTCGCAACCTGAGAGAAGGTAAAAGGAAAAGACAACTGAATAATCCTATCCGTTTTCTCCAGAACCTGAAACCATCCTCGAATAAATTCCTTCGAGTTCGTATCTAACCATACGATGGTTTTGTCCAATGGAAGTGGACGTTCGTAATAAAACAGGGTGTCCTGGAGAAAAGGGTAAAAGTGGCAGTGGCAATGAGGTTCGCAACTCTGACAATCCAAAAGCCAGTGTTAAAGAAGGTTCGGTCAACTTGGTCACTGAGTCATAGTCTTAGGGTCGGGTCAATGGTTGCTGCCAAAGAGAGAGAGAAAAGAAACACTCAGCGTACACTCTAACCTAGATCAGAATGGTTACCAATTTATCTAATCTGGAAACCTCCCACTGTACCGTCAAATTCTCCTCCAAACCTAAAAGAAGAATTAGTCGGGAACACCCGAGGAGTAAACCAACTCATCAGTGGGAATCGGGATCCAACTATCATCGCATGATAACGTGACGGAATCCGCTCACGGTGTCACACTCCAGAAGGTATGCGCATATCTGGCAAGTTTCAGTTCTTTTGAAACCCCCGATGTGATTTCTGCCCCATGCTCTTATGACCTTGACTTTGGCCAACATATCATAAGTCACATGTCAAGTTCTACCCGTCATTCTCCAGGTTAATTTGAATCCACCTGTACCTACCCTTGACTTTGGCCAAAATGGTAGTACGACTGTCCCAAACCAACGCATCTATCTATGCTGCATATGAATACCCAATAGCTACCAATCACTGTGCCTTGACTTTGGCCAACATACACAGCTTGAATACTATTGACCACCCATATGAAACGACGGAGGGCTACGAATGGTTTCTGGCGAAAACCTTTAACGTAAAGAACTTGATATCGTTGAAGGAACGGATAGCTTTTTGAAAATATAGTGACGAAAACCGTTGCTAAAGAGGTCACTCCCGGTGAAGGGATCTCGGCTCTTTCCCCGTAGAATGGGGTGCAGGATATTCCAAATGAATACCGCGATGCAAAGCAAAAGCAATCGGCTATAGTGAAGTTAATGCCCTGACGCAAACTTTTGTCCAAGGAGTCACTCCCGGTGAAGGGATCTCGGCCCTTGCCTCGTCGACTGAGGAGCAGGATATTCCAACTGAATACCACGATGCTAAACAAAAGAGAACGTCCTTGCAATAACAGCTTTTTGAAAAGTGTTCCAACAACATCAGATTAGGTTTGTTTTTAACTTGCATTGATCCGAATCAACGCAGTCCCATCAATTGATCACACCAAAAAGAACGAAAATATACTGATGTACGTATATGCCATCCGCATTCGCCACTGGGTCCCGTCATTACCCGTTAGGTTAGCTAACTAACGACAGAGCGGGGACTGGACTAGCGCGGATGCAAAACATATACAACATCTACTAATATATATACCAATATATTATATTTCGCTCAAGGCGTGAATAAAATGCAACATCACAGAAATGTACAGCATCACAGAAACAATACAGATATCTGGGATCCCCGGGTTTCACAGAGCCACTACTGAAACCCGACGTTCCCCTGGTCGTGTGGATAGCCTGTGCAATGAGAACCTAGACCCCTACGGGCGCGGCAAGTCACCCGCCAAAACCTGAAGCGAGGCAGCCCCCTTCAGCGCCGTGAATGGACCACCCAGCACTTCACGGAATCCGGTAACTTGGGCACCCCTCCTGGGTCAACCTGTACCCCCTACGAGTGCGGTGAATAGCCCGCCAATCCTAGAGTGAAGCCCCCTCTAACTCAATGCCATGAGATGCGGGCTTGTTGCCCTCCAGAATCCGGCTATCCGTGCACCCCTCCGCGGGGTAATCCTAGTACAGAAAGTAAAATATACATACAACGGGTACATCGACCGCAACCTGGCCGTGTCCCAAAATAATAATACAAACAGACAGTGACGGCAGTCCACATGTCGGACGCTCGCCCCGCAATATCAAATGTACATAATACAACAAAACTGTACTAGCATTGCATCCAGGCTATCCCCACGACCGATCCGCAACATCACAGCAAAAACAGAACATCAACGTGAAAGTCACGTTCGCAAATCCGTCTAACCGGGCTATAGCAGTTAGACCGGATTTACCGATCAAGTGACATTCACGGTCGCAGATATAATGTAAATACTGTGAAAAATGTGTTTAAAATATCCGATCGATCAAATTATAACAAGTGGGCCCCAAGCACTACTGTAGCACATCAAGAAATTCTGGGCCCAAAATTAATATTCCAAAACCCCTAAAATCTCCCCAGAAGCCCACTGTAAAAACCCAACCCACTGATTCCTCCATACTGCGGCGGAACCGCGGCAACAAGTGGGTTTTGGCCGCGGTTCCGCGCTCTGGTTAGAAGATCAGTGCGTCGAATTTGTACAGTAGTCTTACAATTTCTAGTACATCAATATTTTACAACCTGAAAAATTTTTCGAGACCAAAAATTTTCAAC
This sequence comes from Agapanthus africanus, assembly GCA_030015575.1. Taxonomy (NCBI): domain Eukaryota; kingdom Viridiplantae; phylum Streptophyta; class Magnoliopsida; order Asparagales; family Amaryllidaceae; genus Agapanthus; species Agapanthus africanus. The sequence goes on along the minus strand of JASDDO010000019.1, from coordinate 676,086,965 downwards.
AGAAACTGATGCTGAAGGAAAAGCGGGTTTTGGGATTTTTGATCGATCCGAATTGCAAACACATAAAACCAAGCTAGACTAAGTTAATGGCGAGGCTCTGATACCACTGTAAGTGCACGGCGGCGCCCCGGCCGTCAATCCGACGGCCAAATACGGAAGCGGTGATAAACTTTAATTTTCTTGAACTGGCAAACCGCCACGCACTAAACACCCGGATCGAACCATTAATTAGTCCTAGCTAACTATAAGATGGGAAAGAGATATACCGACGATCCAAGTCCTCCGGTCTTCTCGTCATCGTCCCGATCTCCTGCGGAAGCTCCGGTCTCCACCTCGACGCCGGAAGTGCACCACATCGCCTACTTCTTTTACGGGCTCCCACCTCAATGCCGAGGCAACTCGGGCACGAAGCCGGCTACTCGACGTGCCCAAGATTCGCTGTAGAATATGTAGTCCTCAAGTCTCACTTTGGGGTTGTAGGAATTGCCTTTTTGGTGGAGGAAATGATATGAGAACAATGTGGATGGACTTGTGGGATTTTACAAAAGCAAAAGAGCAAAAATCCCATATGCAAAAATTTGGACAGCCCCTAATGCATTGGCCGACCATCTTAAGTGAGTGATGGAGAGAATGAGATAGGAAAATATGAGGGAGTGAGTGGCTTGAACAATAATGCAAAGAAAATGATGGCTTGGAAAGTCCAACACTCAACAACCATCTCCTCTCCCATCATCACAACCAAAGTCAAGAAATCATGAAAACAAAGTCAAGAAGTCAAGGTAAGGTGCAACCATGATGAAGTCAAAAAGTCAAGTGATCATGACACAAGAATATGCAAAGACCTCCTCCACAAATGCCTATTTGCAACAATGCAAATAAGCCCTCCTCCACCAATCTTCGGCCAATGAACGGAACAATGGAAATCGGCCGAAACGGAAAGCAAACTGGCAACTCCAGAAAACTGGTCCCGTAATAAATTACAGGAAAACCCCGATACTGTGCATACACACCCGCATCTGTATTTCGACCGAAATACAAATGCAATGAGACAAAATCTACACTGTACTATACTAGGATCCGGCTTATACCAAAGCCGGCTAGTATTATCCGTTCGATCCTGATCCGTGCAATACCGCACGTATCTGATCGAACCCTGCCATATATCCATACGGCCTATAGTACAGACTGTCCGATCCTGATCCGTGCAATACCGCACGTATCTGATCGGACCTTGCCATATCTCCATACGGCCTCTACAACCTTTCGCCCGAAAGCTGAGTAACTGAATGTGGGGAACTCTTAGACTCATCAACACCTTGGTTGTGGATTTAACCACTAGCACGTTAGAGGTATAAGCCAATACATAACGGGCTACCAGGTATTGACCAAAAGGGACGTCTGTGAGCGAACTCAGCCTGACTCCCTACTGAGCCTGTCAGTGACAATATCCGTACAGTCCGGTCCGTTCGTCTATGAGCATCGCATGGCGGGCCTAGGGGGTTGGTAAAAGTCAGACCCCCAAAAGCGGTACAAGTCGTGTCGGAGTGTAGCCCAGAACACCCTGAGATACTACTGGAATACCTACCAGTAAATCTCCTTGCCTCGGCCGAGGGCTTCGTGTAATGGCTCTCCTAGACACAGCACGACCTCACCCCCAATACCGGGAGAGACGAACCCCTGAAGATACGCTCACTGCCTCCATGTGGCTCGGGACTGTACCCAACTAAAACCTGTTTGCACGACTCCTTTGAGCCGTGGTAGGATAGTAATCAAAGTACAGTGGGAACTCACACAAGACAAATGATGATCCCCAGGTCGATGAACTAACCTGTACACATGTCACCAGGGTACTGCCATCTGACGTCTGGTATATGACCAACTAGCATGTTCCCGGCGAGTCCTGTCCGGTGTACTCATAACCCAATGAGCACCTGTATACATCTTAGGTGATCCAACTGACACCAGTGGCTTGTGAGACCGACCACCGCCCCTCGTCGGGGTCTCGACTGTATACACTAGTCTACTCTGGAGTATCGATGCCCTGTCTCGAAACTCACACGACTAGGGACCATTTAAGGATGTGCTTATAGACCCCAGCTCCCACTTATATGATCGCCCTCATACTGCTGGTGGTCAAGCAAGAATCCTAGGGGCTCTATCAACGTGTAATAGCAACTTGTCAGGTCACCTAAAACAGTACACGATGATAAAGGTAAACCAGATAGCATACTATCATCTCGAGTAAGACTGTCCTACCGGGATAGGTCCTCCATCAATCATTGCAATCACGTACCTGTGACCTAATAATTGACTCTGAGGGCACTATCTCCAACAAGAGAGAGAAAGAGTAGGTGAGGTGTGTTGACTTGAACCATTCTTCCATCATTCTTCAACTCATTCCTCTCTCCCTCTTTCCCTAGTTGCTGCAGATGCTCCTCCTCCTTCTCCCTCCCCTCTCCAAGCCTCCAAAACACCACAAAAATCACTCCAAAACCCCATCTTTCCTTCACTAAAAAGGTGCACAAGCTCGAGAGGAACGCATTGGACTAAGGAAGAGTGGATCTTGAGGACTTTGAGCAACTCAAGAAAATTCTTGAGTTGCCAAAGGAGGTAATTTCTGCACCCCTAGTTTAGTATTTCAATTCTTATTGCATCCATACTACTTTCATGTCGATATAGTGTCGTTTGATGGACTTGTGAAACTTCAAGTTAGGGTTTAGGGTTGGATCTGAATCAAAGGTGAAATTGAGACTTGTTGTGACCTTAGAGACCCTTGGTGTGATATTATTTTAGACCCATACCTGGAACTAGAACTAGAATACGGATTTATAGAATCGATATCGGGAAAAACTGGAATTCTGTCACTATTTTTATTGATCTTCTTTAACCCGAGACACCTGAAAATAAAATTGACTTGACAGAGAGATGTGCAGGCACCTTGGAACCCAAAGCCCTAGCCCCTATCTCTTTCCCCAGGCCGCAGATTTAACCCTTCTGGCCGCAATTTGCGGCCAGAGCAGGAGGGTTTTGCCTCGTTTTTGGTGCAGGGCCCTATCTCCAGTAAACTTGACCCCTGACATGTATAAATTTGTCTAATTTGACCTAGGGTGAAATCTGGAGCCTATTTCCTAAGTTGCTGTTTTGGATTCGTGTTTTCGTATTTCCGTATTGTGAATTTTGAGTTTGCGTACTCGACTACTTGGCCTTTATACGACGATATCGAGGGTTGTTGATGGTTTTGGAAGCGTTGTCCATAGGTTCTAACCTATAGATCATAGCGTATCGTTTTGGGTTTCGTAAGCCATTTTAGTTTTGAATTGGTTTTGATATGCATTTGCGATACGTTAATGTGTAGGTATCCCATGATGACTTCGGGATGACAAGCAAACGCGTGGTGACGTCAACAGATAAAGACGCAAGGTGAGTAGATTATATCTACGGGGGAAGTCGGGTGGATGGCGTATAGCACCCCCGCAGTTCGTGGTGATGTATGTAAGTCCATGCTACCTCTCCCGGTACTTTCGGGCATGCGGAATTTGGTGAAAAACAATTTTCTAGAGGTGGTAACATGGACTCAAAACCGGATCTTTGTTAAACATCTAACTAACAACCTAACTAGGAGTTGTTAACTACTCGGTTAGGGGGTTATACCTTTCTTTCTTGAACTCCTTCGTCTTCAAGCCTCGATGGTTGTCCGGATCGGCTTCACCCCGTCGTCTCCTTGCGCCGAAGATAGATCCACCTGAAAGCTTCTACCTTTGGCTCCTTCTTCGAACTTTGAAGAAACTAGTTCACTCGGTTTGCTAAACCTTGTGAACTAGAGTGAGTAGAGAAGAGTTTGTTTGGGATTTTATCTATGGTTCTTGGTTCTCAACTCATGAGACAAGTGAACCATAGACTCAAGAGAGGGAGAGCAAGAGGAGGAAGATGAGAGCTCAAGAACAAGAGAGAGAATGAGAATGATAGAATGAGAGAAGACTTTTCTCATTTGTCTCTCATAATCCATAACCATCATAACACATCATAGCAATCAAGAATTATGTGATGGTTTAAGCAACAATAGCCATATCATTCCATGCACTCATTTTGCACAAGAGAGCAAGCAAGCAAAAGTCTTTGCCATGAAATGATAGCTATTGTTATCATGATGGTCAACTAGTCAAGCCTAGTCAACCGGTCAACAAAGTCAACAAGTCAACAAAGTCAACCCCTCAACAACCATGTCACCATAATACTTAATTAATATAATTGTTAATCATATATCATATTCTCATTAGGGTTGAGCAAAAAGTCAATAGTCAACGGTCAACGGTCAACAACCCTAATGAGAATCCTCTGCCTCTTTCTCTCCGTCAACTGTGCATACACACCCGCATCCGCGTTCCGAGGAACACGGATGCAAACTGGATAAAACCAATCCCAATATGTACACTAGGATCTGGCTTAAACCAAAGCCCGCTAGTGTAAACTGTCCGGACACTAAACGTTCACAAGTGCACGGATGTGACTGAACCCTGTCGCAAAACCATGCGACCTGTCGCAAAACCATGCGACCTCTACTCTTTTGCCTAAAGGCGAATAGCTTTCTGTGTGGGACTCTAAAGACTCGACACTACGCTGGCAGTGGGTTTAACCACAGACCGCAAGCGGCACTAGCTGTGCGTAACGGTCCCCAGGTAGATGCCGACAAGAAGACTGACGAGGTGAAACCCATCTGAACTCCAACTGAGCCTGAATGTGACAATCTCCGTACAGTCCGGTCTGTTCGTCTGATACATCGCATGGCGGGCCTAGGGGGGCGGTAAAACGTCAGTCCCCTAATAGCGGTACAAGTCGTGTCGGAGTGAAGCCCAATACACCCTGAGATAACACTGGAAGCCTACCAGTATATCCCGCTTGCCCTGGCCAGGGACTACTCGTGTAATGTCTCTCCTAGACACAGCGCGATGTCAACCCCCAATACCGGGAGAGACGAATCCTGTCTAACCGTCACTGCCTCCAAGTGCTTCGGGACTGCACCCAACTACCACCTGTTTGCACGACTCCTTTGAGCCGTGGTAGGGTAGTAATCAAAGTACAGTAGGAACACACTCGAGGCGAAGTGACAGTGTCAAGTCAGCGGACTATGCTGTACTCATGTCACCTGGGAACTGATAACTGACGATAGGTATAATACCAACCGGTCAGTTCCCGACGAGTCCTGTCCAGTGTACTCGTAACCCAACGAGCACCCGCATACTATCTCCAGTATGACGTACTGATGGCTGTGGGACAGACCATCTCCCACTCTGGGATGAGAAGCGCATGCGCTAGTCTACTCCGGAGTATCGATGCCCTGTCTCGATAGTCCTGCGACTAGGGACCTGCATAAGGATGTGCTTATAGATTACCCAGCCCCCACTAGTGTGACTGCCATCACAACGCTGGTAATCAAGCAAAGATCCTAAGGGCTCCACTAATGCGTATAGGTGATATAATAAAATAAACACATGTACACATTGAAGTAGAAACAAACCAAGTAGCATACTACTATTTTGAGCAAGATTGTATATACAAGGTGAATATCCCAAGCTTCCATTAAGTAATATACAAACTAGTATGATACAGTAATGGCCTCTAGGGCATATACACTAACAATCTCCCACTTGCACTAAGGCCATGTACTGGCGTATCGAAGACCTATCATCTCGATCGGCCGCTCGAACTGAGTCTGGGGCAAGGCCTTGGTGAATGTATCTGCTGTGTTATCTTCTGAAGTAACCCTCCGAACCTCGATCTCCTGGCAATCCACGATCTCCCTGATCAGGTGATACCGCCTTAAGATGTGTCTGGATCTCTGATGGGACCTGGGTTCCTTCTCTAAAGCTATAGCCCCGTTGTTGTCGCAATACAGAGGTATTGGATCAACAATGGACGGAACCACCTGAAGTTCTTTCAAGAACTTCCTCATCCAGACAGCTTCTTTTGCGGCATCAGATGCAGCGATGTATTCCGCTTCCATCGTCGAGTCTCCAACGGTTTCCTGTTTGGAACTCTTCCAACACACCGCCCCTCCATTGAGGGTAAAGACAAAACCCGACATAGACTTGGAATCATCCTTGTCACTCTGGAAGCTGGAGTTAGCAAAGGCCTCGATTTGAAGGTCTTTTCCGCCATACACCAAGAACATCTCCTTAGTCCTTCTCAGGTACTTGAGAATGTTCTTTACCGCTATCCAGTGTTTCTCCCCAGGGTTTGACTGATACCGGCTTACCACACTCAGTGCATAAGCTACATCCGGTCTGGTACACAACATCGCATACATTATAGAGCCTACCGCAGAAGCGTAGGGTATAATAGACATGCGATCCCTCTCCAAATCAGTCTTGGGAGACATCTCTTTAGAGAGGGTGATCCCGTGACAAGCCGGTAGGTTACCGCGCTTGGAATCTTCCATACTGAATCTTTTCAGTATGGTGTCGATGTACCTGGACTGCGAAAGTCCTAATATCCTCTTGGATCTATCACGATGGATCCGGATCCCCAGGATGTATGAGGCATCACCCAGGTCTTTCATGGAGAACCTGTGTGACAAGAACCCCTTGACAGATTGTAGCATAGGAATGTCATTTCCTATTAAGAGAATGTCATCCACGTATAAAACGAGGAATACTACAGTTCTCGCTACAAATCTACTGTAGATGCATGGTTCATCTGGATTTTTGATAAAGCCAAATTCCTTGACCGTCTCATCAAAACAGATGTTCCAACTCCGCGATGCCTGCTTTAGTCCATAGATGGACTTAAGCAACTTGCACACCTTTCCGCTGCTCCCACTCTGAATGAAACCCTCTGGTTGGTCCATATAGACACACTCCTCTAAATTTCCATTTAGAAAAGCGGTCTTTACGTCCATCTGCCAGATCTCATAATCGTGGAAGGCAGCAATGGCAAGAAGGATCCGAATGGATTTCAGCATAGCTACTGGAGAAAAGGTTTCGTCATAGTCCAAACCAGGTCTTTGACGAAAACCCTTTGCAACCAGTCTAGCTTTATAGGTCTCAACCTGTCCATCTACACCAATCTTCCTTTTGAAGATCCACTTGCATCCTACGGGTTTTACCCCGTCTGGAGCAATGTCCAACTTCCATACCTTGTTGGTGTACATGGACTCCATTTCGGTCCGCATTGCATCCAGCCATTTTACTGAGTCAACGCTCTGAACGGCCTGCTGGAAGCTAGTAGGCTCATCATAATCTATGATGCAATCCTCTCTATCCCCGTCTATGAGAAAACCGCAGTATCTCTCGCGCGGATGAGACTGCCTACTACTCCTGCGGAGCGGCGCAGGAATGTCCTGTTCTTTTGAACCCTCTGGTTCCACTAAGCTTTCAGTAATAGTCTGTGGTTCTGGAATTTCTTCCAGTTCTACTGCGCTCCCACTAATTTCCTTTTCCAAGAACTGGTGTTCTAGAAAGTGGGCATTACGAGAAACAAGGACTTTTTGTTCCTCTGCGTGGTAGAAAAGATACCCCCTGGTGTTCTTTGGGTATCCCACAAACTTGCACAGTACTGAGCGTGCCTCGAGTTTGTCCGCATGCTGCTTTTTGACAAAAGCTGGACATCCCCAGATCTTCAGATATTGAAGATAGGGTTTCTTCCCACTCCATAACTCATAAGGTGTGGTAGGCACAGTCTTAGTAGGAACTCGGTTCAAAAGGTATGCAGCTGATTCTAGCGCATACCCCCAGAATGATCGCGGTAACTCAGCGTTACTCATCATGGACCGTACTATATCCAATAGGGTTCGGTTCCGTCTCTCCGATACACCATTATGTTGCGGAGTGTATGGAAGAGTAAGCTGAGAGAGAATTCCGTTCTCTTTTAAATAGTCCAGGAACTCGGCACTCAAGTATTCACCACCTCGATCCGATCTTAGGATCTTGATACTTTTGCCGGTTTGTTTTTCTACTTCATTCTTATATTCCTGGAATTTTCCAAAGGCTTCGGACTTATGTTTCATTAAGAAGACATAACCGTACCTTGAAAAGTCATCCGTAAAAGTAATGAAGTAAGAATAACCGCTTCGCGCATGTGTAGACATTGGACCGCATACGTCGCTGTGTACGAGTCCCAAGAGCTCGCTCGCCCTTACTCCGTGTCCAGTAAACGGTGTCTTTGTCATCTTTCCTTTGAGACAGGATTGACAAGTGGCATACGATTGATATTCGAACGGATTCAAATATCCTTCTGTATGTAACTTCGTCAACCTTCTCTCATTGATGTGACCCAGTCTACAATGCCATAAGAAAGTCTGATTGATTTCCGGAGACTTTCTTTTGTGTGTATTCTGGACATTGAAAATCTGTGGTTGGTTTAACACGTATATACCATTGCTTAATGTACCTGACCCAATCAGAACTTGATTAAGGTGAATGTTTACAACATTACTTACAAACGCAAATTCATAACCTTCTTTAGAAACCAAAGATACAGAAATGATATTACAAGTTGCGTTGGGTACAAAAAAGCAATCACGCAAAACCAAAACATGTCCATCTGACATTCCCAGGTGATAGTCCCCCACGGCCTTAGCATCCATGCTAGCTCCGTTTGCAACTTTGAGGGTCATGTCATCTGCCTTCAAAATCCTACGGTTTCTCAACGCCTGCAAAGAATTACAGATATGAGATCCTGATCCGGTATCCAATACCCAGGAAGTAGAGTTTATTGAAAGACAGTTTTCAATAACATACACACCTGAAGCTGAAGCTGCAACCTGCTTCAATTCCTGTGTCCTGGCTTTCCAAGCCCTGCAATCATTCTTCCAGTGTCCTTTCTTATGACAATAGAAGCATTCTTCCTTATCCATAAGCTTTCCCACTTTCTTTGTTGCTTTTGTCTTTCCCTTCGTATCCACTTTACTAACACCGCCTCTTGGTTTGGCGGGGGCTTTCTTCTTCTTTCCCTTGGCTTTCGCCTTGGACCTAGAAGAAGAAGATCCTCCTACAAACAAAGTGGATGTTTCCCTACCTTTCTGTAGGGTGCCCTCTGCGCTCCTCAGCATGTTGAGGAGTTCTGAAAGTTCAACTTCCTTTTCTTGTAAGTTGAAGTTCAGTATAAACTGGGCGTAAGTGGAAAGAAGGGACTGGAGAATCAAGTCCGTATAGAGCTCATTCTCCAACGTGGTCCCAAGGTCCGCGAGCTCCTCAATGTAGCCAATCATTTTAAGCACGTGTTCCGCTACCGATGATCCGACGGCCAATCTTGCCGAAAATAACTTCTTCGACACTTCGTATCTTGCGATACGAGATTGCTCTCCATACAGTTCTTTTGTATGAAGAAATATGGATTCCAGGTCCATATTCTCGTGCCTCCTCTGATGTTCATTGTCCATAGAGGCAAGCACGAGGCACTTGGCCTTCGCGCAGTCTAGTTCCCAGGTCTTACGGATTTCCTTATCCGCGACGCTGGTTTTGGGACCTGGGACAGGGGGAGCTTTGGTGGTAAGAAGATACCCTAGCTTGTCGTAAGTGATTGCCATCTTGACATTCCTGAGCCAATCATTATAGTTTGGCCCTGTCAGTATGTTTTTATCTAGAAGTAACTTAAGTCCAGTTATGTCGATTGGTCGCTGCAATTAGGAGAGAGAAGAAACACTCAGCTTGATGCTCTTGCAAGTTTAGAATGGTTTTTAATTTGTCTAAACAGGATGGCTCCCACTGTTTCTCGAATCCCTCCTCAAACCAAAAAGGAAGAATTAGTCAGGATCAATCTCACCGTACAATACTTGATTAGCCGTTCAGCCAGGCCAGTGTCGGTACTTCGAGGGAGGTTTTCCAACGCTTTCACGAAGTTCCTTAATTAAATAACCTCTTTTCCCTGGGGGCGTAGGCCCGCTAATACCTTTCTAGACACCTACTTGGTTTATAGCATTGATCGTTAAGTGAGAAATTTCCCGAGGAGTAGCATATACTCACAGTAGGATCGGGATCCAAATATCATCGCGTGACGAAACTGAAGGAATCCTACCAGAATCATCACACTCCAAATGGTATGCAACTCTAGCAAGTTTCAGTACTTATGAAACTCCCGATGTGGATTTTTGCCCCATGCTCTTATGACCTTGGCGTGAGGTCAAAATGTCATAAGTCACATGTCAAGTTCTTCCCATCATTATCCAGGTTAATTTGAACCCACCCGTACCTACCCTTGACGTAGGCCAAAATGGTAGTACGGCTGTCCCAAACCAACGCATTCTATCTATGCAACAGATAAATATCCGGCAGCTACCAATCACTATGCCTTGGCGTGAGGTCAAAATACATAGCTTGAATACTACCGAATATTTAACTAAAATGATGGAGGGCTACGAATGGTTTTGGCAAAACCGTGAACGTAGTGAACTTGATATAATCGATGGAACGAGATAGCTTTTAAAAGGAGTGGCTCAAGCTCCGCATTTAAAAGTTAGTTTTGAAAAGAACCGAGTGGTTTTTCGAAAGTGTTCCAACGACTTTAACCTTGGTTTATTTTCTTGCATTAGTTCTTTTAATGCGTGATATTCTTGCATTAGTTCTTTTAATGCGTCCCATCATTTAATCCTACCATTGCAGAAAACAACCAAAATATGACGTACGCTTATGCCATTCGCATTCGCCACGGGGCCCCGTCATTACCCGTTAGGTTACTTAACTAACGACAGAGCGGGGGCTGGGCTAACGCGGCTGTAAAACATAAGCAACGCCTAAATAATATCATATATAGATATATTGCAACGATAGCCATTTCAGATCACAGATGAACACATTGGATATACTAGGAACCCGCAATTCGTACGAGCCTGTAACGAAAAGCAGATTACACGGTCGCGGTGAATAGCCAATACCCCACCCAAGACCCCTACGGGTGCGGCAAACTACCCGCCAAGTACCCGAAGCGAAGCAACCTCCCTCAACTCCGTGAGTAGGCCACTCGGCACTTCGGCATACCCGGTAGTTTGTGCACCCCTTCCATGGGTCTATCCTAGGAGCAAAAACAGTAAAAAGAAATTATACAATGACGGCTACAACCCCGACCCGGTTGTGCGGCCATACAAATAATTATTACATCAATTTACAAATTTACATGAATTGAAAGAATAGAAAACTCTCGTCTCACAACCCCCGGCTATTCACCCGCGACAATCCAACGGATTCATATACACATTCCAGCAACATTACAGATCACAGATTTGTATAACCCCCACTAATCGACATATAGCGATTAGCAGACGTTCAATACAAATATCACATCACAGAAAAACCCGTCAGCTTAAGTCTTTTAGAAGTTCGATCAAAAATACGGATTTTCAGGCCCCAAACACAAAATTTTCGTTCTGGAAAATCTGGGCAGAAAATACATATTCCAAAAATTCCGAAATACCCCACTGAACAAACTGCAACGAAAATTTCCCACTACCGAGTCAACTCGGCCGTGGAACCGCGGCGCTTTGATCGGTTCAGTGGACGAAATTTTGTCAGTTTGTTATAAAAACCCTGAGCCGAATTTTAAAGTATGATTTATCATTTTTGGAACAGAGGAAAAATTCGACAGCAAGCATGATATCGGGGTTCATTTCGGGACTTTTTCTTTGATCGATCTTCTAGCTACTTTGATAACATGTTAGATAGAGTTTAACTAGGCTCTGATACCACTGTAAGTCCATGCTACCTCTCCCAGTACTTTCGGGCATGCGGAATTTGGTGAAAAACAATTTTCTAGAGGTGGTAACATGGACTCAAAACCGGATCTTTGTTAAACATCTAACTAACAACCTAACTAGGAGTTGTTAACTACTCGGTTAGGGGGTTATACCTTTCTTTCTTGAACTCCTTCGTCTTCAAGCCTCGATGGTTGTCCGGATCGGCTTCACCCCGTCGTCTCCTTGCGCCGAAGATAGATCCACCTGAAAGCTTCTACCTTTGGCTCCTTCTTCGAACTTTGAAGAAACTAGTTCACTCGGTTTGCTAAACCTTGTGAACTAGAGTGAGTAGAGAAGAGTTTGTTTGGGATTTTATCTATGGTTCTTGGTTCTCAACTCATGAGACAAGTGAACCATAGACTCAAGAGAGGGAGAGCAAGAGGAGGAAGATGAGAGCTCAAGAACAAGAGAGAGAATGAGAATGATAGAATGAGAGAAGACTTTTCTCATTTGGCTCTCATAATCCATAACCATCATAACACATCATAGCAATCAAGTATTATGTGATGGTTTAAGCAACAATAGCCATATCATTTCATGCACTCATTTTGCACAAGAGAGCAAGCAAGCAAAAGTCTTTGCCATGAAATGATAGCTATTGTTATCATGATGGTCAACTAGTCAAGCCTAGTCAACCGGTCAACAAAGTCAACAAGTCAACAAAGTCAACAAGTCAACAAAGTCAACCCCTCAACAACCATGTCAGCATAATACTTAATTAATATAATTGTTAATCATATATCATATTCTCATTAGGGTTGAGCAAAAAGTCAATAGTCAACGGTCAACGGTCAACAACCCTAATGAGAATCCTCTGCCTCTTTCTCTCCGTCAACTGTGCATACACACCCGCATCCGCGTTCCGAGGAACACGGATGCAAACTGGATAAAACCAATCCCAATACGTACACTAGGATCTGGCTTAAACCAAAGCCCGCTAGTGTAAACTGTCCGGACACTAAACGTGCACAAGTGCACGGATGTGACTGAACCCTGTCGCAAAACCATGCGACCTGTCGCAAAACCATGCGACCTCTACTCTTTTGCCTAAAGGCGAATAGCTTTCTGTGTGGTACTCTAAAGACTCGACACTACGCTGGCAGTGGGTTTAACCACAGACCGCAAGCGGCACTAGCTGTGCGTAACGGTCCCCAGGTAGATGCCGACAAGAAGACTGACGAGGTGAAACCCATCTGAACTCCTACTGAGCCTGAATGTGACAATCTCCGTACAGTCCGGTCTGTTCGTCTGATACATCGCATGGCGGGCCTAGGGGGGCGGTAAAACGTCAGTCCCCTAATAGCGGTACAAGTCGTGTTGGAGTGAAGCCCAATACACCCTGAGATAACACTGGAAGCCTACCAGTATATCCCGCTTGCCCTGGCCAGGGACTACTCGTGTAATGTCTCTCCTAGACACAGCGCGATGTCAACCCCCAATACCGGGAGAGACGAATCCTGTCTAACCGTCACTGCCTCCAAGTGCTTCGGGACTGCACCCAACTACCACCTGTTTGCACGACTCCTTTGAGCCGTGGTAGGGTAGTAATCAAAGTACAGTGGGAACACACTCGAGGCGAAGTGACAGTGTCAAGTCAGCGGACTAAGCTGTACTCATGTCACCTGGGAACTGATAACTGACGATAGGTATAATACCAACCGGTCAGTTCCCGACGAGTCCTGTCCAGTGTACTCGTAACCCAACGAGCACCCGCATACTATCTCCAGTACGACGTACTGATGGCTGTGGGACAGACCATCTCCCACTCTGGGATGAGAAGCGCATGCGCTAGTCTACTCCGGAGTATCGATGCCCTGTCTTGATAGTCCTGCGACTAGGGACCTGCATAAGGATGTGCTTATAGATTACCCAGCCCCCACTAGTGTGACTGCCATCACAACGCTGGTAATCAAGCAAAGATCCTAAGGGCTCCACTAATGCGTATAGGTGATATAATAAAATAAACACATGTACACATTGAAGTAGAAACAAACCAAGTAGCATACTACTATTTTGAGCAAGATTGTATATACAAGGTGAATATCCCAAGCTTCCATTAAGTAATATACAAACTAGTATGATACAGTAATGGCCTCTAGGGCATATACATTAACAATGTATACGAATACGTATACACACATATACTTATTATGTGTTGTTAGGATTATTGATGGTGATAATGGAATTATTGATGGTAAGATGGATTGGTTTAGCGTAGTGCGAAACCCTAGAGTAGGGGTTGCACCCATACACGCACGCACGCACTTGCATACATACTTTCTTTCGCATGTGTATATGGGAATATATGTTTGTATGTGTTCACATGGGTATGGGACTATGTGTACATATTCTGGATTATGAGGATAGTGCTTGGGATGTGGGTTGAGTCGATGTGATTCGATTTGAGTCCGTGAGATCGGCGATATGACAGGATTCGTATGGAAGATACGACAGGATGCTTTAGCGGGCCTTGGGCATGTGTTTTACCCCGCATTCATATTATATAGATGGTATCGATGGTACTAGACTTAGAGTTGTACCCTAAATTATGTGATATAATGGCAGTGATACCTGCTATGTGATGAGATAATGTGATATCGACTCAGATTTAGGTGGTTTTCATACCCCTCCCGATTGACTTGATAGTTGGGTCCGTAGTTCGCATAGTAGGCGTAGACTAGACCCGAGTCATACCTATTTCAAAACTAACGAATCGGGGATATTTTAAAGATAGGCAAAAGGGATTCTACGGATATTTTCAAACGACGCATCTTTTCTTAAAACACCGTAACCCTTATTTTACCAAAAACCCTGATTCGTCTTATTTCAAATGGCAAGGCTGCATGATATATTTATTGAGGTAGATTCCTTACTGTTGCGTTGATTATTCGATTCCGCATATTCATGCTATATACATTGCATTGCTTGTGTTTATTGATATATTACAGTCATGCTGCTAGGACACCAGCACCATTATCGATGATGCGTATATTCCACGTACACTTGTTTGCCGGTTCACACACTTCATCATCGATAATTGCCTTGTCACTACACTGTAGTACTATTGCGTTCAGGATATGATTCTTGCATGACAGACTGATGTGCTTACATTTCTTTTACATGTCACATACATTATGTTTGATTATACGCATTGAGATATGTTGTTTCCATGATATTTCTAGATTTGGGAACCGTTGGTATTTCAAAAAGAGAATATGTAATTGTTTTAAAAACCCGGTTACCCTTGATATGATATTTCAGTGCGTCCGCCATGTGTTTTCTCGGTGCTGAGAGCGACATGTGAAACCCGATTCGAGGAATGGACGAGCCGATTGCGGGTACATGGTGGACCCGGTATGGTTCTCCTCGGCAAGATGATCGAAGGACTTTGCCGATTAAGCCTGGAGGCGGGCGAGTACCTACCGGTGATTGGTTGGACCTGGCGGTTATCCGGAGAATACCGACCGGAGTCGATAGATGGATATGGGCGTACTGCTGGGGCCGAGGGCCGATTCTGCAGACGGAGCCCGTGGGCTGGTCCGGACTGACGGAGCCCGTTATATGAGGATTTACGTGCTGATGCTGGGCACAGTTTTCATGATGTTTTCGAGTGTCGATGCTGGACACTCCGGTTCCATGATTTTGACGTGTCGCGAGGGACACCGGTGGTTTATATCCTCATATTTCTATGCATATGCTGATGATTTTTACATGCATGATGGTTATTGTCATTGGGTGACGAGTGGACGGGATCCACGTACATGCAGATTTGATTACATTGATCATACCTCATATTTATGATATGCTATTACCTGAGGCATTGGCACGAGCACTTGGCACTACATTGATGTATAGAGATTACATTGCCAGTTTAGCATGCTTCAGACTTATTCATATTGAGGTTTATATATATCTGATTGTATTGATATAGGATGGGTCATACATTCGATCTCTGCTTGTAGATATTTTCTATTCACGAGTTGGCAACTCACCCCCGTTGTGCCACAGTTCTTGCAGGTTTTTGCCGTACAGATTCCATAGCGGCATTTCTGACACACTGCTTCCATATGGGTGACTTGCGTTGGTAAGTGGGTTCTTTTGCATCAGAACCACCCTTGTACATGTACTTTCAGTTGTATCTAGTCATTCCATCAACCAAAACTTGTATATTGTTTCAGACTTAGACACGGTGATGTATTATTTCGACCTTAGAGCCGCGCTTGTAGTATTACGGTTTTCAGGCTGTTTTGAGTTTCTTTTGAGCTTTGATCCTCGCCCTTTGGCGTTGTATATTATTATTGCTTGCGTGGTTGTGACCGTCGATTGACGAAGAGCTAGCTCCCGCTTGGGGATGCCTTTTATCATTTCATATATATTATTCTTGTTGTACCCCGTTCGGGGCCAGTTTTTACAAAGGAAACTCTGCCGAAATTTTCAGGAAAGGTTACACATTTTAAAAATGCATACTCGGCTAGTTATTTAAAAACTTTGATTTTCAAAACATGATTTCTTTACTTCTTAAAAACAGTTTTCCTTATTTACTCCTTAAAATGGTTTTAGATTTCTGGGCTTTTGGCTTACTTGGATCAGATGGGGTCCTATAGACTTCATATGGTTCATGGGCCAGTCACGTGCTCTTTCGGGTCGTGACAAAGTTGGTATCAAAGCGCTAGGTTAACCTTGGTTTGAGGCTAAGTTTGACTATGTGGAGCCTAGGGCGTTTATATATATACGGAACTTAGGCTTGACCTTACGGAACTTAGACTTAGTCGAGGGGGTATTATACCCGAACTTTCGTCGCATAGGATGACCCTTGGTTGATGGAGTAGGTAGCTTGAGTAGAGGGACGTACCGTACGTATGTTCCGCGGCATACTTACGACATGCCACTCCGCTTAAGAAACCTTAGGATGTACATTTCCTTGCACAGTATTATATTCCTTCCTATGATCTATCCTTATCGAGACTGGTTATGGTTTCGCTGCCACGATTGCATGGGCAGAGTGAGTTACGGCTCGAGTTGCGTCAGCATGAGCTCGTCGTGGACGAGAACTGACCAGGGCGTGTTTCCAGAGATATACGATTGCATATAGAGGAGTCCTCTTATTGTGTTTTCGCGCCATGAGCGTTTGACTGATCGCTTTTACGAGATTTCTCGGGCGTACCGATCGGTACCAGAGGATTGAGCCACTGATAGAGGCCAACCAAGATGTGATGACCATTTATAGGTCGCTTATTCATGATGATTGAGGCGCTGTTCAGCGCACGGACGGATGGGCCAATTGTTGCTGCGAATGACGAGATATCGCCCCAGATGTTGGAGCTACTGCAGCTTGAGTATATACTTAGAGATATGATGGTGAGTCACTAGTCACCGAGGATGAATGACTAGGACATGTGGTTCGTTCGCTTACCCCGATGCGAGGTCATCAGGTAGATTGATTCCAGCTAGAGACGACTTCACGCAGATTCGTTGAGAGTCGATTGAGACGA